>JARJCX010000054.1:0-600000 GCA_029282285.1 Mycena rebaudengoi
ATGGTAGGGTACACGTACATGTGTTGTCTCGTTTTGAGACCAAATCCACGTATGTGGCCGTATAGATGTCGCCGAGCGAGTCGTTTGAATCATCAAGATAAAGAATCTGCACGACTTTCAGAATGGGAAGGTTAAACCAATTGTGGACGCAAGAAAAGGCAACGGGCATATTACGGCTCACGAGCCAGATAAACGATGCATCGCCCATCCAATCCCTTATACTGCAAACCATGAGGAAGAGTGTTGAGCTGCGAGAAGCGACGTACTTGAAGTCTCCAAGAAAGTCTGTCAGTGTTGGCCATTCACCGAGTTTGGTTACACCGGAGTATGATAGACCCCAAGGTCGGGGTCCGGCGCCTGGATGTTGACGGGAACGCGGGCGTGGGTGTTCTTCGTGAGGCACCAAGAGAAAAAATGCCACATCGTGGGTGAGGAATAACTCAGCTTACTCAGCCAGGCCATGGATTCGAACGCTGAGACGGGTTACGCGCAATGACGCGTTAGTTGAACTTTTCCTTGAGGTCAGTGAGATCGGGGTTTGAGAGCGGATGCCGCGCGTAAATGAACGCTCGAGCAGAGGGGGGAGTGGAGGGCGCACAGTCAGCTGTACGGATTAATCCACAGTACTTCCCCGTTCATCTAATTCGGATGTCCTGCGACCCGGCGCCGGATGCCAACACGAACCCCACGCAGCCTGCACCCGCCGCTGTGCCGCGCCACATCTGCGCCATTCGGTGAGGAAGAACGCGGTCGCTACGGGGGAACGAAGACAAAGTCGGTCGGCGGGGACGAAGGCGCTCCCCCGTGAGGGCGTCGGTCATACCAAAAAAGACCAATGAAAGGAGACAAAAGATGAAAAGAGACAAACGAGAAGGAAGAAAAGAGGAATGACTGGGAGGAAGGAGGTCAAGGGAAACGCAATGCGTGCCTCCCGTACGCATTCTTGGCGTCGCGCCGAGGAGGCGCCGCAGGAGGGGGAGGGGGCTGTGGATTGGAGGGATAAGTTAGTATTGGGTGAAAACCAAGATGAAGGGAGGGAAAGAGTGGGCAGGCAAAAGATGCATAGGACGAAGAAGAGGTGCGAAGAAGAGGCGCGAAATAAGACGCAGGCGAAGAGCGTCGGGACGGGAGACGCCATAAGACGTTGGAGGAAGGAAAGAATTGGAGGAGAAAAACGCCCAAGGAGGCAACCACCTTGACACGGGCACGAGCAGCAGGGGGAGGGGGTGCGTGAGGGGGTGCGCGAGGACTGGGAGGAATAGCGGTGCGAGGAGGGCGCCGCGGGTGGGTGTGGGGCGCGAGGGGTGGCTGGAGGGTTAATTGTTGGTAATTGATGTTTGGGACAGGAAGGATGACGCGCGCGGGACGGGCTGACGGAGACGACGCTCAGGATGGCGCACAGAGCGTGCGGCCCGGCGAGCACGGTTTGAGTGGCCGCGAGGAAGAGGATGGTATCCAAGGGTGTTGCGCGAGCGCAGGAAGAGCGGCGTGCTGGTGTCGAGCGCCGCGTGCAACACTAGCAGACTGAACGCGAAGAGGATGTAGATTACGCCTGGAGCGTGTGCGCAGCGGGGCGTGTTTAAGGAGCCTTGTAGAAGGAGTAGAGGCGAGGGGGCGGGTGTGTGTTACTACGCAGATATTAGCCACTATGAAAAAATTAAGGGGAAAACAAACCCGTCAAGGCACGGGCAGCACACCACCCATCCAGCCGAAGAAGCCCATACCCAACCACCGAAGCAGAGTCGTCGCGGTAATATTATTGTGGGTATTGTTGCTGTGAAAAATAGACCAGGCCTCTGCATGCACGAGGGAGTACAGAAGAGTGTACAGGACGATTGCGTGTGTGAGGCGGCGGCACATGACGCGCTCGGCGAGCGGGACACACAGGGCCTCAACGCACAGGATGGGCGGGGCAGTGCGCGTGACGAGCGGGATCGCGATGCGCGGATAGCGGGCGGCGCGTAGGACGGCGTTAAGGTCGATATGGCGGAAGGACGCGACATGGGGGAAGGAGGAAAGGGTTGCATGTGTTTGGCTGCGGCGTTTGATTCCTCCTCTGTTTCTGAAGTTTGCACTGTTGACTCTTGAGCCTACAGGACCGCATTTGGAAACGGCCATATAGCGCAGGGTGCCCACCTGCTTTACTTAACTGAGTAAAATACTCAGGCAAGAGGACCCCGTTCGACTCGGGAATAGGCCATGCCAATATCTGTTCCGTTTTTTTTTAGCTTGTTTTCAGCTCTGCACAATCATTTTCTAGTAACATATAACCACCTGTTATTTCTACTTGGAAGTTTATTCTCTAAAATTTATTTTCAGGTGCGGCGCCGCTTCTGAATTTTTCTTCAACAAAACACCCTCCAATAGTGGGATTCAACGGCCTATAGCATACGGTGTGCACCTGCTCAGACTTATTTAGGACTCCGTGTCAGGCAGAAGGACCACGTTCGACTCAGGGATATGCCTGATGTATATGTGGCGAGGGTCAGTGACATTTTGATATTTCTTCTTTTTGACTCCTGCTCCTCTCTCGCTTATACTTATTCAGCCATTTTCCAGGTGCATATAACCCCATCCCATTCCCCCAAAATTCAGCCTCTTCAGATCTCGATCTGAGTCTTCAAGTCCATTCTCTGAATTTATTGCTTTCAGATGCGGCTTCGCTTCTCAATTTTCTCTTCAGCAAAACACGGTCCAAATGGGTAGTAATTAACAGCCTATAGCACACGGTGCCTGCTTCGTAGCGTACTGCACCAATGCTTCTGGAGGAGATCCTCGTTCGACTCGGGGATAAGCCACCTTACCACCAGAACCTTTAATTTCAACCACGGCCGGATCAAAGCCCGGGAAACTTAACGAGCTAGTCGCGTACCGCGTAGCATCGCTTGATACGTCAGACTTATTACGCGACCTCAGAGGACTGCGAATGTTCCAGATATTTTCGAAAGCTGCGTATTTTTGCATCATTGCCTTTCATTGCAGGGTCTTTACAATGTCCACATCCAGAGGAGCGGGTCTGTGTGCGCGAATAACAACACGTGGGACTTTCGGACATATTATAATTTTTAGCGGACTCGCCAATCATCCGATTTGTGCTCCTCGGGAAATGCTCCGAGTGTCATGGTGATCTGTGCTCTTGGGTAGGTATGTAGGTAGGATTACACAAATGCTCCGAGAGACTCGAAAAAAATCACCATTGCAAAATTTGTTGAAAAGAAGGGCGTTTTTTCATCCCAGTCGCATTGTTAAGGGAACACCTGAACGGTTGGGTATTGAACGACCGCCATCGCGCCAGTTGTGCTCATAATCGATCAGCCTGTGTTGAGCTCTAGCTCGCAGGCTCGCTCGCGCTCAACTGCGCATCGTAGTTAGACAGGCAAGATTACGCGACGGGCGAGCTACGGAGATATGGAAGTGGGACGTCGGATTCGGAACCTTCAGGTATTTAAGCTCGCCCACGATATTCAGTCTTTCAACTTACTTTCAAGATGTTGTTTTCCACCCCCAAAATCACTGCTTTCCTTGCGAGTGTCGTCGCAGTATCAGCGCAAAGCGGGGTCTTTTTCAGTTCGTCGAACTGTGCTGGTAACCAGCTGCAAACCGTTGAGTACACCGAAGGCCAGTGTAGGTCCCCATCAGCCTTCGTTGAACTTGCTATTGTTGATTGCTGCCTTTCTCCTAGGAGAACCATCCAATGGTGCTGTATCCGTGCTGTTACAAAATCAGAACCCGTTAGACCTGGCAACATTTAATTTCTGTGAGTAGGAATTTCATTCCAAGTTTCGCAGAGTTTGGCTGACGATTGGGGCTCGCAGATACGGACTTGGCCTGGGATCCGACCTTCCAGGTCATTATGAGTCCCGGCGAGTCCGACTGTGTCAATATCCCTGGCAATATTCACTTTGTCGGGATGCCAATAACGGGTTAGGGTTAGGAGGAAGAGTGAATGAAGGGGGTATGAAGCGACTCACCCGCGATACGTTCGACCTCCTAAATAATCTCCCAAGTACGGCGCCGAGGGATGTTGAAATACGGCGAGAATGTGTGAGACGTTGAATATTACTTCAAATACTCCGGAGTCCCAAATTCCAAAAATACGGGATTCCCGGTCGTAATTCGTTTTTTTGTGGCAACTATGCCTGCATCCGTGTATGGTTATTTTTGTGCGCCGAGCACGCGTGAAGACAGCCAGAGGAAGTGATTTTCCAAATTGCGGGGAAATAGTTTTGTGCTTGGAGCTGACAAGGGCTCAAATTTCTTGTATCGAGTTGAGTCCCAAACCTTCCTCCGCTGCTTGCTTTCGTCGCTTCCTCTTTCATTTTTATCGCGCATCGCTTGCTTCTTCGTGCTTGTGCCCTTTGGCTTTATTTTGGGGCAGTGGATTCGCTAGCACGAAATGGACCTCTTCTCTCTCTCTCTCTTTTCCCCTTTTGGAGCCCTCGTCGTGCTCCCCGAGCGCCGTCAAGAATCGCCGCGCGCTTGGAAGCGGTGAGTCTTGGGTTTTTTTGGAGGTGTTGTATGTGTGTAGTGCTTCTCTGCGGCGAGTGGCTTTCGTTTTCTGGGGCGTATTTTCCCCTTCGTATTATTCACCCATCCCGTATGCTCTCGGTACTCCTCTTCTCCTGGTTTCATTCAGACGTTCTCAACTATTTGAGTCAATTTTTTGAGAAGAAATAAAAATCAACCCCTTCATTGCCAATAATACGCTGACTCAGGTCGAACGGCGGCCTTCCGCGGAATCTGGTACGATACGGTCCATGCGGACGCACGCCACCGTGCTAGCAGGTGCCTACATTCTTGATTCTTCACCCGGCTTTATGCAAGGCCTCTTGACTGCTCCGGATTTGCAACCCCCCCAAAATAGCCTTAGAAATCTGAATGCACTGACCTCGGGTCGAACGGGTGCCTTCGACCGAAAGTAGATGAATTTCTACAAGGGCATAGGATATGGATGCGTGCCATGTGCTATCGGGGATTCGCCTGTCCCTTGTTTTATAGGACAGCAGCCACCAGGACTTGACTAAAAAAGGGATAAAATGCACGACCCGGAGTCTAACATGGGTCTTCCACGGAACCTTACGGAGGAAATTATTATAGGTGCACTCCGTGTATTATCGGGTGCTTTCATCGCCTCGCTTTGCCTTGGAATTAGACAACAATCTTCAGACTGGCCAGCTCAAATATTTCACAAAAAGAAAGCTCATTGCTGAGACATGAAATGCTCCTTCCACGTCAAGTGTTGAACTTACACCAAGCTGATACCGGGTCAGTTCTCGAAGATGACCATATGCAGGTCACCGTTGCATATGAACTATTTTTTCTTCTGTTCTGGTTCTTGCGTTGCAGATTGGTAGTGGAGATGGGATCATTCTGCTGCGATTCCTCGGGGCAGATGTTTTTGAGCATCAACGAATGGCCGCATAACTCTGCTGTCTATTATCTTTTTGCTAGCACGTCCTGGCAAAGAATAGGGCGCAAAAGTTGTTGGCGGGATGGTGCGGGCATTTTGCGAAAGTTTAACTAGCTGTTGATTTTTCAGGGGATGCTGGAATTTAGGACTTTAGCTTGTCGAATGCGGACGCCATTAATCCTCAAGCCGGTTAGTTAAATACATAGATTCTGAATTGACCATCACTTGGCATGCCGTTGTCTCGTTTAAAAGCGTGCAGGGAGATTGTACCGTGATTCAAAGAAATTGGATTTGAATACTGTGAATTTTGTGACTGGGAAAAGGTACGCAACTTGCAGTACCCAACATGTGAAACATATGCACTGGGATTACAAGTACAATCATTTTAAAATTCTATGGAGAGTTAAAGCGTAAATTAAATATGAAATGGAGCCAGTTCCGAGATTTGGGACTCGGAGGCTAGAGGTGCGGGATGTAGACACTCCAGTTCACATCCATGAGCGACCCTGCCGCTGGGGCTCGCAGGGCAATGAGTGGGGGTACGATGAGGAAGAGTCGGGTGATCGGGTAGATTAGAACGGAAAGTGCCCCGAGCCCCTCTGTCAATCTGTCCAAACCCGAATCGTCTTCAACTAGCCCCGTGTTCCCAGCCGCAGTTGCCAAAGCCACAATCAGCGGAATTGCAGTGACGGCTAATGCGCAGGATCTCCACATCCACATCTCGATGGTGGAGGTGTGTACTGCTGGGCTGTAGGCATTGTAGTTGCCAAAAAATATGCCACCAAGTCCGCCTGCCAAGTCTCCCTCCAAGTTTGGTGATCTGGCCTGAAGAGGACTCATTGGGTGTTGGTCATCGAGATGCATGACCATAATAGGCCGTTGCACATCCAGAGGTTTGTTCCACCACAGCAGCCAGATGAAGACATTTACGACAGCAAAGGCAAGGGTGGCGATCTCGAGCTCAGAGACTGGAAGATTTTGGGCAAGACGCGCAAAACATTGTGTCATGAACCAGGCACCCTGTGCAAATGCTGAACCTTTGGAAAGTGCATCACCTTTGCTCTTGTCCTTTATATCCTCCACGTCCACCGCACGTATTGCATCCAAATACTTGTGGACAGCGTCGGGGGTTGTGACGGGATGATGGCCGACGTGCGACACAAATCCACCCATTGATATGAAAAACCCATGTGTTTTGGAGATCTTATGCTCTGCATCAAAATAGTGAGTTGGATGGTACCAGCCATGAAGCGGTGCGCACCGTTTGCATACCACCTAGAAGTAAAAAACTGCCTGGCTGCAAACCCCACCATCACTTCTGGAGCGATAATGGCGATGAGCATCATCTTCAGTCGGCGCCACAAGAGGGTGAGGGGGCCCTGGTTAGGAGGAGGGACATTCGGGTGGACTGACACCCAAGTACATGCAAATATGGTGACGAAGCATCCCCAGATGATGTCGAATAGCTTTCGGCAGTTGTTTATATCGTCGCAGGAGTCTGTGAACGTTGTCGCTCGCGAGCTGAGGTTACGCCCAGAGAGAGTGTGGACCAGTAGAAGTAGGGAAATCATGGTAGATGTCGAAGGGAAGTGGGATCGAGAACGGAAGGCTTCGTTTGCATTGCTGTAGGCTTGCACTGCAGGCTTGCACTACTAGGCTTGACAGGTGACGTCTGCTTCCGACGGAGGCGAGCCTCTCGGCCGCCGGCGCAACCCCTTGGTCAACCGATGTGACCGATAAAGAACCGAACGGCCCTTACATATTGGAATGACCCAATTCTGTCAACTCACCTATTAGCTGTGGAGATATTGCGCTACGTCGATCACGCATTACCCAAAGTACCCCGCGCAGAACGTGTCTGTAGATTTTGTAAAACCGAAGTGGAAACCCCCGAGCATGCTTTGATCACCTGTGTCTTTTCGGACGCGCTCATAGATCTCCGCGAACAATTTCTCGGCAAACTCTTCATTGATTTACCTAACCTACGACATCAGATGGCTGAACTGTCCAACACGGAGTTCCTGAAAGCCATCATCTATCCTAGATCTACCATTGCGCTGGTTGCTAAATTTGCTTACGATGTCCTCCAAACTTATTACGCTGTCCCCGTGTATCGTCTGAGTGAAGGCTGATTCACCCGTACTAACTTTGCTTCTTTGTATTCCTCTAGTTTTACCGCGGCGTGTGGAAACATAGCGACCGCGAGCTTTGATTAGCAGGGTGCAGGGAGGTCCAGGGACGATAGTGTACTAGTGCCTGTACACTGGGATAATTCCTGGAAACCGGCGTTCATGAGTTGGACCGTGCCGTGTAATGCTACCTACCTACCTACCTTCCACATACTTAATATACCGTCTCCCTGGCCTCCAAGAAAGTTGGGCTCTTCTGTCTGTGCTCGCGAAATTCCGTATGTCTTCTATCTGAGTGCATTAATACGCTCAGAGTCCATGGATCCGGCGAGAAGAGAGACTATTTCGGGCGCAGTACAAGCATCAAAATTAAATATTGATCAAGTCTGCCACAACGAGTATTACATATTAAACGCTCTTGAACAGCGTGGGTCACATACAGCATTTCATCCAAGTTGTTTGAAATGTCAGCTTGAATGAAACACCGTACATGCGCTTGACGGCCGTGCCGCCCTTGTTCTTCTTTACCTTCATCCACCATGGCGGAGCTCGTCGGTCTAAGTAGTCGCCAGCATCCTCGCCGCACGCGTCCCCCCAATCATTGAGGTGGCTATGGCTATGGCTAGCGCGCAGGAAGAGCAGCGGAATCTGGTCGCGTAGATTCAAAACCCCGAGCCATTGCTCAAGGAGCTCAAAGCGAGCATGGGAAGCACTCCGCTGCACCGAACGTAGAAGTGATTTGGCAATCACAACCCCACGTGCCCTGTGTCAGCGCCTGTTGATCGGCTGGATTCTCTCCACATCGTTCGAGGACGACGACGGCAACCACCACCACGCCTCCGCTCAGGGTGATCTTCAGCACTCCCGCAGCCACGCTAACCTAATCTCGGGCATCCCCAACCCCTCGGCATACCCACGCTCCGGCTCAACTCCTGCGGACCGATGACTGGATGCAGCACATCTGCGACTGCGTGCTCGCCCTCGACCTGCATCGCTCCTCCACAGCCTCCTCCTCGCTTCCGTAACATCTAGGCCTTTCTCCTAGCGAGCCTCTACCGCAACTGGGACGGTGCGTACCACACACGCGCGCTGGCCCTGCACCCCGCCGTACTTGGCACCCCACCGTTGCTGCACGTGTACTGCGCGCCACGCGTGCATGGCGTACGCTGCGGATCGCATGCTCTGCGCGCGCTGTGCGTGTCGAAGGTGGAGGGGAGGGAGAGTCGTTTGGACCAGCGCAGCGGATTATGATAGGACGCATGGTGCGCTCTTTTTGGTCATTTTTCATTCCCGTTTCCTCGGTACATCTGCCCGCGCGCCCAAATGCCGACCCCCTCCATCGCTAACTCATCTGTCCCTCCCTTCTTCCGCACGCCCATCCTCTCCCCGCTTCTGCCTTCCTACCCTCCTACCCCCTCCGTTGTCCTTCCCGCATCCCATACAGCCGGCCCAGTTCTTATCGTTGAAAGTAGGCACAGTCATCGCGTCGAATATCTCATCTAGTCCGAGCGCAATGTAGGAGGGGCGCATTCCCACCCCTGGGCGGCGCATGTTGCCTTCGATTGCGGCGTGTGTGCTGCGACGCGACGTGCGCGCATGCTGTGACAAGCGGGTCGCTCGACGCTCATCGTCCATGTACTTGGTGCGCAAGTCTTTTACTTTACTTTGTGAGGCGCTCCTTTTTGGGACCAATTTCTTTTTTTTGTCTGTCCCTCCGCTTTTCCGAAAGCCCATCCTCCACCTTCCCGTCATCGTTTTTTCCCCCATCCACCACCCTCTACTTCTTATCCTTTATAAATGGGCGAAACAGGCCGCGTCGAATATATAGCTGCAGCGTAAGCGCTCGCCAGTCGTAGCATGCGCGTACCTCGCCGTATGATAGCACGCGTGTTCAGGGGAACTCGGCGCACGCGTTCTGTGACCGAGCGAACGCGCACGCGTCCTGCGATATGGCGCCCTCCGCTTTTCCGCACGCCCATACCCCCCTCCCCCTCCCGCCATCGGGCTTCTCCCGCCCATGCACCCCTTCATCGCCATTCTGTACCTTTCTTTCTATCCCCTTCCCTCCCCACATCCGCCCAGCCCGCTCCTTATCATTAAAAATACGCAGGCGCACCCATCGCGCAACGCAGGGGCGCCGCGTTTCGCTTTCAAATTGCGGCCTGCGTCGTGCCGGGACACGGCGCCCGCGGGATCGTGGTCGCCACGGTGGGGCGCCCGACGCGCAGCGTCATCCCTCCCCCTCACCGTACTGATTTACGCTCGACCCCGCCGACATGGTGCACCTGTTTCGTTTTCATTCCACCTTTTCATTTCCTCGATATCCGCTGCTCCTCCGTACTATGACCGCACGCGCCGGCGTGTCGATACAAATTCCCTCCCCTCCATCTCCAACCGCAATTTAATTCACCTTTTCCTCCGCCGCTCCCCACTCGCGCCTCAACCTCCCCCCCATCTTACTTCTCCCTCTCACCCCTTCTCCTCTTTTCACCACCTCCCCCCTCTCGTTTCCCTCCCTGTGTTTCGTGTCCAGATAGTCAGCTCACTTTTATTTTTATAAATAGGCGCAACCGGCGACAGCTCCTCCCGCCCTCGCGCAAAACAAGGGTGCCTGCCGCATTTCTTCACCTTCAAATTTCGGCCTTCTTGTCCCGACAGGGCGGGGCGCCCGTCGCGCCCTTCCTTTCCACATCTTCTTGTGAGTCGGCTCTTCATCCTCGCTCCACCGCGTCCTGGCGTGACGGCGCTCCTCCCCTGTATTTCGGGCGTCCTGCATTGCTCCCTCGTTTCCTAAGATGTTGCAATGCTTCCTTGTTCCTGCCTACCTCCTCCTTTTCTCCCCATTTCCTTCCATTGATTCCTCTCTCAATTTTTATTCCTTGAGGATTCCCCCCATACTTTCTTCCAATCGTTAGCTCCCTGTTTTCTTTCTTCCCATCGCTTCCTCCTTCATTTTGGTCGCGCATTGAAACTTACGCGCTTGTTCTTTTATTTTCTTAGGGATTGTTTTGGGGTGTTCGCGCGCTTTGGGCCGTTCGTTGGCACGAGACAGAAGTGCTTCCTCGTATTCTTCCATTCAATTTATTCCTCCCTTCCTCATATTTTTCTCCCCGTTTTCTTTCTGTCTTCCGTTCCTCATTCTCTCATTCGATGATAAATCGCTCCGCCGCCGCCGTTTTTGTTCCCTCGCTGCGTCGTCTCCTCCTTTCGTCCCATTGCCCATTAGCTCCTTCGATCTCTTGGTTTGGTCGCGATTGGTGGCTGCGGACGTTCGTTGGCCACTCTGTACTATCGGCTTTACGACGTCGGCTGCGCTCCAGAGACGTGCGCCGCATGTGGGACCCGCGACGTGGCTCCTACCCTACGTCTCCCACCTCATGCGCGCCCGTTTGTGTGTCGCGCTCGTGCGCCTGTGTGTCGTTCGCGTGCCTTCTCGCGCATAGGCTGGTGTATCGCGGCCGCGGCTTCTGTGGCAGAGCCTGTGCAAGGATAGCGTTATGAAGGGAGTGGTGCCTCGCTTTGCAGTTCTCCTCCTCGAAAGAGCGGCGCGGCGCCCTGCAGGAGTTGACGAGGGAGCGAATAGCCCCCGAAGTCAATGGACTTTATCTTGTCCGCTTCATAGGTGATGTCTTCCGCGTCGATCGTTAACAGGATCTCTGGGGGGGGAGCTGAAGCAATAAACTTGGTTTAATTTCGTCAGTGAGTAGGTTCAGGGTGCACAAGTTGGCACACTCAGCTTCAAACAATTAGAATGGTAGCTAGGAAGGAACATACCTTGAGCGTGACTTTTAGCGCCATGTTGATAGAATTGTAGCGAATGTGTGGCGACAAGCTAATGTAGTCGATGTGAACTTGGTATGAGTATAAATGATTCAGAGTGGACACTCCCCGCTGCAACAGGGCCCAGAACTGATTTTAAACTCCCCATCAAGAGGCTCTAAAGACTGACTCGAGGGTTTTCTGTCCTGAAACTAAAAATCTCAATTAGGAAGGAAGATAGGACCTTCAATTCTCCACAAAAAATGTGTTGGATGTTTAGGTCAGATGCTCCTGATGCACGGCTTTCGATTGGTGCTAGTCCGAGAATTTTCTCATATCTTTGGACCGAAGATAATACTAAAATTTATGTTCCCATTGTCATGAGTGAAAAGGTTTCCACTCTAGACATAATTTTAGGAGTGCACAGAATTTTTGGGAAAACAATTAATGGATCAATAGGATCAACAGGATCAATAAGGATCATGTTATTAGCCACGGAAGGCTGCGGAAAGCTGTGGAAGGCTGCGGAGACTACGGAAGGCTGTACGGTTGGTTGGCACGGAAACGAGACTAGGGAAGAGGTATAAAAGAGCTGCTTCACATGTACATACTTTAGTCTACCTACCAATTAGTAAATTGAATTCTACATCTTTGAATCAAGTATTGCTTTACTTGTCCTGCTCGTCAGAGCATTACAGCTTATCACGCTTCACAAAGTCTTGTATCAGAAGGCACAGACAGCCTATTGAATTGCTGCACACTCGCGCTTCAAGCCCACGTTCAACTAGTTTCTTGTTTTAACGTTGATTCTCAAGGCAAGCCTACCCATTGAGAGCCGGTAAGGTTGATTGAGCTTATCTTGTTGTTGTTTGTCGATTAATCTTGCAGCTCCTTACAGGAATTTCCATAAAGTGTTGTGCCTGACCCGTACGTCACGGACAAACTTTGATTAGCTCAACCTTGTCCAATCATTGGCTCGGACTTTTACCTTTGACAGGTATAAAGTCGTTTTGTTTTGTTTGTTATTCTCAAGAACCTAAACTGAGAGCGACCATTGTTACCTAAACAAATTTTATTCTTTTTTCTAGGAAAATCCATTTTTGTATCTTCGCGCGGACCTGCGGGAAAGATCTGAACAAAGTCAATTCCGATCGATCTCGCGTATAACTTTTTATACACATTACACCATTGACAGTGATTGGCTGCTCAGGATATTTAATTTTTGGTGGGCAATGAGACTCTCAAGTGAAAAGGGAGGAACTCTGCAGAAGTCGACCCTTTCACAGAGGTGCGGCGTACCCACCGGCGCGTTGTGGCGCATTTTTTTCATGTCGAAGCGGTGCGTCAGGCATGGGAACCTGGCAGGAATCATGGCGAGCTGAGTTCGGTGAGCCTCCATCCGACTCTCTCTTCAACGCAAAATGGTTACTGTATGTATCCTTTCGTTTCTAGCTTGGAATTATAAAGCGGATCACAGGCTGCGCAACAGACCTGCTACATCGTTTGTGTCCACTAAAACCCCCCCCCTTATTTTATCTGTGCATTGAACACTCCGCCCTTTTTTTGTTCGTTTCTACGCTTTCCTCTTTCATGCACACCTTCGAATTAGAATGGTAGCTGGGAAGGAACGTATGACTTTCAGCACCATGTTTATAGACTGTGTAACGAAAATTTATTGTAGTCAAGCGAACTTGCAACGAATCACTTTGGAATTCCTCCCAGCATGAAACAAGTCCCCGCTGCAACATGTACAGGGCCCAGAAATGATTTTAAATTGGACTGCTACCACAGCCAAATCGGTCTCATGGTGCATTTATACTTGCACGGCAGAAATACAACACGACACAGGAACACATCGCAGTTCCCCATTCCGAGTCAGGAATATACCTGATTCCGCACTTTTTTGGCCTATGGCACTGCCGCTGCAAAATAAATTCTTGAGCCTCGCGCCAAATAGGCCAAAGATGTCCCATGAATCCAGAACGGGCGGATCACGTCTTATCGTCGACTCAGAGCACACCCGACCTACCTACCATGCGGGTGGGCGGAGTTATTTGGTACAGGGCAGGCAAGAGTTAGGGCACTTGGCTTCGAATTAGAATGGCGTCTGTCATATCTGGAGGTTTGAATGGGAACGGTGTCACTAGTAGGTTCGGTGGTATTGAAATTAATTGCAATGACGTACTAACCCCAGTACATGGTTCACGTAGGACCGCGAATTAATCCTGTTGAAAATCCCCCCCTGCAACATCGCCCAGAGATGAGTGAACCCCACCCACACAGACAAAAATAAATAAATAAAACGAAAAAAAAATGAAATTCTTAGACCCAGACCTGAATTGAACGGGTGACTTTCTCCGTGTACTCGGATGGAATGATACCAAGGAATTGGAAGGTCACCCTATGGCTAGAGTCCAGAGGACACCTCGAACCACCTGAGGCCGCATCAGAGACAACCTGCAGGAGGAACGGCAGTCAGCCCACCCCCACAACTCGGACCACACTTAATCACAATTGATGTGGGTAAAATAAAATAAATAAATAGACTGCTACATACTGGACAAAAGGCTATGATCTGAACATGGGATATTGTGCATACCAAGAACACGTGGGTATGTATTTGTCTTAACATTTGTGGTGCTGCGGATGTTAAAGAAAAAGAACAGCAATATTCAAACACTATCCGAGACCTAGACTGCAATTCAAACCAAGACAACTTGCCTCCCCTTGTCCCCATGAGCCAATTTCTCCTCATACTCCTCCTCAACGATGAATGCCTCCTCCGGTGCACTAACAGACACATGCAATTCTGAAAGGTGTTGAAGTTCCTCATACTCAGCCAAAACAGCAAAGTCAACCTCTACCAGCTTTGCATCAATGCAGGTTATATCCTTCATCTGGGAAGACCTTTCAAACAGCGGCCTTGCTGCCTTCCACAATTCAACTGCCTTCATGACCTCTCTATGATTATTCAGGATATTGGCAATTCGAACCATGCAATCTGCCCTCCATCGATGGGCATCCATGAATGTGAATCCATCGAGAGCAACCGTGAATAGACTTAGTGCAGTTTCATTGTCCCCTTCAGCTGAAAAAATCTGGCCAAGGCAGCGGAATGTTTGCATTGTCTGGAGTTTGTTCTTGCATTTCAATGCCAGGGCAAGGGAGATCCCAGTCCATTGCAGTGTAGTTCGGATGTCATTCATCCTGGTGGAAAAATCCCCAAGCCTTTCTGCACATAAGAGAGCCAGTTCTGCTGAGATTTGCTGAGATGATGTAAAACATTTTGCAAAGCTCGCATTTGCGGTCCCAAGATAGCCATCTCGAAGACAGAGTTCAGCAGCTGCAAGATCAGCAGCAAGACATAACTGTCTGCCATGGTACCCATACAATGCCTTCAAATGAGACTGAGCCATGTCTAGATTTTGGTGGATCATTTTGGAGTCAGCACTGATAGCAATATCAATCAAAACCAGGTTTAAGTTTGCCGTGATGGCATCATATGAGGTTGGCTGGCAGCTAGATGCAATGGCAACTTGCAGGTCACGAGATTCCAGATACTCAGATTTCACAAGGTGCATCTCAGCCTGCAGATTGAGGATGGAAAGTTCCAATTTACTTTGTTGACCAAGGGTAGCCAGGATGTGTCTGGATTTTTGCAGAAGATGTTGAGCATGCCAATAGTTTGTGAGTTGTAGGTGGCATCTTCCATGAAGGTAGAGAGACCATGCTTGTAAGTAGATGTTCCCTATTTGCTCAGCATATCTATGTGCCTGCTCGGCATGTGTGAGTGCATTCATGGGTTTTCCGTTAATAATTAGGATGTTGCATATGCTGATCAATGTATGGATGCCAACTATGGTGGGGTATCCAATACTTTCTGCGAGAGAATAGGCTATTTGATGGTTCTTCAGGGCTTCCACAAAATCTGATTTTGTCTCCCGGAAGTAGATTCCTACAGCATGATACCATCTGGCTGGTGAGAAATTAGTTAGGTGATCACAAGCACAATGATTGTGTCTTACCTTGTTCCAGTGGATCTTTTGATTTGAACTTCTGAGTGCCCAGTGTGATGTGGCTATTGAAATCCAGGTCAGGTATATATCAAGAACATTCCAGTAGCTCAATAAGATATTTCCAACAATTGGATGGTCTTCCCAATTACGAATTTTCTCCGAAACCTGGAGCAGAAGGGGTGAATATGTCTCGTGAGCCCGACGAAAGAAAATATTGAGATACAGAATGCTCTCAAAATTCTGGACAATATCAGGCCCTTCTGGTTCGAGCCCATCGCGGAGAACAGTGTTGAAGTTGCCTAAATTTCGTGAAATTTGAGGGTATATATCTGCTACATTGAGGCCCTTGAATTGGTTCCAAAGATCAAGAATTTGATGGAAGTGTTCCTGTAGCTTTAGCTTCAAGGCATTTGCGGGAGGATGAGTGCTAAGGATATGTGCTCGGATTGGAACCAGAACTTTGAGATGTTGATCCTGGCCAACAAAGGCGAGGGCCGTTTGAATCAGAGTGGCCTTGCAGGCCAGAACATCAGGGATTGGCAGTTGCGCCTGCACTAAATCGGCATCTGTCAGCCCATCTGGAAGCATGGACAGAATTCTGAGCAACTCCTGAGCACTGGGGGTTATCCGGGAGCTTGTGTATGACAACATAATGGATATGTCCAAGCTTGATCTCTGGTCATAGCCATCTGAAAGCATCCGAGTGCTTTCCAATTTCCAACGAGAAAGTGCCTTGGCACATCCCTCGGAGCCAGCCACGTTTGCAATGAGGCTGACTGCCAGTGGGAGGTTCCCTGTCAGTTCAAGGAGTTCCATGATGCTAGCATCATCATGGCCATCATCAGCAATCTCAGTGAAGGTCAGCCAAGCAGCGGCATTGGAAAGGGGCTCCAGAGGGGCTAAGAAGGGTCGGGTCCACTTGACTTTGCTTGGTCGCTCAGAACCTCTCAGGGTGATCTAGAAGAAGTCAAGGTATGGTTGGATAACTCGTAAAACATTGCTCACCATGAGGCCCAAGTGAGGGACATCTGTTAGGAGAGATAGAAACTCCTCAACTTCAGAGCAACATGACCAGGGTTCCCAAGGGGTCTCCAGGTTATCAAGGACCAGAAGAGAGGGAGGAGCATGGGAAAAATGATGTGCAACTCGTTTCGGTAGGCTGGAGCCCTTCTCCAACCCTATATGATCTGCAATTGTTGCCACCAGCTCAGTGCAAGTGGGACTCGAGTGGCATGAAACAAATATCGATGTGAGTACCTGGCTTCCACTTGTGGATTATGGAGGGCTGCTGTGGCTAGACCGGTTTTTCCCATACCGCCTGTGCCCAGGATGGCAACACGAGCGGAATTCTGGAGGAGTACATTGACGACATCCTTCAGCTCGGATTCATGGCCATGGAAGATTTTGGGAGATGCCGGGAGCAGACTAAACAATCCTGAACTAATGTGCAAATCAGGAAATGTGGAATATAACACCTCAATAACATACCTATTGCGGGAACTTGAAAGTGTCCCAATCATCTAAATAAGACAGTGAGCTAGAAAACTTGAGTCTGATTTCAACTGCAACTGACAGATGAGCAATCCGAACTGCTAAGGTCTGGATGGGCAATAAGGAGAGCCATAAGCTCATCATGCTGGTGCTTTGCATCCTTCTTCACATTCCTTATTTGAGAGAGTGTTGATACCCCAGCTCTGACCTAAATAAATTGTAGGGATGAGATGACAATGCCTCAGGGCTCAATGCCATCAGAGGTACCCTGAACATTCCAATGGCTGTGTGGAGTTCCTGCTTGCATGTCTCCAATTTCCCAGAATGATCAGGCTTCTTGAACAGTTGCTTGATCTTTCCCATTTTCTGCTGTGCTTTCAGAACAGTGAAAATCTTCTGAAGTGTGGTGCCATAATGTCTCACTGTGTGTCATCCAGAAAATTGAAAAGACAACATACTCTGCAAATTTTGCAATGTCATACAAGAGTGCCATGGGAAGCATCCCTTTAATTTCCGATGTCGAGCACAATGTTGTGATAGTACAAAGGATCTCATGGATTTCTTCAATAATTATTGTCCATTCATCCCTGTTGGACTTGACAGCCTATATTTACCGTCATCAGCGAGGTATTTTCACTTGCCATGGGTTATATTTACCTCCACACATTTCAGAATTGACAAAGTCAACGCTGTGGCTGAGGATACAAAGGGAATCTGGAATGATCCAGCAATCTCCTCGAGAGTGTCAGCTGCCACTGTCGTGTACTGGATTAGATTCTCGAGCTGTGTCGGTACTTTCATTGTTGGGGATCACGGAACCCAGAGCGAAAACTCGGCTACTTTTATCCATCCTACGGATGCTGTTGTACCGCAACAGTCAAGAGTTCTATCAACAGATATGCCACATGGTGTGATGACGGGGAGGGGCGTCATTCGCCGGGGATGCTTATATATATATATATATCTGTTGATGTTCCTTACCAAAAATAACCCTAGGTTTCAAATGTCGCAAAAGGAAGAATGCTTCTTGAATCCCGGTGAACTGCCGTTCCATGATTCAAACCATTGACATCTCACCCCGCATTTCAGTACCTGCAGGCTGAGCCTCTTGCAGGAGATGGAATCACAGCAGCAAAAATATTTATCTCACCTCAGTGCCCCAGCTATAGAAATAAATCTGCCACGATCCATGATCATCTTTGAATCCGCGGAGGTTGAGAGCCACATACTCGGGAGCATTGCCTTGCAAGCTTTTCCCGTACACTGGAAGGAATATACTTAGACAATGAGGGTGCTGTATAGACTGAGACATGGGCATTCAGGGGAGCTGAAAGATGCGGGGGCTGCGAAAAAGGAAGAACAAATGACACTGGGCTCAACTACGGGGGCACAGCTGCCGAGCTTGCCGGTGAAACTGAGTCCCATGCCTGCCCGTGGCCCCCGGGAATTCGGTTTTGGAAAGAACCAGGAAATGTGTCGGCATCAGAGGAGTCTGAGAAAAGGAATCATTGCTGGGATCCTCTCACTTATTAATAGGTTTTACTAATATATATCAGGGAACTAAAATAACTGCATATGACACGAGTGGGCGCAAGAGCGGGCAGGGGGGACTTTTCTCTGGGAATAATAGCGCTGCAGTCCTACAGCTCAGACCAGTCAATTATTCTCGTGGGTACATAAATTAGGGGGGAAAAACTTCACTTTTGACTTTTATCGCAAAACCTCACCCCCGACCAGTGTGCGTGTACCCGAGTTTCGCGGTCCGCACCTTCCACGATGGCGTAAAAATATGGTGCATGTGCGGGGCAGAAAGACTGTACAATCAGCGCCTGTAACATCCCCGTAATGTCATAACTACCAGAAACTACTTAACCAAGGTGCGAGCAGTAGTATTCAATCTCCAGTTCAAAGTCAATGGGTACGGCCAGTCTTGGATGCCGAGACGGGTACGGCCGCTGCCGTTTCACCCGTCTTTTCTCGAACTTTCTCAGCTTTCTTTCACGTTTAACCGACGCAACAAAAAAAAGGGGGGGCCGCCAACTTGAAGCGCCACCGGCATTTAAAATCCAGACAACGTACCGTACCATGGAGGGAGGAAACTAATGTGGATGGATAAATGAATGTATCGGTCGATGGAATCGAATATTGGGAGGTTTGTAGACAATTGGGAAGGTTGTCGACAATTGGGGAAGTTAAAGACACTCAAAAAAAATCGACAAGGGTATAGATTCTCACAAGACTCGGGCGAGCGAGGGGAAGCCTAGGTCGTGCGCCGTAGAGCGGGGATGGCGAGACGGGCCAAACGAACCAAACGGTGGTGAGTAGGATTTCGCGCCGAAGAGCCCAATTTCTGAATGCAGGTCAATGTTACGGCTAGATCAATAATAATAATAGACCAGTACTTGAAACAAAAGATGAGGATCATATGCCAGGAATCGGACAACATCTCACGTAGATTCCACGTCCCAGCGATAATAATACAAGGATGTACGGTACCGGGAACGGATTAAACCAGCTGTGAATAGATGGATGGGCTGGTCGGTAGCCTAGAAGAAAAAATATTGTACTTACGTGTGCGGAAGCTATAGTGAGACTAGGTCAGGGCGGCGCGAACGTGGACGGACGAACCGACTGGGATTATTCAGAAGTCCATCCATTTCGAACCAAAGATGTTCCTGAATGCCAGTCGATGTGGTGTGTCGGAATCAGCATGGAGACGCCTTCCGAAAGAAAAGTCAAGACAATGTACCGTGTACCAGGAATAACAAGACGTCCCAGTGGAACCAGCTGCGAATGTCTCGTTAGCATGAACGTTATAAGAAACGTTCAAGACACTGGTGCCGTACCGTCTGTTCGAGATGTCGAGAAGGTGGTGGAATGGCAGAATCTGTCTACTGACTAAGCTGCAACCTCTATCGTACGGAGGAGGAGGAGATATATTATGCTGATACGGTCCCACAATTGGAGCAGCCAGTCTACTACGGACGATATCAGAACTTTTATAGGCTAAGAAGTTATGTGTCGTAAGTAGAACACACATACTACCAAAGGGGGGCGGAAAGACTCAAACCAACCAGGTGTCCCCGACCTGGCTCGGACAAGAGCAGGTAGGTCCTTCGGTTATAACCTCGTGGGTGGGATGCAACAATTCCTTGCAGCTACCCCTAATTTCCCGAGAACCAGGACACCCAATCAAGCCATTATCTCAACAGTCCCTTTGGGCACGCATGCTGCTATCTACAGAAAAAGAAAAAACGAGAGAGAAACAGTACACTAAGATAGAGAAAGAGAGAATTTGGTAACGTTGTAAGGGGCAGCCACGCCTTCACTTCAACACCAATTAATTTTGGGGGTTAAATATGGCGGGATTTACTTCCACCATGGGCTCATTGTAGAAGATCTCGAGGATGTCATAGGCCAATTTTCCAAGCAAGCCGATTATTTCAGGCTTAATTAAGAGATCTTTGAAGAACAAGCCCGGGTCCATATAGTTTGCATCACGCAGGGCTGGGAGTGTTGAGAACAAGTTCGTATAGAAAATGTTCCGCAAGTCAATCAATGGCTGATGATCGCACACAAACAAAGCATGGATTGCATCTTCCAGATGATCCTTGCAGAATCTGCATAATCTCCATTTCATCGGAATTTGTGCCTTGTATCTCTCGCTCCACCTCATTCTTTCCATTGCCAGAGCATGTCCACTGCATGGGTCAATGCCACACTGTGTTTATGGTTTTGAACACGAAGGTATAAGCGGAAAGCGAGTACTTTGTGAATCCATTTCCCATCCTCCATGAACAACCGATCAGGAAGCAAATCCCGGGTTCTTGAGAATGCTTTGAGCTCTGCGTGAATATGTCTCCATTGACCATTTGACTTGCTTAATGAGAATGTCAATAGTTGCCGGTTCCAATGCATTGTGATCCTTGCAAGACCAGTACACAGGTATCAGTAGATCTGCCAGCATTATTGCAATATCATTGACCCATGACATCTTGCCTTTTTTGGCTAAATCCCAGGAGTCCAGCAGACCATTCTTAACTAACCGATCTTCTCCTAGCTCGGAGATGTGCTTCAAGTGCTGAAGGAGGAGTGTTGCTCTTCTGTATGAGATGGGTTCTAGTCCTGTCTCAGAGAATAGTACAGCTATTACACTTCAAGAATCTATATGACGTTTGTTTAAACAAATTGCGTCTAGACGCAAATTGCCGTTTAAACAGATGTTTAATCTAAACATGTTTACCGGACCAATAGGCCGGTCAAACCGCGGTTTAAACAGTGTTTAAACGGGTCAAAAAGACATTTTACACCGGGGTTCGAACTCATGCCTTACTTGCACACATACATAAGCAGGCCAACGGGACAACAGCAATCTGACTGGGCCAACTCAGAGTGACAATTCAAAAGTGTAAAGCTCCTTTATCATGGCCTGTGGGCCGATTGCACCAGTTCAACTTGCCGAGTTCAACCGGATTCAAGACACAGCTTACAGGATAGTTTAAACACAATTTTGAGACTGCCTCGAAGTAAAGCGGAAGAGGAAGTTTTATATATTTTTGATGAAGTGGGTAGTTTGACTCCGAGTTTTTTGTTTCTTATCTTGCCAGACAATAAATAAATTCTTCCTACGAGATTTACTGTAATTTATTTGTCCGGCATTGTAACAGGCTTATTAGAGGTTATTGGGTGCGGATTTCTAATCGATTATCTTGTGCTGTAGTTTGATTATTGGAGCTTTTGATTTGTTGTGGAGCCGTTTCGGCCTGTGCGTGCTCTTGTGTTTGCACGCGATCTCTCAATGTGCGCCACGGATGGTTTGGATTGTCAGCGGCTTGCCGGTAACCGTGAAAAAGCTCCGTTTCCGGTGCGAGGACCGTGATGATAGCAACTAGGAGTCGCCTCTGGGTGTGTAGCATTATTCGGCGCGTCTGTAGTGTGAAGTTGAGGTCATGTTGTTCCAATGTTGTTCAAGAGCACGTGAGCGCTCCACAATCCGAATCAATGACGCTGCCCGTCAATGTTTTGCTTAAGTGGAGCTGAATTTTTGCTCAAGTCGCTTTTCATTTGGATTATAAAAGTGGATTTCGAGGGGCACCCAATAACCTCTATTAGCGATGTTTTAAGTACAATGCAAGACCGCCCTGATGCACAAACACTGAGCAGTTCAAACTGATATATTCCTGATGGAATTGCGGCCAGTTGAAGAGTCTCAAGGCAATCTGCACCATGTTTACATTCATGGGGACCTTTATAGTATTTAGCAATGACCATGGCGGGTTCTTCAAGTCTCAGTTACCGTCAAGGTGACCGTTGAAAGGCTTGTGGGAGAACACTAAACACTAAGTATATTGGAAAATGTTAAAACACAAGTGGTACTACCCCGAAACATTGTAGCTCACTTAGGCAAGGTCAATCGTGGAATTAAACGGACCGTTCAAATTCATGTCGGGAGCCTGATTTCAGTAGAATGCCAAGGGGACTTCAAATGTTTTGGCTCAGGGCCAGAGTGGTGTGTCAAAAAAAGTGAATCCAATTTTGGTGATTCGTGGCTACACTAACTCATCCTGGCCACCTCGAGGATTCGGATAATTTTTGGGTCGGGGGTATTATTGAAGTTGAATGATGCTGTTAAGTAGTTTAAACTAGAAGGCAAAATTGATCAAAGCCTCACCGTAGAAGTCCAAAGATGGCGGGCTAAGACAGGGCTGTCTAGTATTTTGAGAGTTAGTTCAACATGGAGATCAAAGTCGAACAGGGTATGGTGGACCACTTATTCTAGTGCACCAAAACGGGGTTCGGACGCAGCAGTGTCATCGCCTCAGCCCAGGAACTGGGAGCAGCTGTGTGCAGTACAGGAGGTGGTCTCTGCATGCTGAGGACCTTAGAAAGGAGGGAAGAACACCTTGCAGGCAGAGAAAAAAATAAGAACTAGCAGCTGTGTAGCACTGAGCACCACATTTGATTGTTCCAGCTCATATAGGACAGGATGTTAACAAAGGGGCACCATTTTCTTGAGGAATGCGTCCGCACGAAAGCAAATCAGTACTTTGAGTACTGAAGATATAGAGTTATGTCAGTGGAATTTGGGGAGAAAATAATTCAGCAGATTCTATGTAAGTAGCCTGGATTTCAGTTACTTGGAGTTGAACCCCGTTTTACTGCAGGAGTGATTCTCCCCAAATAAAGGTGGCGCCTGTGCTCATGCACCACATCCAATCAATCCATGGCTCAAGTTGCTCGAAGGCGCCATTGAAGTTAAATGAAGTCGCTTTAATACCAAGACTTATATACCAGAATATCGATGTGAATTGGGAAGAAATCTCGAGTTGTGACTAGTTTATAAAAGGCCTACAAAATCTTGCACCTCGCCCAAGTGAGTTGAACATGTACAATAGCAGCTGGGAGTGTTAGTATTTAAAAAATGGCCAGGTCATAATTGTACTTGCTGGGTCAATGGTAAATTCAATCCGACTTTGAACATGCTGAGTGGAGAGTGTGACGCTCAAGTACAGATGAAATGGTTGATTCAGCTGTGTCAGTTCAATTGGCAGAAAGAAATTCTAAGAAATGCAAATTTGAATCAGGGCAATGCCAAGCCAGTCTATTGGACAAAATCTTACCTCTAAGCAATGTTTATAGATGTAAATGAGCCGATGAACAAGAATTCTGAGGAACAATTTCTAACATAGTAAATCTGAGCTGAGCCACTCACCACAAGGTCAAGGCACAGAATGGGGATTCGAGTGCCAGGAACGGTGCAATCGCCGTGATAATGTATGACAAAGCATTCAAAATGGCTATAAGGAAGCCTCGAAGGAAATTAGTTGTTGTCTGACAAGATAAGAAACAAAAAAAACTCGAAGTCAAGCTACCCACTCTATCAGAAATATATCTTAAACTTCCTCTTCCTCTTTACTTCGAGGCAATCTCAAATTGCATTTAAACCGTCAATGTGTCTTGAGTCCGGTTGAATTCGGCAAGTTGAACTGGTGCAATCGGGCCACAGGCCATGATAAAGGAGCTTTACACTCTTTAATTATCACTCTGAGTTGGCCCAGTCAGATTGCTATTGTCCCGTTGGCTTGCTTACGTATGCGTGCAAGTAAGGCATGAGTTCGAACCCCGGTGTAAAATGCCTTTTTGACCTGTTTAAACACTGCTTAAACTGCGGTTTGAACGGCCCACTGGTCCGTTAAACATGTTTAGATTAAACATCTGTTTAAACGGCAATTTGCGTCTAGACGCAATTTGTTTAAACAAACGTCATATGGTTACTGACACTTCGCTCTGTCAGGCCAAGGATTCTTCGCAGGTGATGGTTTTGGATATCTTCCCTTTGTTTTCTGCGTATTTTCACCAAATCGGGGCAAATAACTGCAGCAGAAATTAGATGTGGATCGACTCTGGCCATGTATCGGGTACGTGCTTCCCATACGGACAGGCCTCCAACCATTCGATTTACCGCCAAGCACGCATTGCCAATAACTTCAGCTTTTAGTGTGGACACCCTGTGATGCTCTGCATACATGTCCTTGGCATTAAAACCGTGCCATACTCCTACATAATGAAAGAGGTTGACCTCTTCTAACAGCTTACCATTCAGATAAAACTCCTGGGGCGTTTTCGGTTTGATTCCGACCGCACCCCATCCGCATTTGGGGTTTGGATTTCACATCCACTGTTCCCCATATGTTTCCCTGTTCCGTTGAGCTTATGCTGAAATCCGTGTCCAGTAGCAGACACAAGTAAGAGGTCATCTGCGTGTTCCAATTTTGAAACTTCCTTGCCATTCAACCGAACATCTCGTTGCTCTGCATATAATTTGAAGCCTGCCAACAGCAAGTTCCACAATTGCGGTGAGCCGGAGTCCCCAGTGAGAACACCCAGAAACGACAGGAAGCTTTCAGACAGTTCACCATTCACCTGAACCATGTACTCCAATTTGTCGTCCAAGATCATGATGAGATCTATCAACTCTCCTGCTATTCCCATTGTGAGAGCCAAAAACAGAACATGCCTGTTTGCAGAAGGGAAGGCGTTGCGCAGATCAACCACAGCAACATACAATGTTTTTTCTTCTGCGGCTGCGCCGTCGGCAAGATTTTGCAAAAGCAAAGGGTTGTTATTGGTACGATATCCTGCTCTGAATCCATATTCTGGGTCTCTGGAATGAGTTTTGTCTCATCAGTGTACTCCTTGACCCTTCGGTCAATCAATAAAGTCAGGAATTTTAGGAGGCAGCACTCCAATACAATCAATCGATAACTTTCTGCCTTGGATGGGTCTTTAGGATTGCTGCTACTATTGCTGCAAGCCATTTTGAAGGAAAACCTTTTTTCTTTGCGCATGCCTGAATTAATCTAAGAAGCACATCATTAGGAATTTGCATGATATTAATGCTAATATGTCCAAACATACACTCTACTCGGCCATCCGCCTACGGCGCAACCAGCGTAGCTGGTCCAACACTAACGAAGCGGAACGCAGAAGTGGTCAGTGTATTGCGAGCCTGCAATTGACGAATGCAATGCATGAGGTGGTGGTGCGTTGGATTTCCCGCTGAAGTGTCACCATTTCTGAATGGCCCCACATACATCTATTTCTAAATGAAAGAATGCTCGTCGACGTGGCGTGTCGAAATAAATATTAGATACCTATACCTCCAAAAAAGATGCAGAACGACGTACCGCGGAGGAAACCAACTGTGATGTGTGTCGTTAGGGTCAAAAAATTGAAGGGGTTGTAGACTCTCGGGCCATGGCGAAACTATGAGGGCAGAGCGCCGCACCGCGATGCTGGATGGTGGCGGTGCATTGGCGCTTTCGTTGAAGGGTCCTATCCATCTGTGAATGGTTCCAAGTCCTTAGATGGAACTGCAGAATTCGATGCGAAGTCATTTTTATAAAAAATCCGCAACTCAAAGAGCAATCGCTGTTGAAAATATTACCCGAGAACAGACTGTGTACTGTGCCGCTCCGACTTAAATAGATAAAAAATACTCCTCAGGGGCAAAAAAATTGAGAAAAAAAAAGTGTTGCTTAACCGTGTTTTTGAAGCTTCCTGAGCAAAAGTCCGAAAACTGGATTAAGGAGTATACTATACATTACGTGAGTGTTTCGGCATTTTCCGGGTGGCGCCTCTTGCAAACACACCTAGACTGACCTACCCAGAGCTTGACAGACCTACCTAGAGCTAGACAGACCTTCACAGAGCTAGACAGACTGTGTTAGTGGGCTAGACAGAGGTGGTCTGTGTAGCTATATCTAGGTGGCCTAGACTCAGCTAAGTCTAGGAAGGGCCTAAACGCAGTGACGGGGTGCGGCGCCAGACGCTCGGTTCTCACCTAAAGATGTCTCTTTTTTCCCTCGAAAGTACTGGTTCGTCTTCCATCATCACAAGTTAACCATCCATGACCCTTGAAGGATTGGCGCCGCTCAGCAGTCAACCATCAGCGCCGAAAAGCCTACAGCACTCTCGTCGCCTATATGAAAATGGAATCGTCGATATAGTTGGGACAGGTACACAGAATTGTTGAGATCCTTATCTACTGAACGACATAATATGTCTTGGCGCGCTAAAAATATGAGCAAAACGAGAAAGAATTTCGAGTATCGATCCTCACATTCCCAGGTGGTGGAGGTTCCCCGTCCATTCGCAAGGAACGTGAACTCGATCATGATGGTACCGAGTGTTGAGCAAGCAATATATCCATGTCTATGAGAAGGCCTTTTATTTGCTATTTATGAACACTGGTCGAATAATTCCGATTATTGATTTTCTCTGGGCATCGACTTTATTCAAGTTGACACTGACAGATTCATATCATGCGGATGGCTATCATTCATACAGGAATTCCTTTTCCTTCAAATGCGCCGCACCCAGGCGTTGCCATTGGCCTTTAACCCTTCACCCACAAAAGGGCCGCCCAGGCTCTCACCACGTGTCTCCTTCGAGTCACTTCAAATCAGAGCATCCCAAGACCCTCCATGGCACGTCACGGTTTTGGTGGTAGCTCTAGCGGCGGGAGCACACCTAGCGGTGGTAGCACGTCTGGCGATGGCACGGTGTCCCAAGACGGCAGTTCAACGACCATCGATCACATATCAGGATCGCATACCCTGACCACCCCCCAGCAGGCAAAGAAGCTGCTCGACAAGATTTACGATGACATCGATACTTCTTCCGTCTCAAAAACACATCTTGCCCTAGCCATCACCTTCACCATCTACATCGTTATTACATTACTTCCGGCGTATAACACGCTCTCAAAGAGAGTGAAGCGGTGGTACAGTCAGCGATTGGTGCATGAAGTTCAATTGGATCATGCGCAGGTGCCACAGAGGGATGAAGACGTTACGAAGAAGACGTCGGGGGCCTTACGACTCTCTTTCCTCCTTACACTCCTGGTTTGGTTGATCTACTACGTGACGGAAGCTGTCACCGCAGATAGTATGACCATCCCCACCTTCGAGAACTATCGTTTTACCACCGCCCAGCGCTACGCCTCACTTGCTATGTCTGATCTGGCCGTCCTCGTCACCCTTCTATACGTAGTCGACCTCAGGTTGACTCGTGTCCCAAAGATTCTCTTGTGGCTCTCATTCATCCTCATCATCATCGTCTATGCCTGCATGCTCTCGATATCACCCTCGAACCCTCGTTCACCTTCCATTGCAGATGCCGCGAGGATCCTCAGGCACACTGAGAGCGGGATATATCTCGTTCTCGTTGTTCTCGTCACTCGTGCTACTTGGAAGTTGCACAGAGCAATCGCGTCTGCAAAGTTCACTGGCTTTCCTCGCGTAAGTCGGCATACCTCCTCTTTACGCCCGCACAATAGCTCACACTCAGGTACGCCAGGACCTCAAATATGCTTACACACGCTTCCTACCGCTTCTATGGATCCGAACTTTCGAATACTTCACATTCTACATCCTTGTTGGCATTCCCGTCACCCTCAACATCCGCTACGATATTCTATACGTCGTTAACCTCGCCGTCTGTGCATTTTGTCATTTCATGATAATGCACTGCATCACGGCGGCGTATCCGGCTGCCAAGGATCATGGCACTTTACCTCGAGCACTAGATCAACCTCATCAGTAGGAACGATAAAAGTGCGGCCTCCCTTGTTTCTACAGGGAAGCATATTTGAAGAAGCTGGGGGCCGGCCGAACGCTGGGGACCAGCGTAGCGATGCGCTCTCGCAGCTCTTATTCGCCTCTTTTTCCCTTCTCCTTTTCTAACTGTTTCCATTTCCATTTCCATTTCCATTTCCATTTTAATCTACCTAACTACATCGCTACTACTTGATGCCGAACGCGTCGGATACCCATCTCCAGCATCCCTTTCCCGTTTCTCTCCCATATATACTGCAACTGTCATTAGGTTCAGTCAGAGTAACTTTTAATGGGTCGTTTCTCCAATTATGAACAGGGATTAAAAGTGTGGAAAAATGAGAAACGTCTCAGAAGCGTCTCTGGAGGAGTCTCTGCTAAGGCTTTTCTCCAGCAAAATAAATCCGAGGGAGACCTGACTAAGTTACTTATGAAAATTAACTTGGCCCTACAAAAATTACTTTACTTTACTTTTGGCAGCACTGGTTGAACATTTTGAGTTTTTCAGTGAAAAAATTGGTGAAAGACTTGAATTTTTTTTTACCTATTTTTTCAGTGGGTGACTTCCCATAAGCTTTTTATATTCCAGCTGAATTTTCCAGCGGTGCCAATGATGTCGGCTAATTATATTGAGATTGAATATAATCGAGGATGATTCCCATAAGGGTTTCCTCTTTTTCATGAATATTTTGAGCACCTGGCACACTAGCTCCTGTCTCATCTGTCCCTTAACATCCATTAACGCACACTTCCGCCGCCGACATGGAAAATGATGAGCTTAAATGTCTGCGGCACGGAGACAGCCAGGATTCGCCATTAGCCATCAACCCCTCTAGACCCCTCCCATAAATGGTCCCCAGTCCAACTCATTGATTTGCTGGAGAACAGCGAGCCCAGGAAGCAGGGAGGGCGGAGAGATGCACGCTGTAGTGCATCGTGAGTGCGTGAACGTGGGCAGATGAGCACTGCCATAATATGATAGCATCAGCAAAGTGCCCAAAACGGGTTATTCACGACAATTCAAGTCTATTCAAGGGGGGGGGGGGGGGGGGGGGTACCCCTCGAATAGATTCGATTAAATAGTGGTTTATTCAAGGGTCTAAGCGAGATCTGAGTCCGATGGGGTCCTGATGGTACCTCTGGCATCACGGCAGAAATTCGAAAAATATTCCACAGGATTATTTAATGCTTATGGGAAGTCACCCAGTGAAAAAACAGGTGAAAAATGTAAAACTATTTTCACATTTTTTTGACTCAAAACAAAAATGAGGTGAAAAATGAGAAAATATTTTTACATTTTTCCACCTGTTTTTCACTGAAAAGATAGGTGAAAAAAAAAAAAAGTCTTTCAGCAAAATTTTCAACCAGTGTGTTATGCTAGTATATGTGCTGCTCCCACCGACCTGCTGGCCATTGACGATTCAATCCATGCGTGAAATCAGTTGAACATCATCAGGTGTCTAAACCAGCCTAAATTTTTGAAACTCTCACTCGCTATCTTCCGTGAAACTCCCATCTCAGGGATCGGTGCTGCCGCAGAGGCTTTGTCGAAGGTGTTGAACAGAACTTGAGTGAGTGACAAGTCGTAATGGGATCAAGGAGAGCTCATATTCCCGGTAGGAGATGCAGGACAACGCAGCTGGCTGGAAGACCCTTGAGGACCGAGTACAGTCACTCGCATTCCTCGGTTCTCAAGATTATGATATGGATAGTCAACTTCGCGATCGTTTTACAAGGTTGGTGACCCATATAGTGTTCGAGGCGCGCTCATTGTTCAACCGACAGAGATCTCGGACACATTCGCCAAAGTATTGTGGATTCTAGGACGCACGGACGAATGTGGCTCTTTTTCAGTTCCACAGAGGATTCTTCCTTTCTCAACAAATATAATTCGAACCTTACCGATCTTATTACCCGATATCACTGTAGCCTATTCTTTTGACGGACGTACTGAGGTAGTGGATTTCTCCTCGAAACCCAGCTAGCGTTCGCATAACTTCGAGAGAATATAGGCAAATTCAAGGTCGATCATTATGAATATCTTGTTTTCTTCAGGTTTGACAGTCATAAGCAGAACAATCTTGTGGCAATAGAAAAAGAAGACGACGCCAAGGTCAACACCATCGCACAGATTCTGACTCAGAAGTTTACCAATGCTATAGGTAAAGTCCATGTTCCCTGACATCCTTCGAAGCAAGAAAGCCGATTTATTACAGTCATGGGCAATGGAACTGTTGGGTTGGAAACAACTACGGACGGCCAGATGCCAAATGCCTTGCAGGAGTTCGTTGGAACAATCAGTATGTCGTGGTCTATTTTATAGAAAGTTGACGTATTAAAACTATACCAGATGTGACTAGTGGGGTAGTTGGCATTAAACACACACGGCCCTGATGAATAACGAGAGTACATGACGCGCGATCTTTTCCTCTTGGATTGCTTATATATATATTTCTCTCCTTCATGTTTGCAGCCCCTTTCCTCTGTTCAACTCCAGTATGTTCATAGGAGTAATAATTAGAGGATGTAGTCGTCGACGTGGGTTTTGAGGCCAGTGCTGGCATATAGCAGTACGAGTCCGTGCTTTGTCACATGCGGAATAATGGGCATATGAGCCAATGAGAATACTGCTATTGCTGGATTAGGGTCCCAGAGCTCATTGTACGGTGCATGGGCGGCCTTAGCGTCAAGAGCAATATTAATGTCCTCCGAGAGATAGTTTGTGTCCTCAAGTAACCTTTTGAGTCCTTGTATTCATGCCATCGCAACAATGTGGGACCATGTATGCATCGAATTGACAGTTGTAAATGCTCTGCTGGTACTAAACTATTCTGTTGCATGCACCTGATTAATTTCTAAACTGTGGGACAAATCACTTCTCGGAAAGCGTCCGCTGGCAGTGGAGGGTGGAGCAATCGCCTGACCGGAGCGGACCCGCAGCTCCTTCACGGATGTGGCCAGGCTGAATCACAAATCAATTTGAATGATTTTTTCAATGGGTTGAAGATACGGAGTTAGAGAAATCAACAAGCACAGTTGGAAGTGCCATTTTCAAGGTAGTATTCTTGTAGCTCTACCGTTGGCGTCCACTCAATGATCTTCCCGCCATAATTCGCAAAATTGTGCGACATGTGCGGTCCAATCCACAACGTCAAATAACATGGAAGGAGGTCTAACAGAGTGCTGAAGCAGTGCCTGCGACTATCAATTCCGTAACCAGATGACATTTGTTTAAACAAATTGCGTCTAGACGCAAATTGCCGTTCAAACAGCAGTTTAAACAGTGTTTAAACGAGTCAAAAAGGTAATTTACACCGGGGTTCGAACTCATGCCTCACTTGCACATATACATATGCAGGCTAACGGGACAACAACAATCTGACTGGGCCAACTCAGAGTGGTAATTCAAGAGTGTAAAGCTCCTTTATTGTGGCCTATGGTCCAATTGCACCAGTTCAACTTGCCGAATTCAACCGAACTCAAGACATATCTAAACAGTTGACAGTTTAAACGCAATTTGAGATTGCCTCGAAGTAAAGAGGAAGAGGATGTTTAAGATACATTTCTGATGGAGTAGGTAGTTTGACTTCGAGTTTTTTTGTTTCTTATCTTGTCAGACAATAACTAATTTCCTTCCTTCGAGGCTTCCTTATCACTATTTTGAATACTTTGTCACACATTATCACGGCGATTGCACCGCTCCTGGCACTCAAATCCCCATTCTGTGCCTTGACCTTGTGGTGAGTGGCCCAGCTCAGATTTACTATGTTAGAAATTGTTTCTCAGAATTCTTGTTCATCGGCTCATTTACATCTATAAACATTGCTTAGAGGTAGGATTTTGTCCAATAGACTGGCTTGGCATTGCTCTGATTCAAATTTGCATTTCTTAGAATTTATTTCTACCAATTGAATTGACACAGCTGAATCAACCATTTCATCTGTACTTGAGTGTCACACTCCACTCAGCATGTTCAAAGTCGGATTGAATTTACCATTGACCCAGCAGGTACAATTATTACCTGGTCATTTTTTAAATACTAACACTCGCAGCTGCTATTGTACATGTTCAGCTCACTCCGGCGAGGTGCAAGATTTTGTAGGCCTTTATAAACTAGCCACAACTCGAGATTTCTTCCCAATTCACATCTTTTCCGACATTCTGGTATGTAAGTCTTGGTATTAAAGCGACTTCATTTAACTTCAATGGCGCCCTCGAGCAACTTTAGCCAAGGATTGATTGGATGTAGTGCATGAGCACAGGTGCCGCCTTTATTTGGGGCGAATCACTCCTGCAGTAAAACGGGGTGCAACGCCAAGTAACTGAAATCCGGGCTACATAGAATCTGCTGAATTATTTTCTCCCCAAATTCCACTGACATAACTCTATATCTTCAGTACACAAAGTACTTATTTGCTTTCGTGCGGACGCATTCCTCAAGAAAATGGTGCCCCTTTGTTAACATCCTGTCCTGTCCTATATGAGCCAAAACAATCAGATGCGGTGCTCAGTGCTACACAGCTCCTAGTTCCTATTTTTTTCTCTGACTGCAAGGTGTTCTTCCTTCCTTTCTAAAGTCCTTAGCATGCAGAAACTACCTCCTGTACTGCGCACGGCTGTTCCCGGTTCTTGGGCTGAGGCGATGACACTACTGCGTCCGAACCCCCTTTTGGTGCGCTAGAATAAGTGGTCCACCGTACCCTGTTTGACTTTGATCTCCGTGTTAAACTAACTCTCAAAATACTAGGCAGCCCTGTCTCAGCCCGCCATCTTTGGACTTCCACAGTGAGACTTTGATCAATTTGCCTTTTAGTTAGCCACGAATCACCAAAATTGAATTCACTTTTTTGACACACCACTCTGGCCCGAGCCAAAACATTTGAAGCCCCCTTCGCATTCTAGCTCCCGACATGAATTTGAACGGTCCGTTTAGTTCCACGATTGACCTTGCCTAAGTGAGATACAAATGTTTCGGGGTAGTACCACTTGTGTTTTAACATTTTCCAATATACTTAGTGTTTGGTGTTCTCCCACAAGCCTTTCAACGGTCACTTTGACAGTAGCCGAGACTTGAAGAACCCGCCATGGTCATTGATAAATACCATAAAGGTCCCTTGAATGTAAACATGGTGCAGATTGTCTTGAGACTCTTCAACTGGCCGCAACTCCATCAGGAATATATCAGCTTGAACCGCTCAGTGTTCGTAGGAAGAATTTATTTATTGCTGGCAAGATAAGAAACAAAAAACTCGGAGTCAAACTACCCACTTCATCAGAAATATATCTTAAACTTCCTCTTCCGCTTTACTTCGAGGCAGTCTCAAATTGTGTTTAAACTATCTCCTGTAAGCTGTGTCTTGAATCCGGTTGAACTCGGCAAGTTGAACTGGTGCAATCAGCCCACAGGCCATGATAAAGGAGCTTTACACTCTTGAATTATCACTCTGAGTTGGCCTAGTCGGATTGCTGTTGTCCCGTTGGCCTGCTTATGTATGTGTGCAAGTGAGGCATGAGTTCGAGCCTCGGTGTAAAATGCCTTTTTGACCCGTTTAAACCCGTTTAAACACTGTTTAAACCGCGGTGTGACCGGCCCATTGGTCCGTTAAACATGTTTAGATTAAACATCTGTTTAAATGGCAATTCGCATCTAGACGCAATTTGTTTAAACAAACGTCATATAAATTCTTATCAATTCAATTCTCATGCTCATTCTCGACGTGAAGACACGATGGTCATCGACTCATCAGATGCTGCGTGAGTTTTTATATCGGTTAATTCTCGCTTGAGGCTCACAGTCTACTGGCAAACATAGGTTGTGCTCTGCAGTTCCGATTGCCCGTTTTTTTTACATCGCCAAGGACAGTGAGCTCCGTGAACATGAACTCACATCAGCAGAGTGGGAGGCACTACAAATGGTGTCTCAATGGCCCAAAGTCTTTCGCTCTGCAACAACTCAAATGTCTACAACAAAGCAACCAATGCTTCTGAGTGCCCACGCGATTTTCCGTGGCCTCCAGCAGCACCTGAAAACGGCAATCACCGAACTCCCCGCTACGGCTGATCCCACTCTCAAGGACGGGCTTTGAAAGCACATCGCAAACTCAGTGACTACTTCACAAAATTCGATGCTTCTTGGTATTGTACTTGGGCTGCCCGTTTGTATCAGTCTTTTTCTTTTCTTATCTATTACTGACTGCTGTTTTAGTTCTGGACCCCCGAATTTCGTATGAGACACTGCAGGAGGAGTATGCTGCTGATGATGAGTTGTTGGCTCATTTCAAGGCTGCCAAGACTGAATTGCAGTCTGAGTTTACGCGCCTGCGACACCCTCCGTTATGGCCACACCGTCTTTGAATTCCATGAGTGGTTCACCTCAAAAGGTCGACTTCACTGGGCACCTTAAGAGCCGGACACTCGGGACGAAATCCGACGAACTTGCCGAGTACTTCCGAATTATGAGTGTTCCTGAGCCATTCAAGGGAGTTGATCCCCTTCAATGGTGGTACAGTCGTCGTCGGCAGTTCCCCAACTTGTCCCGTCTCGTCCGAAATATCTTGTGCATCCCAGGTATATTTTTTCTCTCTTAAAGTTCCATTACACCTCTTCAGATGGCTTGCCCCGCTCCTGTAAGCAGAAAAACGACTTTGGCCCCGCAAAATCCGCACACCAACTGTTAGATCAGAGATGTTATTTTGTATCGAGATTGATTGTGGTTCTTTCAATTAGGCCTCAATTAGGCCTCAGGCAGCTTTAGGGTTTTTATTTATTTATTTTTATTGCCTCTGTATACGAGGGCTGGCGACTCATTGAGATCACTAGTTTTCATATTGTTACAACCACGAAGGGCAGAATTTTGGATCATATCCGATTGAAAAGTGCAGTTATCTCTGGTCAGCAGTGTTTTTTTCTGAAGCTCAGTATCTGTAAGAAAGAGTGCATAGTCTGTATTGATTTTCTTCCTACATTTTTTGTCTGAAGTGGATAAATGGAGATGTGAGCTTGCCAAAATACTCGGTGGTTGATAAGTAGAGGATACTATTCTCGCCACATGTCTTGCCTCATTGATGCCTCAGCTGCCAAGCATGCTCCAATATTCATACATATCCCAATAATCCAGAAAGAGACGGAAATATTTGAACAGTGTCATTTTAACAAGAAAGAAAATTGATCGAACTCATACTGCCATGCGAAGCATTGGCCACTAGCCAAGTATCTGTGCACTCGCCAGGCTAGTATACATACCTAAAGTCGCGATTTTGTATATCTGTCAGATCGAGGAATTCCTGTGAAAAGAAAAGACGAAGATATCAGTAAGCGCAACGGGGAAATCCGAATGTAACAACTCACCTTGTCGACCTTGACCTTCTCCATCACACCCGACCCATCCTGTGTGAGCCGCTCGATGTACACGTCATCATACCCGGTATCGGGCTTGTACTCCGCGTCTCTGCGCTTGTTCTCTGCGATCAGCAGGTGGCGGATGACGAGCACGATCCCCATGCTGCACACGTAGCAGCTAGCGATGATGATCCACGGGACGCGGTTGCGTGGCTTGTATTTCGCCTGCGCGCGATTAGGTTTTGAATTATAATTTATAATAAAATACAAAGGGACGAGGGGTAGACGCGCACCTGCCACATGAAGGGGCCCACGCCGTTGCCGATGCACTGAGCGAACGCGTAGTCAGTCAGTAGCGCAAAACGAGGGGACACGAACAAGACGCACGTATGCGCCGAGCATGATGGCGTTGGTCGTAACGCGCTTGGTGTGGCCCGCCGTGACGGCTGAAACCCAAGAGAGCCCGATGACTGCGAAAGAAATTGATAAGTTCCAGTCGAGGCGCGGAAGCCGGGTGAGCGAGCGCACCGAATGCAGTTATGCCCATCCCTACATTCAATCAAAATTTATTATGACGTCGGAACGGAGACCCAGACGCACCGGTGAGCCAGATAGAGAACAACAGCCCAATCCTATTGTGCCAGGGAAGGACACTAATGAGGATTGACCCGAGGATGTTCGGCGTGAGCCAGAAGAACGCGACCCACGCGCGGCTACCCGTGCGCGCGGAGACGGTGACGCCGATATAAATGGTGAGGATTTCGACGACGCCATCGACGCAGCCGAGGAGCGTCGTCTGCAGTGTCGTAAAGCCGAAGGTGGTGATAATGATTGAGCGTTGGTTTCTGATTAAATAAAGAGAGTTAGCGTGGGTAAACGTAGGGACTAAGAGAGGGAGGTACGCACGATATACTGTTAAAAGTATGATGACTTTAATTTAGCCAGTGGGGTGAACCATGAAAGAGGCGCCAGACGCACCTGTTAGGGATCATATCCAGGGCGGCGAAGAGTGCGAACAGCCAGGTCTTTGGATCGAGGAGCGCTTCCACCATCCTGCGCATAGTGATTAGCTGATGGCATGTAAAGGTGCCATAGATCGACGCACTGCTCCTTTTTGAAATGTTTATTCTCGACGCCGGTTTGGTTTTCCTGAAAAAAAAATGGTAATTTACATCAGGAGTATGGACGGCCAGGATGGATCAATGCCGACAACGAAACACACCTTGAGACGCATGATCGCAACGGTGCGTTCCTCCGGCGTAAGGAACCACGCGTTCGTTGGCGAATCGGGGAAGAAGAACCTGGATTTGGGGAAATTCGTTCATCAATCAATTGCGCCCCCCAAGTTCCAACTTGCGAAGGACTCACCAGAACAACACGGAAGTGATAAGCGTGAGGATGCCTGTGATAATCATGAGCCACTGCCACGGCTCGAAGCTCTTCGTCTTGATGTGCAGTGTCCCAAAGCTGATGAAGCCCGAGATGATTTGGGCTGATACGGGCGCCGGCGTCAACATAGTTACGTCATGTCAGGGAAGGAGTTTGCGGCTTACCGGTGCCGTTCATCAGGACTGTATATGAAAAACCGGTCGGATCCGTCAGAATGCATCGATAGATGGACTGATAGAAGGAAGGACGCACACCAATACCCGATGCGCAGTGTCTGCTCCGTGCGCGTGTAGAACATCGAAGAAACGATCATGAACCTGTATACATAAGATAATATCACTTAGTGAGGGGGTGGATATATGCGAGGACGAGACACACCCAGCGGTGATAGATCTAGCGCAAAGCGAATTGGAAATGGTGTAAGAACGCGAGGAAGGGAGAAGACGCACCCTTCGCACATCCCGAGAATAAAGCGCACGGCAAAGAGGCCGCCGAAGTTCTTGCACGCGGCGTGCGAAGAGAGTGCGACCGCCCACACGAAGATGTTTATACTACACGCGAGAGACAGCATTAATTCGCGAGGCGGCGGGGTAAGGATGGTAGATGCGCACCTCATCCATTTGGCGACAGGGAAGCGCTGCAGTGCGAGGTTTTGCGGGAACTCGAACGCAAGGTAGCTGAGGTAGAAGATGGTTCCGAGCCTAGTCTGCGGTTAGATAGCTGTGTGGCGATGGATTGCGCGACAGACGTACCAGTTGTATCTGTGAGGGAGGTGGCATATTTGTAGACACCATCACCGAGTTATGGTTGGACTCACTGATTTGTCGTGAGATGTGTCGATTCTCTGTGCATGAATTAGCCGGGGTTAGTGACGGGAAGCAGAACTCGCCTGATTCCCAGGATTGCAGAACTTCCCAGTGTAGTCTTATCTGTCCGAACGTCGTCCCGAATTGCATCCGATTTCTGTTAAACCTAACGCACCCATGAATTGGATCCTGACATGCTCAAAATCAATATAAAAGCCACAGAAATGGTATGTCGTTAGTCCCGTACCAATAAAGGACTAGATGAAAGGTGATTAGCCGAATTTGGATAGCACTATGAAATCACACGTACTGCACATCAATGGGAGGAGGTGATAGTCGATCTTGCGCCTACAACGCAACCTCAGAATCTTGTCAGGCAAATGGCGAAGTCGCACTCACCGAACACGTAATGCCTCTTCCGGATCCAGCTCCCCATGCTCCCCAAACACCAAGGCCGCCGCAGTATCGACCTCTTTTACAGAGACCTCCACCGCAGCATGGTTCTGCTTCTCGCTGACGTCCTTCTCCGTACCGATACTTGCCTGCTTTTCGTTACTGGAGTCGCTGCCCATGGTGGAACGAAGATAAAACTTGGGGAGAGCAGCTCTTTATACTTGTTGGCGTCCGCTTCGCGCTTCCATTTGACACGGTTACTGCCTGTGGCAGGTGCGTCAATGCAAGATTAAAATATCTACATATCGCCAGTATCAAAATGATGTGAAAGAGAAGACGTACCGATAAATAGTCTCAGTTGAGGAAATTGGAATAAAAGAGAAGGAATGTCACGGAATCCGCATCCGTTGCCAATTCGCACCGCAGCCGCAATGCTTCCTTGAAGACATTTCTGATTCACCAGTTTCATCCATATTCTTTGGAGAGGCAGGCAAGATCTATTTCTATGCTACCTTTTCAGGAGGTGCTGCTCAGTGCTGGGTGCATCGCTCACACCCAATTTCTAAATACACTCGGGTACAATTTGTCCTCGTGCATAAAGGCTTGGTTGAAATGATGACCATGCAGTGTCACTGTTCATGCATGCACTTCCGCGAGAAGGGTTAGGGGGAAGGGGTTCGTGGGAGAGCCCACCCTGAGGTAGGATCGCGGTTGACTTAATGTCGGGGTGTCTTCGAGTATCCCGATCGGCGCCGTGTATCGAGTATTCCAACAAGCGAGGTACTGCGGTGTCAGGATCGGTTTTACTGTGCCGTGTAATCATGCCTGCCTACCTACCTACCTACCTACCTACCGCAGTCCTTTCCCACGCAGCAAACTCGAGAAGTTCATTTTTAACGGAAGATTGTCCAGCGCGGCGGGAAGTCGGCAGTCAGTGGCCCCATACACATCCGGAGTGTAAATTCATGGTTCTTCAAATGTGAGTGGTGGGCCCGACATGGATGTGATCGTCGGCACTCCATGTTGGCTTGACGTTGGCAGATATTCGTGTCTGTCCTGTATTTATTGAGAGATGGTACTCACCAAATCTCGGGACCGGGATGTCGAATCTGGATAAAGTATTGGTCGTACGAGTCGGCGACATCAGATTTTTGACATTTTGTTTGTGGCGTTGTACAACACCGAAAAAACGCCTAAAAACGCCGAAACTCCCAACACCGACAATTTTTGAAAAAAATCTCACAACGTCTCCTCCACAATTTTTATTATTATTGCATTGGGGTTTTCAGAACATTTCACCGGGGGTAAGATTTTTTTTTTGGCAGGTGTTTTTTTGTTTTGGCGTTGTGAAATTGTCGACAATGCGAAAACGCCGAAAAACGCCGAAAACGTCACAACTAATTTGTCAAATGACTGATGGACCGCAGCGATGATTATCACACTGTGAATAGGTAGATTTCAGCGGGACTGAAAATGAAACTGATAATACGTTTCTCGGTGCAGTCTGAAAGATGCACGGAAATATATATTTTCAGATCCCCCGAAAAGTGAGCTGAAAATAGTAATATCGGTACAACTTTCAGGGGTAGCCGAAAATACTATTTTCGCAACAGTTTTCAGCCCAAAGCTGAAAACACTTTTATCAGTATCATTTTCAGCTCTGCTGAAATATAGGTTTCTCCACCAAGGGGTTCTCTCAGACAGAAAATCCCAATGCCTGGACATACTCTAGCTGTTCATAACTATCTTTCAGCTGCACTGAAAATGATACTGAAAAAAATGTTTTCAGTTGCCCGCTGAAAGGGCTACTGAAAATAGTAATTTCGGTGCAAACTGAAAGTGGTACTGAAATTTCCATTTTCAGCTCGTTTTTCGGCGGATCTGAAAAAACTTATTTCAGCTCACCTTTCAGGAGGCTCCGAAAAAGGTAATATCAGTGTCATTTTCAGTGTGACTGAAATCTACCTATTTACAGTGTGTATATGGCGGGAGTCATTTTACTGCTTCCTTCCCGAGATCGGACACCAGCAACTATGATCTAAGACAGCGAACTAAGTGTTTTGTTCTCGCTACTAGGTAGACATGTGGCTGACATGCCTGAACACTGTAATGACCGTCTAATGCCAGGCTACGGTACTTCTCTACAGAAGTAGCACCCAGGACGATGTCAAGACGTAAGATGAAAGAAGTAGATACGCGTAAGGTATCTCCATCGCCATCCCCCTTTAAATTCATCCCAGACTATACCAAGTCTCTCTGTGAACGATGACACCGGACCCTTTGAACAACGAGACTGCGACCCCTGGCTCCTGAGTGGCCGAAACCTCCGAAACGCGTGGTCTGGGCCGAAATCATTATCAGATGTTCCCTCTGATCCGAGATCATTATCAGTGTGTTTGCTGCTCATTGAAATGTCAGTATGCGGATTGCACGCGGAGAAGTATCATTTTTCCCAGATAATCTCAGGTATCAACTCTCTCGCTTCTATTTGTATTTCTATGTGCATGCCTGCAATCACCGCGTACTCGGCTATCCCGACAGACCGGAATTTAATGGGCATATTATTTATCGGATGCCGGTCGAAATGATAGCCATCATTTTATTTAGCTGGGTTGATGTACTGTAGTATTTCGACCAAAGGTTCTTGCGTATATTTGCTTCAAGTTGGACGGATCTACGTATTTGCAGGAGCACACCGTTGGAATCGGGGCAGGACACTTTTTTTTTTTTTTTGCTGGGGTGGATTCTACCCATACCGCTCGGGTTTCAGCACAACATCAGACAATCCACCGGAAAGTGGCCACGCCAAGGTAATCGGCAATTCAATTGGAAGGGTTGAGTCCGGCTGGTGCACGGTGCACATCTGCCTCAAGTAAGTATAAGGAATGGAGAAGTGTACTGTACTATTACGACCAAAGGTTTAGGTGACGCTTGGCATGGGGTCGTGAACTGAACAACTTTGGTCGAGGGTGACGGTGACGAGTCGATCTTGACGCATAAATAGGCAGAAGAACGGTCAAATTTTGCGGTCCGGCATCGGCCGCATGATTGCCGAAAAATGAACATTGAGTTCAGCGAACAATTGAGGTAACGGTGACAAGCCGTGAACTTTGGTCGAAATGCTATAGTACTGTACTACTCCGACCAAGTGTACACATGATGTCCTGTTCTAACTTCGCTCATTTGTTGACTTTTCAGACGCGTTCCTTTACTCGCAATCTCGTTTTCCGGCTTCTGATTTCATCACATCAACTGGTGTGGCCGTCCAACAATCCACTTGCCCTGTCACTACTATGTTCCTGACGTTTGTAGATGCCAGTCCATTGACAGATGAACGACGTCATCATGGGTAGAGCACTAGATGCGAGAAACGACCACCAGGTGCGGTCTCTGCCGTACATTTTAAATATCCTGTGGACAATTCGAATGCCGTTTCCCAAGGACCGTGACTAATGATAAACATGCTAAGGCGTGGTGCTCGATCGTCTCACACTTCCCAGCTAACCAGTTCCTGGCTCCTTTCCCGCCGACAATAGTATGAGCTCAGTCACCCTTACGGAGAATCAGGGTAACGCTGCTATCTCCGTCGTCGACTTCGCTCCTTTCCTCGACGGCTCGAATAAACAAGGCGTTGCGGATGAAATACTTTCGTCATTCAAGCAGGTCGGATTCGTCTATCTGCTCAACCATGGGCTCCCTCAAGATCAGATTGCCAAAATGTTCGCAGTCGTGAGTCGTGTCTTTTTCGACCGGTCTGCGATTTGCTAAGGGCCACGCCAAGTCTAAGGAATTCTTCGCGCAATCGACGGAGGTTAAGGAGCTAGCACCGCATCCACCCTCCGGAACGCACCATCGAGGTACTTGTGGCAATCCATTAATGCCGTTGCTCTCCATCCCATCGTACCCTAGGATACTCTGCTCCCGGAAGAGAGAAAATCGCCCAACCAACTTTCATCGGCGAGGGCGTAATCCGCCGCACCGTGCCGGACGTCAAGGAACACTTTGAGTGCGGCCGCGAAGACGATGCGGTCAGGCCAAATATCTGGCTTCCCGATGGCATCCTGTCGGGCATGAGAGAGAGCTGCCTCGAGTTTTTCTGGGTGCGCTATGCTAAAGTTCATCTTGATACCTCAGTTTATTGTGACCTACCATTTAGTTGTACCACGAGGTAGAAATGAATGTACTCCGAGCCCTGGCGGTTGGCTTCGGGCTCTCGGAAGATTATTTCACGCAGTACCATAGCAAGGCGGACAACCAGCTCCGATTGTTGCATTACCCCAGGTACCAGAACGTGTCTCTCTTTCTTGGCGACACGTTTATTTCACCTGTGATTACCAAACAGCGTCCCCGCCGAGGCGATACGGAATGAACGTATCGGGCGTATCACCGCCCACTCCGACTACGCTTCGCTCACACTATTGCTCCAAGACGACGTCGGGGGTCTCGAAATCGAAGATCCCAATGTGGCTGGTTTATTCCGGGTTCGTTTAGAGTCATCTTCTCTTCCCTCTGATTTATTCAAAGTCTCATGAAGCCGGCACCACCGATCCCCGGTGCACTCATTGTCAACGTGGCTGATTTTATGATGCGGTGTGCGTCCAAACTACATCTCAATTTAAGTCAGATGTAATAATTGATGGTCGTCGTTTTGGGATAGGGTCAAACGACACGATAAGAAGCACCGTCCACCGCGTGCGCGCACCTCAAGGATGCGAGACACCAGACGGAATGATACCAGAGCGTTACTCCATTCCTTACGTGCGTCCAAACCCTCCCTGGAGTATTTTCACCCCCACGAGCTCATACCTACCCGTAGTTCTGCAGCGCAGCAAGTCCCCTCTTCACACCCTACCACCCGTATTTGTTAGTCTAATTAGGCACACAGGACCGTGAGACCGTCGTGGACTGCATCCCTGGAACTTGGGATCAAGAGAACCCCAAGAAATACGAACCAATCTCGGTCGGTTTGCATCTGCTATCCTCAGTTGGAAGCGCTGCTAAGTGGTTCGCATTCAGTCCGGGGAGTATACGAGAAAGCGATTGGCCGCTGCGTATTGAATGTGCGCAATGCATTCGTCAACGGCTCCTCTGCCAACCAAGGACATTTGTCGGTGGTTCTTCTGCCTGAGATGCAAGTCAACGGTTCTTCTGCCCGCCCGAGACATTCGCCGACGGTTCTTCTGCCAACCAAGGACACTCGTCAACGGCTCTTCTGCCTGCCTGAGACATTTGCCGATGGCTCTTCTGCCAACCACGGACATTCGTCCACGGCTCTTCTGCCCGCCCAAGACGCATGCCAACAGCTCCTCCGCCAACCAAGGCCACTTGTCTGCAGCTCTTCTGTTTCTGTCTTAGATTCCCGTAAGCGGTTTGTTCATCAGGTAAAAACGGCTTTGCCATGTAGCACTTGGTAGGCTCAGTAGCTGTGGTATTCTGGTAGCCAAGTCCCCATTTATGCGTTACACACCAACTGTCTGGTAGCTCCTGGTAGCATTGGCACACAAGTCCTGGAGCGACTGGTAGCAGCTGGTAGCTTTGCGGTAGCCCCAAGAGGCGCCACCCAAATAAATGGGCTACACGAGGTCGGAAAACTGGATTAAGGGCATACTATACCATTAGCCGATGACACATCAGTTCCCACGCCCCTATTTTGCTTCTGCGCTTCACCTGCCCAACATAAATGTGGTCTGAAATGAAGGATTTTAACAGATGTAATGGACATTAAATAGACTACAAACTTGATCGTCCCCTTTTACGAGCTCTGCCTCCCGCATTCTCATAGCATGGCCCTCCGGGCAGACCTGGTTCCTCCGGTCAATGGTAGACAGGTCACCTCCATCCATAGACAATAGATGTGCCTCATATACCATCGATCCTGCAAGCCTTTCCTTTAAATATTGATGAAATATGCTCTGGCAATGGGCCTCCGGCCCACTTCCACTGGACCAAATGTTCAACCACACTGGCCATCACAGCTAAATCATTGTTCACAGAGAGTGGGCAGTTTATTCTTGTATGAAATCAGATGATGAGCCTCGGGTCGGCTACCGACGGAAAAGATTATAAACCACCACAGTATGGCAGAGTGATATATCAACACTGCTGGTTCTCCACTATGCAGCGATGTATCAAATGCTGTAGTTAGAGCTCAAATTTGATATATCATTGGGCTCTCACCACAGTAATATATTAATAACAGAAGACAGCGTGCAGCTGCAGCCGCCGTTGCGATCGACGGTAAGCTCAACGTATTGCGGTTTTTGCCGGGCTATCCGCATTTGGAACACGACGCGAAGAGACCTCGGCACGTCGCCCATCACAACGAGCTCAATAAGCCCAGGAAAATTCGCCAAAAAATCGGATAAATTATGGAAAAAATACTAGCTAACCAAGGGTACCTTCTCAGCAAGCCCTTTCGCTCTCGCTCCCCATATCCTCGTAAACCTCCGCGTCACAGCCAGATCCGCCGTGCTTGCCGATTCCAAAAGAAAAAACCCCGCGCCAACAGGTGGAAGAGACACGAAGGGGGGGGGGGGGGACGGGGACGGAGGTTGCGCGATGGACACGCCAATACACCGGCGGACAAGTTACAATGCTATACATGCGCACCACCGGCATCAGCACACCCACGCGCGGCACACGCACAGGGCATGCACGCCGAGCGCGACTCGTCCATGACGGTCGCACACACCATCGCCGCGAGAGCAGCCGCCCACGCACGATACTCAGGCGCTAACCCCCACAGCGTTGTGCACGGAAACCAACATGGCGCAAATCGCACACCGTTCGGCGCGTGGGACGACACCAGGCCACGCAGACACCCCCCCTCCTAGCGAGCGTGCGCTCATCAGACCTGCGTCGCATGCTCAAGATGGACGACGCATACGAGGCACACACTCATCAGCCTGCTCCGCCGGAGGCGTCATGCGCCACAGCCCTTCCCAAAAAACTCGAAAAAATGCGAAAAAAGAAAGGCGAAGAGCAGAGGGGGGAGGAGGAGGAGGAGGAGGGAGGAGGAGGGAGGAGGAGGACGAGGACGAGGGAGTGGAGGAGGGGGGAAGGAGCATGAAGCGATGCATGCGCCTAGAAAGAACACGAACAGAGGGACTGAACAGCCGATACGCACCCAACGCCGAGCCCAACCTGCACCCCAACACCAAAACTCGCCTCCGCCGCTGGAACGCACCCCAAACGCGGTGCCTCAGCTGCGCACAGTACACCTGCTCATAGCCGGGGCCGAGGGGGTCGTCGTCTCCGTTCTCTGTTGGTGAGCTTGTCGCTGAGGTTGTTGTTGCCTCGTTCCCCACTGCAGACGATGCGGTTGCTGCGCCTGTAGCCCAGACAAGGCGGTAGATGAGACGGTTGGTCACCTGAACGCAATACCGTGTTTTGAATATGTGGACCTTCGTAGAACAGAAAATTGAATGTAAAAAAACATTTTGGAAGAACTGGCTTTGTGTGGTAGCCTCTCAGAGTCCCGAAAGTTCGTCGGACACACACAGGGGGCGGTGAGAAAAAAGCTGAAAAAAAGTCTGAAAAAGTGGCTGAGAAGAATTTTGACCAGAAAAGAAGTAGAATGTCGAATGCTCATCCACCTGTGGGTGGCCGGCTTCATACATGTCGTGGGGGATGCGTGCTGGCTTGGTGCTGGCAGAAAGGAAGAGTGTCACGGTTTAGTCACGACGTGACTCCATCACACCTGCCCACTTGGGACAAATCAGGAATAGAGCAATGGTGGTCGTATACAAGATCCACGTACTTTGAATAAATTCTGAACAGACAAAAAATGTTACATATACGAGTCAAAATTGCACTTGGTGGTTTGGGGCAAAAACCAATCTCCCACAATATCAAGAAATCCGCAAACGGCGACGATGAGGGCCAGCGAACCTTCCTATTGGACCGCTAACATGATAAAACATCTCAGGTACTTTAACCGAGTCCGGGTATACCCAGCTTTCGATAGTAGGAAAGATTTTAAAAAAAATTGCAAAAAGTGCCTGTCCAGAGTAGAATCTCACTGTGAGACTTCGGTCGGGTTCGACTTGAGTCCTAGAATGTACCTTTTTTTTTATTGTTTCTCATTAATAGAGGTTCGGTAGTCTTTCAAGAGGTGTATAAAAATATATTCTATCCTCTTGTGCAACCCGAGCCGTGGAACAATCATGCATTGATGCTTTCCTCCGACTGTAGACAATCCGATTCGGGAACTTTTCTGATGTGTTTGCGCAGTGCAGGCAGGGGCTCTGGAAACTGCATGATTTACTTTTTGGAATGCTGTATGACATTGGAAAAATACAATGAGTGGCTGAAAATGGGGTACCCGATGGGTGCACACAATTTTATCGGGGGTGGGTGATCTGGCCGAAATAACACTTTCAACAATTCAGCACCTACTTTCTGGCGTCGCAAGTGTAGACAGAAATAAAAAATACATTCGACTCGAAAGTGACCTCGATGTGGAAGCTGTTATAACTACGAAACGGCGGGGGCAAGCCGACTAGCATGACTGATGTAAATTTGATCCGTGGTCCAGGGAAGGCAACATGGGGCCTGGTAAACGCAAGGTAAGCGATAGAGTTAAACTGGAGTGTTATTAACTGCTTCCTACATGCAAATAAGATACAACCTTGCTCGGAAAGGCCAGGAGGGAAGCAAAAACTCACTTTCATATAAAACCGTTATTCTAAGGTAAGGAGGTCAATAGAAGTCAGATATTGGCTCGATAAAACATTCCCTGCAGTATTGTCATTTGTCGCACCACGCTGAAGCTGTCGAGAAGCAAGGCAATGAGCGGATTTCGTGTTTTGTACCAAATCTGAAAATTGATAATTAAATACGAGGGAAAGGGAGGGATATATCAATTCTTGTTGAGTGTGATGAGAGCCACCTACCTGTCCCTGAGCACTTGTACTGAGGTGCATGGCCAATCAATAGAGGAGAAAAGCAGGCCACAGCCGGAACGAAACCCGGCACAATAATGCATCAGGAAGAGACAGCGCATTCAATTCTAAGGGCCTAAACTATGTTTATTTAAAATAAGGACACATACGCGGAGTCTGGAAACGATTAGCGAAGCGGTCAGCCTGGCGCGAATAAATTCGGCGAAATGCGGAGCAAATTTAAAATGAACTTAAGAGGCCCCTGGGAGCCCGGAAAGGGAGGACGATGTGGGATAGTGCAAAGGGAGCCTATCCACAGCTTAAGTCCCCAGACTGCAAGCACCAAGTAGCAGAGCAGCGGAGGGGGAGCGATTCTGAAGAGGATGAGAAGACGTGATGGGATCACTTCATCATCCGCATTAGGATGAGCGGCGGAGCGCCATCACGCCTTGAGCGCGCCATCAAAAATGCGGGCAACGGCGCCGCCATGGGGTGCAGGTGGGCGCTGTCAAAAGAGGTGATGGGATGAGTTGATACATCAGAGTGCACCGCTAATTAGAGCTCATGATACATCACAGCATCGTTCTCACTCAGCGCATTCTGATATATCAAATCACCATATACGACTGGAAACGGTAAGGTTGTACTGGTTGTGCGACCAGATGAACTCAAACATTCCTTGGTCTCAACTTCACATGGGACAGCCAGGGAGCGCTACAACTGACAAACGCACGGTGATCATACGCAAACGGCGAAGATGAATTTTACCTGCCGTGAGCTTGAAACCTACCGTTGATGGGATTGTTGAAAAGTCAAAAAACTGCGTCTCCATGAGCCAACCTCAAAATCCGAGTTTCCAATTTAATTTAATTTTTTTTGTCCAAATCCTCGATGAAGGTTCTATAAACTCTTCGTCTTGCGTGACATGGATTGAAGAGCCATCGCAATACTAAAAATGGCGTAACAGTAATCATTCCCCAGCCATCAAAGGATAGACAGATTGAGAAAATTGCGAATGCGTACTATTGATCCCAAGGGAGGTCAAAGTAGAACTATAATTCACTTGTGTAGACCATATAGATCCTAGGAAAAATACATCCAGAGGCCGGAAGTGGAGTACCTGACGGATAGACACTTTTTCGGAGTTTTCGGAGTAAAATTTAGGATATTGGGTTTAAAATGCGGGAGTGCCGCGAAAGATATCCAATATGCTGGGGATTGGTGTAAAGACATCTCGTCTAAAACGCGCGCGCAGACCGTGCGAGAAAATCTGTGTGGAGAAGCACTGCATTCCGATATTTAGGAAAGCGGAAGTTTGAGCACGATGTGCAGGGTTGCGCAATGTCCTGATATGGTCATGTTTTGTAGCTTTAGAGTATTATTTGCTGATTGAAATGACAAAAAGCGGACAAGCGAGCGCGGCGAGGAAAAGAAGATGAGGTGGCATTCTTTGTAAGGCAACATGAGGGCTATAGGATCGAGGTGTGTACGCGGCCAGATAGAGTGGGATAAGAGACCAGTACAATGCATGTAAAATAGAGCGTAAGTAATCCGCCACGAACAATACCAGTGCAGAATCAGCGACGAGGCTGAGCCATTTGGTAACGGTCAAGATCATCCACATTTGTACCGCCGTGCGCACGCGGCGAAAACTGCCGGACCAGCTGGGTGGGACGAAAGTAATGACGAAGATATGGAAGACAATTAAAATAAAGTCATAAGCGTGTGCGAGCACACCGCGGGGCAGCCAGAGCGCGGAGCCAATGCGGGAATCCAAGGCCCGGATCCAAAGCGCGGAGCGGGACGGAAAATCCAGAGCAGGGGTCCATGCAATTAGAATGCAGGAATGAATACCACAAAGGTGTATGATGAGGGGTGTAAGCAAGCACAGCAGAGCCCGAGGGCGGCGCAAGAGGGCGGGCGGGAGGCGGGAAACCGCAAGCGAAGCGGCAGAAAGCCGCTGAGCAGGGGTGGGAGAGCAGCATCGAGCGTCTATGTGGTAATACGTTCGTTCGCTGTGTACTACACCGGTAAATGGGGTGCGGGGCCGGCATCAGAGCAAGCGGGGAGGAGAGAACAAGCAAATTGATGAAATCATAACATGAGTAAACAACGGCGCCCTGCCATTATTTGGACGACGGTGAGCGACGCTGACGTCGAATTAGGATGCTGCGAGTCCCACAACTCGCTGTGTACATTACCTGTCTCATATTCTATCTACTTACACAATTGAAACGGATATGGGTGCAGCGAACGGAGCGCCAAAATTGACCAATTTTGGGTGGAGCGGAGGCAGCACTGCCACCCGCCTTTTGGCGCGCCGACGAGCGCCCAAATGACGCCGCCGTTTTTTTTGGAGGCCAGATCTGGAAGGAGGGCACAGCCGGGTGTTCCTCTAATGTTCTATAGAAAATGGCACCTCTAATGAGAGCCTTTTCTTTAAAACCGGCCTGCCTCTCACTAGAACTATTTTCTATAAAGAATCACCGGTATCGCCTGAAAAAACCGCCCCCGACACGAAACAAAGAAGGAAAGAGACTCGCCAATCCCCATACCCGCGCCAGCCTCCACCTACCCCACCGCCTCGGCAAGCAAGTTCTGCCCTGTGCGCAGCATGCACCCCCAACCTTTTTCGCTCGTCCACCCCTTCGTCGCGCCCACGCCCGGCAGCGCCGGCAGTGGCCACCACTTCTTCCCGCTTGTATTGCTGCTCGTCGTGCGTGCTGCCGTGTGTAGAGTGCGAGTACGTCGAGTGTTGGGTGGAGTGCGGGGGCGACGCAGAGTACGACGCAACGAACGACGACGTGCTCAGATTGGACGACGCGGTCGAGTGCCATGAGCCCCCATGCCCATGTGAACTGCTGCTGGAGAATCCCGAGTCGCTCTGCACCGGGGAGTGGGTGGCATTGGCGATGGTGGAGATAGGGCAGCGCTGGTAGAGACGGGGCGTGCAGCCGCCGGGTGGCCCGTCGCAGTCGTGGTATTGAAACATAGTGGATGGCGCACAGAGGATCAGTCTAGATCGGCCGGGGCACGAAGATCTTGAGAGAATCCGGCGGGGCGGGCGTAGATGTGCCTGCCATAGTCCTCTACGGACGCAATACGAAGCATATAAACCAAGAACCCTATCGAATCCTATCTTCACCGCGCAGTCTCCCCTGATTACACGCAGGTGGCGTCGCCAATCCCGAATCCGAAAAAGAATCCACGTATGTAGAGCAGGGCGAGCGGACGACACAGAGACAGGGTGCTTCAAGCCTGCAGTGTTGGATCTTAAGGGGTTAATAAGGGTGAATTTTGTTATTAAGGCCTTAATACTTAATATGCCCTTAATATTAAGGGAATATTAAGGTCTTAACTTAAGAGCAGCCGAAAAAAATAATTGATTTGTGAGCTGCGGTAAAAACTAGTCCTCGTAGTCATCCCCGGATCCTTCCTTCTCTCCGTCATCGGGTTCCTCATCCGAATGTTCAGCCGCCAACAACTCCATTAATAATTCCTCCCTCGTAAACCGGTTGCGACGCGCCGGCACGTGTAGTGGGCGCGTGATAGGACCTCCGAAGAGCTTAGAGAGCGGCCGGGGAAGCCATTTAGCCGTAGATGGCCCAACGGTGGCGGTCAAATCCTCCAGTTCCTCGTCATCGTCAACATCGCGGGCATCAAGCATCCATTTCAGGTGAACTTTGCGCCAAGAACGAGCAGAATTTATCAGCACTGGACGGGCTCGAGAGCTGACACCATCGTCGTTGTCTGAGTCCTCTTCACCACTTTCCAGTGCATCAGCATAGCGCGGAACTGCAATGAGCTCAGCGACACGGCTACAGCCGTTTTCAAAAAAGTAGTCGTTTTTGATCGAGTGATCCTCTTCAATCCGTGTTTACACTTGATTGACGCTGCGTCTGCTTCCCGCTCCACCGCTCCACACATTCGTCATACACCCCACATTTGTCATACCTAGCGACCCACAAGGGATATGTAGGACCCACAAGGACCCACAAAAACATCTCTTTCTCAACCGTACTATTTCTAACATGCAATCAAATACTCATAACCCGACTTCATCGTACTACCGTGAGCATACCCGACAGCAGGATGGGTGGACAGTCCTTGTGCCCCCACCTGCTGCCAACCGCAGTGATCTCCCTCCTCCGTACACTGCAGCGCCGGCTCCCGCTATTGCTCCTGCTGTGGCTTCGGCAAATGGAGGTAAGTATCTGGATGTCTTTTACATGGCAGCGGTGATTCACGGTGAGCCAGTTACCTTGTCGTTCGATATCCCCATCAACAGCAATGTCATTGGGGTGACACCGGTTACTCGCACCAAGAAGTATGGCCGTCAAGTCCCGTTTTCCGTCGGATATACTGAGATATGTGGCCTGATGGGCCTTGATTCTACGACGGCTGTCCTTGGCTATAAGTGGGACAAAGAAAAGCGCAATGACCCGGTCCATGGATTGGCCAATGCGGCCGACTGGAATAATTGTCTTGAGACAGGGATTGGCCTGACCGCAAGGGCGAGAACACGACAGGTTACTTGTATAATCAAAAATCTGGTGCGTACCCGTTCCATTACCTTCTTGTTGAGCTAACTTCATTTGGTTAGAACCTCCCCGAAGAAGCTGCGTCCAGTGCGAAGCCCACTGCAAGCAAGAAACGTAAAGGAGCCGCCGATCCATCAGATGATAGGAAGACTTTTGATTTCACGAAGGAATATCGCGCACTGAAAGCCCGCCTTTCGTGCGCGACACACAAGGCCCAGCTTTGCTACGTAGCACCTCTCGACGGCCACCACCATCATGTTGAACCGCATCAGGTTAGCCTTTGGGCCAAAGAGATTGTGAGTCCATATCATTGCACGCTATTGCTTTCTACTAATAGTCTTCGAGTCCGTTGGCAATGCAACATCCACCAGCCCGCCCCAGAACATAGTCTTCCAGGATTTTTTCTTGCCCGGGCGCAAGAGAGCCCGTACAACATCAACTCGGGCCGAATCGTCTAGCGCTCCATGTGCTCCCACCATCCACGTCACTGTTAACACCGGTGGAAGTGGCAGCGGAAGCAGCAGCGTAACCAAGTCGCCTCCGCATCGAAGCCCCTTGGCCACCATCACGGGGGCTAGCGCCAATTGGGACAACATCGAGAAGCCCAGTGCCGCAGCAGTGAGCGACAACAACACCAACATTGATATCCCCACCTCCCTCTTCCGCTCTCAATCCCACATCTTTGACGAGAACAGCATCTCAGACGGTGTCCGCTATCCGCCCACCGCTGATATCCTCCAGCTAATTGATGATTCGGGGATTTTTGACGGCTCCGCTGTCCTCCCCTTCCCTGCTATCACTTTTGTGGATTCCCTGGACGAATGGCAAATCACCCGTGTTGATCATGTCGCTATTTTGAGCGCAGATTTCTTCGTTCAGCAGGTAAATATGCCGGAGGAGTTGGCAACATTGTTTGTCGAGGAATCAATTGTCGCGCTGACAAGGGCTGAGAAAGGGAAAGGCCGCGCTACCGAATTCTGAACTAATTGCATCTCATGCAGAATTGTATAATATTTCTTGGATAATTCAAAGTAGCCACAGCTCGAGCACGTAGCAGAACTAATGTATATTATGTATAAGTACTACTGAATTCAAATGTACCCTGAATGTCTAAACCATCCGTGCACTTTCTCTGGGGTCATCGATTCATAGACCGCCTGCCAAATCATCGTGTACGGCGAGTCTGCATGGGGCTGACCTGCCAAGGCCCCCTCTGTGTAATCGCGATGCAACCGAATCCACGCCTTCATAGCTGAGAATCCCTCTTCAATAGGATCGTAGTCGGGCGAGTACGGAGGTAGATACTCGAGCCGCATGCCTCTGGAATCAAAGATGTAAATCTTGATGAATATGAAAGCAAAGAAGACTTACCGCTGCTCGATCATTGGGCGGAGTTCCGGGGACTTGTGGATGCTCGCGTTGTCCATAACAATGACAGAATTTGGACCTGGGAACGGGTTCATGTTGTCGAGCAAGCCGTCGATGAAATTGTTGAAAGTCTGGGCATTGTAGGAGCCGGCAAGAACGTCTAAATACAAAACTCCACTCAAGGAGAGGGCGGGAAGAACAGAATATCTAATAAATTTGATGATGAGTTATTCACATCAGAGAAAAGGTGTTGACGCACTTGATACCCCGTATGTATACATCATGTCTCCGCGCTTGCTCTCCGCACAGTGCCCAGCCCCAGCCCCGCTTTGAGGTAGCACGATTGCAGGCAGCCTCGTCAACAAAGACCAGCTGATCCGCAAGGTAAGTCATGGTCATGTAGATTTCGTAATTTGTGCGTGCGTCCTCGTTCCGTTGAACGGCCACACGCGACACCTACACATATACCAATAAATATTGAAATTAGAGACTTTTACATAGTGGTCAAGTTTCTTACCCGCTTTCTGGTGTATCCTCGACGTCTCAGGGCTCGCCAGATTGCAAGAATAGAGGCGTCAACATCACAGGCCTCCCGCAGCTCTTGTTGCATCTCACGGAGATATATGTCTGGGGTCCTTTGCACCAAACCAACCAAGAACTGGCAGAACCGTCCACTTGTGAGTGAAGCTAGCTAATGGAACAGAAAAAACTGACATCAACGTCTGCTGTCTGCAAGACCCGGGGGCGGCCGCGGACTCGGAGAGTGGGTGCTGCATGCACTCCTTGATTGTCCAGATGGTAGCGGCGGAGGATCCTCTCAACCGACCTGAGGCATAGCCCAAGGTCCGCCGCAATGTTGAATGGCTTCCGACCGCGGTTGTGATGCATACATATTACTCGCTGCTTCGTGTTGTCTGAGATGTTTTTCTTGTTCAAGCGGGTCATCGTGGATGTTGTGAGAGGTAAATTATTCGCAGTGGTGGGTCCTACATAGATACAGAGATGAAGCGAGTGTATGACAAATGTGTGGAGCGGTGGAGCGGGAAGTGGATGCAGCGTCAATCAAGTGTAAACACGGATTGAAGAGGATCACTCGATCAAAAACGACTACTTTTTTGAAAACGGCTGTATCATCGTGGTTTTTGCGTTTTTCCCGCTCATCAAAAAGCCCATCTTCAGCTTTGTGTGAAGCACGGATATTAGCAGAAACCTACACGCAAATAAATTTCCACTCAGAATATTCCACGGAGTACGTACTTTTGACATGTCGCCTGCTTTTTGAAAGCCAAGCCGATTTCGAAGTCGTGTTCTCTTGACTTTGAAGTCAGAGAAGTCGCGTTCATTGCCTCCCTGGTTGATAGCCATTCCAAGGAGTAGGATGGCGAGGTCGGCCAGTTCTGCCGTCTCGGCTTCCGTGCGAAATTGCTCCCACACAAGAATGGGATCCTGATCCTGAAATGGATGTAAATTAACCGCATTTACCATGTCAGGAGGAATACCGTAGTATCACCGATTGCGTCGCGATTTTCTTCCCAGTCTGCAAATGCTCCCGTCCCAGCCATGTATCGCATGAAAGCAGTTTTAACTTGGGCCTCTTTTCGAGCCTTTGCATCCTTCAGCGCCGTCTCTTCTTCATCGGAAAGTGGAGCGGGAGGGGGACGTGATTTGGTACGGCGATAAAGCTAAAATTGGATTAAAAAAAGGAGAAATCACAGTAGATGAACCATACCTCCACAAGAACATTACTCAGCGTGAAAACAGTCATTCCAGCCTCCGCTCCGAAACGATCAAGACGTTCATAAGGGTTCAAGATCAACGCAAAAATAAACATGGGTTGATCCAGGGCCGCCCAGCGCTTTTCAAGAATTTATCCTTCCAGCCATCAGATCTGTCAAACTAGAATGAGAATTTGGCATTATCCAGCACGTAAATTCGTACGAAATCATGGCATTTCTGCCCTTCAAAATGCTCTTTACTTCTTTATCGACCCGGGATGCCTCCTCGTTGAGGAGCCGGCCAGAGAGAACCTTCCGGCCCGGGATAACTTCGCCAGCAGCAGAGCGAAACATCATGAATAGTTTGATGACCTCGGGATTGTCGACCCAGCGGAAGGGAAGGTTGGCGGAAATAGTAGCGCGTAAAAATTGGGTTTCAATAATCTCCATCTGCGATTTGGAGAAGGGGATATTGATTCCTTTGAATACCTACAGTTCCATTTGTTTCATGGCTTTTTCTACTGCAGCGATCTGCTTCCTCTTTGAAGGCCGACTTGAATTTGAGTCAGAATCGTCCTCAGTGGCAGCTTTCGGGCGCTTTCCCTCATTTTTTATTTTTTTAGCAATCGCTTTCGCTCGGCTTGATGCGTTTTTACAAGCCTTCGCACCAATCAGGTGAGCGATCATTGCCTTCTTCTCTCCCAAAATAGCTGGGACTTTCTCGCAGGCTGAAGGGACATCAATCATGATGGTTGTCGAGATAGATGTCTGTGCGCACCTTTCTTGAACCATTCTTCTCCGAGTAACTGCTTCGGGGACACTGAATCCTCGCCATCCGAGTCGACATCGATAGGTATCGGGGCAGAGGCCGGTCGGTGTAGGTCTATACAGGCGCAGCAGTATGCATCAGAATGCGATGAGTTGCGTTTTCTTCCTTCATAAAAGAATGCCCAGAGCGGGCCTTTAGTGGGCGGCATATCGAGAATGAGAGCAGGAAAATTTTATTGATCCCATCAGATCCCATCATTAAGTCTTAATTAAGACCTAACAACGCCAAGGATTGATGTTAAGGGTTAATATTAAGACGTTTTTAACCCTTAACTTAACTTAAGACTTAACCCTTAAGGACAACACTGGGTGCTTGCGCGTGTGTGGCTGCGGCAGATGATTGATTGATTGATTGATTGATTGATCGGCGATTCGTGCCTTGGTTCCGAACATCGGTGCTCAATTCTTTTTTTTTTTTTTTTTTTTTTTTTGGAGCGTTTAGATAATACAACTCAGTCTGCAATGCATTCCAAGTGTACCCGCTGGTTTAATTGGTAGTTGCCAATATAGCCGGGAAGTTTGTCCTGGAGGAAATACCGTTACGCACAGGTTTCAAGCCTTAGTGTGGGACTCTGGCCATTAATTTAACCTATTCCATTTTTTCGAGTGTTGGGCCATATACCCACTAAAACCCCCTTCTGTCTTGTCCAATCATCCGGCAGGGCATCTTCATCAAGGAGCGTTCCGCTCCAAGTGTTAAGTACTAACTGTTTATTGGTCGCTAGACCACCGAACCGGACTCGATTTGTGAGTAATTTATCTCTCTTCAGAGTCAGGTTCATTATGGCTACCCATCGGTTATGTATTTCAGACTCAGATGAATCATTATGTGTTTCAAACATTCTCTCATTTCGTAATTTCCAAATCAGGTGCATCGACGTTGAGACAGTGATTGTGAATAGGCGATTCTTACCGGGTAAAATACGCCCTTTGGTCGATCTAAACCGTGACAGTCCACACCCGAGGAGTAATCCCCAATTTAATTTTATCCAAGATGCATATCTAAGCTTCCAGAATTTTTCCGCAAGTCTCCAGATCTGTTGGGTACCAGGAGCGAGGCATTCTAGCATGATGTGCTCCAGTGTTTTTGGCACCCGGCATGTATGATATTGTCCAAATATTTCACAGTTGGGAATATGGTCCCAGAAATACCCTACACGGTAAATATCATGTATGCATTTCCACAAAAAATTACGGGTTAGTCGGTGGATAGTGTTCGATCTTATTGAGCTCCAGACAGCAGCTGTAGTTGGCTCGTATCCAAATTGTTCGTGAATACTAGACTGTATGCGGGCGAGATTGCACGCGGTTGACTTGCGATGCGGTCGACTTCCCAAGGACTGTATTATTTTGGTAAAAAGGCGCTGGTTTCCATCTTTCAGAAGCATTCCCGGTGAAGTGAACATCATGTCTGTTTGGGTATCCAGGGTTGTTGGTGTGCCCTGTAGATTTTTGAGCTCCACTGCTGGATTGATATTTGACTTCTTGAACCAAGTTCTCCCAGTTCGCTCCTGCAATGTGGCGATAGCACATTTAATCAGCTGATAGTTCGGGTCGAGCGGGTTGCTCTCGCTGTCGGTGCGGTTTGTTACGACGGTGCTGCCAAGAAATTTGGAGCGGGAGTGGATAATAAGTGGAACAGATAGTGGAGTGTTCTGGAGCACGTAAAGTAAGCCACCCAAAATGCCTGTATTAAATGAGGGATACAGTTCCAGGTTATCTGATGCAAGGAGCAAGGAGTCCTTCATTTGGATCTCGAGATTTTTCCGAATTAGGATCAGTGCAAGTACCTGTGCATGTGCTTTGCTTGAGTGGATTATTTTTGCATGTAGGAACACTTCAAGGTTTGTAGGATCCGGATTTAGAGACCTGTGTCGCTTCGTTGATATCGACGTTGTGTGATCTTCGGAGGCAAAAATTCCGTAGCCATGCGAAAGTCTGTCAAGCGGAATTCCGGATCAAAGTCACCACGTCATCTCCATCTTCAAGGTCATCGCCATGCTCTTGCTGTTCATTTCTGGCTTTCTCCGGTGGGGAAAGGGCAAGTTCTTCGCAAAGGTCCTCGTCGGGCGTCAGGGGGTTCCATTTAGGCTGAAGACAATCCAACAGAAGTTTTGCCATCTCAATGCATTCTCCTGGATGATTGCATCCATATTCATTTCGATCTCGTCGACAGGGGGGGCAGCCACAGTTCCTTCTTGCAATTCCGGAAGGATTTAGCGTATGGGGCTGTCTGGCCAGCGTAGTCTTCCGATCCACAATTGCCAGGAGGTCCGCAACACTGCGTGTATTATGATCGAGTCGTAAGCACTTGAAGGCTTCTTTCCTACGAATTTTCTCGAGTCTGGACTCAACAGTTGTGATATGGTTCCATATAGGCATCTCGAGCCGTAGCTTCTTCGAAATTGATAAGCCTGTGAACTCAAGGCGGTATTTTTTGGCCGCAGAAATCATACGCTGGAGATCAAGGGGCAGCGGGTTGTTCCTCCAGGACGGTATGTGCACTTTTTGCAAAAACAGATTGTATACAGACCCCTGATGATTCGTTGTCTGGCTCGCATCCTAGCGCTTGATAATGGTGTGTTCCGCGAAGAACGACCAATTTTCTCGATCATCCCCGTCTCGCAGGAATTCCTTCAGGTTCCACAAGTCTATTGCTTCATTCCTTGAGTGGAGGTCAAGAATCTGCTTTCCTCCGTTGTTGAGTGAGAGGGACATTGTATTGTGAGCTATTCGTGCTTTCTTTCCTTCCCATAGGAAGTTGTCTCGCATTCTGATTAATTTTTCCTCAATTTCATTCGGCATGCCTTGAACTCGGGTCAGGTATTGGGTTCTTCCGCCAATGAGCATGTTTATTATATGTCGTCTGCCTTCCACTGTCGGATTTTTGGTGTCCCAGCGGGTGAGATCCCTCGCAATCTTTTCCAGTATCTCAGGCCACGGCGTTAGGTAAGGTACTTGGCTTGTGGGCCAATGCTTTGCATGGCAGTACGAGTCCAGTCCTGGGGGGTCTACAGTGCTTTGCATCCCAGAAAGGAGGATATTTATCATATTTCAGGCAACACTCATTAGTTTCTCTATGGGCCCCAGAATACTTCAACCCATTGGGTGAGTATAGTGAATGTGCCGAGGTAGTGTTGAACCTGTTTTATCCCATCAACCATAATGTTTAAATTCAGCAAGGACAATAATCCAAGTTATAAAGATTCACTTCACATTCAGATAAGTCAGGTGGATGCAGTATGCACCGTTTGTAGATAAGGGGTGGTTGGAGCCCGCACTGTCTGTATGCAAGTAAATTCACCCTCCCCAAATAAATGTGTATTTATTTACATCATGTCATGGCCGGCAACCGCAGGTTGAAAAAAAGAGAACGAGAAAAGACAAATCAGTACATATATAACAGACTATGACCCAGCCCGAGGTTTTTTGACCGTTCGTTCTGTTTTTCCAGTCCAGTGCATTACATTGTAATGGGGAAATGAGTTTGACTCTTGCTAAGAGGCAGAGCTCTTTTTGCTCCGGAAGAATGCTGGAAGGTTCAGATAAATCCAACGGAAACCAAAAAATGGGGGTCAATTGACGTGAAGGCCTGAAATAAGGTATCTATGGATCGGTAAACCAAGAAGTACCGTCATATGGGGCAAAGGATTCATCTGTACACATAAAGATAATAAATTACAGAGTCGGAAGAGGCCCGTAAGCATAGGTTCTTGATAAATTGAATTTGATAAGAGGTCAAAGTGCAAGAGAGAACAAGGGCCTCAGCAAAATTTTAAACTCCGATGACAGCCCAATTCGGTTTCCCGAGTTGTACCAGTCTGTAACCGCCAAAAGTGCTCGCCACATTTTTTGGATATCGGTTACAGACCGGTAACGAGTCTAGTACTTACTACTTGAATCAGTTTCGCTGAGTTTGATATCAGTTACATTCAGCAGAATTGCAAACCACCTTGAGCTCAAAAAGTCTACAGTCACTCGTTAGCAGTTCCGTTGGCTCTCTCCAATGTTGTTGCAGTATTTTTTAATGAGTCAATGTCCTGATTTCCTACTTGATCTCTTGCATCAGCGGCTCTTTGGGGCTTCCATGTAGGACTCATGAAGGTCAGTTGGCGTGTAAGAGAAAATAAATTGCTGGCTGTTCGCTTTATGTGAGAAATTGCACCAGTGATACAGGGCGTAACATTTTCCATCTTCTTCATCTTGCCCGATACAACTTTAAAGCTCCATGGAGGTCAAGGTTCAACAATGAGCCTCAGTAAGCACCACAAATAAGGATGTACTTAGTAAAAGCAGGTGGGTCACATCAGACTTTTTACAAAAAAGTTGTCGAGGTTGTTTGGGGTTGTACAGCCCCCAAAAAGCCCAAACAACCCCAAAACTTGGGAGAGTTGGCAACATGACAACACCGAGGTCATTTTTGACAACCCCTTGAAAAAAAAAAATCCATCATTGCCATCATGATTGATCCGCTTTTCTGCCAACTTTTTTTTTTGCAAAAAACCAAAAAAGTCCAAAAAGTCCAACAACCCCACAAGTTTTTTGTGAAAAGGCTGATGCAGTTTGCCTGTGGCATGGAGGCGAGGTTGTATACATATTTAGCTGACAGCACTACACAGTATTGGCTGTAGAGTGCCGTAGAGGGCAGCTAAGTGCGAGGTGGAGGGACTCCAAGGCAGAGATATACATAGAGATATTTGAGGTTGTTTCGAGTGTCCCAGAAGTCGAGGAAGTCATGGTTTGAGCAGTTTCCGGTTTCTTTGTCCCAATGTTTGTTGCAGTGCTTTGTCTCAATGTTTGTCTCGATGTTTGTCCCGTCCGCTGTCATTTGCATAATAGATGTGCCGCCATGAGTTGATATTTCGGCACAGGCTTGAACAGCTTTCAACGGCGCTCCGAGGTTGAACAAGCTGTTCTTGATACCTGTTGCAAGTACCTCCCACATCTTACATTCCTGTCCCGCTGAGAACGGTGGTGCCCAACGAACTAACAGCTTTCAGGCTCACTGGATTTTGAAGCGCAGAAGCCCGCATTCCGTGGCTAAATTCAAATCATGGATGCTAGCATTAGCCTATTTTTCATAGAGCATATTATCATTCACCCTGTGTGAAAGGAATATCAGTTGGATGTTCCTATGCAATAGCAGGCGGATCGGAGGCTAATGGGTCAATTTATGCCACGAACTCCAACTGGATTGCATCAAGGGAGTGTTGTACTCGGAACAACTCCAGTATGTCATGGGAATCAGTCTGCCAACATCGATAAATCATATCCTGGCTCGTGCGCAGCGGTGTGATCTTGCAAGTGACTCCAAAACCCAATGTTACGGCACGAAGCCAATTTAAATGGATGGTGATTCAAGTCGATTAAAACACTGGCTATGGACACTCACTGCTGCAAAAAGCTGCTGCACAGTGATTAGCGACAGGTACACATCTTAAAAATCGGATTTTGGCCTGTTATGGACCTTTGAAGTATATTTGGTCGATTTTTGGTGGGGTGGTGTGGGCCTCAGTAATTTACTTTCGGCAGCAGTCCAAAAGGGATGAATATCAGAAAGCGAATCAGGCAGCCAAATCATGTATTTCTGCATTGAAAACTGCGATGAAACTGATTGGATATCTCATGGAGGAACTAATACACTGTCTAAAGTATTCAAATAGCTGGTAACATTGGTAGCAATATTTACTTCTCCGAGGTGCACGTTGTCGAAAATCACGCTGATTGACAAAGTGCAACCAGTACTCCCCTGAGATGCACTGGGTAGGTAGGTAGGTAGGTATATTCCAATTTGGTCCCATCATGAAACAGCCAATGTCTGTACTACATACATTGCATCAGAATATATGCTACAGGTACCTCAATCTTCCGGCGGTTTATCAGCTGAGCTACCCTCCATTTCGGAAATCCTATGCTGAAGACAAGGAAAAAATAAACTTAAGGCTGTCAGAAAAAGGTCTGAGAGAGTCCCCAGTTCATATGATATATATCAACATTTCTGCCCCGGAATATCCACACCCAGAGGAAGATGGGGTCCACAGAAAATTTGCAGATTCCAACATCAGATGATATCTGGTTTGCAACATTCATGACTGCCCAGCACTAAATCAGCCTAAAGAAATATTGGTTAGTGCTCACAGTACATAGAATCTGTTTCCTTAAATCATGTGTTCCAGGGTAAACATGTAGCCTTCAGGGTCTACTCACTGTGGAGCAGCCAATGTGAAGCATGATGAACCTTGAAGCCCACTTTGGTAAGGGCAAAGTGAATAAACGGAAGGCTAAGGGGAACATAACAAGCACCGGAAGTTCCGAACCGGTAAAGAACTCGTAGAGAACGAGACAATACGTCATCCGCCATCAAACTTGGGACAAACAGGGGTCCGAGGCTGTACTCCATCCCCCAATCACAAAGGGTGCCAGAAAGTAACTGGCTGGTTTGATATTGTCCAATGGCCCACTACCTAGGGGTGGCCCATTTCCCAGTGGGTTATAGTAGTTTAAAACTGCTGATTCGATTCACGCGAGAGTGAAACATAGAACATGATCAATTGAACATTGATGGCATGTTTTAAAGATCTGGGGTGTTCATATCTGAGGTCTACAACCTCGAAAACACCCATGCGCAACACAGCTACTAAGTTTATGGCCCATAGCTTGCCCATCATTATTGTCGGATCAATTAAGAAATAGTGGTCCAAAAATTTGCATCTTTCTTGGACGCCAGAGGCTTTGTGGGTATGTATTTTATAGAGCACTCAGTCATCTCCAAAAAAAACCTGGCCTCATCACAGAAGCGCAAGTTACGTTGTGTTTCGCTCAATGTTTAATTGCTATACCTTTCAACTCTCATTAGCAGATTTCCAAAGATGAAGCCGGCCCTATTCATAAGGATAATGAGACGGCCAGTTACCTTATTTATTCTGGTAAAATCAGTTGACGTCCGTTTAAAACAGAAATTCATGGTCCATGAGCTTCCAGGAGGATCCGAAATAATATGGAAGAAGATACCCGCTATCTATGAGAATTTGAAGCACCATGACACAGATGAATTCATGGTGAAGATGTGAAGATACAAATATCGAATTTACGCATCAACGGCAAGCGATGCCGAATGTTGCCACCATCAATGAAAGCTTGGTAAAAGTTTGCCAGTTGAATGTTAAACCTCAGCTCATAGCAAAACCGTGCAAAACCGATGATATAAATTGGGGAAAACAGTCAACCAACTTTCCTATGATACTTATTCTGACTTCTCTCAACTCTCGAATTGAGCCAATGGCTAACTAACTTTCCAGTCCCCACCTCACTTGTATGCTTCCGTCACCAGAAAGTATCTTTATATCTGGATATTTACGTGAAAGTAAAGACAGCCAAGCGAACCACAGGACGGCCCAGCACAGCCAATGACTCAGGATGTTTGCGTGGTCCGCTCTCTCATAGTCATCCACGATCACGTATTTAATCTTGGCGACATGGCAAAACCTTATAATAAAACTAATAGCAGGAAGTGCTGATAAAGAACAATTACCTGAATAAATTTAGGAATTGTAACACCTCTCCTCTCTTCTTTAAGAATCCACAAACAGATGAGGATCCAACCGACTCAGAAAAGAGTATTAAGGTATGGGCACAAATGAATGTCCACCTTATGCTTGTCGGAAAGTAGGAGTAAGTACAATATATCAGCACTTGCGGAGAGTAGCTCGAAATGCGTGAGACCTGGCAAATGTTCGAAGATGAGATGTGTGCAGAGAGGATTGCATGCCTACCCCAAGTATTGTGAACAAGGTCACAATATCCATCATATCTGCGCATTGGATAAAGGCTTCCAACTCCTGCTCCAGCATGGCATGGACATGCAACGAGAGACCCGATGCGCATCTCATCTTAGGCAATATGTGTTTGAACAATGTATGACTGCCAAAACAGACATAGAGGTCGGTGAGGAAATCGAGGCAGGGCATAAGCATGTTCATGATAATTGGTGGGTTTGAGCAATGGATGTTGATGACGACCAATTTTTGCAAGCTCAGCACTCCCGCAAATAAATCGCGAAATCGGCCCACGTAAAGGTGACACGGTGGCCCATGTTTCGGAGAACAAGAACACATAAGCGAGGAAAGGGGCGTGACATAGGCCAATTGATGTCGACACCGCACAAGCGAAGCATGGTGAGCGCAGGTATCTGAAGAGGGAACGCAAGCACAGAGTCAACGGCTCTTCAATACAGTCCATGAGGAAGGTACGGTTTAAAGTCCACGTTCAGAGCGTGGAGCCTGCTAAAAATGTTGGTTTCGAAAACACCATGCATATCCTAGACTAGAACATGACGGCCGCAGAAGATGATACATAGAACCTCGACCTTGGAAAAAAAAGGGACAAATGCGCGAAGAACCCCCACCGAACTTGTTCCGTTTCCATGTATACCCTTCATAACGTCTATTAATTTCTTCACACCATAAGATGAATCCGAACGACGAGAGAAACCTGTTTGCTATGAGGCAAGAAGGAGTGCCGTGCGAACCTGTAAATGCCCCTAAAACTCGACATTGTCCAAAACTATGGCCTCCATTTAAAACATACATGGCTGAGGCGAAGCCGATCCAATAAAAAAGTCCATTCGAACTCACCGCTCTCCCTCAACATAATCCATATATCAAGGAGAATGATCTCATTACAGCAGACAATGGATTGACACCCCCTGAAAGGTCAGTATTATTCATTACGCACGTTGAAAAGACCCTGCAGCTTCCACGGACATTGTTCAATTGTCTGTCAACTCGAGGGGTTATAGCAAACCCATGCGACCATGGATTAAGACGGTGATATCTATGGAGGATGTTAGCAGTCAATTGGCATCTTTGCTCCGACAATTATCTCACCTCTCAAAAGTATTGAACTAGGATAAAGCCATGGCTACACTTCAACTCCCGCATCGCTTATATGCTCCCATAGCCACAAAGTAAGAAAGCCAAGCAGACCAAGGCACAGGGCATGACAAACGAAGTTTACAACGAAAGTCATATATGACCACGTAAGCAATCTTGGCAAACTTCGCCAAATCTATAATAAGTAAACGAAGTATCAGGCCACCTCCATCAAACCAGGGCAATGGTAATCCCACGGCTAGTCAAAGTTTTGAGGCTTACGACTGTACAAAAAAGTGGTTAGGAAGTGCTGATAAAGAACGATTACCTAAATAAATTTAGGACTCGTAACATCGTTGCCAATCCACGCTCCAAGGAATCTACTCGTCTGTTTGTCTGGGATGATTGCAAGGTCAGTACTAATCCTTGTGGACATATGGCTTATTTTTCGGTCCAGAACCACTTGTGCTCTGTACTCGGGCGAACCAAATGGTAAGATAACCGTCTTGTGCATATTAAATTTTGCGATCGGTGCTCAATTCTTATTCCCCTCCGTTTCTCTTCCCACATCCTGAAATGTGCCTCCAGTTGTTTGGCCACCGATGCTGGCAGTACAACTCGGATCTATCCGATCACCCCAGTGCGATGAGACAGCACGCAGCCGCGCTGCCGACCTGCCTGCGGGCAACCTGCGGGGTACAATCGCGGCAGCGTATACCTCTACCATCTCACACGCATTGCGACTGCGGTGCCCGGCGAGGCGGCGCGCGGCTCTCCACACCCGCGCTCCCATGCCCTTATTTCCCCCGTCTGCGTACATCTACTTTCTCGCACGCATTGCAGCCGACCGCCCCATCGCAGCATGCGGACGAGGTGCTGCGCGCCTGCGTCCCGGAAAGGCCTCCCCGTTTCCATCCCTCGCGCGAGACACAATCTCGCACCCATAGAGAACGTGACGCCCGTTGTGGTCGTAGGCGAGAGTGACCTTAGCGCGTACCTCACGCGCACCTCCTCATCCTCCCGCCTTGTGCCCTGCACTCCCCGCCCATGCGCATCATGACATCGAATATGAGGGTCGCAGTGCAGCGCCTTACTCAAATACACACCTGCCACCAGGTGTGCGCGCACTATGCACTTTGCCCACCCATTCTCTCGCAACAGCACTGCAGCAAGTCCTCATCCGCACCAGCGTACAAACTCGCGCAGCATTCGAAACGTGCGCGACGACAATACGTGGCGCGCAGAAGCGTTCATTGATTCAGACGAGGTCGTTACTAACATTGACCCCTCTCTGACCGGTAAGCAGCGAGTCCTTCCTTGACTCTGGCTTATGCTGATGTCTTATAGCTAAATGTTGGTTCATAGAGATTTGCTTTGAAGTTATCCGCATGTATACAAAGTTAAATATTAACGTAACACGAAGTCTGCCACTCTGTGCGACATGGTGCCACGCATATCTCTGGTATCGGCCAGAAGCACCTCGGTTATGAGTCTTTCGATGTCTTCCGGAAAGATCGGATAAGCTGAAGAGCAGCCGCACAGCGGGCCATATCGGGCGGTTGATAATTGATTCTCCGTTGTGGGTCCGGCGAAGAACTGGCGGGCTTCGTGGCGAGGGCAGAATAGCTGATATCGGTGGAGGGTAGCCAAGAAATACGCGCGTATTTAATGTGGATGAACGGAGTCGAAAGTCGGCACAGCGCATCACCGCCACATGATATGAATCTGAGCCGTTGCGTGTTCCGGCCGGGCCGAATTCTGCCGCCGTTCGACTTGGCTTCAAAAAAGCAATTAATATTCAAAAGCTCAAATCTTTGACATTCTAGCTTCCAATTATTCACGTCTCACTACACCATCCACGCTTTCGGACAACTTCAATAATCCCTTGTCGTCATTCACACACCCAAGATGGGATTCCTTGCATTCTGAGTCGACGATAAAGCCGGCTCTGCGCTTGTGAAGGATATTCAGCCGATTTCTGGTGGGCTCAAGAATTCATTTTCGGCCCCACTCCAAATTTAGGGGTGAATAAAATCTCAGGAGAGAACCACGCAGCCCAACACATTGATAACGGCCATGTCAGGCAAGTACACTTTGATACAAGTGGGTTGTATTCATTTCTATCCACTTTGAAGAGCGAAATTAAATGTTTCAGCGGGGAATTTTAGTGATTTATTCATTCACGCTCATTCACTTCAACTGATTCTCGCATTCAAAAAGAAAAAGAAAAAAACGATTACCGACATGCCGCTGGAAGTTCACTCAGGGTACGCGTTTCTTTCCAGATACGATAATATATACCATTCTGATTTGTTTGAAGCCAAGTGTCCCAGTTCTAGCCCGCCGTGTACGAAATAATTCGGTAGGTTTCGTGTGTTCTGAGTCGACGGCAGGGCCGTTCTGGATCGATCTGAGGACGATCTTTGGCCTATTTTCGATGGGCCCCCGGGAGTTTATATTCAACTGAGCTCCAAAGCAATAAACTACCTGGAAGTAATAGCTGCAATGTGTTTCTGCCTCGTGCAAGTACATACACAATGAGCTCACCATCCCGACAGTACCAGTGGGTTTCATTCATTTCTGGGCCGTGTACATGTTGCAGCGGGGAAGTATTTGATGCTGCGGGAAATTTCCAATGTGATTCATTCACACCCATACCAAGTCACATTGACTAAATAGATTTTCGCCATATATTCACTACAATTCTACAAACATGGCACTGAAAGTCAGTCTCAAGGACAGCTACCATTCTAATTTGAAGCCGAGTGCCCCAATTGTGTACGAAATAATATAATATCTTCGGTCTGAACTTACTCACCTATGAAGTTAATCTGTAAACCCGGGTACTGGTTTATGGATCACTGATGCTGCTTACATACTCAGTTGTCACTTGTCATTTACCGTCGTCTTGTCCGTAGCTCGCCCGCCCGCCTGCTCGTCTCGAATCCCATAGCATGGTCTTGTTCATTGCTGTGTGATTTGGCTTTTCAGTGTTTCCTGCTGGCCGCAGGTTTCCATAATCCATTTCAATCAAAATAACTTCGTTTATTATATCATCTGTCCCCGAAATAAATTCAAGGTCGACTTTTGCAGGGTTGTTCCGTTTCACTTCAGAGTCTCATTGCCCACCAAAATTAAATATCCTGACTAGTTAATTGCTATCAATGGGACAGTGTGATTTAGTATTATATTTCCGTCCAAAAATGTGGGAAAATTCTCAGACTAAGCCGAATCAAAAGCCGTGCATGGGGAGCATTTGAATCCTACATCCAAAACTTCCATTGTGAAGAATTGTAGGTCCTACCACCGCTTGATTTACCTTCCTAATCGGGATGTTTTAGTTTAAGGAGAAAAAACCATCAAGTCAGTCATTAAAGCCTCCTGATAGGGAGTTTATCCGCAACATGCAGTTGTGATCACCAGCTTGGACCTACACCTGGATTATGCATATTTCTTTTTGGAAAGAATTAGCTCAAAGATTTAACGCACCTAAAAAGATCGGTACATGTTTACGAGTACTTATGTTTACATATGTTATCGTTTCTTTCAAATCTCAGGGCACCCAAAATCAATCACTTTTTTTACTAGTTTCCGATTTCGTTGAGGGACCCCTTTAGTGGCTGTGTCTAGTCTTTATACTATTTCCATTAGTTGAAAACATATGAAAAATAGCGGCTGTGCCTTTGTTCGTATTTGGTTAATTGTTCGTATTTACATACTCGGGGAAAAATACCCCTTACTTGGTGAAAAATCATCACTTGCGCAAACAATGGCAAAAAAGTTTTTTGCAATTGCCGTCATCCTTCGGCATTCTCCCTCCCCCTTTCGGACTTGAATAAAATGAAAACCATAAAAACAGGATGGGATCCTCCGACGAACCGTGTCTAACTGCAATGGAGCGCAACTTTTTTTGTATGGCATATTTATGCCGTTTTTGATACTCAATATTGTATAACGGCATGTGATATACTTAGAATTGGGTTGCAATATTTATCGCGGGAAATGGGGGCGCGGGGCATAGTGTTTGGCTTTGATTGGCAGCTGAGGCTGCATTTTGTTTGGTTCCGTTCATGTAAGTACACAATGATAGCTTGGTCGCCATTTGGTCAATTGCATCTGTGGCTGGTAGACTGCCCATACTACCGCATGCACGCTGACTTGATGTGATCCGTAACTCAACAACCTTTGCCGACGTGCCGACAACTCGTATTACTGTACTTGCATATTAAATCACCGAGTTCTCCCTCCGCGCACCGCCTGCGTCGCTGCGCTGAACACATGTGGCCCTGCGTTCAACGTTCCGTCCCGCCATTCCCGATGCGCCTCCTGCCCACAGCACCGCCCACCCCGCCTCCTGTGTCACCGGCCCGCCTCGTAACAGCTCCTGCCCCCTAACCGCCCGCCAACTCCTTTACACACTTACACCCCCAATCCGCTCCCTCCCGCCCATTACTAGCCGAATCCCCTGCCAATAAAATACGCTAGAAGTACATACGTTCATCCTAAATGATCCTATTCCCGCTATCTTTAGTAGTGGTTTATATGGTCTGATTGAGCTTTTTTGTTATCGGTGATCCCAACAATGATTGACCTTATCTTATCTTCGGCTTTCTCCGTGTACTACTGGCAACTTCCAGCTCCAGGCGTATTAATTCCGCCTCTCAGCATTTCTTCCTCCGTATGGCTATTCTTGCATATATAATCTGGTGGGCTTTTTCTCAAATAACCTCTTGTATTTAATTAATATTCCTGCCAAAACTGGAACTAAGAAATAGCCACTGCTGCTCCGCGATCCGCTGGGCATGTTTATAAACAAAGTGTGTAAACACATTTTAATACCTTGAAAAATATAGGGAAACCTGCCACTGAGCTCTTGATTTTATCATACCCGATTCAGTGTTAACAGGGTAACTCTTGGGTTGCTGTATTTCTTCAATTCATGAAAAGCACCACAAAGTTCAAATGTGACAGTGAGGGTATGTTTTTCTTCCAGAGAAGTATCCTGAGCAACGATCATCCCTTCTTCCTTCGGCCCTGCCCTATCAGCCCAATCTGAGCTGGTCGACACGAAGCGGCGACCGAGCGAAGGTTGGGTGGGGAACAAGTATCCTAGGTAAACTATGCCCTAGCCATGTCACTTCAATCAACAGTTGATTCAGCAGCCACCTGGCCTGTTGTATTGTTCACCATCAGTGTGTTTCCTGGAGACACATTTAATGTTAGCGAGTGATCAATAGAATGAGCCTATCTCTTTAACGCAACTTGCGGTTTGCGCGCCCGGGCTTCCATACTGCAATTGTGTCCCTCCTAATTTCCTTATGGTCAGAATTCAAAATGTAATAAACACATTTCAAACAGCTTATCATCGATTGCCTAAAAAGTAGGGAATTTTGTTTTGAACCAATGTTTTCATTGGATATGGTAGATCTTGTAGCAAATCTTGAGTAAATCGGCCCATGTCCGGCTGGATCCCTACCTATAACACCGCAAAATAAACCCCGACAGCGGTTGGAACACCTCATGGATAGACATAAGCCCAGGAGATCGACGATAGCGGGCCTTGCCACGCAGCGGGCTACACAATTTTTTACTTTTTATATAATCTGGCTACCCAATACAGATTAGACAACACTTTGCAACCCAAATCTACCTACCCCCTACGCTCCCAAATCCATCAACAACTGGAGTGTGATGCTGCCTTGAATGTGTCCTTCCAGGGAATTTCTTGGGAAAATACCAACACACTACAACACCATGTTTGAGCTGATCCCGCATACTGCTATCAAATGCGCATTTATTTTCCGGCACTCATTTGTTTATGGCCCGGTTTCGGAGTATACAAACAATAGCCAATGGTGAATTGTTCCACACTTGCACTGGATTCAACACTATCTCTGCAGAATCTGTCTTCAAATATTGTCGACGGTCCATTGGTTTGTTATTTGATTTCAGTGCTTCATTCCACAGACTCTCGTAGCGCATCAACGAGCGCTCCCTAGTCTTCCACACCCGCGCCCCGGCCCGCTCCGCCCTGCACCGCTGCGCTGAGCACCCCGCATCGCCATGCGCCTCCCGCCCATTGCAGCGCATCAACAAGTCGGCCCGCTGCGCTGCGCCTCCCGCCCACCGCAGCGCATCAACTTTGAGAAACCCGGGGACGGGATGCTGAAGGCGATGCAACACCATTCTTCTTCTGATATTATTTATTCTTATGCTTAATCTTACCATTTAGTACTTGGAACATATAACAAAAAAAAAAGTAAGTACGAGTTGCATGCCGGGCAACGCCACGGCCCTTTACCCCAAGTTTAAATCGGGGTATCCCACCCCTCTGGGCTTGAAAATGATCTGAAAATTGGGCCGAAAATCAACGGATCTTTCAACATTAAACTAACCGTGTTTGATTGACTTGCTTAAATATTAATATCATCAAACACATCGCCTCAGCAGTCCCCTACAGGCACGCATATAGACGAGTATGGGAGACTATATAAAAATGGAAGTGAGTACTAGTCAGCAGGCATATGACTAAACAAGTGGTGGGACTACATACAATGAACGGATCTTTCAACATTAAACCAACCGTGTTTGATTGACATGCGTGAATATTAATATCAGTAAACACATCGCCTCAACAGTCCCTGCAGGCACGCATGTGGCAGATAAGTATGGAAATCACATAAAAAAGGTGTGTGACTAAAAAAGTGCTGGAAACTACATCTGGGTGAGCAGAGGGCCAGCCCACACCTGCAATCAGCTCCCTAATCCTATCTGAGGTTGCTCATCATGCTCGTCGTCGACAACGATGGGAAAGAAGCGAGCGCTTAGCTGATCAACAAGCGCCGTCAAATGGCACATGGCAATTCGATGAATCCTCTCGGGTTGTGAAAAATCCGTCAATTCAACCTACACACCTACCAAGCTGCTGACTAGGGGTCCGTTCGGTCTCTATTGGTCACATCGGTTGTCCCTTGCAAATGGGCAATTAGGACCAAGGGGTTGCGCCGGTGGCTGAGAGGCTGTGTGAGCGCCTGCGTTCGGTTTTAGAACGCATTCAAGCGCACGTCACCTGTCAAGCCTGTTGTGCAAACGAAGCCTTCCGTTATCAAGCCCACTTCCTGTCGACATCCACCATGATTTCGCTGCTTTTGCTGGTCCACACACTCGTTAGGCATAACCTCGACCCGCGAGCAACAGCGTTCACAGACTCCTGCGACGATATAAATAACTGCCGGAAGCTATTCGACATCATCTGGGGATGCCTCATCACCATATTCGCGTGTACTTGGGTGTCGGTCCACCCAAATGTCCCTCCTCCTAAACAGGGTCCCCTCGCCCTCTTGTGGCGCCGGCTGAAGCTAATGCTCACCGCTATTATTGCTCCAGAACTCATGGTGGGGTTCGCAGCCAGGCAGTTTTTTATGTCTAGGTGGTATGCAAAAGGTGGGCACCACTTCTTGGTTGGCACCATCCAAATCACTCATTTAGTGCAGAGCATAAGATCCCCAAAACCCATGGCTTTTTCATATCGATGGGTGGATTTGTGTCGCATGTCGGCCATCATCCCGTCACAACCCCCGACGATGTCCGCAGCTATTTGGATGCAATACGTGCGGTGGACGTGGAGGATATAAAAGACAAGAGCAAAGGCGATGCACTTTCAAAAGGTGTAGCATTTGCCCAGGGTGCTTGGTTCATTACACAGTGTTTTGCACGTCTTGCCCAAAATCTTCCTGTCTCTGAGCTCGAGGTCGCCACCCTTGCCTTTGCTGTTGTCAATGTCTTCATCTGGCTTCTGTGGTGGAACAAACCTCTAGATGTGCAGCGGCCTATTATGGTCATGTCTCTCAATGACCAACACACAATTAGTCCTCTTGGGGTCAGATCACAAAACTTGGAGGAAAATGGCTGGACACATATGGGGAACATACTTGGTGGCATCATAGGTAGCTCTGAAGAAGCTTACGACCCGGCAGTACACACCTCCGTGCCCTCATTCTGGTCTTCCTCAGGTGAACAAGATAATTTTATTTTTGCTCTCTACCTCGAGTGCCTCATTGGCGCCGTCTTCGGTGCCATCCACTGCGCAGCGTGGAATGCGAACATTGCCTCCACCATTGAAATGTGGATGTGGAGATCTTGCACATTATCTGTCACTGCAATTCCGCCGATTGTGGCTTTGGTAATCGCAGCTGTGCACATGGGCCTAGATGAAAATGATTCGGTTCCGAATAGATTGCTGGAGGTGATCATGTTACTGGCGGCTCTAATCTACACCATTGCCCGGCTCTTCCTCATTGTACTCCCACTCATTTCCCTCAGAGCCCCGGCGGTGGGGTCGCTCGTGGATGTGAACTGGACCGTCTACATCCCACATCTCTAGCCTGCGACTCTAGAATCGACTCGGACCTAGATCGATTTCATATCCGATTCATGTTTTTAACTCTTCGTAGAATTTTAAATGACCATGTCCATAATACTAGCCGTTCACATATTGGTACCTTTTTCTCTACCACTCAGGGGCAAAATTCACAGTATTCGAATACAGTTTCTTTGAATCATGGTATGATCTCCCTTTACACTTTAAACGAGACAAGGGCATCCCGAGTTATAGGGTCCGGGAACCACTTCAGAATCTACCCAATGTAAATGGCTTGAGCTTTAATCGCCTCCAGCTTTGCCACCTACCGCTGGCTAAAGTCCTAAATTCCAGCATCCCCTGAAAAATCAACAGCTGGTTCAACTTTCCCAAAATGCCCGCAGCGGTCTGCCAACAGCATTTGTACCACATTCGTTGCCAGGAAATTCTAGCATAAAGGTAATAGACAGCAGAGGTAAGCGGCCATTTGTTGATACTCAAAAACATCTGCCAAGGAATCACAGCAGAATGATCCCATCTCCACTATCAATCTGCAACACAAGAACTGCACCAGAAGAGAAAATTGTTCATATGCAACGGTGACATGCATATGGTCATCTTCGAGGACTGACCCGGCGTCCGCTTACTGTACGTTCAACCCTTGGCGTTGAAAGAGCATTCCGTGTCGCACCAACATTTTTTTCTGGGAAATATTTGAGCTGACCAGTCTGAACATTGTTGTCTAAATCCAAGGGATGCCTAAAATAATTCCCCCATAAGGTTCCACGGAAGACCCCTGTTAGACTCTGGGTCGTGCATTTTCCCCCCTTTTTCGCGGAGTCCTGTTGGCTGCTGCCCTATAAAGCAAGAGACAGGTAAATGACCGATAGCACATGGCGCACGTCCACATCCTATGCCCTTGTAATGATTCATCTACTTTCGGTGGAAGGCACCCGTTCGACTCGGGGCCGGTGCAGTCAGCTTTCTAAGGCTATTTTTGGGGGGTTGCAAATCCGGAACAGTTAAGATGCCTCGCATAAAGCCAGGTAAAGAATAAAGAATGCAGGCACTTGATAGCACGTCCGCCATGGACCGTATCAGTATTAGCCTGTTTGCGATGCAGCCATTGGAGCCACCTGATGGCTGTTTTGCGTTGCGCAAACTGATGGCTAATGGCTGGTGAATGGCTGATGAACCAAATTCATTGCAAATTATTTTGTTCTAGAATGAGAGGCAATTGGCATGTGAATGTATATGGACCTCTAGGAACGAGCCCTAACTGTATGAGAACATCAAATTGGACCAAATCAAAGATTTTGGGCCTGCAATTGGGCCATTGAGGATGGGAAAGGAACAGGTCACCTATATGTTATTTGTAGGACCTGAAAATAATTCAATATTACCAGAAAGGAGGGCAGGAATCGAAGCCATTTGAGCCATTAGCCATCAATTCTCGCAACGCAAAAAAGCCACCAGATGGCTTGAATGGCTGCATCGCAAACACTCTATTATTGGTAATGAAGTTGATTGTTTATTTCTGCTCGAAAAATTGACTCAAATGGTTGAAAACCTGTGAATAAAACAAGGAACCGAAAGCACACGGGGTGGTGATTGATACGAAGCGGAAAATACGCCCCAGAAAAAAAAAGGCCACTCTCCGCAGAGAAACCCCATAAACATACACCCCCTCCAAAAGAAAACCCCACAGTCGATTGGACTATGCCCACAGCTGATGATATGATGGCTGGTGAGCTCTTTCTCTCTACCTTCCATTTCCTCGATCTGCCTGCTCCCTCCCCGCTGCGTGCCGGGCGCATATACATCCATTTTTTTGTCTGTCCCTGTCATCGTGCGTCTCCTACCCACGCACCCCTTCTCTTCCTTTGTATCCTTCTTCTACCCCCTTCCATGCCCTTATTGTTGAAAATAGGCATGCACACCCGTCGCGTCGAATACCTCGCCCCTCCCGCCCTCGTGCAATTCGTGGCTCTGACCTCGTGTGCATGCTTGCGTGTGCTCCAACACGGCGAGCGCTCGTGCTGTGCTGCGACCTGCTCGTGTTTGCGCCCGACGTATCATCTACTGTGTGCAAGTCCCTCACTTTGTCTCTTCCGGACTCGTTCGCGCCGCCGTTCTCGATGGTGCTCGGGGAACACAACGACGAGGAGGTGAGACATTGTCGGTTTGTCTTTAGTAAATAAACAAGAGGAAATAAATGGAGCATGAAATACATGATGGAAATAATGTGGATGCGAAGCAGGCCCGCACGGTGAAAAAATAAATAAAGAAGGGGGATCCAGCAACAGCATGGTTTCAGTTTAAACCACATCATCTCCAACGATAACGCTGGCTTAAACCGGTTTAAAACCGGTTTATACCAAAATCTGGCTCAAACCATTGTGGTTTAAACCAGAAACCGGTTTAAAACCAGAAACCGGTTTCAAACCAAAAACCAGTTTAAACCAAAATTGTTCAGGCTCTTTTGAAACCGGTTTTAAACCAGTTTAAAACCAGAAACCGGTTTGAAACCGGTTTAAAACCAAAAACCGGTTTCAAACCAAAATTGTTCAGACTCATTTGAAACTGGTTTTAAATGAGAAACCGGTTTAAAACCAAAATTGTTCAAACCCTTTTGAAACCGGTTTTAAACCAGTTTAAAACCAAAAACCAGTTTCAAACCAAAATTGTTCAAACTCTTTTGAAACTGGTTTTAAATGAGAAACCGGTTTAAAACCAAAATTGTTCAAACCCTTTTGAAACCGGTTTAAAACCAAAATTGTTCAGACCCTTTTGAAACCGGTTTAAAACCAGAAACTGGTTTACACTGGTTGAACATTTCAAGTTTTTCAGTGAAAAAATTGGTGAAAAACTTGAATTTTTTTTCACCTATTTTTTCTGCAAAAAAAGGGGTGAAAATGGCAAAACATTTTTACCTTTTTCTGACTTAATAAGGTGAAAAATGTAAAATATCTTTCACATTTTTCACCTACTTTTTTGGTGCAAAAATATGTGAAAAAAAAATCAAGTCTTTCACTAAATTTTCCACTGAAAAATTTGAAATGTTTAACCAGTGTTAAAACCAGAAACCGGTTTCAAACTAAAAATTGTTCAGACCCTTTTGAAACTGGTTTAAAACAAAAATTGTTCAGACTCTTTTGAAACTGGTTTCAAACCAAAATTGTTCAGACTCTGTTGAAATGGGTTTGAAACCACACAACCAGTTTAAAACCAAAATTATTCAGACACTTTTATCACTCAAACCGTTGTAGTTTAAACCAGAAATCGGCTTTAAACCAAAATTGGTCAGATACTTTCTTTTGGCCTCAGGGAAACTCACGGAGTATTTTCAAATATTTTCAAAATATACTTGTATTCATATTTGGAATAGAATAGGCTTCAGTGGGGGGGATGGTGATACCGATGTGGCCAAGGTGTTGAGATATGAAAGAAGAGAGGAAGACACTGTAGGCTCATAGCCAGCTGCTACATTGAGTAAATATATAGAGGCTGCACCAATTTTTACAGGGCAATTGGATGAAAATAGAGAAACATAGAAAAAATGTGTTCTGTTGTACTCAAATGTAGACCTTATTACAGGAAACACTCAATAGAATCCATGTTACAATTCAATCTAACTCAGAAAATTTTCGTTGTCATGATTTTATCATTAGAAATGCCTCAAGGTCATTGAAAATGCTTGCAAGTCATTAGAAGTGCTTCAAGGTCATTACAAGCACTTAAAGTCATTAGATAACCCTAAAGTCGTTAGAAACTAACTACACTTGCCTCAAACCAGCCTCTAACCCATCACCCATATTACAAAAGTGCCATGTTCTTTCAAGTATTTCATGTTTTGTGGCCTAACTAAGAAGTTGCTAAGAGTTACTCCGGGAGTGGGTTTGGGTCTGGGTTTGATGGGGGTTACGGGTTTGATGTACTTACATAATGACGTGATATCATCTTTTTTTGTCTTTTTTCATCGACGCGTCGCGCTCTGGGCCTTGTTTGACCACAGTATGCCCTCCAAGGACGCAGCAAATTGGGTTGCCCACCCAGAGGACCTCACCACCGTCCTTCAATTCCTTCATTCTCAGAAAAGCCGTGCCGGAGAAGGAGGAAACTTCGACAAAACAGTCTTTTCAGAGGCTGCTGCTCATATGGCAGCAAATTGCCCGCCAAAGAAAGGGGGACCCAAGACAGCAGATTCTATTGCTCAGAAATGGAAGGGAGTGTGTGTCTGAGCCTGTCAAAGACGTATCAATTTACTGATGATTTTTACGTGCAGTGCAAAAAACTCCACGAACGCATCCTGCAGCTGAAGCAGAAGATTTATCCTGGCACGTCAGGTTGGACTTACACCAATGAGCTCGGCTTCAACGTCACGGATGACACCCGGGACGCGTGGAATAACTTCGTGAAAGCTCATCCCCACTTCAAAGACTTCGCAACGTGCGGCTGGATTCACTTCCAGGTAGTTGACGAGATTGTCCTGTCCCGTGCACTTGGCCGTCACGTCTTCAATGCTGGAGCTACACAGTCTCAGAGCCAAGTGCTCAGCGCTTCTTTCGATCTGTCAGATGACGAGGACGCTGCACCTAGAGCTGATTTATCCACGCAGTCCACCGACTCTCAACCGTTCTCCGACTGGTCCCAATCCAATTATGGCGGGTCCCAGATGTCCGACCCATCTGATGCCGGCACTTCGCAGTCCGCTGTTGTTCCCCGTATTCCCGCCACTCCCGCTTCCATACCCAAACGTGGCCGAGATGATGATGCGGACGTTCCCTGGAGCCACAAGGGCCAGAAGACCACCGGTCCCGAGTCGATCATGTTCCTTGGTCAGTCTGTCAATGGGATTGGGAGGGTAATCGAGAATGTCTTTGCGCCGAAGAAATCTTCTGGTATGTCCCCGACAAAGAAGGTCGAGGCAGCTCGCAAATTGGCTCTGGAGGATATGATGGGTGGGTATATCATGGCGTTGGATCGCACCCACCTCAACATTTTATTCGGACGTGATACGAGCGCGGCGGATGCGTACATTGTGGATGAGGATCCTTTCCTGCGTGCAGAGACAGCGCGGCGAGCTCCTTAACCCGACCCAAAACTAGTTACAACTGGGACACCTAGTCTAATGCTGCTTGTTGAATATCGTTGAAATAATCAGTGTCAACCTCCATTCTCTGGGTGAGATATTCCACATAACCATCCCACATATCCTTTGCAATTGTATCACGAAGGTTCTCGGCGTGGTGTTTCTCTGCAGGAGATACACGTGAGGCAGTGGCAAGACTTCCAAAGTCGATCTCTTCCTCTCGACGCAAACCATGAGAGTTGTCCCGTGCCTGTTCATCAATAATCCAACGGTCAAGATCTGCCTCGTCGTGCTCCAAAATGAAATTGTGAAGTGCGACAAGAGCAGAGGGAATTTTGGCTTGAACACCCATATCGTAATGTGGCGGCCGAGTGAGAATGGACCATCGGTGCTTTATCACCCCAAAAATCCGCTCAACCACATTACGCGCAGATGCATGGTGAAGATTGTATAATTCCTTCGGGTTTGCCGGGCTGCAATATGTCAGAAAGAACTCTGAAAATGAAAATTGGATGGTACCGTAAGTTTGCCCGTGCCCATTCGGCAAGATGATAGCGAGTAGAGCGGTATGGAACAAGGAATGCTTCACATATTCCAAATCCTGCATCCGCCAAGTAACATTTGCCAGGTGGAATACGAAAATCTTTCAACCGAGCTGCCGCATACATGGCTGAATCTGCTGCACAACCATCCCATCCACTTATGAAGAAGAGGAAGCGCATATTGAAGGACACAACAGCAAGGCAGTTCTGGGTTACACCACCCTTGCGATTTCGAGCTGTGTGCAGCTCGGCCGCAGATGGCGAGCAACTGATATGAGTGCCATCAATGGCACCGAGAACGTTGCGGAAATATGGCCACCATTTCGGGTTGCTTCGAATAGCATGTGGAGGGGGAGCATCAGCTTCTGGGAGCCGGACATATGTCGAGTAAAATTCGTGCCCCGACAAAATGTCAAGGATCTTTCGAAAATGGCTACAACATAATTGTGAGATTAAATTATTAAATGGAGCTAAACTTACAATGATATAGTTGTGTGTGAGTGCTGGAAGCGTTCTGCTACGTGGTCTATGGCAATCCCAGTGACACAAGTGTACAAGAAGATTGCTACAGATTCCTCGAGCATTATTCGTGAATTTTGTGATTCCATATGACCCATTGCACGGATTTGGAGTATAAGCGCAAGAAAGACGTGACGGTGCATCCCAAGCGCAATGTAGATGTGGTCCGGATGGCCAGTAAGAAGCTCAGCGACCCAAGCACGGCCAGTGAGCGCAGATGTATGCAATTCCGTTTTGCAGTACTGTGGATAGACATAGAGCCCCACACCCAGCACAATATACTGTATAAGGGCCACTAAGAGCAATACAAGCCATTTAGCAGTCTCCTCGGGACTCAGAGTAGGTGGGGGCATTGAGAAAGATGCTTAAGATTGAATGATAATCGCAGCAATCAGTAATATTGATGGTATTTCGTCATCCATCAAACCCGTAACCCCCATCAAACCCAGACCCAAACCCGCTCCCGGAGTAACTCTAAGGGTGGGGCTACCACCATTAGAAAGCCCTTGAAAAGCTCTACAACTTTGATGTCAACATCATTTTTGATTAGATCTGACCTAATGTGGTCACATTGGGAAGTTCTTTTTGGGGATTTCTTTTCTAGGACAGTGGGTGTTGGTGAACACATGCACACTGATGTAAGGGTCCCATGGGTATTTTTTTTTCATGATTTATAAGACCCAGGGGAGCCCAGGAGGGGGTGTTGATGGCAGGGCAGCAGATGGGAGGGCTGGACAGTGGAAAGTTGTTGGTGTTTTATGCATGTAATTATTTGTGTAAGTCCTAAGCTGTTGGCTTCTAAGTAGTGGAGGAAGTATACCCATGCTCATGCCACTAACCAGTGGAATAGTCTAGGATTAACAGGTGGTTTCCCTGAGGCCAAAAAAAAAGTGTCTGAACAATTTTGGTTTGAAACCAGTTTTTGGTTTAAAACCGGTTTCAAAAGAGTCTGAACAATTTTGGTTTGAAACTGGTTTTTGGTTTTAAACCGGTTTGAAACTGGTTTCAAATGGTTTTAAACCGGTTTCTGGTTTAAACCACAATGGTTTGAGCCAGATTTTGGTATAAATCGGTTTTAAACCGGTTTAAACCAACGTTATCGTTGGAGACGAAGTGGTTTAAACCAAAACCATCCTACAGTATGGGGATCACGTACTTTCCCATGCGCACAATACCGCTGAGCTTTCCCATCCCCTCCTAGGGTAGGCGGGGCTCAGTCTACCAGTGAAATGGGACAATGCAGCCAGAAATGAGAAAATGAAGGAGGACACCATCCTGTCTGATGCATGTCCGAGGCTTCTCTACTGAATCATCACCATTGCCTCCATGCGCACCGCCTCGTAGAAATAGCAACGCGCCAAACTCACCCTCATCTTGGCCAACTCCGATAATCCGTTGATTAACTCAACTGAATACTGATGCTCTCGAAACTGATTTGTTCAGGTTACAGAATATCAACAAATTTATGCTAGAACCGCAAAAAAAAAAAAAAAAAAGCGCACAGGTCACACTGCGTGCTAAGAATGGGGGAGGAAGGGACACAAAAGGCGGCGGAGCGATCAGGGGGATGAAGGAAGGATGGACGAAGGAACGAGGGGAGAGAATATGAGTAGAACACAAGGAAGCACGTCTGCCAGCGAACCCACACCCCACCCCCTTAAAAAAATGAATAAGCAAAAGAGCAAGTCGCAATGCGACGAAGAATGGGACGAAAATGAGGAGGAAGCGGTGGAAAAAGCGGGGGGCGCACGGAAGGTCAGGGTTGGAAATTTGAAGAAGCGACTTCATTTTTTGGGTGATTGGTGAGAGATGAACATATAGGATGTATAACTCGAGCTTCGCCCGGTTCAAGTGATACCTAGTCAATCTTCTTCCCACAGACGTTCTATCGCCTTGCGCCGACGTTCAGAGCTTTCTTCTGAATCCGAAAACACTGGGCACGACGTCAGATAAATCAGGGATCAAGTGCTTCAACTCCGTGCGCATACCTTCGAAATCTGAATCGAGATCCTGGGCACAGAAATCACTGCCACTCCTGCAATAAACTTCGTCTGAGTCTGATTCGCTCGAGGTGTCTCCCTCACCATCTTCAGCAATGGAGATGCTCGAAGACGTGAACACATCCATAGCGTCTCTCAACCTCCGAGAACTCAGGGACATCTCCAGCATGGCTTCAATCATGGCTTCGATCAGAAGTTCAAAGGCATCGCTTGAAGGACTAGCGGCGGGATTTTCCCACACAGTTGTGCCTTCACCGGTGCCTTCAGGTATCAAATCACCCATTCAGCTGACAGAAAGTCGATAGAAATCCAGGAAACACACCGATTTGCTGGATCTTTACGATATGCTCAAGGGGGATAGACCCAACAAGCACATACTCCCCGTAATCAATGCACCACGGTGGAACCTCGACACCAAGCCTCTTTGCGGTGGACATCATATGATACGCAGAGGAAGGCTGAACATCATATGAGATCTCGGCGATGAAAGTTTCGACCTTGTGATGTTTTCTCTCCCAATGTTTCCGCATAGATTCTGCGAGCCAGTGAGGTTTGTCCCAAGTCGTAGACACAGATATGAGCGGAGAATCAATATTGTGATTCGACCAGTCCAGGTGGTCGGTCAGGATCCGGTTCGCTGTCAATGCGTTGTTCGACGGGTCGAAGTCATGCCTGCGCCGTTTAGCCACAAAACCCTCCCTGTTGTCGAAAACACATCCAGAGAGAGTGCAATATGCTCGATAGACGACCCAGGGCATTTGGGGTGGAGGTGGACACTGTGGGGCTGATCGTACACGAGGCATGCGTGAGGCAACCTTCGTGTTCGCAACGTTTTCGTGGGGCGGGCATTGGGTGGAGTTTTTGAGATTGGTTCCCACGCTGGTCAATTTCCTTATATAAAACATAGCCTTAGTCCCAGACACCTGCAAGGCGCTTCCATCGCAATATCACGGATCAATTAAGAGCTGGGGACCTGCTCGAAACTGATTTTGCAATATGTGGACCTGGAAAGAATCACGAGCGCCTGGGGATCAATTGAGACTACTTCCACGTCCACATATTGCAAAACCAGTGTCGATCATGTCCCCAGCTCTTAATTGATCCGTGATATTAAGGCTACGTTGTCGCATCTCCGCCCTGAGACGTAGAATTTGTCAAGTGCTACCCGAAATATCTGTTAATTCGCGCTGCAGGACTAGGGGTGCTCAATTCTTAAACCGTGGCGTCGTGTCGTGGCTTTATGTGTGCGAAACAAATAGAATTCAAACTCCGCCAGGTGAACGCAAATAGTTCCGCTCGTTTTGCCTTATATTGCCCTCGGAATGGGTCGCATTCTATCTCATAAATCGTTATCATGTTGTGTATACATTTGGTTCAATTGTTATGAGAAGCTATATGCGGATTTAGCACTTGTGTAATGATTTGGAGCAAAACCGTAGTTATTGACATCTTATAATATGAGTAGAACACAAGCATGAGTAAATCGGCTTGTGCTAACGAAAACCCACACCCAAAATCCAATCCATGCGGGTGCACGAGGTTTCCGCAAGAAAAAGGTCAAGTCTCCGAGTCCAAAACACAGAAGACCAACACCCTACTGTTCACAAGGGGTATCAATGGAGGCACACCAAACATGGCAACAATAATCTGGGGGCATGTTAGCTTTTTATTGTAGTCAAATGTTGAAATTGAGGTTGGCTGACAAATTGGCGTGGGCTTTGATGCCATCAGGACAAAATGGCTTGCGCACTGCGGAGTTTGAATTGAGTTTTAAATCCATGCTAAATGTCTTGAAACCCAACCAGAGGACAGTCAGAAAATTAAAGCACTCCAAGTGCATCATCGCCTTGGGTTACTTTGACTGGCAACGGTAGGTATATTCTAATTCCCACAAAATGGAGCGGTATGACGCCAATGAAAGCTTGTGCATGGCTATTTTTCAACATAGCACGAACAATTAGCCTGTTTGCGATGCAGCCATTGGAGCCACCTGATGGCTGTTTTGCGTTGCGCAAACTGATGGCTAATGGCTGGTGAATGGCTGATGAACCAAATTCATTGCAAATTATTTTGTTCTAGAATGAGAGGCAATTGGCATGTGAATGTATATGGACCTCTAGGAACGAGCCCTAACTGTATGAGAACATCAAATTGGACCAAATCAAAGATTTTGGGCCTGCAATTGGGCCATTGAGGATGGGAAAGGAACAGGTCACCTATATGTTATTTGTAGGACCTGAAAATAATTCAATATTACCAGAAAGGAGGGCAGGAATCGAAGCCATTTGAGCCATTAGCCATCAATTCTCGCAACGCAAAAAAGCCACCAGATGGCTTGAATGGCTGCATCGCAAACACTCTATTATTGTGTTTTCTCTCTCCTGTTGTATACAGCATCCCCACTCCTCACATAACAAGACAAGCCAGTGATTCAGTGGATTCTGTGCCAGTGGAATGTCGACTCAGGGACAAATATGCAATTTAGCACAGAATTAGTGCTTCCAGCCCAAGCATTTTTCGGTGGCAGGATGCTGTGAACCTTTGAACGGTGCCCCCTTGTTTATAATCTCACTTAGCTGCTTTTACGTCGAAATTAAGATTGGCGGGCCAGGCCGGCAAACCGGCATGGGCTTTGATGGGCGTGAGCAAATCGGCTTGTCCCGCCAAACACCCACACCCATGCCAAAAAAGCCATTTTTGCATGCCAAAAAGTTAAATCTCCTCCAATTGATGTTGCTTCCATCATACTACTGTCCTCGAGCTGCTCCGAATCGGACCAGCGGGTCGCCAGCAGGTCGGTGATGGCACCGGGTGTGGCAGTGTGGCGACCTTCATCACTTCATTACTTCGCTTAGGAACAAGAAAGTTCATGAGTTTGATGGGAAAGTGTGAAAGCTCGTCACCTCGACTAACAGAGCCTTCACAATGTTTTTTCCTTCATTTGTGTGAAGAGGACCAACCATTAGATGCCCCTCCCCTCCCTCACTGCGCTCGGGGGGTCCCCCGAGCCGGGGCATCTCAGATTGGCACACTAAAGCCTCGTTCCCACGGAAAATTCTATCCTTTAATCCTAACACTCTATCCCTAACCTCTAACCCGAACTCTAACCATGCACAGTGCGCCCCTAACTGCGGGTATCCACCCCCTAACTGCTCGAAATGGGTTGCATGTGAATACAGAACTGTTGGCATCAGAATGAGAAAGTTCATAAGTATCCAGCTGAAGTCACGAAATTTCACCGAATGTGATTAAACTCACAAACTTCCGCAACGCTAAGCGAAGTAACGAAGCGACGAAAATGGTGTGGACTCCAGCGTAGCGCCACACAGTGGCACAGAAGCACTTGGAATTGGTTTATGGAGGCCATGGATTGCTATGTTCCATCCATTGGCTTAAATATCCTGGCCAATTCACCTTCCAGTCCTACTGCAGTGTGAGTTTTGACTTCATCCATTTTTTTTCAAAGTGAGCGGCATGATTCCCCACTGGCTTAAGCCAGATACTTCAGGTGTTGCGACGCAGAATCTCTTTGAGCCAACTTACGGCAGGCTTTTTTCAAGCCTGCTAATTGGATTTAGACTGGATTGGGCCAGGCTTGCTTGAGCTTGGAGCGGCTTATGTTGGGCTTAAGTCGGCACCATCTTTTGTATTAGCACATTAAATATACATTGTTATTTACTGGGCTTGAGCAGGCTTAAGTTTAAGCCGGCTTAGTGATTTTCATCGTCGCAATGTGCAGGGCTTAAGCCATGTAGAGCTGGATTCATACTGCCACCATGTCGTGTGACTCACTATCCAACGAGGTCAGAAGCCGCTGATATACAATGATGGCGAGTGAGAAAACCCCATCCGTTGCGCTAAGAACTGACTGCGACAACAGAAATTAATCCCGCCTAATGAGGTTCAAAGAATGCACGAGAATTCTCTCTTGTCTTCAGCCTATGTTCGCTATGAGATGGTTTATTCCAATACTTCCCGTGCTGCAGTCTATATTAATCATACTCCAGGTTAAACATCATTGGGTATGCTGCAAGGCTCGAATATGCTATTTGCTGACAATTCGCAGGCTGCGGTTGAGTACTGGCGAGTAGTAACGGGAGAGGAGTTAAATTTTCGCGACCCATCCGCATTGCAGGACAGTTTGGGTGCCGGCGTGATCATGTGGATCCGCATGTCCACCAGCCAATTGTGAATGGAGGTCAATTGCACCCAAGACCGTGTTTCCCCAATTATCGCACCCCCTCCCTGGATCATATCCCCCTCGATCGGACTTCATCTCACCGATCATAAGAATATGGAGGATATTCTTCGTGTCAGGTTGACGCTGGATGATATTTACAACATCATGTGTTGTCAGTCACAGCCAGAGCGCGTAGAACTTCCGATGTCGGGTACTAATACAGTTCGTCTTGGAGGGGTTTCCTGGCCTAACAAATCTAGCCTCGAGTCTACATACCAGTTCATTCCGCCATTCACAATAATTCCATTATCGGATCAACTGGAAACCGTCTGTCATACATTTAGATATTGGGGAGAAGATGTCTTCAATGGCTCCGGACGAGCCTCCTTCGGATGGACACGGTCTGCCTACCCGTTATTTTAACTAAATTTGACTGATCAGATTTATAGCATGTCTATGAGGGATTTGCCTAACTCCGACCAGCGGCGGCTGCAACTTACTAAGTCCATTAATCTGTCCCCCCAGTGCCACGTGAACGCCCGAAAAACGTGGCTCGCACAAGCCACTCATGTGATGAGGACATATGGCTTCAAGGCAGGCGAGTGTCCTCGGTGTATGTATTACATACCACTCGAACTGAACGACATATATCCCCAGATCAATGCTGTACGTGTGTCGGAAACACGGCTATATTTCCTTCTGAAGAGACTGCCAGCCATCCCTACTCGAGTCGTAACAACCGCATCAATATGCTACGAGGCGGACCCATATACGTTACGCGGGCCCTTCATGACCGACGCACCCATAGATGACGTCTACCTCCTCCTCTCTCCTATGCTGACCGATTCTGGAAATGCAAAATACACTCTCTGCCGTCGAATGAGGTGTACTACTGGTCCTTCGATCCTCAAGGATTGGAGCGGTTATCTTCTGCCACGGTAGAACAACTTGGCCTTCCTGAAGTTCGTTTTACGGCTGCGATGTATGCGTGGCGGTGGACTCAAAACGACTACGATATAATCGCTCAAGTGCATCGGGACAGAGGGTTTGAGCCCTATAGCCAAGCCGCTGCCGTCGAACTCGGGTATCCACTCTTGCCGGGAAAGGATAGGAGATACCTGGATGTTGACGAGCTGAAGAATGCCGTTAATGATTTCAGGGTACGGTTCCCTTCGTATCCTTCTCGATAACATGCTGTATGGGAGCTGATTAAGAATCACTACCCAGGTCAAACTACAGTTCAATAACTTCAATTTGATGTCAGATATTTTCATCGGACTTTGCTAGCGGAAATGGGACATATGAATAAACTTCCTGAACTTTTAGGGGACCCGTTGTGATCTTAAGAAGTTTAGATACCGACCTCGAAACTCATTGTCAAACTGAAAAAAGGAGGTGGCAGTGCTTTCCTTTGTATTTGGTGCGACACCGGCAATCGCCGACGACTCTTTGACGGGTCCTGGTAAGAGTTGCTACTGCTCTTTGGCTGGCTTGCCCTTGCGGCAGCGCACTGCTTGAACCGCCTAACCCTCGCCTTCTCTGTTGAATTTCTGCCCTACTCTGCTGTCTAGATTTGAATCATTTGATGCCCTTTGGAACTTTTTGCAGTACTCATTGATATGCTATAAAAGTGTGCCTCCAAATGCCGGGAACGAACGGTGCAGCGGACATGAACGAACGCGAGTATTAAAAATCTCAATTGTGGCCTCTTGACCCCGGTTGTCGAAGGTCCCTCAATACATCACGGAATTTCTGAAACTTTTTTCATCTTCCTATGCCCATTCACAAGATCCGTTGGAGCAACTTCCGCAAAAAAAGTAGGGGAAACGCACTAGAAATGAGCCCAAGCGAGGGCGTTTTCAACTATGTCCCCTTTCAAGGCAAGTGTATGGCAAGTGTATGGAAAGTGCTTTTAAGCGAGACAGCGGCATGATGCCGAGTGATGTGATATGATGGCGACGGGTAGGACCCCGAAACCGCATCCAAAGGGCTTACGTGCATCCATAGGTATCAATCATTCAGTACGAGTTGCGTACCAGCAAGTGTTCATGATTAAATGGTCAGAGGGGACTCATTAAGTCCAACAGGTGAGTTCCGCTTATCTGCTTCGGAATCTCACTCTTACAGATTCTCTCCATTGTCCTTTTTTTCGCCCTCATCGACATTAATCCACTCCTGCACTCCAGGCTCATGGTGGAAGACATCGAAATGGGAGCTGTTGGGTGCAAGAGGAAATGGGAAGCACGTAATGTTGGATAGTAACCTGGGGTGTGTTATACACTTGCGAGTTAGTAGTGCGAGTTAGTAATATGTCCTTGGTTTTGGCGATAATAGTTCATCAGAATGGTTTACTGTCCACGTACAATGTTTTGGGCCCGAATTGAACGGGCAATATCGGCACGTAGTTAGTTATGTGGGGCAGGAGCGGACCATCCGCCATTGAGTCAGTACGGGGGGTGAAGGGAACCTGAATGCAACAATTGGATTAAGTCACTTGAATTCAGTGTCCTTGTTGTGCTTTGGAAAACATTTGTACTGCTTAGGGTTAAACGTAGCTCTGCTCTCCCTTGTTTTTGATAGTAATACTTTAAAATTAATTACTAAGTTAAAGACTATAACTATTGCTCTGAATTGCGAGTCAGTACGAACAATTCCTCCAGCAACGCCGTGAGGAAGGACCGGTGAGATACGAAGATCCACTACCTTGAAAAATTATTTGAATGTCGGGAACCCGGCGATGCAGTGTAGTCTCCAAAAGACGTTCCTGGCCGCGGCAAATCGCCTATGGTTCCACTCTTCCTGCTTCCAGCCCCTGCGCGCGGTGTAACGAAGTGTATCGGTGCACTCACGACCGACTCCCCTGCCCCTTGTTCCCCGAAGATCTGCTCAACTGTCTGCCCAAGGCCGACGCGGGCGTGGATAAGCGCGTTCGTAATGCCCACGATAGACGGGATGGGCCCGACAGCGAAGAACTGAAGCGGCGAGTTCATTTGATGGGTAACGGAGTAGAAGATGATCCAGGATCTGTGGGTCGATGTGGACATATATATGTAATAAGTCCCCAAGGGCCAGAGTGGGAGCAGAGGAGGGAACCCACGTGTAGATGGCGGCGCTTTCGACGATGAGACCGAGAAAGTGCTGCGCATGTGTCATATATGTTGAATGCGGGTGGAATAGAAAGTGGTAGTGTATACGTGCCCGCAGATTCATACCCCCCACAGGTATACAGATCCTCGTAATCCGCCAAATCCTCCAGGAGATAAGGGCTTGCTTAAGATTCAGTACCAGTGTCAAAGAAATTGTGGACGCCATACCAGTACAATATACATTCGTCCTGTCGGTCAATCATCAGGGCCTCATGTCAGACTGTCGTGATTTAAGGCAAAGCAAACGCACACGATTGTAAACACGGTGCAGAGGGTCAGCCCCACCTGCCGGGCGTGATTGATGTGGAGCTTATCCTCCACAGCAATGATGCCGGACACTGGAATAAGCCGTGATCAGAAATGTGCCAGAACGCGGATTCAGCATTCAGCATAATGCGCACCGATGAAGCCGCAAACACCCAGCACTGGTAGGATGACTACGGTCTTGTTGTAGGACCAAACAACCCAGAGCCGGTGGATCTGGAGGGTATGAAGATGAAGGCACAGGAGAATGGCTGCGACGTACAATCATGGAATCTCCGATAACAAGCGCCAGCGCGAAGAAGACGTAGCTGATTGTCTCCGCTCGGCGCGAGGTATCGGCAAAATAAGTGTTGGAATCCAGTCCGTCTTTGAAGTAGATGAATCCTTCGAAGCAGCGGATGACAGTAACAACCCAGAACTGCGCGCATTAAATGACATATATGACGGTCGACACTCGAAAAAAATTGACTTACACCGGTGACCGCGATGAAGAGGACGCAGGCGGAGATGGAGAGAGTTGACTTCATCACAACGGCATAGTTTGCGGAACCAGGCGCCCCTTTCACATGCCTGAAGAGAAGGTACATCGAGATGGCGACGAGGACAAAGTAGATGCCATAAAAAAACGTCACGAAAATGATACTCGCGAAATTCATGCTCGCGAGGCTGGGCGGCGGCATTCTGCCTCGAGGGGGATTGGGGACGGGTGGGTTTGGTAACAAAATTCCAGTCGTTAGATGGACTATATACTCCACTGTCCAGCGCATAAGCGGAACGCGGTGATTGAGAGTTGCCGTGGCCGATGTTACCGGACAATGTTGGCTTCTGGGCTTCTTGTGGTGACCAGAGAGAGTACATGCGATGGGGGGTAGTTAGGTAGGTAAGTTAGCATTGCCTGGACTAATTTCACGTCATGTCGGAGTGATCTTTATGCCACGGGTTGCTACATTCGCGTATCAACTCCTGCATTCGATGAAGATGAAGGCATACTCGAGGACTGCCTGAGCGCGCAGAGCCTACCAGAATACCTTCAGATATCTCGATAATAGAGGGAACAACGGAGGGCTCGCGCCCCGCGCATCTCGATCCCGGCAGACTGTGCATCCCTCACATGTACGAGATCTCCCGTGTACGTATTGCCCAAGAGTCGACGGCACAAGTGAGCCAAACTACTTCATAAGAAGTTAGACTCGAACCAATTTTGATGACAGTCGATCAAGTCTTTTTAGCTTGCGAACTGATCGACTGTCATCAATTTCTCGCTGGCCACAAAAGATACTGGTTCGAGTCTAATAAGTATAGCGACGGAGATGCACGGAGTCGGAGACTCGGAGATGCTGATGGTGGGGTGTCAGGTCTCTCCCCACTTCAAATGTTCAATTCCGAAAGTGTCCGAAACTTTGGACACGTTGAATTGTTCTCGACCGCGAGCCGCACCCTTCAGATATGCGTTGTCTGTAGTAGAGTTGATAAAGAGCACGCACTCGTATCATGATAGTCATAATTTGTCATATCACGGTACCGTCGCCTTTTGGGCTTACTAAGCACTTCCCAATCTATGGGCGCGTGCCTGATCCAGATCTGACACCCGTTGACTTCGTGAGAATCGTGGAGTTAACTGGTGGCTGTGACGGAGATCATCTCTGAAGTCCGTCTTCACATCCGTGCACTCACCGCATTCAGAGATGCCCTAGCCACTCAGTAGGGATAGCTGACCTCTGTGGAAGTGCGGCTGTCCGCTGTGGCGAGGCTGCGCCGTGGACCTACACGCACGGCCGCAGACACCTCCATGAACATATGTCATATAGCCGCGGACTCGGCTAAACTAGCCGAGGGCTGACACTGGGTTGGCGGGGTGGCATAGTGGTGGCATGGACAGGCTTATAAATGCCGTAAAAAATTCAAATCTATCGTGCCTTGACTGTATCATACTAAGGCCCTCCGGGAATCCCCTGGTACCTCCCACTACACCTTATTATACGGTTGGACCGGTTAACAATTAATTTGTCGCCAGCAGTGCTATATGATGGCCCTCCGGGCATTCCCCAAGGTCAAAGTCAGTGAGTAAGCTGTTGCTGCCATCGTTCTGAGTCTGTTAAAGTTGGTAGCTCTTTCCAAAATATTTACAGCCATTGGATGGCTCTCCGAGCATTTTCTTGTATCTAGACATTTAGCAGAAGGTTGAAAGCGGTCGCATTTTTTTTTTCTGAGTACATCTGTTGAAGTCAGAATCTGCAGGAGGTTCGGACGTTTTCGGACTTCAGGCCTTGAGGTCCGATAATCTGTCACGGTGCCTAGCTTAACGACCGGTCCGCTGATCCGGCAAATAGGCGCATGCAATAGACAAGTTTTAATTCTGATTTGGAGACCTGGTACCTCAGTCGGTACCAGGAATTTCCGTAATCCTCATCTAGTTGCGATAAATTCAACCCGGGGCTTTCTCTTCCTCCACACCTGTCCGGCGAGGTCCGGTAGCCGTGTATCCTAGCTCGATCGAGTGAGTTATTGGTGCTTTCTCCTACAGCTTACCTCGCGTACGAACAGTTCGGATTCCAGGTCAACTCACGTTCTCTGCCTTCAAGTGTGCCCAACATAGCCTGCGTGGGTCTTGGGTAGGTCGTTGTCCATGTGCATTCAAAACGCACTTGATTGCTTCTCGTAGCAGTCCGGAGCGGCCACCTTTGCCCAGCTATTTCCCGCTTCTGTCATTCATAATTCCGTCTGAGCATCTGGCAACGCGGAAGGTGCGTTTATTTCGTTTTTCAGCAGGTTGCATTCTAACCCTCTTTGTGCAGTGAGTCGCCTTTATGGAATAGCCATCTACACGAGCTACCCTTGTTGGAGGTCAGTTGACCTGGTCTCGCTTTGAATCAATTCAAATGCTCACTGAGCTTTGCACATGGAGCGTGGTTTTGATCGGTGAAGTCGAAAATAGCATGGCATGGCGGAGGGTACAGTCTCGGCGGCACGGTTTCTTTGTGTCGGGATGCAATCCGCATAGACTTCACAGCGTGTCTCACTTGAGAAGTCGCCTGGTGCGCAGAACAAGACGAATGCGGAGAAATTTCGAGACCTAAGGAAGGAACCAGTGCAGTGCCAGCTTTCCAAGTATTGAAATTTGGCCACGGCCCCTATTGCGCAAACTTGAAGAGCTTAGGAGAGGGTTTATTTCCAGACAAGAGAATGTGGAGCACAGTTACAAATAGGGGTCGAGGGAACTGGAGTATTGAAAGATGGGATGATATGTTAAGCCTGTTTCGTGTCTGGACTCTGAAGATATGAGGTCCGTCGCAGTCGAGGCGGTTTCCAGTTTGAACAGGGTTTCAGCCTTCAGTTTGAGGCTCATGTAGTAGTCAACTTTCAAGGGAGCCACTAGGATAAGAATCAGCGGGAACAACGGGTTGCGCGTTGCGAATGTGGTGGTTGAAAGCAAGAAGCGGCACTGCGGACCGCCAGCCGAAAAATTTGCTGATGCGTGGATGCATCGCCACACAGGTCTTTCTCCCCCACCTCGACGGCCTCTTTGCTTTCGCTGCATTCTCTGGGCTAGATTTTATAAGCCACGAAGTCATAACCACTTGAAATCGCTTCGGCTTCCCCATCGACGCACCGCCTTGAAAGTTACTTTGTATTTGTATCGACTTTGAAGTTGCTTCGAAGTTCGCAGGATCCGGAGTCGCACCTGCAATTTTTTGTGATCTTGTGATCTGTGTGCCCGTCTTGCATGCGAATCAATGGACTTCCGTCTACAACGGATGGGTACACTCGTTTGTCTTGCCAGTGTAAGTGGTTCCTCATGTCGCTGAGGAGGATGATCGGCGGGAAAGGTATAGAGATGCGGGCGGCATACACTTTGAGGCAGTGTATGGGCGTCATGGACGTGAGTGCTCTGCACCCCTTCACTCTCCTTCATGACAATTCTATCGAGTTCAGATTGTGCACTCCACTCGCTCTCAGTCTTCTCGTCATGCTGCGTGTCTATTCCTTCTTCCCCGCGGGATGTCTGTGATCCCACCCAAGCGCATGCCTGTGTCGGACCTCATTTGCATGCACCGCCGAAATGCATGCGCTCAGCAACGCGCTGAACTCGCCAAGCTCCTTTCCGTCCTCGCGTTTTCCCGGAGTGACATTGCCGAAGTGACCTGACCGCTGGAGAACTGTCGAGGCGCCCTTGGGTGCTTGGTCCACTTGGCGCCGGAGGGGTTGATGGGTATGCCGAGGGTTAGGTCGAAGAGGGTTGGGGCTAGGGATGCCCCAGCTCAAGGTCGGCGTGGTACAAGATGCCACGGGAGTGCTGAGGATCGACTTGAGCGTAGGGGTTACGGACCGCGGTGTCGAACGATGTGGGAGAAGCGAGCGCCAAGCCGATCAACAGGCACTGACAAAGGGCACGTGGGGCTTTGATACCGAATCGATCAATGCTAGCTGATTCTACATGGGGACCACCTATCTACCTACCAACCATGCTCTGTCTTAATGGGTCACATCGGTTGTCAATTGCAATTGGGACCACGGGGTTGCGCGACTTAGGGCCCCTCCGTTCGGATTTAAAGCGTACGACCTTAGCACGACGTCAAGTTTTGACAGCAGTGAGCATGCCACTGTCAAGACTCGAGAGCCTTACCTTGGCCTCACCTTTAACTCCCATCGACATCCACCATGATTTTGCTACTTTTGCTGGTCCACATTGGGTCCACACTCTCTCTGGGCATAACCTCAAACCACGAGCGACAGTGTTCACAGACTCCTGTGATGATATAAACAACTGCCGGAAGCTATTTGACACTGTCTGGGGATGCCTCGTCACCATATTTTTCTGTACATGGGTGTCGGTACACCCAAATGTCCCTTGCGGACGCAGATGCAGAGGCTCCTCACTGCGTTGAGGCTGTTTGTAGTCAGAGGCTGGCTACATTGGTTCACATTGGGTCACATTGGTCTACCCATGGCCTACCCCTGATAGACAAGGGGATCGACATATGTGTTTGGCTACGCTTGGGTAGCCTGGTACACAGGAGGCAGTCACATGCTGTCACAGTGTGACTACATTGGGCTACATCGGGTAGCCCAATATAGACCCACCGCAGACTGTCATACTAAGTATGAGAGCATGTCTGAAAAGGTCTGAAATGGTGTGCCGCCAGTGCCACGTCCGGCTTGTGCCGCATCAGAGAGCCAAACATGCCATAACTTTGGTAATCATGGCCACATCAGAATTGACGTTGAGAATCATTGCACAAAGACGAAAATACCGCTACAAGCCTATCAATGTAAATCAGAGCTCCCAAACAGTTCTCCAACTTGGCGTACCTGGGTCTACCCTGGGCAAACCCTGGGTCTACCAAGGTACCCCCGAGTAGACACAGTTTGGGTAGGGGTAGACCATGCAGCAACAACTGTGTTTACACCGTTATTCCCAGGTACACATATGCCCATGTCTACCCCCTTGTCTACCCCCGTAGCCATACCCTGTGACTACGAAGGGCTTCAACGCAGTGCCTGCTGTACTTGGTCGTAAAAAATTGGGGCCAAGCACTACAAGGCAGCCATTTGGGAGGGCCACTAATTTTTTTAAAGTTTTTTATAAAAATTTCACCCCTTTTTCTGGAAAATTTTAATCGACCCAAAAATCGTTTTAAACATGTTTAGCGGTCTCAGAAAAAGAGGTGTTCATTGACGAACTGTCACCGTCACCGACACCGAAAGTGTTCAGTTCAGAAGCCCCCGTCACGCGTCACTTGAACACTCGGTCGAAATAGTACAGTAGTGCAGAGCATGGGATCTCCAAAATACATGGGTTTTTCATATCTATGGGTGGATTTGTGTCGCACATCAGCATCCTGTCACGACCCCCGTTGATGTCAAAGAGTATCTCGCCACAATACGTGTGGTGGACATAGAGGATATAAAGGACAAAAGCAGAGGCGATGCGCTTTCCAAAGGCATAGCATTTGCCCAGGGTGCTTGGTTCATGACACAGTGTTTTGCGTGTCTTGCCCAAAAGCTTCCAGTCTCTCAGCTTGAGATCACCACCCTTGCTTTTTCCGTCGTAAATGTCTTCATCTGGTTTCTTGTAAGTCTGGCACTTACTTACAGTGATTGATGAAACCCGGTCCAATTATTACTAACCATCTTTGATGGATGATCCCAGTATTTAAACCTTTCCAATCAGTTGTACTTGTTTATCTTGTCTTTCACTTACACTACAACAATCTAGGTTACTATTTCTTTTCATGTATTCCTATCTTGTCTTTCACTTACACTACGACAATCTAGATCACTGTTCCTGTCTTTCTGTCTGAATCAGTGAGGACGCATTACCGGCGTCCTTTCATTTCTGTGGTGGAACAAACCTCTAGATGTGCAGCGGCCTATTATGGTCATACCTCTCAATGATCAATATCCAATCGGTCAGCCTAGGTCTGAATTGGAGGAAGATGGCTGGAGAGCTATTCTGTCCATACTTGTGGCCATACTCAATGGTGTGTACAACAAATACGACCCTGCAGTACACACCTCCGTGCTCTCATTCTGGTCTTCTTTACGAGTACTTATGTTTACATATGTTATCGTTTCTTTCAAATCTCAGGGCACCCAAAAATGATCACTTTTTTACTAGTTTCCGATTTCATTGAGGGACCCCTTTAGTGGCTGTGTCTAGTCTTTATACTATTTCTATTAGTCAAAAACATATGAAAAATAGCGGCTGTGCCTTTGTTCGTATTTGGTTAATTGTTCATATTTACTTACTCAGGGAAAAATCCTCCCTACTCAGTGAAAAATCATCACACACGCACATACAGTTAAAAAAACTTTTTGTTGTTGATTTAATCGGGGATCTCCGATGTTCGGTTAATGCCGTCCGTGACTCACGTGTTTCTATGGCCTGCGATCTCGGCCTGCCCCGTTTTCAATATCTATCGCATTTGATTTGGGCCCATCATGCGGTTGAGCGGGTCCCACTGGAAGTTCGTAAGAGGTATTGAAGGTCAATCTCAATTTTGAATTCGCACCACTGGCAGATGGCGGATGCAACAACGAATAAAAATAAACCATAAACGCACCAAAGGTTGAACTAGTTACAGGTGTCGTACTCTTGAACTCTATGAACTTTCCTAAAAATTACAAGGATAGGATGATATGTACCCAAAAAGCATGCTAGTTATAAAAAGCAATCCAAAGAAGCACCATAAATGCAGAAATCCTGTCCCTCAGAACTACGGCTGAATCGGCCTCTAGTCAACGTTAGGGGATGAGTTGACACGTGTTAATCTTTGTCTATTTTTATGCGTATTGTTCCCCTGATCCTAGGCACATCTTCGGCATCTGCCTTTCCTCTTCACATATGCTCTGTGATGTATCCTTCCACGCTGACTGGGACCTAAAGGTTCGGCTTCATTGTCTGACTCTGATCTATGGTGGAACCTCGCGCGCCCTCCTGTTTCTCGATCAGCTGTCATCTCCTTTCCATCAACAAGACGTGCCTGCGCTCAGCACTGGGGAGTCTTGACCGCTAATTCTTTAATTTTTCATTTTATTCTCCGTGAAGCTACGGTATCTGAGATGCTCAAGTTTTAAATGGAAATATGAACTAAGCAATAAGAGAAGCTACAAATTGAAGCGTGGGATTTCTACCAGACAAATACCACTCAGGAATTTGATGGATGGAGGGTTACAGTACTGAGGAACTGAGCAAGAAGCTGTGTGTATCTCTTGAGTAGCTCAACTTTGATTGCTGCAGCTATATATCTGGGGGAAGCCGATCAAAGCCGCGGAGAAAGCTGAATACATTGTGGAGAGGGAACGGAGCTCAGACGTTTTTGCAATTGTTCTGCATTCTGTCTGAGTCTGCATGATACATAATTTAAAAATAATAAACGAAATTAATTGAGAATTTAGATTATACTTTCAGGGAGCCACATTTTCCGATTGTCTCAAGTCTGAGTCTGTGTGTCGGAGGGGTATCGATCCATGAAATTGATTTCGCAGAACCGCCGTTGGTGAGCTAGACGCATACGCCCGGCCGGGTTCACGCCGGGGCTGCGGGCGATGACAGATCCGGTGCAGCCTGCGCCGGCGAACCACACAAAATTGCCCCCCAACGCCGGGGCGGCGGCGACAAGGAGAGCCTTGGTAATAAAGGCGACCTTGAATTGCATTCTGATTGGTTGGTAGCTTCTAGAGCAGCCCAAGAAAAGTCGGGTGAGTTTGAAATCGCACCACAGGTGGATAGTATGCTAACCTGATCAAAGGTAGGATGAGGAGCTAAGTGAAAACGTCCGGAAGGACAGGTATTTATACGTTTTCTATCGCCAAATCATTGCTATGTATACTTGGTATTCGGGATCCCATACAGCGTGCGGCACCCGTGAACAGAGAGTTGACAATATCCTCCTTAGCACCCATCGGTCACGGACAAGAAGTCAAGCACATGCGAAATGAACCAGCTGGTGTTGATTCGGTTCATATTTCCGAAACAAGACATTTTTGGTTCAAGAATTTGGTTCATACAGCGGGAGAAGCATGAGACATTAGCAATTGTGCTAACAGAGGGAATGAGTGAATTTACAGCATAGATCCTTGTCTGTGCCGAGCGACTTAGCCTTCTCTCAAACGAGACCTCCAAGTGTTGATTTCCGCCTTCATCGGTTTGAAATCGCGAAAGAAATATTGTATCCGTAAACCAACTTCACAATCGCTCGATGGTGTTCTGCACTTGATATTAGTTATTGTTCCGTTTCAGGTCTAGGTTGACTAGTGCCCAGCAGTCTCAGGACACCATTTCATTCAAGTTCCGTTCAGGCGCTAGATCTGCCCACCCCCCATAATTGATGGGACGTGATCGTCCTTCTTTACCTGCCGTGCTTAACCGGCAATGGTTCGATCGGCCCGTGTCATGCATGGCACGAGTCATCGTGGACTGTTTTGTATTGTGTTGGATGAATGTTTTGGACCACGGGTATTAGAGTATTGTCTCTCTCAATAAAAATATATCTCCACCTGCAAACATCCTCGCTGCACGTCACTTTATCATTTTAACTTACAAGGCCTGAAACTGAGTGAAGTATCACCTCAGGCATGAAACCGTCCAGTAAAATCATTGAAGTCGATGAAATCCGGATTCCTGGTTACGAACCCGCAGTTCACAAGCTCCCCCTCGCAGATTTCGGCGCATTGTGATGGGAACTCTACCAGCCAGGAATCTGGAGCACTGGATCATGATTCGGACTCTGGCGGTGACATCGACGGCAATGCCTACGAAGACGAGCCTCCGCCTGAGGCAGGACCTTCACGAGTCGATGACGATGAGTTTAGCTTTATGGATGGCGATGAAATGGAGTCTGCATTGCCGACTTCGACATGTCGACACTTGATGACATCGTTTCCGATCCTTTGGTACAGCTAAAAAATCCCACCCCTTCCACTCTTGCATCTCGAACGCTCGAGGACATATGGCATGTCAAAGACCGGCTACTGCGAATTCTTCCGCATGGCCACTCCGCATTCAAACCATTTGCTGTGGCATTGAAATTATCTACATTTGTCTACGACAGAAATGACCGCGCCCGTGTTGAAGAGGTTTTGAACAAGAACGACGAGACATGGAACGATGTGTTACGCAACATTTGCCTCTCGTAATGGTCAAACCACGCTCTGTGCATCAGTACAGGATTATACTTCTTTTTGACACGAATATTGAGTGACTCATGCGTCGTATTGTTCTCTTTCCCCACAGCAGCAACTATCCTTGAACAAATTGCATTCTTGCGTCTTAAGGTCACGCTAACTCGTTGGATGTCGCCGATTCAGGTACTACCCATCTAATCCAGTCGCCGTTCTAGGTTTTTGCCGTATATTCCCTCAATTTTCCTTTTTGGTGTCGCGAAAACCCTGCCAGCGAGCTATAAGGTTGCTGCCGGACCGTGACCCTCAGGATCCTACTAGGTTACTGCGCCGTTCTGTACCACAGAACAGGTGGCTATGCCATGACACAGCCATCCGGTTTGTGGGACAAAACGTAACGGCAAAGGTAGGCTCGTGACCAGCCGGCCCAGTGAAAACTGATGCCATCGTAAAACTCGACAACAACCGGTACCGGCTGGGCTCCCACGTCGCATGGTTTGGTGATGAGGATTTCCTCCGCCAAATGAGAGGTCGGGACTTGGTAGAAATACATCGAAAATGCCTAGAAATCCGTCCCAAGGTCCCATAATAAAAGATGGGTTATTTTTGATTCTCTATCGACTGAGCCAAAGTTGTTTTCTGTGCTCAACACCAGGAAATTTGTGATTTTGAGGTCAAAACACAACTTCGGCTCAATTGATAGAGAATCGAAAATAACCCGACTTTGATAAGAACACTTCGAGCACTTTTTCTGATGGTTTTCGACGCTTTTTTTCTAAGTTCCGACCTCTTAAATGGCGGGGGAAACGGTCATCACTGAAACATGCGACGTGCCGGCCCAGTCCGTCCACGAGGTTACCCTTTGTTGTCGTTCCCATCATTATTTGTTCTGATATTGTGTCTATTTGCTCTCTATCCAAATCCGTACCGCCCGTTGTGTCTGTAACCGAGTGGACGTTGACTGGTTTGCGAGTCTACGGCAAAGGCATAGGTAACCCAATTGCGGTTTAAATTCTCCCACTTCAGTGGTTGCTTTCGCTCCTGTATCACCCGCTGAACAGTAGGAATAAAACATATATATTGGCTAGGTAATACAATAGAATCCAGTATATAGTCAATAATTAGAGTACCCAGCGGATAAGATACTACATGACAAAAGCAAATTACGAGTACTTATGTTGACATATATTATCTTTTCTTTCAAATCTCAGGGCACCCAAAATTGATCACTTTTTTACTAGTTTCCGATTTCGTTGAGGGACCCCTTTAGTGGCTGTGTGTAGTCTTTATACTATTTCTATTAGTTGAAAACATATGAAAAATAGCGGCTGTGCCTTTGTTCGTATTTGGTTAATTGTTCGTATTTACATACTCGGGGAAAAATACCCCCTACTCGGTGAAAAATCATCACTTGCACAAACAATGGCAAAAAAAAAATTTGTAGTCACCGTCATCCTTCGGCATTCTCCCTCCCCCTTTCAGACTTGAAGAAACTGAAAACCATAAAACAGAACGGGATCCTCCGACGAACTTGCGACGAACCATATCTAACTGCAATGGAGCGCAACTTTTTTTTGTATGGCATATTTATGCTGCTTTCAATATCGTATAACGGCATATGATATACGTAGAATGTGGTTGCAATATTTATCGCGGGAAATGGGGGCGCGGGGCATAGTGTTTGGCCTTGATTGGCAGCAGAGGCTGTGTTTTGTTTGGTTCCGTTCATGTAAGTACACAATGATCACTCCTGACTTTCCGCCATAACGTGGCAACCCAAAACAGGAAATTTGATGGCGGCCAGGCGGCAGCATTTGATGACGGCAGGTCGGCAACTTGCTCTAATTTGTGTCAATGGTGTCTCTCCCTCTCACCACCACGTTGACTGCCTCGCTCTCACCATAAACCACACCATTCCATTGCACCCTGTGCAGCCGCCATCTTTGTCTCAAGATCACAAACACCGAAGACGGGAAGAAGGCCCAGATCGAGGCATATCTGACGTGTACATCGACTTGCCCAGCTCAGTCTTCTTTTTCAATGCTCCAATGCTTACTCCACGTCCCCTACTCCGTCCCCTATCAATCTAACACTATGCCACTCTCATATCTGCACTCTCAATATCTATTCTACCCACATCCCATGGCCATCTACTACCATCATGCTCTGGAACATATTTGTGCCAGTAGCTGTCTCCCTCTGCTTGTAGATATGCACTGGCATTGATATAATTCATCATTTGCTTCTTACTGGAGACTTTTTGTCTAGCAGAAACTGGTTCCGCTCTTCTTAAGTCAACCGGCATGTGTCCGGCAAACTCTCGCTTGCCGTTCCTGCCGGCATCAAATTGCCGCATTTGGATGCCACGTTATGGCGGAAAGTGCACTAGTCACAATGATAGCTTGGTCGCCATTTGGTTAATTGCATCTGTGGCTCGTAGACTGCCCGTACTACTGTGCGCATGTTGACTTGATGCGATCTGTAACTCAATAACATTTGCCGACATGCCGACACCTTGTATTACTTGCATATTAAATCACTGAGCGCTCCCTCCGTGCATTGCCCTAAGAATCTATATGAAGTTTGATCAAGCACTTGACGTCTCAATGAATAATCCGGATTGATGGCTGATTTGCCAAAAAATCCGCAAGGGCCTTGTACTAGGCAGAATGCTGTTTAAACAGCTGTTAATCTAATCAGGTTAAACGGAACGAGGGTGGTGTAAACAGTGTTTAAACAGGCCAAAAAGGACTTTTACACTGGGGTTCAAAGCCAGAGCTCAAGGAACCAATTACATAAACAACCCAGCGGGCCAGCAAGAATCTGATTGAACCAACATGAAGTGATGGTTGGAGACTATAATGGTCTTTTATTAGGGTTGTGGGGCTGGGTACAAAGTGTTGAACTTTCTGTTCTGAATTCAACTGGGCTCAAGCTGGGATTAAACACACTTACAACGACGGTTTAAACACAATTGAGACTGCCGGAAGTACGGAGGCAATGCTGTAACAGTATTATTACAGCTGTTTGCAGAACTTAGGGTGCGGCCTTTTTTTTTTTTTTTGTGTCAGTTTTCTTTTGCCCAGCAATACCAAGCTCAATTATTTTCCGTTTGGCTTAAAAATAGGCCCATCGTCTCGGGAATGAAAATGCTCCCAATCGATGCGAAAAAATACACTACCTAACACCAAGTGCAAAAAAATACCTTGGTCTCTGACTGAGACTTGGGGGTACCTAAATATTGCAAGGCAAGAATATCAAATGGAGTGAACAAGGATAACTGATGAATGGCTTTCTCAGTTAATCCAGTTAATGACTCTATGTGATTTAAGACTTCAGTCAGGCCGAAACAATTAGAAAAAGCCTTAATAAAAGACCATTATAATACCCAAACGTCACTTCATGTTGGCTCAGTCAGATTTTTGATGGTCCGCTGGGGTTGTTTACGTAATCAGTTCATTGAGCTTTTGGGTTCGAACCCCGGTGTAAAAGTCCTTTTTGGCCTTTGGCCCGTTTGCACACTTTTTAAACCGCCCTGGACCGCCGTCGTTCGGTTTAACCTGATTAGATTACACAGCTGTTTCAACGGCATTCTGCCCAGCAAAAGGCCCTTGCAGATTGTTCAGCAAATCAGCCATCAATCCGGATTATTTGTTGAGACGCCAGTTGCTTAATCAAACTTCATACAGTTACTGTCACCCCCTGCGTCGCTGCGCTGAACACATGTGGCCCCGCACTCAATGTTCCGTCCCGCCATCCCCGATGCGCCTCCCGCCCACAACACCGCCTGCCCCGCCTCCTGTGTCACCGGCCCGCCTCGCAACAGCTCCCGCCCCCTAACCGCCCGCCAACTCTCTTACACACTCACACCCCCAACATGCTCCCTCCCGCCCGTTTCTAGCCAAACCCCCTGCCAATAAATATGCTAGAAGTACATATGTTCACCCTAAATGATCCTATTACTTTTTATATAATCTGGCTACCCTTAGATGACACTTTGCAACCCAAATCTACCTACCCCCTACACTCCCAAATCCATCAACAATCGGGGTGTGACGCTGCCTTGAACATGTCCTTCCAGGGAATTTCTTGGGAAAATAGCAATACACTACACCACCACATTCGAGCCGATCCCGCATACTGCTATCAAATGCGCATTTATTTTCCGGCACTCATTTGTTTATGGCCCAGTTTCGGAGTATATGAACAATAGCCAATGGTGAATTGTTCCACACCTGCACTGGATTCAACACTATCCTTGCACAATCTGTCTTCAAATATTGTTGACGGTCCATTGGTTTGTTATTTGATTTCACTGCTTCGTTCTACTGATTCTCGTAGCGCATCAACGAGCGCTCCCTAATCTTCCACAACCGCGCACTGGCCCGCTCCGCCCTGCGCCGCTGCGCTGAGCATCCTGCATCGCCATGCGCCTCCCACCCACTGCAGCGCATCAACAAGTCGGCCCGCTGCGCTGCGCCTCCCGCCCACCGCAGTGCATCAACTTTGAGAAACCCGGGGACGGGATGCCAAAGGCGATGCAAGGCCATTCTTCTTCTGATATTATTTTATTCTTATGCTTAATCTTATCATTTGCTACTTGGAACATATAACAAAAAAAAAAAAGTAAGTACGAGTTGTATGCCGGGCGACGCCACGGCCCTTTACCCCAAGTCCTCATGGGGGGAAGGGGAACAAGACAAAAGCAAATATGCTTTCTTCATCCAATGCCTCATCGGCACCATCTTCGACGCCATCCACTGCGCGGCGTGGAATGCGGACTTTGCCTCCACTGTCGAAATGTGGATGTGGAGATCCTGCACATTATTGGTTACTGAAATTCCACGGATTGTACCTTTGTCCTATACAGTTGGGCACTCGGGCCTATTTGAAGATGATGCGGTTCTGCAGAGATTGCTGGCGGTGATCCCCGCACTGTCCCTTCTAACCTACCCAATCGCCCGGCTCTTCCTCATCGTACTCCCACTTGTTGCCCTGCGAACCCCGGCGGCAGGGTCGCTCATGGATGTGAACTGGGGCGTCTACATCCCGCACCTCTAGCCTCCAACTCTAGAGTCGACTCGGCCCCAGATCCACTTCTTATTTAATTAATGTTTTAACTCTTCGTTGAATTTTAAAATGATTGTGCTTGTAATACCAGCGCATATGTTTCACATGTTGGGTACCACAGGTTGAGTACCTCTTCCGCGTCATAAAATTCACAGTATTCGAATCCAGTTCCTTTCAATCATGGTATAATCTCCCTGCGCAGTTTTGAACGAGACAACGGCATGCCGAGCTATAGGGTCTGATAGCCACTTCATAATATATGCAATGTAAGTTACTTGAACTTTAATCCCCTCCGCCTTCACCACCTGCTGCCAGTGAAGTTTCTAAATTGCGGCATCGCCCGAAAAATGAGACACTGGTTCAAAATGCCTGCAGCATCCTGCCAACAGCTTTAGCACCACACTCATTGCAAGAAAATTGTATCTCAATAAACTTTGTAATTGATAAGGACAGTGCAGCAGTCGGCCCATGGAAAGGATCCTGTTTCTGTAATGTTCTTAGCTGCAGTTGCAGCCAGGATAGCGTATTAGATGTGATTCTTGAAATTTGCTGTCGCAGGCATGGTGGGCATTGTTGATGGGAGGGTGCCGCTCCTCTGGGCTTATACTTGGGGTAAAGGGCCGTGGCTACGCCCGGCAGGAACTCGTACTTATGAGTGTAAATGTGAAAGCCATAAATACGATCAATTAAAACAAAGGAACCGAAGTAAGCTGATGGTGAATAATATAAAGTCGTGCTTTCAAGAGAGGTGTGGTAGCTAATCACAATACGGCACGACATGCGTCATTCCTTCGGACATGATCTCTATAGAGTCATCAACTAAAAAATAAATAAAAATAAATATTAGTATAAGTTCAGATCGTCGGCGCAGTACTCACAGTCAAAGCCGAAATACATTACGAAAGCTGAAGGCGAGAATGGTCGCTATACAGGCAAGTAGTTAATACACTAACATATGATGGGGATAAAATACGCACTCAGCTATCTCTGGAGGGGGAGTAGCTTCCCATTCGATCCTGGACAGGTCATAAGTCGAGAAGAACATGATAATAGGCACAGCAACGAATTAATAAGACTAACGGAGATTCGGATGTCGCCTCTGCGACCATAGCCGGGGCGGCCGTCGCTGCTGGGGATGACGATATTTTCCTGTCGGACGGCATATGAGTACATGTAAGAGAAGAGCTCGAAAATTCGAACATACTTCGGCTATTTGCCACCGGTACTCATACGGGCAGTACGTCTAACTGGCTTTCTGTACAGCAGATATTAGAAGAAGGCCAGACAATGAGATGATTTGAAGACATACGCAGCAGGATCTCCGAGAGCTCGACGAGGGGGCATTGGATGAATGGGTATAGGTCAGAGCTGATCGCGATATTTATAGGAAAGTGACTACTCAGATAGAAGCGAAAAAAAGGAGCAAAGTAAAACTTCAAGAGGGGGACTGAAAGAGTAAGAATGAAGGACGGATAAGATCGGAGATCAGGGACGAGGAAGAGGAACCATAGAGATCGAACGGTCACGTTAACACACAGCCTTACACTGGGTTTGCGTACATGGTTATGGAAGAGCCGGCATGCAATTGACATATGTTTTTTTATTGGTCTCCGATAGGCTGCGAGGAAGAGCTGTTGATCCGCACCCAAGACTAGTCGTCGGATGGCATGATCGCCCGCGGGTCCATGATCAAAGGCACCCCAAGCCGATCAATATAAGGCAGTGCGAGAAGGAGTCATGGCGCCAAAGGAGATTAGAAAGACAATAGAAGTGGCAACTCATGATAAGATCGAGGGGTTGAAGGAGAAGGAACCCGCAGATAGAGGTCGGTGCCGCCAAACAACGTCATCCCGCTGAAAGCGGAGGCTGATCGGTGATCGCCGATTGATTGTAAGCGCCCACCAGTGAACTTAGAAGAAAATGATTGCAAAAGCACAGTGGTATCTGGGTATATATGAACCGGAGAAGGACAGACGGAGACAACATCCCTCAATATGAACCCTTACTACAACATCGAAGCCGCTAGTGAGCTGCAGCCTGCAAAACACTTCTGGCCTTAGACTAACAAGTGCGCTTCAGAGAAGTCGATCGAAAGGCTCGCCGACTACATGGAAAAAGAGCAATTTAACTTGAAGAAAGTCTTCTGCGTCGGGCCAGCATCCAGGGTGGAGGTGAGTTAAGATGCAGCTATATATTCAAGGCTAACATTAGTACCTCACAGATTGCGAAAGTTTCGACAGAGGAGATCGGGTTTCCAAAAGCTCACAAGGGTGTTATTAAAGACGAAGCGGGGACAGCCAGAGAACTCACCTTAACTGTTGTGGGAATGCTGCAGGATATGGATCTGCCTCCGGTCAGACGTGGCAGGTGTGTTCAGTATGAATTGACATAAGCCAATATTGATTTAGATGCAGAGTGACTTCCCGCAATATTCCATTTGTCCGTCAGCAGGCCTCCATTGTCGGGTTGGGAACCGATCAATTCACCAAGGCCCTGGAGAATATTCTGCAGGTTGCCATAGAGGTGGAATTAGCCTTCGACTCCAACGACGTCACATCTTGGACTCCAGCTCCGATATCCGATGAACTCGGCGATTCCATCCAAGCTTCGGCCCGCTATTTCACTCTTGCAAAGGACGCCCCTGCAAAACAGGTCGTCGAATTTAACAGCCATGTCGATCCGTCGGGGGTTCTGTGAGGAATGCTGTCTAAAGGAATATTCCATTGCGCCGACAATGATGTGAAGTACATGAACCTTGATGGGGGAAAGTAAGCCATAACCATTTTAATGACGACCGCGGGGTGACTGACTATTATTGCACAGGCTTTCGCTCAAAAATCCTTCAGGGTTCAGGGAGGGCGACATCGTAGAGATGGGGTTTAACGTGGTCGCTTTCAAGCCGCAGAGAGACGCGAAGGCGGTGGTGAAGCTAGTGATGAAATCGCTCATTTTCCTGGACGGCACTCAAACGAGGGTAAGTTCCCCATTTTATCACTTTGTTTTATGCTTTATTATTAACCATATACCAGGATGCTCGTGTCCGCCAACGCATAGCTGAAGTAAAGGCTGAGAGGTACCTGATGGACGTGGTAGCAATCACTGCGAAGAAGGCCAAGAGGCGCTTGGGGATTGATGACGGTAATACAGGCGATGAGGAAAATAGGCGACCAGGACCGATCATTTTGGGGCAAACAGGTGATGAGTTCGACAGCGAGTTGGACGTGTAGACACGAGGCCCACACTTTGTCGTAGAGTATTAATTTGGATCATACAATTTATTATAAATTTAGTCCGACACGTTCTATGCCCTAACGCCAGCCAAGCATTCTAGAAACCGAAGGGCGACCAGTATAAGGAAAATATCGAGCTGGCAAAGTACCAATAGTGGCAGGAACACACAAATGCAATCTCTGACAAATTTGGTGTCAACAAGTGATACCTGGAGCGATTGATCTCTTCAGCTTGTGCACAAACATGTTTTTACACTGAGCTTCCTTCCTAATTTATGGGAGGCAGAATGTATCAAGGGGTTAATCCAACTCCTGGGCGTTTACCTGTCAGAGTACTATATTTATCCGTTATTTTTCGGACATAAACCTAGTTACAGTGCATTCCAGGTGTCGTGGATCCTAGTCGGAGATTAAAATATGAGAGCAGTGCGCTCATTCCATTGGGACAATTGACGAACAGCCTTGAATATTGATGACTGCGGGCTTCGCCGCGTAGTGGGCTACAAGATTAATATGAGTGTAAGCATAGGAATGTGGAAGATTAGCTCCCGATCGCGGGAGCCGGCGAAGAGCTGGTTGGAGTCAGTGATCCCCGACGGAATAAGGTTGGGGACCCCTTTTTTACTCGGTGGTGACACAATGTACGGCCCTGTTAGCAACAGAGGGCAATACAGGATGAGCAACTACACGTGATCTCCGTGCGGTCGGGTTATCCTGACGGTCCGACGGAACGAACTGACGTGTTAATTGTTATGGCCATTTAAATTGAAGGGTGAGCATTTCTAACTACACATGCAGTATATACTGAAGCGGTCGGAACTTAGGAAAGATATATATAGGGATATGAACGTGGAAGAGCAGTTTACCCGATCGCAGGAGCAGGTAAAGCGTTCATGAAGTGTCGGTGATCGCCGATGGAACAATCCGAAGTGGCTAAAAAATTTTTTTGTCTTGTTTACACAAGTTATGATTTTTCACCGAGTAGGGGGTTTTTTTCCCCAAGTAACCATAACAAGGACAACACCCAGCCACTATTTTCAATAGAAAAAATTGAAGCATGTTTAGGCACGGCCACTAAATATATTAAGCACTGCCACTAATAACTCCCTCAACGAAATCGGTCTCTAATGAAAATTTGATCAAATTTGGGTGCCCTCGAGTTTTGAAAGGGACGATCCCTATTACATAAGTACTCGTAATATATTCGCTGTGCTTCCGTGCAGGTAAGGTATCTATTGATACTCTGGACCGAAAAAAACCCTACATTTCAAGTGTCACAAACAAAAGAGAGAATACATCGATTCTGTGATTATAAACATTGGTATCTCACGCCGAATTTAAACACCCAGTTGACAAGGGAGCTGCGCCATTGACAGGTAGGTAGGTCAGAGTTACATTCGTTGATTCTCAACAACATCTGCCGTAGAATCAGAGCAGAATGATCCTATCTCCACTACTTGAACCAATCTGCAGCACAAGAACAGGAACAAAAGAAAAAGTAAGTAGTTCCTATTTAATGGTGATATGGTCATCTTGGGGTACTAGCCCGGCTTCCGTGTACTGCAAATTTAAGCCTTTGGCACCCCTTCGACTCGGGGTCCGTGCGTTCACCTTTCGAAAGCTATTTTTGGGGGGGTTGCAAATCCGGAACAGTTAAGAAGTCTCGCATAAAGCCAGGTGAAGAATAAAGAATGCAGTCACTTGATAGCACGGTGGCGTGCGTCCGCGTCTCATGGACCGTATCGTACCAGATTCCGCGGAAGGCCGCCGTTCAACCTGGGTCGTGTATTATTGGTAATGAAGGAGTTGATTTTTTATTTCTTCGCAAAAAATCGTCTGAAATGGATGAAAACCTCTGAATAAAACAAGGAGAAGAGGAGTACCGAGAGCACACGGGATGGGTGAATAATACGAAGCGAAAAATACGCCCCAGAAAAACGAAAGTCACTCAAGCACTACAGAAACACAACCCCTCCAAAAAACCCAAGACTCACCCCGTGTCAGTTTTTTTCTTCTCAGTAAATAAATAAAAGGAGATAAATGGAGTGTGGAATAGATGATGATAAGAGTGTGGATGCGAAGCGGACCCAACAAGCTTAAGGACGGTGAATAAATAAATAAGGAAGGGGAATCACGTACTTGCCCATGCCCTGTAAGGGTGGGTGGGTGAGTGAGTCTACGAGTGAAATGTGACAATGCAGCCAGAAATGAGAAAATGGAAGAGGACATCATTCTGTCTGATGCATGCTCGAGGATTCTCACTGGAGCTGAATTGTCACCATTACTTCCATGCGCACCGCCTCGTAGAAGTAGCAAAGTGCCAAACTCACCCTCATCCGAGGAAGCACGTCTGCCACGCATCAGCACCCCCCCAAACAAAATTGAGCAAACGAACGAAAAGGGGAACGATCAATGGAATGAAAGAAAGAATGGAGAAGGAAGTGACACGCCTCAAAAATAAATCCCAAAATAAATAAAAACAGAGCAAGTCACAATGCGTGCCGGAAATAAGGGAGGAAGGAATGGGAAAAAAGGCGGAGCGATCAATGGCAAGAAATGAGGAAGGGGGGAATACGAAGGAGCACGCCCGTTTCTCGCAGCCAGCGAACCCACACCACACCACATCCCGACGCGCTCCACCCAAAAATAAACAAATAAAGGAGTAAAAGAACGAAGAAGTGGGGGAAAAGGCGGCGGAGCGATAGATGAGAACGAAGAATGGGAAGAAATGTAGGAATAAGAGGAAGTATGTCTGTTTTGCACCAGTAAGTCCAAAATAGAGAAGAGGCGCACTAGTCCCAATGCGTGGCGAAATTGAGGGGGAGGAATGGGAGGACGGAATGGGGGAGGTCAGTAGGAAGGAAAGTAGAATGGGAGAGGAAATTAGACGGGGAGGCAAAACAAGATCATATACAATATGAAGAAGCAACGCAAGAATACAAAGCAGTGATACAAGGATGGTAAAACGCCGGGTAGGACGACCAGCGCGCGAAGACGCAGCGCAGCGAGGGTACACAGCCGACTCCGCAAGAAGATACAAAAAAAAACTCACAATGTAAGATGCGCCCAAAAAGGGGGGACGCGATAGATAAATGGGAAACGAGTCCGGAAGAGACAATCGCCGCACTAACCCTGCGCACACAGTAGACGACTTGTGTAGGGCGCAAGCGCGAGCAGGCGCACGCCGAGTCGCAGCACAAGCGCTCGCCGTGTCGGAGCACGCGCAAGCGCGCAGGCCGCGTCAGAGCCGCGAATTGAAGGCGAAACGCGCCGCGCGCGCATTGCGCGAGGGCGGGGGGAGCGAGGTATTCGACGCGACGGGTGTGCTGCGTGCCAATTTTTTGTAATAATAAGGGCAAGGAAGGGGTAGAAAAGATACAAGGCAGGAGGGGGTGCATGGGTAGGAGACGCACGATGACGAGAGGGGGAGGATGGGCGTGCCGAACAGCGGGGGGACAGACGAAAAAATGGGCTAGGGACATATACGTGCCCGGAGTGCGACGGGGAGGGAGGAGCAAACGGATCGAGGAAATGAAAAGTGAAGAGAAAGAGCTCACCAGCCGTCATACCATCAGCTGCGGGCATAGTCCAATCGACTCTCCCTTCCCTCCACCTTCACCACCCACCCCGCTAGCACCTGCCCCTCGGCGCACGCAACCTCATAATTCGGAAATCGCTCCCTGCTCTCCCTGCTCTGCGTGATCGCCCTCACCTTGTATTCGTCCGGCGAAAGCACGACACGACGCGCACGGCATGCGGTCCGCGGCGTACGCCACGCACGCGAGACACGGGCAGTGCGCTGTCGGCGGCAGGTGCAGCACACCCCACCAGGCGCCTGGAGCTGGCTTCCCGGGGTCCGCAGTCGCGTAGACGGTGAGGTGTGCGACGGAGTGCTGCAGGTGGTGCAGCATGTAGTATGCGCCGTCCCAGATGAGGTGGAGGGCGAGCCGCAGGGCGGCGCATTCGCGCGGGAGCGCGGCCTAGATTTCCCAGGAGACGGCGAAGTGGGTGACGAGGGTGGAGGCGAGGAGAAGGTTATAGAGGAGCGGCAGGTCGAGGGCGGAGCACGCGGATGAAGCGTGTGTGCGTCGAGTCCTCAGTTCGGTAAATCAGCCTAAACGGCGTCGTCCTAGCTGCACATTCGGGAGACGCGCATAGAATCGTGCGGCCACGAAAGACATGGTACTGCACCTGTCCCTGGTATTGGTCAAGAGTTACGAGTCGTTCGACGCCTTCTGCCAAGATGGGCTGGATAGCTGACATGGCGTACGATTCTGTGCTGTGCGTCCGTGGAGGGTAGTCAATAATTTGAAGACATGCATATGGATGGACGGAGGAGGCAAGGCGAAATACGGATCACCCCCACGCTGAGTGATCCGCACGTTCCCTACTCGGCCGGGCCGAATTCCGCAATTTTTCACGTCTGAACTCTTCTAGGAGTACCCTCCAACCTGGCTGGGCCCCAGTGTGAGTCCCGTCCGAAACAACTTCGTGTTTCACACACCCTAAGATGGGATTTCGTGTAAGTCGACGCCTTGTTCTTCATCCATGAATAGTATTCCGCTGATTTGTGCTCGCCTCACGAAGTTATATCCGGCCTCCCTCCAAAGACGCAGATAAAGTTTCAGGGAGCGCAGCATGCCGCCGAATTATGCATGTAGATTTCTGCATTGATAACCGACGCGAGGTCGTATAAGTTCACGATGAGACTACTACGAACGGCCTTGTTGCAGAAGGCACGGGGATTTTTAATGGGCCTAATTCACGCTCCGACGTAAACCATGTACCACGGTTAGCACATCACTGCAATTAATTTTCCGTGCCGCGGATCTCCGCCCAAGGTACAATACGACACCATCCCCATTCGCAGCTCCAGATACCACTCTAATTCAAAAAGAGTGCCCCAATTCTCGTCCCCCGTGTACCAAATAATTCCGCCTGCAGGGTAGGTCGAGTGTGTGTTCTGAGTCGACGATTGCCCGTCCTGGATTTATGGACCATCTATGGCCTATTTGCGCGAGGCTCAAGAATTTATTTTCAGCGGCAGTCCCAAAAGGGCAAATAAAGGGCGGAATCAGGTATATTCCTGACGAGCTGCGATGTATTCCTGCGTCGTATTTCTGCGCCCTGTAAGTATAAACACACCATGAGACCAATTTGGCTGCGGTGGCATTGCAATTTAAAATCATTTCTGGGCCCTGTTACATTCGGGAATTAATTAGTGCTGCGGGGAATTTCCAATGTAAGGTCACTTGACTACAATAAATCTTCGCTACACATTCTACAAACATGGCGCTGAAAGTCATACATTCCTTCCCAGCTACCATTCTAATTCCAAGCCGAGTGCCCCAATTGTGTATCCTTCAGGGAACATCAGTCTAAACTCACTCACCGATGACGTAAATCTATTTCGTTCATATGTTATCTCATGCAATCAAACATCAACACGAAGTAAATTAACCGTGAAGCGCACAAGAATGGAATAAAATCCATGGAGCAACATTAATCTCTGGGGTCGCTAGCTGGGTAACTCCTGCGGGGCGCAGCGCCGGCCGTTGCGGGGAGAATATCTGCTCCGCCTTTGCGAGGCGGAGAACTGCGAGTCTGCGAAGCGCGGTACAGTTCTATCCATTTGGGCGATATACTGTGTAAAAAGTTTTTGCACAGGTTATATTTTGGGTCTCACAAAATCCCCAACTCACCACTCCAATGGTAACTTTTGAGCCAGGTTGGAAATTTCCGCAACTTTCCTGGACTGCAACTTCAAGCTCGCACTAATTCATGAACTGCGACTTCATGGAAGCAACTTGTGTGAAATGACAACTCTGAAAATGGCAACCTCCAACTATTCACTTGAATATTAAAGCACATGGTAAGCTGAAATTTGGACAGGAACACCTTGACTCTATAGTCTTCGGCGAATAATTATTATAGGTCCACTAGAGATATCTATGAATGGCCAATAATGGAACCCGATGTCCGGTAATTTATCTACTACTCTAGTAGCCGCCATCCCCATTGAACCAAAAGACATCTCCAGCAATGTTTTTGGTGAGTGAATAAATTCGGACCTCAAATTAGACATGAATTGGAAGGCGACATATATATCTGGCAACCAAACAAAATATGTACCAAAACTATACTTGAAACGAGGGCTGTGGCTTGAACCGATAAGTCTCTAAGTAAGTGAACGTCAACAGAAGCTAAAAACGCAGAGGAGAGGCGGTGAACGAACGACACACAGGCGGCAAACGTACGGCCTACACGCTCGCGATGCACAGGTGCACAGGTGACGACACGGCAACGAGCACGTTCGCGTCTCTGGATCCCACAGAGCGTGTCTGTGGAATGTGCGTGCCGTGGCCATGTACACCGGTATCTTGCGGCTAAAGAGCCCCAACACGCCAACGCGCCCCCTAAAAAGAAATAAAACATCAGGCGCACGCACGTCGCAATGTGGCAAAAATGAGGAAGGAAGCGCGAGCGATCGATGGGGGGAACAATAGACGGAAACAAACCAAAAGAAAAACGAAGAACACACGAGCATGTTTGTCTCGCGCCAGCAGACGAATTCACCCCACAATAAATCAAATAAAGGAGCAAGCGCGCAAGCCACCACACTGCGTGACGAAAAGAGGAGGGCAGAAACGGCGAAGTAGAAATGAGGGAAGGAATTGAATGTGGAATAAAGTGAGGAATAAATGAAACCGGGGAGAAAACATGCGAAATCGTACAAAATAAGTCAGAGGTGGGTAATGGGCTGTCGATGCAATAAAGGTGTCTCAAGCAAGCAAACGGGGAAGCACACCCGTGTCTCACACTCTGCCCCCCCCAAATAAATAAAAGGAGCAAGCGCGCAAGTCAATGGCGCCGACAATGAGGGAGGAGGGCTAGAAGAATAAAAAGGAGCGAGCGATCGATGGTAAGAAAATGAAGAAGCACACCAGTGTCTCAACCACAGCCCGCCCCTCAAATAAATAAATAAGCGAAGATCATAAGAAACGAAGTCAGTCGCAATGCGTGACGAACAATGAGCACGAGCACGTCTGCAAGCATGTCCCACCGCACCCCACCCCCCCCCCCCCCCCCCAAATAAATAAATAAACAAATGAAGCGCAAGCGCGCAATTCACAATGCGACGAAAACAAGCAAGGAAGCGGTGAATGGGAAGGGGGAAGGAAGAATGAAGAAGGGAAAAAGGAGGTACGCCAGCGAGTCCACATCCCACCTTCTCCACCCCCAAAAAGAGTGAGCGCGCAAGTCACAGTGCGACGAACAGGGGAAAAAGCGGAGCGATCGATGTGAACAAAAAAATGAGGGAGGAAAGAAAGAAAGAAAACAAAGAAACGTTGCCAGATCATACATAGGACCCACGGAAGTGACACAAGAAGCCAAAAACGCGGGAAGGAAGGCGCGCCGTCGGTCCAAGACAAAGAAGAAAAGTGCTCAGTAGACTCCGCAAGAAGAAGGTACGAATGAAAGGAGGATAGGGAACTCGTGTGATAGGAAGCGAACGCCGAAGAATCGCGCCTAGAGTAGACGATGTGCGTCGGTATCGGGCACCGCCCCGCCGTGTTGGAGTCGAAGTACGCGCGCTGGCGCGCGGGGGGGCTATATATTCGACGCCGCCGGCTGCAATGCCTATTTTCAATAATGAGGAGTAGGCTGTTTGTATGGAGACGGGACGCTGGTGGGAAAGGGAAGAAGGAAGGGGCATTGAAGGAAGGGGAAGGAAAAGGGGGGACGATGGGTGTGCGGAAAAGGGGAGGGCCAGACAAAAAGTGCGTTAGGGAAGAAGGGAACGGAATATACGCGCGACGGCAGAGGGGGGGAGGATATGGAGATGTGAATCGAGAAAGAGGACGAGAAGGAGCTGACCATGCTTGCATCATATTATCCGCTGCGGGCGTGCTCCAAGCAACTCCGCTTTCGCCACCCACTCCACCAGCACCTGCCCCATGTCCCCCATACACACGGCATCATAGTTCTGGAATAGCTGCCTGCTCTGCCAGATCGCGCTCGCGCGGCGCCGTCCTGCCGAAAAGCACGAGCATGACGTGTGTGCCCTGCGCGTGTGTTGAAATAAAGGTAGCCGCGGCCTTTACTCGGGATATAGCAGAAGACCCTCGCAAACGCGTAGGGGATTCGTTCAACATCTACGGCTTAAATATACAAAAGGTAAGAAGTTATTAATACGAATGAGGCGTGATTAAAGGTACGAGCGACAGAGAAAGAAGGAATGAAGGTGGCGACGGCATTCTGTGAAGCATGAAGTTGAACGCCGTCACTGACAGCGGGCGGGCGGCCTCGAAATTCCAACAGCGTGCGTGCAACGCCGCATGCGGTCCGCGGCGTACGCAAGGCGCGGCCCGTGCGCCATCGGCGGCAGGTGCGCGGGCTCCCGGGGGACTCGAGCGCGGCGGGGGCGCAAGGCGGGATTGGCGCAGGGCGCAAGATTCGCGTGGGAGCAGGGCCCAGATCAGGATGAAGTGGAGACTTAACTTTTCGGCGTGCAAAAACGGCGTGCCCCAGCACTAATTGGCTTTTTTGGCGTGGGCGTGGGCGTTTGGTGGCACAAGCCGATTTGCTCACGCCCATCAAAGCCCACGCCGATTTGTCGGCAAGGCCCGCCAAAATCAATTTCGTTGAGAAAGTAAAATAAAGGCATGTAGCCAATGTTATACCTATTGGGGAACCCTTTAAAAGTTCATATTATCTCACTACTTCAAGATGCACGGGCTTTAAGCACTATTTCTATGGTAATGCGCACATTTGTCTCGGAGTGGACAACCAAACTGCTCAATATTTACTAAATCGCTGGCTTGTCTTGTGGTATGTGAAGCATAGATACTTAAGAACATTCTCATACCCAGGGAAAACGGCGGCACAAGAATTGGGCGTGCTACGGTGAAAAATTCCGTCGCATCGGCTATAATTGGCACCATGCCGCCCCAATCTGTGCGAAACTTAAATATTCATTCAGGTGCTATCCCAGGGAGCCCAAAGCTAAGCATTGACATGTTATATCCTTGTGAAGGTTCTTTGATTTGGTTTCAGGACACTTGGCGTGGATTTAAAACTCAATTCAAACTCCGAAGTGCACAAGCCATTTTGTCCTGATGGCATCAAAGCCCACGCCAATTTGTCGCGTTGTCTCACCAACGTCATTTTCAACATTTCACCAGTATGAAAAGCTATCATCCCCCCAGAATGCATGTGGCCATCTCGGGGGTGCCTCTATTAATCCCTCCTATGAACATTAGGCCGCTGGTATCGTTTTTAAAACTTAACCTTTTGGCTACAAGTGTGAAAACTGTGTGCCCCCGCGTAAATTGGCCGTTGGGCGTGGGCGTGGGCAGTTGGTGGGACAGACAGATTTATTCACGCCATTTTGTCGGTTTGGCCCGCCAGCAGCAATTTAATTAATGAACCAGTAATGAAGGCACCAGTCCCCTCAAATTGTGTCTGCACATCTGAGGCGCATCTCCCGTAAAGATGGAGACTAGAAAAACGATTTCAGTGCCAATTAATTGATTATATCGGAACTGAAGATGCCACTGAGCCTCAAACAAGAGTGGCATCATCACCTGTGTCGAAGGGCCTGTTAAAATAAATTGGTGTTAAACGGGCAAAATAATTGACAGTCACCTTGGCCACCAACGAATTCTGTGGAACACAACTAGCCACTTGTGTTGAAGCGCACTTGGAGCATTAGGAAGTGTATTTGAGGCGCAGAACTTCTAACCCAATCATAATTATACTGTAAGTTAGGGAGTAAATTTCCAACTCCGATTTGCGGGAGACGTTTTGTCCTAATGACATTCACGCTCCTACCGTTATTGTCTGTACGTATTTCTGTTGGTTTTGAGCAAGTCTTTGGTCTGTGGGGCAATCCACCCATCTCGGAACCACTTGAATCTTCCGTTTTCATGAAGAAAGAGCCCGGAACTCATTTTTTTGGAGACTTTATTTATCAGCCCGTGACAATTCAAAATGTAACGACGCCGGCGCACGCGTCAATCAGCTTCTTCTAGCATGAGCATAGATTTATGGTGCCCAAGCCGATTTCCTCATGCGCATGAAAGCCACGCCAGTCGTGCGGCTTGACCCGCCGGATTTGGACACTTTATTTTTCAGCTTGTCAAAATCCAACCAAAATGGCGTGCCCCCCCCCCCCCCCCCCCCCCCCGCACGCGTGAATGGAGTTTTCTGGTGTGGGTATATATTTCTGGTGCACAAGCCAATTTCTCATGCGCATCAAAGCCCACGCCAGTCTTGCGGTGTGACCCGCCGACACTAATTTCAACAATATACCCAGATAAGCACACCGGGCTCCTTCAACCTTGGTGTCCTAGATTGTCTATCAGTGCATGTTTTCCGACCGTTACAAGTGTTCGCCCAACTCTTTTGCTCCCGAACATACATACCAATCCAGTTCCATATGGCTTATCTATATAAGAAAGGATGTCTTCCTGTGGGTGCGAGACAAGACAAGACAAACGTCAGATAACTTGATTGGCCGCTGGGGCACTGCATGATGTCAGTGGCTCCACGGTTTCACTGAAATCTGCTCAGATGTTGACTTTTGCGCAGTCGCTCCACGGTCCTCTAATTATAGCGGACACTGCATGATGTCAGTGGCTCCACGGTCTGAAATCTGCTGAGATGTTGAATTTTGCGCAGTCGCTCCACCTGACTGTTGAAGTTCTATTTATAGCTGTTCATTTGGTACGTCCAGCGCTTTCTGGCCTTTACCCCCACCAAATTTCGGCCACTACTACCAAAGCCTCTTTCCCAGGCGAGGCCAGAGCCGTTCTTAATCAGCACAGCCTCAAACCAGTATGCATCAAGCCATCAGGAGACCACGGGTACCAGCTCTGCTCATGCATTGAGCGCCAAGGCATACGGCCGGGTTCGTGCATTATTAAAGATTATTGAGTTCACTTTTACCTATTATTTAACAGCTTCAGAGCGAATTTGAGCGACGCTCACTAGGTCAAAAGAAGCGAAGACAGAGAGAGTCAAAGGAGAATCAGAGCAACGTGAGTTTGTTTTGTCCATCTCAGCCCAATCTGTTAACACGATTTCAGCCCAAAGGTTCTAAGCAGATGAATCCTTCCCGTTCTGCTGCCCAGCGGGCCCGGCATCAACGCGAGCTTGCCGCTAACATCGAAGATTTATTACAGACCCATGGGGGCGAAAATATTCGATCTCGAGCTCAAATATTATGAAGGAAAGTTGAAGAAGGAGAGAGGCGTTTGGAGTCAAACCCTGATTGTGGTATGTACGCATGCCATCTTTCATTATTTGATTCACCGTTCTGTCGGCAGATCCTACACAAGCTTTGGACTGAGCACTTGATCATGAATATGATGTGAATGAGCCCCGACGTCAGGATAGATATCGGGAGAGTTATAGAAGTCGGATGCTTAGATATGTTGCTGAGCGTCACCACGCAAGTTAGGTATGCATTGTGGACTTCTGAATAAATTCTGGTTGAACAATGATACAGAGCGAAGTAGAACTGTTCTAAGGGGAAAGTGTTATCATACATGAGGCCGCGAGGAGCCAACCAGAGGTTGGCGACGAGAGGCATCTTTTGTTCTGCCAGTGGCTGCGAATCCTGTCCAGAGTTTGATGCCTTTTAACTCCGTAGCGAAGCACGGGTAACTGCTAGTATTATGTATGTGTGGTCCGTCAACATTATCGCGCAACTATGGATGCAGAAGCCGCACCATCTAAATGCTGCCACAACTTGTCTTACTGAGTTACTCTCCACGTGGCGTGCAACAAGTCAAGGTTAGCAAGAATGATTTGTGATTCATCAACTTGGAATAGTTCGATTACTCCAACTCAAATTCCCCAGGGAGAAAGCAGTGATTGGAGTTGTTATGGTGTTGCGGTGTTTTTGACAAAATGATAGGGCTGAATTGTGTTGTCATATCGGCTTGTATTCGCTAAATTGGCTTGCATTCAGACACTGGACATGTGTGACATATTCGGCGTGCTCTGGGGAAAAGTTGGCTTGCAGTAAATGGAATGGCTTGGACTGAAAATCCAGGTTTGTCATGGCCCGATGACGTGGATATGCGAAAGTGGTATCCACAGACATATTATGCCTCGTGAATGTTTGACTTGCCATGGATAAACCCAAGGTAAGCTGGCTTCTACTAACAGAGAATATGATCGGCTTGCATTCGGGTGACAAACTGACTTTGGCAGAATCATGATCATCCTGAGCGCATGTTACAGGACCGGGAATTGATTAAGTGTCAACTATTTGGATTGAGATATATGAAGTGTTAGAGTAGGGAGGAGATTTAGGGAATTAAAAACCGGCAGCCTTTGGATGAGGAGTAGGTTTGCCAGAAGAAGGACGACAGGAAGAAGAAGCTAGAGCAGCTTGGTTTACACAATTCCCGCCGCGTGAAATTTAAACCGCAACGTAAAGGCGCATCACCATGCAAGTACACTGTCCTATTCCGGCTGTGGGTAGTAGAGTCATTCTGAGTGGAACAATTTAGTCCAGTGCTCTCAGCCGTGGACGGCTTCTGTTATATCTCCGTTTCACATGAGACGTAGGTGTTGTACTACGTATATAATAAAGGGCGGCATTGGGACAGGAAAAATAGCCCGGACTGCTGTGGCAATATTGTTTTGGAGAGTTGATGTCGACGACCGTTCAAAGACTCGCAGTGGCCTTCAGATTACATGGCAGTGATGGTATACACAGTTGCATTGATCTTAGGATTGCTGGTGCCACGTTTACTCATGCAGAACAATTGGCTGTACTTGAGGACAAACCACGCCCGCCGAACAAGCCGATTTGCGCACGCCAAAAAAGCCATCAGAGCCAAATTTAAACTCCGATATAGGGGCAAGCCGATTTGCCAAGCCAATCGGAAAAGTCTCGGATGAAGTGTACGTGTTGCGGGAACACGCAGTCGCCGATGCGGTGTGTCTAGTCCCCGGTCAGGCGAACGACGACAGTGTGGAGTCTGAACGACGTCGTCCTGGCGTTACTCTGAGCCCCATTCCAGAGACGGGACGGCTGATCTGACGCAACAGGCATGGGATTGCGTAGCCACGAGCGATATTGTGCCGCGGTATCGTTCAGGAATTCCTCGTTTATGAGTGTTTCGTTGGCTTCTGCAAAGATACTTAGGCTGAATCGCAGCTGCGGCGCGATGTCGTGCGATTGATTTCCGTGTTGTGGGTCCGCCAAGGGTGCTCCGGCGCGAGTGCTCAACATTGGGTGGGGGCGAAGAGGGTTGGGGTTAGGGCGGCCCGGTACGAGACGCCGCGGGAGTGGAGAGTTGAGGAGGTCGTTCATCATACTCGTCATCGAACGATGGCTCCGTTAAATGGCACGTGGCAATTTGAATACGGTGGTCAAGATCCTCGAGAAGTAGTGGTGTGGCAGATCCTGTCTACTGACTAAGCCTCCAGCCTCTATCACTGTGTTCAGCCCCGTCTTAAACCTGAAAGACGCCTAGAGGGCTAGGCCTTGATAGCCAGAGCTAGGCACTCGCCTGTGCCTAGCCGGCTTAGACACCGGTTGCCTAGGTGGGCGCACAAAGGCGCACAACCGCTAGGCATCGCTAGACACCACGATGCCTATGCGAACCCAAAGAGTGGGGTACATTGGGAACCTGCTCTGAGGCGTGCAAAGAGAATGAAAGAAAGCAGGACGAAGGAGAGGAGTGGCCAGCAGGCATTCCTGGAAAGCTTAACGGACAGATGGTAACGGAGAATTAACAATACATGCGCAGGGTCGACCAGAAGCCTCACGAATTCATTGATCCCGCCTTGGGGACTGACCTGAACCTACCTGGCATAGGCTGGAGTGTGCCTAGATACATAGGCATGCCTGCGCATTATAGGCATACGCAACATAGATCACTCTTGCACCGCCTCGGCAGGCGATGGGTCTAGCCAGCCTAGACCCGCCGGGTCTAGGTAAACACGCACACATAGACATTGGATTGACTGATCTAGACCTTTCTCGCATGACATGGACAACTCGCTGGTCTAAGGACCGGCTGAACGCAGTGTATCGTAGTATAATACTAACATGACCAAACATACACTCTACTCGGTCATCCACTTACGGCGCGACCAGCATAGCTGGTCCACTGCGAAAAATCCGACATTTCAAGCTACCCACCTACCCCGCTGCAGCGCTGCTGACTAGGTGTCCGTTCTAGCGCTGTGTTGGTTCGAAATTACACGCTGTTACTAACATTGGGTGGAAAGGGCCCCCATATTATATAACAAGGGCATGTAAATAAGAGGTTAGTAACATGATGTAACCGCGCGGAGCGCAAGAAATTTTTGGGGGGGTTTAAAACATGTAATTTTCGATTCTAACATGTGAGATATGTGATAAACTATGCCAAGAAGTCGTCGAACGACAAGTCATCCGGATGACCGGCCTGAACACTGTCTGAGATGTCTATGGCTGATTCCGTAGCGGGCGTGGACGGTTTCGTAGGCTGCAATAACTCCGCCAACGCGGAGCTCTCCAACTTGATATACTCCGTTATCGCAAATCTTGTGTGAGAACGGACAACAGAAGAGACCATGCGAGTCAGTGAAGCTGACACGTTCCGTTTACGCGAGATCGAATGGATCTGGATGATTAAAAAGGAGCTCGTCGTACGCTTCCTTGTCAGCCATCGAGGGAGAAACATTTTCCTCGTTAATCAGATCCATCAAAGTTGGCGCCGACCGGGTGACCGTTGTGCCAGCACCAGTGTAGACGTCACTGAGGACCACATTGGGTGTGTGCGAGTAGTCACCCTCGGAAATTCCGTGAGTATAAAATTCGTAAAGCTGCGCACAGCCGATGAAATTTTCTGGAAGCACAGAGCTGCGTCGCGCAGCAGTAAACCGAGGAACCGTTCGATTGGTCTAATTAGATTTCCCCAAAAGGCAAGCACGTGGCTTGTGCACTGCCTCACCGCCGGCGCCTCCGGAACATTTCTCGAGTCCTTTGCCCACGATTTCTTTTCTTTGTGACGCCCCCCTCCGTTCCTATTCTGCCGACTTCCATATGCATCTTGATTGTCGTTCTGTGTGTGCCGTGATGGCGGGTAAGGGCGTGCCCTGGGCGCGCCGTTCGTTCTTACTTCCCTATACTGGGCTGTCTACTGACAGGCTCTTCCTCGATCTGGCTGTATACTTGTACTCTGCTGCATTTTCCCTTCCTGGATTCAGAATCACTGGGGTTCCTACATTTCTCTGCACCCTGATACCAATTTATTGCTTGTAAGCGAAAATTATGATTTCGGTGATTTCCAGGATATTCAAATATTTCGAGCCTGCTTGCTGGATATGTCTTAGTCTCCGCTGCGCTTGGGGAATTCTCCGTTCTTGTTTCACTGGACAAAAAAAAATTTTGTCTGTGCACACACCAAAATTTTCGTGAAGTCCCAACTCGCACTAACATCATGCAAATGTATAAATAGTCTCACCATTCTCCCCGTATTCTTAACCACCACCACACTCCCTTCTCTAATGTCTACTCCTACTACACCATCTCTCCCTACTGCCGCTCCTTCTATTCCCACTGCTGCCAGCATGCCTGGTGCTGTTGTTGGGCAGTTCCCTCCAATTTATAATAATCTTCCTGCGATCACTGCTAGAGATCCGTTCGGATTGCTCCCCTATCGGCGTAGAGTTCAAACCACCAAAAACCTCGTTGTGGAATGGGACAGCAAGAACAAGTGACTTAGGGCATGGCGCTGGTTTGTTATTTAAATTATTTTGAGCAGTTTTACTTACTACATACATTTCAGGCCTGTCCGGGACGGTCAGCGCGTTCCACCAAGTGAGTTGAGAGACTACAGAGTCACTCACGAGTTCCGCTACCCAAACTGCCTCTGCTCTGTGCATGAGTTGGATCCCAATCACGTTACCGAGTCTGCGGTCTTCATGGTCAATTCGGGCCGTCTTGGAGGACAGTATGTGGCAGCCTGCGCATTGGGCATATGCAAATACTGGGGTGTGTACCTGGGTCCACATATTGCATTGAACTCATTTATATTTTCAGTCTTCATTGAACGGATGTATCCCAAACGCAGCCAACCCGTTCATGTCTACCCACTCCGAGGTAATTTCTTCTCAGCATTTTAATTATAAGATCTGACCGTGAGCAGGATCCTCCTCCCCTGCTCCAGGCGAAGTAGTTTATGAAGGCGACGATGACGCCTTTGCGGCGTCTACTCCATCCGGTGGGTTTCGCTGTTTTTATTTGTATTTAAACTAATACAATTTTCCATACTTATAGTTGCCAGTGTGTCGTCATCCGCATCTTCCTCTCGTCCCTTGAGGCGGAAGCGCGAAGATTCCATCAAGGTGGAGGATGTTACGCCAATCCGACCCTTCAAGCGCCGTATTTTTGGCTCCGACGCCGGTAGTTCTTCTAGTGTTACCATGGCTGCCGGCAGTTCCAGTGAGTTGAGTTCGTATTCTTAGCTACATTCTGAGACTAAATAACTCTTGAAGGTCCCATCAACCCATTCATAGTCCCTTATGCGACTCCCGAGCCCCTTCCAAAACTTTCCAGCCCCTTTTCCATGCTCATGCAGCTTGATGCATCAAATAATGCAGGTCTCACGGAATCCCAATTTCGCCAACTCTTTGTTCGTTGCTCATCATGCAAACTTTTCACAACAGCTTCGGCCTTTGAGGATCATAGCTGCCGCATCTCCTCTGATACTTCCGCTGAGATTATTGACCTCACGGGCGACGACTAAATCGTATATAAATAGGTTCTCTAAACCACATAAATACCAATATGCGGTACTCTTACCTACACTCCTTTAACTATCCCGAAAATTATTATACATACCCATGTCTCTGATTTAAATTTAATGCCTTGTTTGCGACTCCCTACACTCCTTCATCTATCCCGAAAGATTCTTCTACATACCCACAAATCCCCGATTTAAATTAATACATTGTTTGCCTACTGAACCAAACACACTGCAGCCTCTGCTGCCACACATACACGGGCTTTGAATTTCGAGACGAGTTCCAAAATGATTGTTTGAGAAATCATTTTAGTGTGACTTCAGCCTCTGACCTACACACAAATTTTCTTGAGGCATCATATTTTTTCAGCCATGTTCCGAGTCGGTTAGAAAATTGTGTGGTAGAGTGATTCATCTGGCCGTATAGGGTGAGTATGTTAAAATGTTGTAGCAGTAACTAACTTGCACTAAGCACTTTATTGGACAGTAGAAATTCAGCCCCCGATGGTAGCAACAAAATTCGTCGACACAATATTTTTGGATTTTAAATATGTTACATTGTGCCTTCCGGGACACCGTGAGACGGTAGTAAAAGTCCGACCTTGCCAGATCCAGACCCAACTACCTCTCTGCTAGCTGTGAGAGCCTTCACGTATCCATCAGCCGCCCTGTCGACCGCTTTATATGCCCGTTCGAGCTGAACCTGGCTGCCCGCTTGGTTTTGAATGGTATAAAGCTGCTCGTCGGCTTTGATCTTTGCATCATGAGCGGTACGTAGCCTCTTGTTTTTCATCTCAATATGGGTATCTTGCCTTGAGAGCGTCTTGTGGTGTTGAATTGCTGGAAAAAGACGTGAGATAACTCACGTTGGATGATTATAAATAACAAACATTTGCGCTTGAGGCTTCTAGTCGTCGATTCAGAAATATGCCCACTCGCATATGTTGGCCGTATTCCCGTCTGCTCCCAATTCTATTGATATGGTGAGAAGAAAAAAATATGTTGCAGCCACCCGGAACATACAACAAGTGTTTTCATCTTGAGGCTGTCGAGATGGAGACCTTTTTTTACCCCACCAACAAGGGTGCATGAAATGCCTTCGAGGTTGGCATCTGCATGTATGCCTTCGATTATGTTACTAGTGTTGTCGCCTACCTGCCAAATCGGCTTTGGAATGAAACTTTTCTCCCAGCACATGGCTGGGAATGCGAACTTGGTACGAATTTTGTCGGCGATCCAGTCTTTAAGGTTTAGAATCATATAGAGAACGAAATGTGAGTACTCACTTGCGCCTGCTGGCCCACCCTCGACCTGAATACGCTGGATTGTGTTCTCCCAGTCCGAATGTTCGATACAGACCAAGCTTCTCATCAAGTTTCGAACAGGTTCCGGAACATTCACTTTGCGGATGTTACGGAATATATGCGATGTACAGAGGCGAATAACACGATGAAGATGGTCGTATTCGTCGAGACTGGGAAGGGGACGATGTGGCTCATGCAGATCATACTTTCCAACGAGTTCTTGAGAGAGAGACTTGAGATATAAGCCAAGGCCTTCACCGCAAACCGCGTACATGAGCTTGTTGACGAGTAGCAAGAAACAACTTACCTTTTGCTTGACCACCGTGCTGGTCAAGAACAAAGTGAAGTATTCCTACTTCACCATCGATTGTGGCTGAGTGAAGATGCCGCCATGTAAGATTCTCGCCCGTGTCAGCGAAAACGATCTCATGAATCTTTTGAAAAATTAATTCGTGAGCTGCTGCTGTTTGACGGTTGAGAAATATTCGGCAGTAAACAATAGCTGCAAATTCCATTAGACAAAAAATTGGCCAATAGAAATTAACGTACTTGTCCGGGAGTCGCGCTCAAGTCCTCCGAGTTCAAATTCTTTGAAGCCAACAATTCGTCGGAATGCAATGTCGCTCTGAAGATATTTTGCTTTCACGAGTCGTCGGCTCCCTTCCTTCGCCATGCAGACCGCAATTCGGAAGGGGACGGTATGGTCTGATCCATCCAAATCGTCATCGTCTGCGGGATCGTAAGTCATTCCCAGCGAGGGAATCTCCTCCATATACCGAATATACGTGTATTCTGAGGAAAGATATCGATCCTGTTCTTGCTTCATGTACTGCAGGCCTAGGGATAGAATTGAGCGTTATAATTCCATACTGTGTTGACCGAACTCACCATCCCAGCCAGTTCCCTTCGGAAAACTACTTTCCTGGGCCTGAAGAATATACGCTCGAATGTGATCGCGGTTGCCCAGAGATGAATGAAGATCAAGAAGTGTCGGATTTTTTAAACCAGGGAGCCTTTTATGCAGGAAGGCATCTGTAGTCGGGTGGCGAAGGAATCGGCGTGGGGTCAAGTCGGGTAAGTCGTGATTGAGGAGTTTCAGGAGCTCGAGTATTTCGGTCCTGACTCCAGGCGGTGTTTTAGTCGGAAGTGGAATGGGATGTGGATGGGCCCCGTGGCAAACAACCAATATCCAAGGGCATTCCTCACGACATTCCTCAACCGGTTCGAAAATTCGAAATTTGCTGCGGCAACCGAGGCGCTGCATTTCTAGAATGACAAGATCTCCATCTTCATTGCGGTGTTCGTTCGCTGAAATTGTGTAAGACAATGCTAAATTACAGAAACAATCTCAAGACTTATGACAGTTGACTTTTATTGAAGAGAAGTTGGCCACAGTAGAACAAACAGCAAAAGGGCCCTTGTCCGAAAGGGCCAACCCGTCTTCCCCGAAGTCAGCAATTGTGTCTGGGTCACCCAAAAACAAGGCTTCGAGGTAGTTAATGTCGTACAAACCTCTTCCAGCATCCCAGTCAATTAAATGATCAATGTTCCTCTTCCGGTGATAGTGTTCGCATCTGTTGAAGTTTGACCGAAGAAGTGAGAAAATAAACTTCTTCTTTCGAATTCCACACACCGAATAAATGCCTTTCCTTGATTATCGTACTGGAACAGCAATCTCCCATCACAAGAAGTCTTTGGGGAATGTCCCCGCCGATTTCTTTGTAGCTGAAGTAACCATGCCTGCCGCTGTTCAAGTTCTTCGCCAAAATAGTCCGTGGCTTCATGGGGGGGTGCGGAGCAACCCTGTTTCATGAGCGCAACGAAGTATGCGAGAGTCTTTTGAAACAGAGCACTACGAGTTGAGGAATGCCGTTCTCGATCTAACTGTGCATTCCGAAGCCGCTGAGAGATATCTTCGCGAGACGCCGTAATATGAGCCCGAGATAGGCCGACAATGTCAGCTTGGGGACAAACTTTGCTTCCCTGGCCTGTATTTGTATTTGCATTTAATTAAACATCTATTATATTGGTCCAACTACGTACATGTTGAATGTGATTCCTTGCAAGCTACCTTGTTACCTCGAGAGTCCACCAACACATCACAAAAGACGAGGTTCTTCCCAGTTGATCCCCGTGGTTCCCCCTGAGAGTAAACAAAGTTCCGAGCTGGATTAAACCAGGAAGCCCCAGGCTTCATAGGGAAAAGATGTCCGATTGAGCCGGTCGCGCTTGTTTCAGGAAACCCGACCAGTGCCGCCGAATCGTAAGTGTATAACAGCTCAAGAGTCGTTCTAGTATTGAGTTTAACATGTTGTTGAATATTACGAGCGGGTGCTGCAGCAGGAACAGAAGGAGGAGGGCTGACGGGGAATGTATCTATCATTCAAGCCAGAAAAATACTGCAAAGCAAGTTGCAGTGCATCTTGGATCGCGGTCGGGGCAAGGAGACAGCCATGACGGTTGGCCAATCCTTCGAGGGCCCGTATTTGAGGGACCACATCCTCCATAGTGTGGTCCAGAGGTGCCGACTCAGCCATTAGAGTAGACTGCAAGCAGACTTGCGACAAGTTAGTTGTGTCGGACACTTCAGGTCCGCCTACAGACACGGAACCGGAAATATGAGTGCATGATGCCAAGCCACGGACATTGAGCTGTGGTGCTGGCAATCCCATGAACCGACTCCTCTCAAGCGAAATTTCGGGGATCCAAGGAACTTCGTACCTTTGCTGGCTCGGGAACTCACTCCTTTAGGAAGCTGGACAAGCGAAGTTGTTGCATACAGTAAGACGGGACTCAATAAGGAAAAAACTGATTTTTTCGGGGCAACTTCGTGGCAGGAGCAATAATTTTCTTGTGGGTCTCAGAAAACAGAGTGGAGCCGAGAAAATTCGCAGAGCGGAGTTCTGCGCGAAAGCACCATACCCTGAGTGATGGTAGCACACGCAATGAGCAATGAATACGCGCGTTTGAGCCAAGAAAGTTCCTAACGATGCTGGCTCGGGAACTCGCCCCGTTAGGAAGCTGAAATAGCCGGGGTCGGTACTTGCAGCGGGCGGGACTCAGTAAGAAAAAAAGCGTTTTTTTTCAGGTAACTTCGTCACAGGATGAAGATAATGATAATATAGCCCCAGGAAGCACAGCGTAGCCCAGAAAATTCATAGAGAAAACGACGGAAGGCGGCACCAGGATTCGTACCACCTCGGTGCGATGAGACGGGCACTAGTGGGCGGGCCGCCGCTTCAGCAATATCGTAGGCGAGAGGGTCACGGAGGCGGAGCGAGACCAAGGGAAAATGATATCCCCGCTGAAGGCGTGACAGAGAACCCAAGCGAAGGGGGGCTCAGCACTCAGGAAATGGTTAGGACGATGTCGGGAGGCAACGGGACCGGCCGGAAGACCTGATCACGGCCATGACAACGGGCGGTGATCTTATCTTGCCGGGATCTAATTAGACCAATCGAACTATTACTCGCAGTAAACCAGCCGAGACATGATCTGACGTGATGCAGTACGTTCGTCGCAGATCTCCGACGGCAGGATGGAGAAGATCTCAATCGAAATTCTCTGTATCAACGTAAGTTTCGGCACTCGACAACAGTCAAAGATGCTCACGCTGATTTGTTTGGCATTGGAGTCCTTTGAGAGCTTTGTCCTGTAGTCGAGGGGTTTCTCCCGTCCACCGGCGTTGGCCCGCTGCTGTTCGCCCTTGAGGATCTGCATTGCCGGATACTCTGAATACAGACGCATGAAGCCGTGCTGAAGATTGCAGGCAATTCGGGGTTTCTCACGGGTTAATCACACGCATTTGGGAGCCTCCGATGTGAGAAATGTTAATAACCGGTTAATAACATCGTTATTTAACAACATCGTTATTTAACAACATCGTTATTTAACAATGTTATTGGGGGAACTTGCGACCCCATCTATCAGGGTGAGACCGAAATTGCTAGTGGCGGTGCAGACGGCTTGTTTCGCCGTCTTTGTTTGATCGTGCCTACCTGTCTGATAGCCGTTAGCGGAAACTTCTATAAGCCGCATTTGTGAAACAATGCTCTCTTGCCCTACCTCCCCACCTTAGTTTGCATTAGTTTGAATTGTTACAACCACGGCCTCCTCTTCTGCGGTAAAATCCTGGGGGAGTTTAAATTTATTGGGCCCAATTGATAGGGTGGAACCGAATTTGCTAGTGGCAGTGCAAAACGCTCTGCTGACATATTTGTTTGATCGTGGCCCCGTGGGACACCTGTCTGATGCCAACATTTGTCGCTCCAAAGTCTGTGGATAGATAGATTCGGACACGGAATGGGGCTACTGAAAATCGGTGAAAAATGCAGTCAACTTGAATATGATCTCTCCGTGCTATGCCTGAGCAAAACGCGGGTACCAATTGTTACCCGAATATGTCCACTTTTCGGCAGACAAGAATTCAGGCCAATATAATTGATTGGAAGTAAATAATAAAAATGTGCCAGCTCGGATTAGGCAAGCTTCCCCCAACTGTGGCCGGGTACCGGCATACAATTCCATATTTTAACAAGACCTTTACAACACAGCGCTAGGCCGTTCGGTCTTCATCGGTCACATCGGTTGTCCCTTGCAGCTGGGACCAAGCGGTTGCGTCGCATCAGACTTTTGACATTTTGATTGTCGTGTTGTTGGGCATTGTCCAACGCCTAACAACGCGACAACAGCCCGCCAAAACACCACAACGTGGCAAAAAAAAAACGCCAAAACGTCACAACCCCTGAAATCATTAATCAAGCCCACAAATGCACCGCCGGTGATTTTGAAAATATTTGCCACAACTCGGCAACTTGTCATAATGGAAAAACTTTCGTATCTGAGCGAGTCCTCCATCCATGCAGCCCATCCCGCATACTCTTGTCATCTTCCGAGCTCAATGTCGAGCTCACCGTCGTTACCAAATTTCACCCAAAATTGCGACAACTAATGCTCCAACAGTTTCCGTGTGTAAACGTTTATACACGGTTATTTTTGTTTCCGTTTAGTGTGCCTAAGATGCTAAACAATAAACAAACCGTTTAAAAACCATTTAAACAGTTTAAATTGCGCTGGAACTGACCGTCGGTTCCAGTCAAGAAATGATGTTCGGCCATTCGGCTTCATGGCAACTGGCTTGATCAGTTTACTCTTGTTTCTTGTGTTCCATCAAGTTCAGTATAATATATCCCCCCCCCCCCCCCCCCCCCATGGCTCTCACACAGGCGCACCCGGAGAGAACATCTCTTCATCTGAACACTCTGGCTTATAAAATGTGATGGAAAGTGACGAGACGCGCAGATCTTTTGATTCTACCACCACCATGAGCCATAAGGCTCCCCTGCCCTCGCGCTCTCGAAAAGTATCCAGTCGCCTCCTCGATGGTAGCAACAGTGAGGCACCCAGTGCTGTGCATCACGCTCTCCTGGAACAAACCCAAGCGCGTTTATCACCGGTACACCAAACGTCGGACCACTGCAGTCACTGGACAAGTGCCAGAATCACGAAACAAGAGAGGCAAATACTTACCACCTGACGGCAGATGAAATGATGATAATTTGCAGTTCTGGATTGTTCTGGAAATAACAGAACCAGGTCGGTCAAAATCGTTGACAGCATACGTTTACAGACAATTGACGATCTCCCGCTAACCCGAGTAAAACAATCCTTTGGGGAAGATTGACGACCTCCCAGAATGAGAACGTCAATTTGGGAGATCATTAATGCGGGAGAGGGTCAATTCGGGAGATCATCAATGCGGGAGATCGTCAATTGGAAGCCTGTTGTTGAAGTACGCAACGCACGTGTGATCTCTCTAATAGAATGGTGGGAAATAGTATACCCGGTGACCGCGAGAAGCGCACTGGTTCGAAAAAAACCTAGAAAATATCGTTTATAAACTGTTTTATACGGTTTACAAACGCTTTCTAACCGTTTCCGTTTAGTTTACAGGTTTTCATAAACGAAAACTAAATGATTGGAGCCTTAGCGACAACGCGTGAAAATGTCAAAACACGGCAATCAAAATGTCAAATGGCTAATGCGGCGGCTGAGAGCGCCTCCGTTCGAAGCGCACGTCTCCTGTCAAGCCTGGCAGTGCAACCTTTGTCTTCTTATAAGCGGAAAGATTAATTTGGAACACTGCACTGCAAACAAAGCCTTCTGTTCTCAAGCCCACTTCCCTTCGACATCCACCATGATTTCACTCCTTTTGCTACTTTCTGGGCGTAACCTCAACCCGCGGGCAACAGTGTTCACAGACTCCTGCAATGATATAAATAACTGCCGGAAGCTATCCGACATCATCTGGGGATGCCTCGTCACCACATTCGCGTGTACTTGGGTGTCAGTACACCCAAATGTCCCTCCACCGAACAAGAGCCCCCTTGGCCTCCTGTGGCGCCGACTGAAGATGATGCTCATTGCCATTATTGCTCCAGAATTGATGGTGGGGTTTGCAGCCAGGCAGTTTTTCATTTCTAGGTGGTATGCAAGAGGTGGGCACCACTTCATTGCTGGTGCCATCCAACTCACTCATTTAGTGCAGAGCATAAGATCTCCAAAACACATGGGTTTTTCATATCTATGGGCGGATTTGTGTCGCACATCGGCCACCATCCTGTCACAGACCCCTCCCATGTCCACGAGTATCTCACTGCAATACGTGCGGTGGATGTGGAGGATATAACCGACAAGAGCAAAGGCGATGTGTTTTCCAAAGGCATAGCATTTGCTCAGGGTGCTTGGTTCATGACACAGTGTTTTGCACGTCTTGCTCAAAATCTTCCAGTCACTGAGCTCGAGATTGCCACCCTTGCCTTTGCTGTCATCAATATCTTCATCTGGCTTCTGTGGTGGAACAAACCTCTAGATGTGCAGCGGCCTATTATGGTCATACCCCTTGATGACCAATATACTCTTAGGGCTGGATCACCAGACTCGGAGAAAGATGGCAGGAAGGCTATTGTGACCAGGCTTTGGAGTGTACTGCCTGGTGCTAGTGCTTACGGTGGTTATGACCCGGCAATACACACCTCTGTGCCCTCATTCTTCTCTTCTTCCTCAGGGGAACAAGACAAAGCCAATTTGGCTTGCTACGTTGAATGCCTCATCGGCACCATCTTGGGTGCCATCCACTGCGCGGCGTGGAATGTGGACTTTGCTTCCACCGTTGAAATGTGGATGTGGAGATCCTGCGCATTATCCATCACTGTAATTCCGCTGATTGTGGCTTTAGTAATTGCAACTGTGCACATGGGCCTAGTTGAAGAAAATTTGGGTTTGTACATATTGCTAGGGCTAGCCGGTGTACTGGTTGTTCTAACCTACACCATCGCCCGGCTCTTCCTCATCGTACTCCCACTCATTGCCCTGCGAGCCCCGGTGGCGGGGTCGCTTGTGGACGTGAACTGGAGCATCTACATCTCGCACCTTTAGCCTCCGACTCTAGAATCAACTTTGGACCCAGATCCATTTCATATTCAATTTATGTTTTACCTCTCCATACCATTTTGCAAATGACCATGTCCGTAATATTAGTGCATATGTTTCACATCACACGTTGAGTACCTTTCCAGCCATAAAGTTCACAGTATTTGAATTCAGTTTCTTTGAATCATGGTACGAACTCCCTGCACGCTTTTGAACGAGACAACGCATGCCGAGTGATAGTCAAATCAGAATCTATGTATTTTACTCACCGGCTTGAGCTTTCATTGCCTCCGCTTTCGCCGCCTACCCCCAGCTAAATACCTACATTTCGACATCTCCCGAAAAATGAACAGCCGGCTCAACAAAATGCCCGCAGCATCCTGCCAACAGCTTTTGCACCACACATTCTTTGCCAGGAAGTTCTAGCAAAAATGTAATAGACAGCAGAATTATGCGGCCATTTGTTGATGCTCAAAAACATCTGCCAAGGAATTGCAGCCGAATGATCCCATCTCCACTACCGCCGGAAAGAAAATTTAGCAAGCCCTCAAATCATGATATAAATTCGGGCGAAAATAATCCACTCGCTCTCAGGATACATACTTTCATTTGAAAGCTCATATACCTGTACATACTGAACTGTGTGTTTGGGCTTGAGGCGAAAAAGGCTAAGGTGGCCCAGTACCCAGTCTCTGATAATATCACTTTTGATTTTCTTGAAGCCAAGTGCTCTAGTTCTGGCACGACGTGTACGAAATGATTGCACCGCACGGCGTGTGTTCTGAGTCGACGATACGCCGGTTTGATTTGAGCCTGTGGAGAGTACATTCGAGCCACTTGTGGTGGCGGCACGAATTTATATTCACCCGAACTCCAAAGGCAATAACAATCTGAAAGTAATAACTGCGACGTGTTTCTGCCTCGTGCAAGTATATACACGATGAACTCAATTGCCTGCGGTGGCATTCCGACAGTCCCAGTGGGTTTCATTTATTTCTGGGCCGTATACATGTTGCAGCGGGGAAGTATTTGATGCTGCGGGGAATTTACGGCGCGTGCAGTCAGTGTGAGGGCTTACGAGCACAAATCATAGTATGTACTCGTTTCTCAGGGTTCTTGCCTAGGTATACCCCAGGTACACTATGTACGGTAGCGTTCCAGTGCGCCAAGCGCCCGGCTTCCTCTTCGGCACGGCGGCATTATTTGTTTCGGATCAATTTGACCCCTGTATGCTTCGGCGGGTCAACTCATAGTGATATCGCTGAAACAGCGATGGGTGTGAGTCTCATACCCATCGCTGCATATACAGAAGCCCTCCGGGCAGCCTTGGTTCCTCCACTGGCTAATGCCTCTGGTTTCTGGTTCTGTCAAGTCCAGAAACGCGCGCTTCGCACCTGTTTGTGAATTGTATCATACTTGTATGTAGTTTTCTGCACAAAATAATTAATTTTGCAGCAGGCTTAGTCAACTTCCGAATTCCTCAACACTGGATCCGACTCCCAGTTTCAAAGCACCGCTCATTCCACGAGCGGCATATAGTTTCTGCATGAAGAGATTGGCAGTGGCTGCCGGCTCCCCTCTTCTTGTCATCTTATTTCTCCTTCGCGGCCTCCTGGGACGCGTCTAGCCACTTGATGGTGTGACATGTCAACTGCGGACTCAAGCTAGCTGTGTCCAGCTCGCTCGAAAGGTCGCCATCGTTCAGTGTGGTACGCATGCCGTATGAATACAACTCCAAAGCCGTCCTGGGACTTTACACGTGCGGCGACAAGCTTGTCCTCCGCTACATAAACTAAATGAGTAAGAGTCAGCATTGAACAAAAACAGACAATATCAATATACGCAAAGGTGACTCGGATACATTTTCAGTGGTGGGCGACGCATACGTGGAACAGTGCTGCCGGCTCTGGATTCTGGATGAGGCCGCCATAGAGAAGAAAGAGGTAAGAGAAAAGTGATATCATGATCCACATCATTAATAAGCAGTGTATCTCGTACGGACAGACATTTGGACATGTGAGACTGGGGTGCTTTTTATTTAGTGGCTAAATACCCGTGAGAATGCCCTTAAATGCCCCCGATCATACTGCCGATCACCCAAAAACGCGGGCATTCGGATTCGACTCGTCTTTAGAGCCTCTTGATAGGGAGTTTAAAATCATTTCTGGGCCCTCTTGCAGCGGGGAGTGCCCACTCTGAGTCATTTATACTCATACCAAGTTCACATCGGTGGTTTACAAAGTAACTTACACAAATTAACTTAGCTATACAATACTTACTTTACTTTACTTTTGGCTGGGTAAGTTAATTTGTCAAGTAAAGCTAAGCGAAAGTGAAAGGAACGTAAAGGAAAGTTAATGGCACACTCGGATCAACCATCAAAGTAAGTATGATTGTGTTTGTTGCGGAGTAACTTTGAGTGAACTTGACGCCATTATGGCTTCTGAGGCCTTATTTCGGGAGGAGGTATTGTTCATGCAGTACGAAGTAATATATCCTGCCCGGATATCTCACCCAACAGCCCGGTGGAAGGGGATGTTATTATATTCAAGCTGTCACCCACCCAACTTCCGCACCGTGAAATCTCTTCATTTGAACTCTATATCCCCGTATTTTTAATTTAGAAGAGATGAGTAGAATCTAATAAACATATTTTACGTGCCTCCCAACCTTCCACATTTTTATCTGTGCCCCCATTGAAATTTTCAACTGCGAGTTAAATAGTGAAACACGTGAGTTTACGGTGCTAATTTCACAAGTGGCGAGCCCTAGGACATTAGTGGCACAGTATCTAGTCAACACACTGCCATAACTGTTTTAATCGATGATCGACCGTTGCCTAACTTGGCCCACTGATGGCATAAGTAAGTTTGTTCATGTTTGACTGATGAACTTGGGCGGCCAAGTTCGTTCAAGCTACGGTAAACTTCCGTTCAGTCAAAAGTGACATTTACTTAACCAATGAATCCGATTCCTAAATCGCTTTGCCGATATTAATCTTACACCCACAGCCGCTCAAAAGCGACGTTGCATTCAGAACATTCCAAAGACCGGCTGGATCAATTTCAAAAATAGCGAGGGTACTGGGTGAAGCTAGATGATCAAAGCAAATATAATCCTTCAGAGAGTAGTTGAACTCATGTTCAACTTGAGTCTGTCACTTTTTAGTGGTCATACAGTGGGCTAAGATGTTATAACGACTGCGGGATTAAAACATAATTTTTGATGTGCTGTGAATGCAGAAACTTATGCCCAATTCTCTCCTGGGGCATAAATTGGCCGAGAACACAATTTGGAGTCGGACTAAATGTAACTAAGTCTCTAGGTAGGTTTTAATTCTCCCAAAATTTCACTGTTGGTGCTGATGCATTTATAACCCAAGGTTCACGCACACCCTTAATCGGGCACACCAAGTAAAAATGGGTGGAACACATGTTTGAGCAACATCTAATGTGATACTTAGCCTCATGTCTTCGCTTGGAATCCTCCCAACTAGTCAAGAAAAAACTTTACTTTGAACCGTGCAAGGAAAGTAAACTGGGACCACCGTGGGAAAGTTCCGGTAAGTTAAGTAAAGTTAGCCGTGCCAAACTTAGGCGGTAAGCAGAGTTCTAAGTTAGGAAATAAGGTACTTTATTGGTCCTCCTTTTCCAGTCAACCTTCTGTGTGAGTTCGAACCTGGCAGCTGTCTCTTTTTTTAGTGATCTACGGTTTAACCTACTGTTTGAACAAATCCACCATCAAACCAGATCATCCGTTGAGACACCGATTGTTTAATCAAACTTTATATGATTACTGAAACACACTACGACATCGATCCATGTAAGAGGCCAGGGTGCGGCGTTTAGAGATCAGCCGCTCCAGTTCGTCTTCCAGCCTCTTTGTCTCGGCATCATAACGTCGAAGTTCGACCGGGGCCGCAGATATCGTTGCCCGAAAACTCGATGTCTCTGGGGGAAGAACATTTGAGCGGAGCATATCATTCAGGGCTGCAAATTGGCCTCCATTTGGGAGGAAAGACGAGCCGTTGCCACAAGCCTGGCAGACAGCTGAGCCTCCCAAGCTCATCGCGGTGAAATGAGAAAGAATCAAAAGGCGCTGTCAAACACGATCGAAGCCCGAGTCGTCGGATCGCATCAACCGCGGCTGTTCAACAAGCGCCTAACAAGCGCCAGCTCGTTGGTTGGAGCATGGGTGGAAATATTCAGCCTGACATCCGCGGGTGTGTTGTGGCTCCCGACAATGCGACTTAAAAGCAACTGTTAATAGAGCTGGAAATGGATATTGGGAATGCGAACTTGAACCAGCTCACTTCGACAGTAACATTACAGCCGTTGTCGGAACCGAGGGCGCCAGCGAAAGTTTCCCGTTTCGGGTGCGCAGTTTTCACAGAATTGCAGAGAACTCTGTCAGTTCTCAACAGATTTGCGTGAGGCATAGCTAGATCTATCAGGGTAAGTGGGTATTAAGGGGGAAAACCCACCGCAGTCCCTAGGGTCAGTCCCTAGGGGTTTATGTAATCCTAATTTAGGGTTTGTCAATACTAGTAGACACCATTCCTACTGCTTGCCATGGATCACATACTATAGGGGTGTACATCAGCAGACTACTCTCACCATGGCTGTAGACACCATTCTTAAAGTTCACTGCACATTCCGCCACCGTCCTCTGGTCTGCAGGCCATATTTTTGGATTCGGTTTCTTCCATATTTCACTCTGAAACATGGTTTCAACACTGTGTGTCAGTGTTATCAGTGTTTCCACAAAGTTCGAGATGTGGTTCTAGTGAGTCATATTGCATCCAACGGAGGTCCCTCTATTGCCCAAAAAATGACATGTTGGGAGCAGGTTGTGGATATCGTTGAGATCTGTCATATCTCAACACAACTGCTTTAAATGAGAAAAGCAACATTTTATGGAAAAACTTGGCAGTTAACACCGAGAGCCACCAGGAGTTATTGGAAACTGCTGAGGAAAGGAGCAGAGATATCCGATGTTGATCGACATCGGCCACTGTCTAATCTGCCCATCAATCAATGGTAAATAGCAGGCAACAATGGCCATCAGTATCCACCAGTGGCCAGTGGTGTCCAATGTTGACCACCAGTAAACTTTCCAGTCTGGGGTTTATAACTCGCGTGAATCAGAAAATGTCTGTTTTGGGCAGTTCCTGATTCCCGTGACCGATTTGCCCACATCTCAATGAGTTGGGCAAAGATAGGGAAACATCTGAAAATTCCAACTACTGTGCTCAAATCTTCACCGAATGATCTAGAATTTTGGTAGGGGCTACGTCGATACGTTTAGAGTGTGCTCTGATATTATCTGAGGCATTGAAATGCCGGTGCGGAAACATATCTTCGCCCAATGCCGAACGTTGCTTCTAGGTCTGCTATTGTCGGTTCTTTCGATAGTTCAAAGTCGATGTATATTTTTTACCATTCCGAGTCATTCTACAACCGAGCTACGGAGTTGAAGAAGGCTAACTAACCTCTATTTCCAACAATCTATCCATCCATCCACCTGTTGCGCACCGCTCGCCCACCCACAACTCACGAAATCAACACATCGAACACCTGACTGCCATAATTCAGACCCGAGCACGATTGTACAGCTGTCGTCTGCCCCGCCGTGTTACCGATTACAGCGCACTGTCCCGTGCCGGTGGACTGCACCGTACACCCGTACGCAATTTCGGGGTCCTCGCAGGAGTGGCAGGTGAAGAACCATCCTTGGGTGCTGTTAATGTGGTTAGCACACTGGCCAAGCTTTGATTGTTTTGTTTCGTAAGGAGGCCTACTTACGTGTTCCCAGGGAAGGTGGTAATGCGGGGCTGGAGCAGAACCTGGGTCAGGTTTGCGTTGATGGTGGGGTACAAAACTTGGCTGGACGGAGCATTAGCGAAACTATATATCAGGAAAGTCAGTATGCAATTTGTGCGATACAATGAAGGATTCCTACGTCAAGAGCCCGTTCCCGCTAGGATCAACGTTGAACACTGGACGGAGAGGGATGGTGACGTCCTGCGCCTCGATGGGGACGTTGGGGAAGTACGCGCCGGGGGGAACCCGAGCTGGTACTGCCCGTTGACAATGTTGATCTGCTTGCCAGCGACAGCGGGGTTACATCTGCCCGCGCGAGCCTGCACTGCGGTGGCAGTGGTGCCGACGCTGGCAAGGAGGAGGGAGGTGAGGACAGAGGCCACGGAGAGCATTCTCAATTTTGTTGCAGGTCAATCAAGTCAGTGAATTTGTCCGGGTGTTGGATAAAGTTGAGAGCTGAATCGCTGGGTTTTTATATAACAGCTGCATCCAAGTAGACAACTGGAGATCGGGGGAGAAGGGTAGATTCATTTCGACGGGCTTCGACGAAGCCGTTCCACACGCACCTTTGTTTTATTTGCAGTATCCCCTTGGTCCGGGAATTGCAATACTTGATGATCACACGACTACAGAGGGCTTGAAGAGACATTCCCGCATTGATCGGCGGCTCCGAGTCGAGAATGTTGCCGGCAGTATGCCCAGCGGTTTCCGCTGAATTGTGGAGATACCGGAGATTGGAATGAAGGTGAACCCTAGCCCCAAAAATAAATGGATCGCCCCCCCCCCCCCCCCCCCCCCCCCATCCGAAGAATAAAATACATAGGTCGACGAGAAGTCGACAGTGAACTGTAAGCGAGTTGCCACGACTGTTGAAGAAGGGAATCGGATGATTGTTTGATCCGATGGCCAGCTGTCAATGTGTGTGCACATGCTTGGCGATGCCGTTATTCCGAATCTGTTGGCGCGTCCAGAACTAAGTAGTGCAAAGCAAAGGAGAGGTACCCAGACACAAGAAAGGCCGATGTGAGCCCAAATTAGCAGTTGGATGAGGTGCGTGTACCAACAGAGACCGAGGTAGACGGAAGTAGCTGAAGGTAGTAAGGATGGACATTGGACACGGGTACACCCGCGGGTACGTTCGGGCTTACCCGTACCCGGACCCGTAAAACCCGTACGGGTTACCCGCGGGTCTTCAACGCACCCGCGGGTCCCCAAACTCGTCGAGTATACCCGCGGAATTTCCATCATAAATAACATTTTATTGTCCAGCACGGTGCAGTAAAATGTAGACTATTTAACAATGTGATTAGATTTGGTTGTCCTCTGCTGTGTGCGCTCGATAGAGGTTGAACCGGGTGCGAAGCTGCTTTTCAACAGTTGAAATTGCTGTTGTGCTGAACTTGTTGATGTGGAAATACTCCAGCTTGGAGCTGGGGTGATGTGCTATTTTGCAGTATAAAAATTTGAAGGAAACTACTAGTCTACTACATACTGAGGGACAAATAGTAGATGTGCAAAAACCCGCGGGTACACGGGTCGGGTACGCGGGTTAAGCGTGGGTCTGAATCACGACCCGTACCCGTACCCGCCCTCACCCGCGGGTGTACCCGCGACCCGTGTCTATCCTTAGGAGGTAGGCAGGGTACACCGAGGTAGACCAACTTGCGTCTACATCTCGTGGTACATGTACGTCTACCCGGGTAGACAGAGAGTAGACTAAAGTACACCAAGGTAGCCCGAGGTCTGTCTACGGGGGGTCTCACAGTGATATCAGTTGATAGACTTAATTCTGTCTTTGTTTTCAAACAACTTTATATTAGTTTTCTTTCCATCTCAAAGACATGTACTACAGCATAAACTAACAAGCCAGTATTAATTCCAGTCAGAATGAAATAGAAGAGATAGTCAGATGGAATGAAAGAGGCGAGAGCAGGTAGGACTTATTAGGAGTGGAATTAATTTGTGTTGGACTTGGAAGACGGAATGAAGAGGGTAGAAGATCCCCGGGGGTGCATCCTGAATGAGTAGATTAATTTCATCTGTAAGCAGAATTAATTAGGACAGACTGAACTGGAGTGAAAATGAAAGCCAGGTGATTAATTCTTCTATTAGTTCTTGATTGATCCTGTGTTAATCTCAAAGCGGGACAGGCTGAAACTTACTCGGGAAGACCCGAATCAGAGTTCGTGGCGGCATTACGCTCCACAGGCGCGTCGCAATGTGCGAAAGCATGCATGGGACTCACCAATTTGAATACAGCAGCGCGCGTCGGTTCTGCGCGTTGCACTCGCGTTCGGGGAGTGGGGGGAGCTGGAGAAGTCAAATATACGAGTGTACGGGGACGTCGCAAAGTCGTCGCATAATCGCTGGAATATGTTATAAGTAGGGAGCAAGGAAGGTGAATCAAAACGGTATAGCGTGAGCACTTGGGACGTAAAAAAAGCGCGGGGCAGCGCTCCGTATGTGCGCACCTGAGAGACGTCGGCGGGAGCGCGGGAACTCCAGAACTAGAAGCGGGCTGTCCACAGAGGCACGGCGCGTGGCGAACACTTCGGAAATATGCACAGCGCATTTAGACGGAGTAGAAGACATGCTAGGTAAATGAAAAGGGCATACCGTTCAGTGGCAGGGCACTAAAAGCCTGCAAAAAATTGTGGGGTGTAGTAGGGATATGTCCCTGGAGTGCGGCTCGGGAAGGGCCTGAAATAGAAGAAGGATGTGTGGATCCGTAGGATACGAAAAGGGGAAGAAGAAGGTGTACAAAGATAACGAAAAGTTAAGAGGGCTCGGAGATGAGAACAGAAAAAGGAGTATAAAAGGGTGTGAGTTGTCAGGCGTGTGGCCTGAGATCCGAGCACAAGACTAGATTACGGCTGTGTGAGAGCAACCGTGGGTTTTGATAGACCAGGACGTCTCCCAAGTTAAACTAAGAAGAGATCGTCGACAGGTCTGATATGTGAGATTGAATGGATGTGGTATCTGATGACGATGCGATGCTGAGCCGATCAGCCGAGGAGGACGAGAATAGACTGCTCAGGGGCTTCGATACCCCTGCGAGAACAAGTGGGACGAGTTGGATGACGAGAGGACACGACTTGAGCTGGATGCGAGAGCTCCGAGTGGCTGGTATGAAGCAAGCAAGAAGGTGGGTCGCTGTTTACGCTACAAACAAATTTACATAATCAATCACCCAGCGCGCCCGTTCTCGAAGGCCGCTGGGGCTGCACTACATATTAAAATTGTGTAAACTAAGCCCATGTCAAGGCAAAAGCCAGAGGAACCTACGACCGAATAATCCCTCCACCCAGGGTATGCAAATAGATGCAATGGCTCGGTCAAATGATGGCAATAGGAGCGAAGGGGACTGCCCGCCAACAGTCCCGGTGTCGGCCCGCAACGACACCCTCGTATGCATGACCTACGACCCCTGGGCTTCAGAAGTAGCCTGTCGCCTGAACCCCTGTCAAAGAAGCAGTAGATAAATCTATTTAAAATAAAAATGCAAACCCAACCAGAAATCCATCTAAGAATCAAGACGTCCGAGCTCGCAGCTCAGAGATATCGAAAGAAAATGTGGAAATGGATGCCCGTAAATATTTCGGGGCTTGCCTTCAAAATCCGAGCGCAAAGCCGACCTTGAGCTGCACCGGTAGAGCTCGCAAATCCATCGAACGGACACTAAGTCCAATAGACGCCGGTTAGGCGCCCGGCCCGGATGAAATGAATTCTGCGCAGAATATGGGGAATAAAAATGTAGTTAGTAGATGTAAATGAGAGGTGAAAATGGGGTATATGGGTAAGGTGGTTCGTTAATAGATTATGATATATAAACGAAATAAAATGTTGAAAATATCACCGCCCATAGATAGGTCTTCTAGTCGTTCATGCGAGGTATTTCCACACCTCGGCCGTCCGACCCTACCACAGGGGCATGGCCGGTGTGTCTATACACACAGTGGAAAAGGTCTCCAACACAGCTCGTGATTTAACTGTAGGATGATAAGTGGGTGGAATCGAACTTACTGCGAAATGTTGCCACTGAAAAACAAAGGGCCCGGGTACCACGCGAAGTGGCCATCGAAGCTAAGAGAGAAGTCTCCTGACATGTAGTCAGGCCGAAGCATTGATGCTGAGCAGAGTCGATTAGAATGAAGGTCCAGAATTCCTTCTTGCGATGTTTGGGATGCTTGTCGAGGTGAAAGAGGAGTATATAGGAAACCCGACACAGTGACACACCTGTCAAAAATCAGCAAATCCGACACATCTGAGAAATCCCGCACGTAGATCAGGAAATCCGATACATTTCGCCGCATGGGACACAGTTTTCAGCAATAGGCAGCTAGTCGGAGCTCGCCGCGGCTACAAGCGGCTAAAAATGGCTTCGGCTATCCGGCGCCTGAACGCAGTGACACCCCCAAAAAATGAGTGAATGAAAGAGCGAGCGGGTAACTCACGATGCGTGCCGAATTGAAGGAGGAAACGCAAGCGATGGGAAGAAAAAAATAGGGAGTTCTTGATCGGAAGAAAGAAGAATGGGGAAGAAATCGAGGATGCACGTCTGCCTGAAAACCCACACCCCACCGCTCCCGCCAAAAAAGAAAAAAGAGCAGGCGGACAAGCCACAATTGGGGACGCAATTTAGGGCGGAAGTTGAATGCAAGGCCCGTAGTGGTGGGAAAGTTCGGTTCAGGCTTTCGGTTCGAACTCGAACCGAACTGAACTGAACATGAAGTTCAGGTTCAAGGTTCAGTAGATTCCTGAACCTGAACCGAAGTTCAGGTTCAGAGTTCAATGTAGGATCACTTTTGCTGAACGCGTTCAAACGCGTTCGAACGCCGAACTTGATGCCGAAGTTTGCGCAGGTTTGGCAGCCCAAATAAGGTCAAGCAACACGTCTTTTCCGGCACCCCCTGACCATGTCAGCAGCAAAAGGTCCTCAAGCAATCAGCTATCACACTGAGCAGGCATTCCTATAGGCTGCTATTGTCTTTAAAATCACATTCCATTGACCACCGTCGCGACAACAGATGTTCCCAAGATTTTCTGTCCACTCCTTGATTTTTGGCCTCCGTCTCCATGCTTGCGGCAATCGCCAAGCTTGCGTAAAACAATAAAGACAATAAGACTCACCGATCTACATGACCTTAGCACACCGACATTAAGCGTTCAAAAGGATGCTCACCGAGTGCTTCATGTACCTCCAACTTATTCACCATGTATGAACCAGCTCTCGGATGTGCTCAGAATGTTGACGGAACTCTTCGCGATGCCTCCCAGATAAACTGGTTCAACGACCGCGATGATGAGCTTCCAGCTTCTGGTCCCGATGCCTCCTCTTCCCAACTTCATCCATTCTTCACTGGAGCTGCTAAGCCAGTCGGCAAAATTGCTGGAGCGCGTCGCTCTTCTCGTACCACTCGTCCGTCGTCCTGCATGATCGACCCAAATAACGCGGAATCCTCTGTCAGTGCGGGTAAGCGCAAGGCAGAAACGGTTGCGTACATTTTACTGTTTGATTTTGGGTGGGAAAAATCATTTCGGTTCACGCGTTCGAACGCGTTCTGAACGCTGAACCGAACCGTTTGAACCTGAACCTGCAGTTCAGGTTCGGGGTTCAGCAAATGTCCGAACCTGAACCAAATTTCAGGTTCAGCGTTCGGGAAAAACAGGCTCTGAACCGAACTGAACCGAACTTTCCCAACACTATGCAAGGGTGAAAAGGGTGACACACGGCTACCAGCGAACTCACAACCACCTCTCCAATATAAACGAATAAAAGAGAGAAGGCCGAAGAAACAAGCCAGTAACAATGCCCGGGGAGAATGAAGGAGGAAACGACAAAGGAAAAAAGCGGAGCGATCGATGGAAGGGGAAAAAAGAGAGACAAGAGGTCCATCTCGTGCTAGCGAACCCACTTCCCCAAAATAAAAGCCAAAGAGCACAAGTACGAAGAAGCAAGCGATGCGCGACGGAAATGAGAGAGGAAGACAAGAAAGCAACCAGCGGAGGAAGGCATGGGAAGAGAAAACGAGGGTGCATGCCGCTAGCGAACCGCTCACCCAAAAATAAATGAAAAATAAATAGTAGAGCAATTGCGCAAGTCGCAGTGCGTGCTGACATGAAGGACGAATGAGAAGAAAAGGCAGAAAGCGATATATGGGAAGGGCGGAGGGAAAAGAGCCAAGGTGAGGTGAGGACACATGCCAGCGAACCAGGACCACCAAAATAAATAGATGACTCAACGAAGGAGTAAATGAAGGAAGAAGCAAGCAGTGAGAAAGGTGCCGAAATTGAGGGAGCAAGCGCAAGCGATGGGAATGGAAAAAGAAGGAAGAAATTGAATGGGGGGAAAAACGAGAACGCACGGCAGTGCCACCGCGGCTAAAAGAAACAGGGTTTAAGAACCAATGGGACGAAGGAGTAGGAAGCGACCAAAAAAAAAGCGGAGGGATCGGTGGGAAGGATGAATGAGGGAAGATGGTAGCGATGGGAATGAAGTAAAACGAGGAGTAAACGAAAACGGGGAGAAACCGGGAATCGATGCAAGATCATACATGCAATATGAGGAAGCGACACAGGACGCAAAAAATACGCAGAGAAAGAACACCGTCCTGGACCCGCTCCGCTAAGACGCAGAAGAAACGCGCAGCGGAGGCAGTCGACGATTCCACAAGAAGATGCGGAAAAACTGACGGGAAGGGGAGGAGGAAACTTGATAGATGTGCAGAGGACCGCCGCACAACGTAAAGTAAGGGACTTGCACACTCGCAGGATGAACGCGCGCGGCCTAAGTCGCAGCACAGCACGAGTGCTCGAGTCGTGGCGCACGATGAGCGTTCGCAGGCTGCAAAATAAAGGCGAAATGCGTCGCCCCTCCGTTGCGCGCGGGTGGGAGGAGCGAGCGACGGGTGCGCCTGCCTATTTTTAAATATAACACACGGGACACGAGAGGGGAGGGGGAGAGATGGGAAGGGAATTGAGAGGGGGGTACAGGGATGGAAAGGAGGGGATGGAAAGAGAAGGGGTGGATGGAAAAGCGTAGGGGTAGACGAACAATTGGGCTAGAGATGGAGAGATGCAGGAATGCGCGCGAGAGGAGAAGAGGGGGGGGAGCAGACGCATCGTGGCGTGTCGGGAAAAAGAGGTCACCAGCCGTCATATAATCAGTTGCGGGCGTCGTGCTCCAAGCAAGCCACCCACTCCACCAGCACTCGCCCCGCGTCCTTTACATAGGGCCTCATAATGAGTCGCAAATGGCTCCCTGCTCTGCCGGTTCGCCCGTGCGTCGCCCTCGCCCGGCTCCGTCCTGCCGGCAAGCACGAGCAGGGCGTGCGCGGAAAAGCACGAGCACGCCGCCACGCGCGCGCAGGGCATGCGGTCCGCGGTGTACGCCACACATGCGAGGTGCGGGCAGTGCGCCGGCGGCGGGGTGCTGCGGGCGGTGCAGGCGGGCACGGGAGCTCGGCGCAGACGTTCCGCGAGACGGCGAGGTGCGTGGCGAGGGTGGAGGCGAGGAGGAGACTAGGAAGGAGAGATAACTCAACCGCAGGTCGAGGGCGGAGCTCCCAGTCGATGATCCGCTGCATCCAGTCCTCGGTCCGGCACACGACGATAGTGTGCAGCTAATTCGAGGGACGCGACGTCTTTTCTGACATACCAGGCACGGGATCGTGCCGCGCCTCGGTGATGAATCTTACGACGTCCTCTGGAAAGATGGGCCGTGCGAGTGATTTGTGGGTTGCGGGTCCGCCAAGGGTGCTCAAGTAGGTTTCATGACGAGGGTGGAATGGCAGGATGTATGTAAGAAGTATTGGTTGAGGGTAAGTAACCACGAAAAAGGCGCGGTGGATGGACGGACAGGCCACAACAACGCCACCCGACAGGGGATTCGTCGCGTCCTCCGGCCGGGCCCAATTCGGCCGGCTTCAAACGCAAATAATATTCAAAAGTTCATCTCACGTTCTAGCTTCGCTTCCGGACAATTTCAATAATTCACTGTCACTATTCACACCTCCAAGATGGGATTGCTTGCAATTTTGATGAATTGAGCGAAATATATTCTGCCGATTTTTGGTGGGCTCAATAATCATTTTTAGCCGCACTCCAAACATAGAGCGAATAAAATCAATCCATATCGGACCCACTGTGTTTGATTGACTGGCTTGAATATTAATATCCATCGCCTTAACAGTCCCTGCGGGCAAACATGCAGATGAGTACGGTAAATTGCATAGTAGGTAGGCATGTGAATCAGAAAAATGGTTGAGAACCACACCTACAATCAACTCACTCCCGTTTACAATGTTATCTGAGGCGGCAATCAGCGACGATGGCGAGAGTCGGATCATCGCAATATCACCATCGGCGGAACCGCCTTGGGCAGAGGGTTAGATGAAGAACTTCCCGCCCTATTCCCCCCCATCACACCCTATGTATTAGCCTGCAAGTGCTCGGCGGAATGATCAATGTGGGCAAAAGGGCCTTGCAAAATTCTGTCAGACGGGCAGTCGCTCACATAGTGGTCATACAGTGAGTGACTTGTACTTTTCGAGACTCTGTATGTTCTCAGCGCGTCCAGCGTCTCGGATAGCCTGCTAGCTGTCAATTGTCGATGCAGTGCGGCGCCGTCTATTTAGAGAGCAAAAAAGGGCAAAGTTGACTCCCATTGAGGGAGAGGAGCCATTTTGGGATGATGGTGGTTCAAGACAAGAGAGGTCTCTCGGTTATGTAGGTAGGTAGCCAGAAATTGATCATTCTTCGTGGAGACTCCAGGTAAAAAAAATGCGACATTCCAAGCTACTGACAAGGATCTTCTGTCTTAAGCGGTCATGTCGGAGCGCCTCTGTTCGGTTTTAAAGCGCACGACGCTAGCAAGTCCTCCGTTCTCAATCCCACGTTCCTTCGACATCCACCATGATTTCACTACTTTTTCTGGTCCACACACTCTCTGGGCATAACCTCAACCTGCGAGCAACAGCGCTCACAGACTCCTGCGACGATATAAATAACTGCCGGAAGCTATTCGACATCATCTGGGGATGCCTCATCACGATATTCGCGTGTACTTGGGTGTCAGTACACCCAAATGTCCCTCCACCAAACAAGAGCCCCCTCGCCCTGCTGTGGCGCCGACTGAAGATGATGCTCATTGCCATTATTGCTCCAGAAGTGATGGTGGGGTTCGCGGCCAGACAGTTTTTCATTTCTAGGTGGTATGCAAAAGGTGGGCAGCGCTTCTTTATCAGCACCATCCAACTCACTCACTTAGCACAGAACATAAGATCTCCAAAACACATGGGTTTTTTATTTCGATGGGCGGATTTGTGTCGCACATCGGCCACCATCCTGTCACAACCCTCTCCCATGTCTGCAAGTATCATGGCGCAATACATGTGGTGGATGTGGAGGATATAGAGGACAAGAGCAAAGGCGATGCGCTTTCCAAAGGGGTAGCATTTGCCCAGGGTGGCTGGTTTATGACTCAGTGTTTTGCGCGTGTCGCCCAGAACCTTCCCATCACTGAGCTTGAGATTGCCACCCTTGCCTTTGCTGTTGTAAATGTCTTCATCTGGCTGCTGTGGTGGAACAAACCTCTGGATGTCCAACGGCCTATTACAGTCATACCTGTCAATCACCAACATCCAATGAATCCTCTTGAGGCCAGATCACCATACTCAGAGGAAGATGGCCTGAGGCGTATTCTGCTCGGGCTTTACGACATAATGGACGGCAATTACAATGCTTACGACCCGGCAGTACACACCTCTGTGCCCTCATTCTGGTCTTGCCCAGGCAAGCAAGACAAACGCTGTGTCGCTTTCTTCATTGAATGCCTCATCGGTACCATCTTTGGCGCCATCCACTGCGCCGCGTGGAATGCGGACTTTGCCTCCACCGCCGAAATGTGGATGTGGAGATCCTGTGCATTGTCGGTTACTGCACTTCCGCTGATTATAGCTTTGGGCTTTTCAGCTTGGGAAACAGGCCTAGTCGACGATGTTTCGGTTCTGCCTACATTGCTCTGGGGGATCTTGGCACTGGCCATTCTAATCTACCCGATTGCCCGGCTCTTCCTCATTGTACTCCCACTCATTGCCCTGCGAGCCCCGGCGGCGGGGTTGCTCGTGGGTGTGAACTGGAGTGTCTACATCCCGCACCTCTAGCTTCCGAGTCTGAACTCAACTCAGTCCTGGATCCATTTCATGTTCAATCTATGTTTCACCTCAGGACTTTAAAATGACTGTGTCACTGTCTGTAATATACGGCACATATACTGTCAAATACCTGGAGTTGTTCACAGGGTATTTCTGGGTGACTTGCACACAACTTTGTCTTTGGATCACATTGAAGTTTACGACGGAGTTCATCTGCCGCATACAACTCCTTGAGGATATTTTACAACTCCTCAAAGATGTTTACATCTCCTAGGGACAATTCAAGAAATTCCGGAGTTTCAATGACATTGATGAGAAACTGATGATGCCTTCTGCCGACATCTATATTCGGCGGTAATAACATTTGTCGCCATTGTTAAGCCATCAAGGGATCATGGTGGTACAGTACACCTTTTGAATGCACTTAAGGGGTGCCTTGAGCTTCTAGGACATGACTAACTGAACATGTGTTAAATTCAGCCTTAAACAGTGCCTATGATGGGGGTCTCCTCAAATGTTTCCAAAACTCAAGCAAAATTGTTCAATAGGATTAGCCCCAATTTATGGCACCACTCACATATTTTTTGAAGTAGCTGCAGGGCCAGAATGAATTTTCTAAGCCAGAACACGATGATTGATGGACTTGCTGTTCTGACGGGATATTGATGATGACGCCCCACATTTTGGGGAGATATAAACACATTGGAGAGGTTGTAAACCTTGTAAAATACACGTAATTGTTGGACAGTATATTACCCATAGTAATACCAGCACATATGTTTCACATGTTGAGTACCTTTCCAGCCATAAAGTTCACAGTATTCCAATCCAGTTTCTTTGAATCATGGTACAATCTCCCTCCACACTTTTGAACGAGACAACGGCATGCCGAGTGATAGTCACTTCAAAATCCATATATTTAACTAGTCGGCTTGAGGTTTAATCGCCTCCAGCTTCGCCACTTGCCGCCAGCTAAATTCCTGAATCCCCTGCTTCTCCAGAAACATGAACAGCTAGCACATTGTGTGCGTCCACATCCTTCGCAGAGTATTGATCTAGTTGCGGGGAAAGGCGCCCGTTGGATCCGGGGTCGGTGCATTCTGCTGTCCAAGGCGCTTTACAAAGCCAACAGCGGAGAAGCCTCGCATAAAGCCAAGTAAATAATAGATAATGCAAGCACCTGATAGCACGATGGTGCGTGTCCGCGTCTCATGGACCGTATCGCATCAAAGTTCTGCGGAAGGCCGCCGTTCGACCTGGGTCGGTGCATTATTGGTAATGAAGAAGTTGATTTTTATTTCTTCTCAAAAAATCGACTCAAATGGTTGAACAGCTCGGAATAAAGCGGGGGGAGGACAACCGATAGTGCACGGAGAGGGTGAATAATCGAGTTGGTGAAATGGGATAGGAAGCGGAAGATATGCTCCAGAATGAGAGAAGCACTACACATACAACCCCCCCCCAAAAAAAGAAAAAGAAAAAGAAAAAAGGAAAACTAGACTCACCCCTCCAAATCGACATCTTTGTCCCGCCACGAGTCTACGCAGCCGTTTCCGATGGCCGTAGTGGGCTTCCGCTTGGGGGCCCACGACAACTGGGAGTGTCTGTTTCTTTTTTAGTAAGTGAATAAATAAGAGGAGATAAATGGAGCGTGAAATAGATGGAAGCAATGTGAATGCTAAGGCGAGACAAACAAGCACGGTGAGTAGATGAAGAAGAGAATGCACCCACTTTCTCATGCTCACAATGCCGCCCATACCTGAGTGGGTGAGTGAGTATACGAGTGAGACAGGAGTATGCAGCCAGAAATGCGAAAATGGAGGTGGACACCATCCTGTCTAACGGAACGGGTTCGAACCGGTCCACAATTTCCCTCAATTCCGCAACCCTCGAACTGGACCACTGTCGGTACAAATTCGAACTCACAGCCTTGAACCACCGTGTTCCTGTTCAGGTCCTGACCGCTAACTGCGAACAGGACATGGCATCTTTTAAGTCGGGGAACGCGGAGGAAGTGAATATTTGCTCAAAAGCCTCGCAAGAAATGAACATTTACTCACCGGAAGAAAAGCCCATGCCACTCCCTATTCAGACTAAATAACCAAAATAACCAGCTTCCAAGCACCCTGCCCGTAGGAGAGGGAGTCAGAGTCTAACCACTTTTATTTACTGTATCCTCCCTCGCAAGAACCAAATCCACCACTCCTGGGAAAGAAAAGTCACGAGCAACGGCATTTTATTGAGAAAGGGCAAGTAGACAAGCAAGGGTAAAAAAAGGTCAATGGCTAACCGGCTGCGCCCGGCTCCTCATGAGGAGTGATCTTGAGCCAACGGCACAAAACTGCCACCCTCACCAATAATTACACCGGGAATGTGAATACATATCACCTTTCCATGAGCGCTTGCTGGTTCGGCTGCACCAGTGACGACGTCAAAGGAAAAGCAGAAGAGCGAAGAAGCAAGGAATGAAAAATGGGACGAAAGGAGGAGCGCACAGAAGTGAGAGAAAAAGCAGCGGAGCGACCGATGGAAAGAAACATGAGCGAGAAGGCGTCTATCTGGTGCCAGTGTCCGACATCCCACCGCACGACGCCGAAAATGAATAAAAGAGCACAAGAACGAAGAGGCGCGCAATGGGACAAATGAGGGAGGAAGCGATGGGGGAAAAGCGGCGCAGCAGTGGATGGGAGGGCGGGCACAATGGGGGAGGGAATTGAAGAGAGAAAGACGCGGAAGCACGCTAGCGTCTCGCAGAGAGCCCACGTCCCCACCATGTCCTCCCAAAAACACAAATAAATCGGCAAATAAATAAGAAAGCGAGCGTGCTAGTCACACTGCGTGAGGGAAAGCGGGGACAGAAATGGGGAAGGATGCCGTGGAAAAAGTAGGGGAGCGATTGATGGCAAGGATGAAAAAAAGCAACGAGAAAAAATGAGTACGCACAATCGATGAAAACCAAAAAAAAAAAAAAATGAAAGAGAGGAAGGGAGGGGGGAAAAAGTACGCCACACCCCACCGCACCCCTCCAAAAAAAAAGGAGGATAAGAACGAAGAGGCATGCAATAATGAACCAGGCGAAGAACAATGGGACAAGGAGGGAGGAAAACGCGGATGCAAGCCTCAGCCCCCGCCCCCCCCCCCCCCCCCAAAAAAAAAGAGTAAACAAATAAAAGAGGAAGCGCGCAAATCACAGTGCGCGATGAAATCAAGGGACAAACAATGAGGGCGGAAGCGAGTGAAAAAAGGGGGCGGAGCAATCAATGAGAGGGAAGAAAAACTGAGGGAGGGAATTAGTTGAAAAGAAGAAAAAAAAAATAAGGAAAGGTGGGATGAAAGGAAACAAGGAGAAAACGAGGAAGCAACGCACGAACACGTGCAAGCCAGTGAACGCCAAAACGTGGGACAGGAACGTGCCCAGCACGCCCCGCCAAGGCGCAGAAAAAATGCGCCGATGGATGGTCGACATCGCAAGATGATTGGAAAAAAGCTCACAATTTAAAGATGCGAGCAAAAAGACAGGATGGAACTTGATAGATTCAAAACTTCCTGAAGAGGAGCGCCCGAACAATGTAAGCACAGAGAGGGACTTGCGTACAAAGTAAGTAGACGATGCGACGCGCCACATCGTGCCGCAGGAGGCCGTGCGCGGGCCGAGCCGCAGCGCAGCGCGCGCGCATGTCGCAAATTGACTGAGTGACCTGCGCCGGGCGCCGTGAGGGAGCGCACGCCCACGTACGCACGCATGCCGCAAATCGAGGGCGAACTATGCCACTCACACCTGCGTTGCGCAGGAGCGGTACGAAATAATAGTGTACGCCACGGGGTGTGCCTAGAATAAGCAGGCCTGCCTATTTTAGCAATTATAAGGGGTGGGAGGGCTGAATTGGCATGGGATACGGGGAGGGAGGGGAAGCGAAGGGCGAAGGGCGAAGGGGGCATGGAGGAAGGGGAGGGGTGCGTGGGTAGGAGAAGAGGTGGATGGGCGTGCAGAAAAGTGGCGGGACAGACGAAAAAAATGGGCTAGGCGCGGGGGGAGGCGCAGCCGTATTGAGGAAATGGGAATGGAAAGTAAGAACGAGAAAGAGCGCACCATGCTTCGTATAATCAGCTGCGGGGATGCTCCAAGCGACTCTTCTATCCTTCCACCTTTGCCACCAGTCTACGAGCAATTGCCCCGGATCCCTCACATACACACGGCGTCATAATGAGTCAGAAACCGCCCCCTGCTCTACGGAAGTCTAGCCCTCGTCCGGCGCCGTCCAGCTGACGACACGAGCTTGGCGCTTGTGAGGTATGCGGGGTTTGAGGTGTGCGCACGGGGCACACGTAGGCGATGTTTGGGCAGTGCGTCGTCTGCGACAGGTCGGACGTGCCCACCGGCAGAGGGGCAGCGCGGGCGGGTGGGTGTAAAAAGCGCCGTCGTAGAGGCTCGCTAGGAGAAAGGCCCAGATGTTCCACGGGACGGCGAGGTGCATGACGAGAGTGGAAGCGAGGAGAAGGCTACGGAGGAGCGATGCAGTTCGATGGCGAGCACGCGGATGAAGCGGGTGCGCGGGAGCATGTAGTCGGTGTGGAATAAGCCACCACGCAACACCGCCACCTGATATAGATCTGATCCCCAATTCCGGTCGAATTCTCTGAGCTCTCGCCGTCCTACTTAATTCATAAGGACCTCTGGGCATCCCCTGGTGCTTCCCAGTCGAACTGGACAGCTTATCAGACGGCTGTATTGTAGCCACTGCCCGTTGTTGTAAGATGGCCCTCCAGATTGCCCCAGCTTCGAGAAGCACTAACAGCTTTCCCTACATGTTTTATATCTGCCAGTTGTCTGCCGCCGTGTAGTACATCTCCGCTCAATCTCCGCTACACTCCCAGTGACCACATGCCAGCTGCCGCTCCGCAAACGCGTATTCCACAGCAGCTGCATGTATTGTGCGCGCCCTCATTCCCTTATCCTTTCTGATTCTGTTCCACAGCCGAACTGCTGTGACGCTCTTGTTTTATAATGTCCTCGAATGTGAGCGGTAAGGACATATCAAGCTCTTCGCCATGCCCTGGCGACCCCGATTTCAGTGGCGGCGCGGAAAGGTCAAATACCGATCCCCCAACTCGAATCGGACCCCATCTAAAGCCAATACCTGCTCCGACCTGGCATGGATCTCCCTGCATGCGCTAAAAGATTCCGCCGACGCCTTCCCGCCATTGAAGAGCGCCGTCGGAGGCGTCTTGGCGCTGTGGGAAGTCACTGAGGTGAGTGTTGTGGCCGATGACTTCACTTGATGCCAATGGAGTTGTCGCCTAGCGCGCCAAGCACTCCAGGATTGAGGCGCACAGCATAGCGCTGCGGACGAAGGACATCATCGATCTCATTGCCGATGCAGCTCCCGACGGGAGGATCCCTCCTCATATGGTGCAGAGCATCGAGCGATTTAAATTGTGAGCAGCTGATGATGATCGACTCTGCTGAAGCATTCTCATTACCTGCTAGTGTTCTTGATGAAATCCGGGCCAAAGTGGAGGTCATCACGGCCACGGGAAGCTTCTCGCGCCTCGTACATCTCAGAGATACAGAACGTACAATACAAGACATTCAAACTCGCCTCGAGAAAGAATATCGCGACTTCTTGGTGAGTGATTCTCCAATCCTGTGTCAATACGCGAAGTGCGGACTTGTGGAGGTTCAATTCTATCCAGGCTGCGTCAGCCCTCCGGGTGGAAGTTCAACAGACAACCATGATGCAAAGCCAAGAACACATACAGGCTGATATTGGAAAAGTTTCCATGACAAGCGTGAGTGTCCGTCTTCTTCCCATAGCTGAAATCAAGAAACTCATGTCCGTCTGTTTTCAAAGGACCAACTCCTGTATTATTCTCGTTTCGCCATTTTTTTGGCCCGCCCCTGACGTGTTTACGAGTACATCTGTTTACAGATGTTATCGTCCCTTTCAAAACTGAGGGGACCTAAAATCCATTTGAGACCGAAATCTGCGAGGGATGGCTGTGTGAAGTCGATTTAGTCACTGCCACTAAATTCAATAGGAAAAACCCTATTGAAAATAGTGGCTGGGGAGTTGCAGTTGTTTACGTACTCGGGGAAAAATGCCCCCTACTTGGTGAAAAAACATAGCCCCCTTAAACAAAACCAATTTTTTTTTGGTCATTGCCTGCCCGGACATCACCAGTCTTCAGATCACACCGAATGTAGCCTTTGGCGTTGCCTGCCGGCGCGTAATCGATCGCCGTTTAAAATGTTCAATCTCGGCGCGCTCTAGATTTTATGACCGGCACCCTCCTCGCGCACGGCCGCTTCCTCCCCACTCCTCCTATTATTCTTTTTGAGTCCCTGGCTAACTACTACCTTTTACAATGTGTTTGTCTCCATGCTCTAACCTTGAATGCGACGAGGTGAGAGCATATCACCGGATCCGACCACGTTAAATAAAGAGTATCTATATATATCTTTTTTTGTGGTCAAGAGGAACCACCGTATTCACGCTATCACCTGTCCCCTTGACGGCACACAGATTAAATTTAAAGCAAATCCAGATGTAGCGGAACGACCTGTCTCAACGCGGTGTATGGCATTGTTTGGCAGAAGAGGGTGCGTTAATTTGGTTCTGTGTGGCAGAAGAGGGTGCAAGTATTTGGTTCTATATATTTCTCCAGCAACAATCCTGAGGAGAGGCGCGGCATTGACAAGACAAAGAAAAAACATTCATTTGACGTGAAGTACATGCCGTTTCGACGCACTACATTCCCCAGCACATTCCGCTGCGCCGTGCCGCGGGACCGCATGCGGTCCTCTTGCAGCACGCACTACTGGGTACGACGTACCGCGTCGAGGTACGCTCACGCGTGATGTGATCCACGCTTCCCCGTTTCAATCTGTCGTTTGCTGTGGAGAGGCTGCGGCGTGTTGAGCCTCTTGTGGAGCTCATTCGACAACACGTGATCTGCCCCCTACTCGGTGAAAAATCAAAACCCCCTTAAACACAGACAAAAAACTTTTTTACCCATACCTTAATTTGGCTGACATTACCGCACATCGGATCATGCTGAGCATTCTTTCTCACTTCATCCAGTATAGATATGGATATCCGGGTCGTTTTTTCATCTGTGCCATGTTTCTCACTTAACATTTTCTATTTAATTCATGCTACTTCTCGACTCTCAGACCTTACCCAGGATATAGAGTATAACCGCGCCCCTAGGTTGCTTCGCTGGTTACCCCTCCAAATATAGGTTGATGGCGGCCCAGGGGCCGTGATCGATACACGTGATGCCGTCGCGTCGACGCGCTCCTCACCCTTTCGGTCAATCCGCCGTGTTTTTGGGCAATTTATTTATTTATCCACACCTGTATTCATGCTCTGAGCTTGGCGGAGGCACTTCAATGCCTATTAGGAACCATGAAGAGCATGAACTAGAGCAACTTTCTCAAATAGTGCCTATAAATTGAAGTATTGAATCCAATGAGATGTATGGAGGGACACTGCGAGTCTGAAATTATGTACTGTCATGTATTGAGAGATTTCATTGAGTTCCTAGGGAACAAGGACCCATTTCACATTTTTTACAATGCATACTGTTGAAATATTTGGGCCTGAGATCCCACTGATACTGTAGCCTCTGAGATAGGATTCTTGGGTGATTCAAGAGGGAATAAACATATTTCATCACTCTTTCAGTACTTTTCATAAATTATTTTGCCTGCTCAAATATATATTCGTCCACCTTTAACTGATGCTTCCCAGGTGAAATTTTCTATTCAACTTGCAATTAAACCAGGTTTGAGAGCGCCTTAAGGGATCAGATAGTTAGAGATACACTGGGACACTTTATTCCAGACTTTGCGTTTACACAGGCCCAAAAAACATGGTGTATATATATATTGAACTCATGGATCATGTGAATTGTCCGGAGAGAAGTCCCTTTCTGTTTGCGGCGCCCAGAAACTGCTGCCTCGTGCCAGGTCCACATATTGAGACTGCTTGGGTATGTGTTATATCGGTCTATTTACCTCAACTGTTGTTATTTTCGGTGGTCATAATATCCAATTTGTTTAACCATTCTATAATTAAGAGAGAGAGAGAAAAAAAGGAAGTACGAGTCAACATGCCGGGCCCTGCCACGGCCCTTTACCCCAAGTAGTGTGACTTGTACTTGGTGATTGACGGCACCGACACAAGACCTGGGTTTTGAGATTCCTGGCAGTTAAATTTGTTCAGTTGAGTTCGACTCTCTCAACTCTCTCTTGTACCATGCACCTTTTTACCCCACCGCTCGACCCCCATTAACAAAAACCTACCCGTTTGCTCGTGAGGCATCGAGCCAGGGGAGCAGATCGCCTGTTCCCAGCGGTCTTGAGACTCCTGACATCGATTGTTCGGTTGAGTCTCGACACTCGACTCCCACTCATACCCCACCCTCTATTATGAATCTATCCATCGTTCCCTGAACCTATGCATCCTATATTTCCTACGCATCAAGCCAGGCGACTACGTCGCCCATATGTATATTCCGCTGCAGTACCACGGACTGCGTTAATGGCTTCCCTCCCCCATTTCCCCCTCCCCTTCCTTTCTTCCTACCTTACAAGTACAACAGATGTTCCCTACCCTAGATTTCAATCTTTCAATTGAAAGCTATCGCTTATTTGACCCCCAAAGTGTAGGATTCGGTGAAAGGAATAAAACTCAGATGGGCATGATATGAGTAAACGACTGTATTAGATACCTGAAAGGAATAATACTACGACACTAGTAAGTAAGAAGAATGTAAAAGTAGATATAAGGGACAAACCTCAGACGGGCACGATATGGGTGAACGACTGAGGAATGTCCCTGGATACGTAGCAATATAAGTAATACGGCACAAAATGACCGTGTAGACATGTTACAGTATTAAAGGGCGAAGTCTATGCATGCACTCCCCCTGGCGAGAACGAGCCAAATAGCATCAGTGTATTAATAGAAAAATAATCAATGAAAGTGACCGTAATGAGGGGGAACGGAAACTCCCCCTCGAGTTGAGCATCTCCGCTCCGCTCCCGTCCGCTCTCCTACTCGATCAGCCCTAGCGCATGGACGATGGCAAGGTGCGCGTCGCGAGGTAAAACCTTGGTAAAAATATCTGCGAGGTTTTCAGGAGACGCGACGTGCTGAATGTCGATGTCTCCAGCGGCAACGCGCTCGCGAATATCGCTGTGCTTGACGCGTGCGTGCCCCTTCGCGTCCCTCGCAAGCGCTGCGGCTCCCATGTTGTCGCCATACAAAACAGCCGGCCGTTCCTGCGGCATGTGCAGCTCCTCAAGGAAGCTATACATCCACATAGCTTGCGTTGAACTGCATGTCAGCGCAACATATTCTGCCTCCGTCGTCGACAGCGCCACCGTGGCCTGTTTCTTCGACGACCAGGACACCGGGCCGCCCGACATCAAGAAGACTTCACCAGACGTCGATCGACGGGTGTCTAAATCCGCCGCGTAATCCGCGTCGACCCATCCGAGGGGACGAACCCCGTTTGCAGCGCCCCGATGGTACGTGATTTTGTAGTCGAGGGTACCCTTGAGATAGGCGAGCAGGTGCCGCACGGATGTCCAGTGGGCGGGGCCAGGTCTTTGGAGGAAAGCAGCTAGACGATTTACTGAGTAAGCTATATCGGGACGAGTGGTATTCACGGCGGGCCTCACGGTACGGCTTGTCCGCCATAAAATCGTTTTCAGCTGGCGTGGTGGGGCTCTGCGACGAGGACAGCTCGAGACCGACGACTAGTGGCGTGGATTTGGGATTGCAATCCGACATGCCGTAGTGCGCAAGGACGCGTTCGAGGTAAGGGCGTGAGGAGATCGATATAGTCCCCGCAGCCTCGTCATACTCAATGGTCATGCCGAGAGAAGTCGCAGTGCGCGGTACGTCCGTTACATCGTAGACGGACTTGATCCCAGCTTGAGCTTCAGTCGCGGCTGCCACGGTGGAGGATATGCCGTCCAAGTCATCGGTGTAGACGCCAACGATAGACGTGCCGGTGTCAGAAGTTCTAATGCGGATGGAGGGATCAGCAGTGAACGAATCCACCCAAGAGCGGAAAGGGACAGCTCCAAGTGCTCAGCCCAATTACGGCCCGACTGCATCATGCCGTAGAGCGACCGCTTCATCAAGCAGACCTTCGCCTCCTGCCCCCGCGCAACAAACCCCTCCGGCTGCTGCATATACACCACCTCCTTCATCTCGCTATTGAGGTACGCGCTCACCACGTCCATAGCCCACATCACCCACCCTGGCTCATTCACGCAGATTGCCCAGAGCATTCTGAGAGACTCGTAGCGCACCACGCCCGCGTACGTCTCAAGGAAGTCGACCCCTTCGATCTGCTGAAAACCCTTCGCGACCAGGCGAGCCTTCCACTTGATAATCTCGCCCTCAATGTCGTACACAGTATGGCAGGTGGATGTATCAGCCCTTTCCAACCAGAAGAGGTGCGTGATGTATTAAACCCTCTGGTTGGTGGACCGGTTTTGATATATCAGCGCACCCAAAGCATCAGGATTGATGCAAACCATGAGGTGTCTGATTTGAGTTCCACCACCGTGATGAGCCATAAACTCGCCTAGCCGCATTGGGAACATGTCGATCAAAGAGCTCTTGACGTCGTTTGGGACGACGAATACATAAAATGCTTGAATCAAATCAAATAAGTTACAGGTGTGTGACGGTGCGGAGGATACATAGGTGTACACGAACCCAGCACTGGCCATGCTCTCGGCACACCAGGAAGGAGCTTCCCTACGCCTCGTTCCCGCGCACGATCCGTCGACACAGCCGCACGTCCTCGTCACAGGTGCGCGCTACGCTCTCCCGCCGCCCGTTATCGCCATGTTGTTTAACGGCTCACCCTACTCGCTCCCCAGCTCCGTGCCCATCCGCATTATGGCGGGGCTCCGGTGACGAACCTCCCACAGGCTGCTGCTGCTGCTGCTGCTGCTGCTGCGGCGGCGGCGGAATCATGGTGACTGAATTGGTTCTGCCCTCCGCAGCGCTCACTTGTCCCGCTCCTCGTTACCCCATGCCATGCTCTCTGGTGCGCCATGCGCGCGGCGCAGCCCTCCCATTCCTTGCTACGAAACTGGTGCGGATGCTGCAATAGGCGCGCATGTAGTCGGGATAAGTGGCCTCAAAAGCGGCTGAGAGTGTGCATGAGGCCTTGCACGGTTACACCGCACGTGGGTGACACGGTCTTGGGGCGCTACGGCCGGGCTACGTGCGCTTGAGGCCAGGAATAGCATCGCCAAAAGCCGGTGAAGCGCGAGGGGGAGGGGGCATAGGAACAGTGCAGACAGGGCCGGCTTCCCAAAGTCTTAAAGCGCAAGGATGCGCGAAGCGCCTTGCATCGCGGCTGATGCGCAAGCGGTGCGAGAAGGGCCCGTACGACATCCTCGAATTGGTGCTGTGCAGCGAAGTACTTGTGCGCATTGAGGAGTTGCCGTGAGTATAGACCAGCGTCAAGAAAGAGTCGACACCATGGAGCAGCCAGTGTCGGCTGCCGTCGCCTGCGTACTGGGAGAGAAATCATAGTAAAGCAGCAAATAACGAGATTGAAGTACGAGAGAGAGCATATTGAAGTCTGTTCACATGTCCTCCGTGCAGAAAAAAATCATGGAATTGAATTTGAGAGGCTTTAAAGCCATTTTTTGCCTGGACATGAGGGTGGGAAGCAAGAGGGTCACGTCGTGACATTATCACAATTACCTATTTGGGGACGATCAGGAAAACCAGAATCGCCTTCGTTTGGAAGCCCAACGTACTTAAGCAGATTTTGAACGGACAGAACATCCATAATTCTAACACCGAACTGCTGTGTATTGAAAACATGGCAAAATACAGGTGCTAAAAATCAGGAAATTGGAAAACGGCGTCGATGAGGGCAAGGGAGTCTAGGCGTGTGGGGTTTAATATCAAAAAAGAGGTCAGGGGGGCTAGCCAAATGGGCCATTCACAAGATTTATGCAATTCCGAGGTGTAATAAAAAAGTTGCACAAACGGTGCATATTGTGAAGCATAAACTCACTACATAACATGTGCAGAGTTCAACTAACGGTCGAGTCTCAGATAGAAATGCTGGGAGACCGGTCCCAATTGCGAAAATGGATACACAGGGTGTATAAATTTATATCTCGCGAGTTTCGGAGGCGCCGACAGCACTAAACAGATGTAACAACTAATATTTCTCCAGACCCGCAAATGGCCGGATCGGGAAATTTTTGAATACAGGTTGATTATTTGTTATATCCATGCACTCTACCTTGCCCTACCTATCGTTCCGCCTTCTGCCTTCCGCTTGAGCGGAACTTACTGATCACAGGACTTTGTCCGATCATCGGGTTTTTACGCAATGAAGGATTACTGAGTGTTTCCCGTTTATCCGTCTTCTTTCTTATTGTCTTAAATACTTATCACTTCTTCACCTCCTTTGGATCTACATCCTTATTGTTCTTATTGTCTTCCACCCAGAGCGTAGACATCTAACCGCATTAGTGTTAACAATTAGACTACTTAGATATATATGCTCTAGCTACAACTTGTACTTCAGTTTGTTAATTAACATTGCTTTGCTTTCCGCTCTGCACTGAGTCGTCTTCCGCCTTCTAGCGGAAACTCTGCTCTTACTTCCTTATACTCCCTGCCGGCCTAGATAGTTCGCTCACCCTTATCCTCTGTGGTGTAGTGTCCCGCTTACCGATAACACCCCTACGTCGGAAGCGGAAGCGGAACAGGGCTTCGCTGGATCACCCAGGTCTTGTCCTATTCGTCTCTCGGCTCGGTATATAACATTATTACAATGGGGGTGCTAAAGTAAGATATAATTCACTCGTTTTGTAATGATATAGTGCAGGAAAATACATTCAGGTTCTGTAACCAGAGTATTTGCGGGATAGACACCGTTTGGTGGTGGGTGGGATATTCACCTGCAACAATGTGCAGGGACCGGAAGAAATCTAACGAGGTCGTTAATGAGTTCAAAGATATCTCTGAAACATTTTGTGCGCAAGGAAGTAAGGAGAGAGGGGGAGGGAAGGGGCAGCATTCTGTTTTCTCGAAAAATGAGAAATATAGAGGTTGAGGTACCAGAATGACCCCAGAGGCGATAATTTCAGGATAAAAGATCGATACCTAACATTATCCGAATTCTGGCCCAATAAAAAGTCGCTCGAGTAACCGAGGAAAGAAGGAGACCACATTCTCTGTATATCAAGAATATAGTACGGCACGGCCACAGAGTGTAGAGAAAGGTGAGAAGATACAAGACATGCCTTCGCTTCGCTCCGGCAAATGATTGTACACTTGGATCCGGTGTTGAATTTGAGAGGAGAAATTTCAGGTACCAGTTCCAGCACTGCGAGATCCTCTGAGACTTGAGCGATCTGCGAACTTGGATCTCGGTGTCGATTCATGCTCCGAGATGTTCCCCAGACGAATCAGGAGTGTGTTTTAAATTAAGGAGAGGCCAGTTCATGAAGCAGTGCAAAAGAACATCGAGATCTGGGCTGCGCTATGTGCAGTGAAAAAAGGCGGTCAGCTGGTATCGTACGTGGAGGCTGAGTCCTGACTGACTCCTTGTGGACATTGATTGAGTTTTCACACTTCATTCATTAAATTATTCGGGAAAGTTGCGAGAGCATAAAGTTGGAGGGTTAGTATTTTGGGGAGAGAGACATGGTGTGTATGAATATCGATGAGACGGACTTGTGTGTCTTTCAGATGAGGAAGACATACTCACACTTTTGAAAAAGACGAAAGGTAAAATTGCAACTATTAGCTACAGTGGATGGGAATCCTGGGATATTGCTCCATCCGCGGGTTTTACATGGAACGCTAGTGAAAGAGGAGGCCGTTGCAGCTCCAAGGGCTGGAATTGGCCCGCGAAGAGCGTTCGAGCATCGAATTTAGTCAAAGCCAACGACAGGACTAATGTGAGTTTCAGTATCAGTCGGGGGGTAAATACGACCTACTGTATAGTTTGTTCAGGGCATTTCAGACGTGCATACCAGAATGGAGAGGCAGTGAGGGCCTTACGATTAAACGAACCAGTAAGGCTCCACTTTGCGTCCCGGGCTCGTGTGCAGCCATCCTATTTAAAGAAAGATAGCAGTCAGTCTGAAAACCATAGTGCTCTTCAAAGGCTTCGCTCACCTGATTTAGTCAACAGCTAACTCGTTGGTCCGACACCGAATGCAAGAGGGTGGATTCGAGTCGAGGCTGCGGGTATCACTCGTCATGGAGATGCGGGATGACGCGTGGAGAAGCACTGGCTGGCACTGCGAGAGAGAGAATAGGAAGTGATGGAGCGGGGTTTGGCGTGTTCCGCGGTGTGTGAGGAGCCAGGTCGCCGTTGGATGGGTGGACGGGTACGGAGAGGAATAAATTGGCGGGGGTTCTACGCCGGGGAGTCTCCTTTCCTGCTGAATTAATCAGAAACCATAGCGTGAATCATGAAATAAATATCCACCAGGCCTCAGAAATTTGGACAGAGAATGTTGGTGGACCGAGCCATTTATCTATTAATTGAATTGTGTCAGTGAGCCATTGCAAAGTGAATAGAAATTAGAAACCGTAGAACCATTCAGTGAGGCTCAATTGTCGAAACATTGTGAGCGAGCATGTGGGGAGAAAGCAGAGGGGAGCCAATGTCGAAGGGTTATCAAATGCTGTATATAAATACAGCAGCTGTGGCAAGAAACGGGTCCTGAAAAGTATCGCAGAAGCTCGGCGCGCAGCTCCTGCTGACTCGCAGCTGTCAGTGAGCCATAGAAATACGAGTTTAGCCATATTGCGTAGTCCGGAGCTTGCGCAGAAGCCAGTGAACAGGTCATCTGTTCTGTCCAAATGGGGCATTCGAAGATTTCGGATCTCCACAGATTAAAAATACTGCAGCGCGGCGATTTCCGCAGGAAAAAATGAGTCCTGCAAAGGATGAAGCAAGAGGTCTTTCGAAGGGGATATGGCCATATGGAGATAGAACCAAACATGTACAATCTGATTCGAGAGATTTCGTTAAGAGAACGGATAATATATACCATCAAAATTACTCAGATAAGGTATTTGATTATTAAAGTTGAGAACTGCATGGATGGTGGGCAAGGAGCAGGTGCGATACCTATTAGGTATGAAGTGGAGCACAGGAACGAAAGAACACGCCCAGGATTTGATGGAAGGACAGTGATGGACTGAAGGTGGGTCCCAAACATGGTAACAGTATTTCGCTTCATTTTCTGAAGTGAGCAACGACGATCCAAGCGTGGCAGCCACGCATTTGAGGGATGGAACCGTGGCTTGAAAAGGACACAGGAGAGCGAGCAAGCTACCAGGGGGGGATTAGAGACCATCGTGTCCTTGGTTGGCGTGTTAAGCGGGTAGTCTGCAAGGAGAGAGTACGTACCGGTTGGGAGCCGGCGGCGTGGGCAGTGGTGGAAGCGAGGTGGGAAAGGGTGATGGGATCATGTCGCGTGTCAAGCCATCCGCATTAGGTGCCGCCAGATGCGCCCGAAATGCGCCATCAAAGGTGCGGGACAACGTCGCCGCCAAGTGGTGCTGGTGTGCGGAATCGGAATCACCCAAAGCTGATGGAAACCGCGCTGATGTGGTTACGGCATCCTCTCAGTGAGAGGGTTTAATACATCACACTGCGGTGGCTCACTCGTTTTTGGTAGGCAAAAATATGCCTCCAAAAATGTTTTGCCCTTCAGTGGAATTTTCACACAAAATGAAAGTTTTGCAAACATATTGTATTTTTGGGACTATTTTTGTGCTCCAAAAAAGAATCAAAAACGGCTTGTCTTTGGGTCTTAAACTCAATCCGAACAGCACTTGCTTTTCTTTCTATTTTTCACCCAAATGTTTGGGTTGGGAAAATCCATGCCTTAAAGAACATCTGTGGAGGTCAAATCAAAGTTCTGTTTGGAACTGAAAAAGGGACACAAACCTAAGGTGTTTTTGGTACCTCTTTTTCCAACCGCAAATACGAGGTTTTTGTCATGCTAAAACACTGGGGAAAATTTGACTTGTTTGAGATGTCTGTTTTTCGTTGGGAATTGCTGGGAAAACAGATATCTCAAACAAGGCAAAATTTCCCAGATATTTTAGCTAGACAAAAACCTCGTGTTTACGGATAGAAAAAAGGTACCAAAAACATCTTAGTTTTGTGTCTCTTCTTCAGTTCCAAAAATAGCTTCAATTTGACCTCCAAACATGTGTTCTTTAAGGCGTGGATTTTCCCGACTCAAACATTCAGGGTGAAAAACAGAAAGAAAACTAAGTGCTGTTTAGATTGAGTTTAGGACCCGAAAACATGTTGTTTTTGAGAGCACAAAAATGGTCCTAAAAATACGGTATGTTTGCCGCACTTTCATTTTGTGTAAAAATTCCACTTAAGGGCAAAGCATTTTTGGAGACATATATTTGCGTGCCAAAAACGAATGAGCCACCGCAGTGTCAGCGCTCTTCTCTGCGCGGTGGGCCTCTGATACATCAGATCACCATATACGACTGCAATGTCATATTTGACCGTGTACACCCACTTGCAGCCAATGACATTTGCACCAGGAGGTAAGTCGACAAGGACCCAAACCTCCCGGCCCACAAGCGACCCGTACTCCTTCTCCATCGGTCCCATCCGGACTTCCGGCTGCTGCATAGCCTCACGGAAGGTCTTTGGGACTGGTGAAGTCGAAATGTTGAAGGCAGCAGCTGCCTGGGTCCGTGGGTTCGGAGTCTTCCGAGCAGTCGCCCAATCTACACCAGCAGCTTTCGCTGCAGCTTCCATCGCCTCGGAAGCGCGAGTATTCTGGATTGCCTTCGTCGGCACGGGGTTACGGGTGGAGCGACGCAGAACAGGTGCGGGAGGAGGAACAGCAGGAGCAGGTGCGTTCTCTGCAGGTGCAGGGGCATTGTCAGTGTCGAGGAATAGGAACATGCGGCGCGTCATCTCCGTCCTCTCCTCCAGCTATCACCACATCTCCCCCTGCTGGAGGAAGAGTCCGATGCCCAGCCCCTTCCTCGAAGACGACGTCGCATGCATTAAAGAGTTTGCGCTCAGCAGGATTCCAGAGACGACAGCCAGCGGTCCCGTTATAGCCAACTAAAACAGCCTTGATGGAGCGCGGATTGAGCTTGCCACCGGCTGCCTCAATAGGCACAATCTTCGCATACGCCGTGGACCCGTACGCACGGAGGTGAGCAATGTCCCGCTTCTTGTGATGATACATCTCATGTGGAGTCTTGCTGCCTGCACGACATCTTGGATGGAACCACTGGAGGTAGATCGCCGCTGCAAATGCCCTTGGCCACATGCTCTTTGGAAGTCCAGCATCAAAAAGCAAGCAACGCCCGAACTCGACTGTAGTACGAATTCCGCGCTCGCCAGGGCCGTTCTGCAACGATGAATGGGGAGTGGTAACCTCGATAATAATCCCTGCAGCACCACAGAAATTTCTCCAGAGTTTGTTAATCCATTCCCGCCCTCCATCAACCCTGACTCGCTTCAGAGGTTTGCCCGTTTGCGTCTCAAGCTCCACCTTAAAAAGCTTGAAGGCTTCTAGCGTCTCCGCGGCTGTCTTAGTAGCAAGGTAATATGCCCAAACGCCCGCTGTGTGACCCTCGACAAGGTGCATTGACCAGTTTTTGCCTCCAACAGACGTAACCTGTGCTGGGCCCCACAAATCCATGTACACCCGCTCCCCGATCTCGCTCTCAACTTCGTGCACACCATCAAATGGGCGACGCGCATGCTTACCAAGGATGCAGTCTTCACATAAGTCATCCGTGCCTCCTTCAAGCACATGGAGGCCGTTGATGTGCTCCCCTGAGATTAGCGCATCCAGCCCCGCATTGCCGATGTGACCGAGACGTCGATGCCACATCCCTTTGCTGGCTGATATATCGCGAGACCTCGCAACCCACGCAGCAGTCACACCGGCACTCTCAAAATCCACCACGTACATGCCATTGCACAGTGCCCCCTCCATGAACGGTACCGGTGAACTATCGGGCCGTTTAAAGATCGCTTTCCCGCAGGCAAACTCCACCGCATATCCCTTCACGTCAAGTTTCGAGATGGAAATCAGGTTTGCGGTGATATCAGGAGTATGAATGGCGTCGAAAGATATCTCCTTCCTCTGTCCCAGGTACATGATAGTTTTACGCACCACCCCTGTTGCGAGGATACGAAATTTTGACCCTTCTGCAGCATTCCCTTCGCGCAATTCAACTGGATGGTACTCGGAAAAATCCTCGCGCCTCCAGAAACAATGCTCAGTCACTCCTGAGTCGACGACGACGACGTACTTGCGTGTAGGGTCGCTGGACTCGGCCATGAACGCAGTGGTACTGCCGCAAAAGCCTTCCGAGCCGTTGTCGTGCTCGCTGTCTGAGTCGCCTGATGGCGCATCGGAAGTCTCGTCGGCCTCAGGCTAGGGCAGGCCTAGTACGCGTTGGCGATGTGCTGCATACCATGCAGAAATGTCGAATGCAGGAGTGAGAATCAACGGAGTCGGGACAAGTACGTCCTCGTTGATCATGTTGTCCATAATGACATGCTTGGTGGCTGACGTCTGGTAGACCACGAAACGTTGCTCCTCCTGAATGTGGTCGTCTCCGGGGTAGAGTTGACCATGCTGTAACGACACCTCGAGCGAAGTCTGTACCGCTCCGCATGCCTCAAGGAAATGTGGCAAATGGTGATTGGGGTCGACAGGCTCCAAACCTGGCACATCGTCGTCGGTCTCAACTTCGTCAACAAGCTCGAATTCGGATGTTGCGGCAGAGTCGATAATATTGAAGGAGTCGGACGAGTCGGGCACAAGGTACGCATTGGACGACATCTCCGCAGCAACACCATTAGGCATACTGACAGGAACAGTAGCATCAGCAGCTTCGTTCCACGCCATGAGAGACTCCGGTGAAGCAAGGACCTCTTCCCTGCGGAAATTGACAGCCTGAATACCGGCACCGTCCATGCAGTGAATGCGTAAGTCTCGACAGTGTTCGCCGCTGCAGCTGCAGGCTTCTTCCCCTTCCACCACGATGGGAACTGACCCTCTTTACCTCCCCAGGCCAAGAACAATCGGGAAATGTATGGCCCTTCTTGACCGAAGCACCACACTGCGTGTTGGAGCACACAAGGTTCTTGCGCGCTGCACGACGGGCATCCCGATCGTTGTAGGTATTATTAGCGAGGGCCTGAGTCGGATTCGAAGACGAGGAGGGAAGTGCGCGATTGCTCAAGCGCTCCGCATGCATCGTAACAAAGCTATGAATCCCCTCTGTCCTAGCTTAAGCTGGGAGCGTCTCAACAAAAAAATCTTAAGTTGTAATCTAAGCTGAGCTGGCTTAAGCTGAATAAAATAGTCTATATACAGTAGACATGCACTATAAGAATGGTCCCGCTTAAGCCAGCCCAAAAACTGCCGTCGACGTCGCTCCTAGCATCTAAATTAAACCAGCTTATAGCACCAAGCTCAAGCCAGCTCAGCCCAAAACTCAAGTGACCCAGCATCTAGCTTGAGCCAGCTTAAGCAGTCAGCTCGGAATTCACTCAAACTGGATAGCCCCGAGCCTCAAGTACGCAAACTGCGAGTCAGCTTGAAGTCCGCGCTGCATATCCGCCGCCCACAGTTCCGGTCTCCAACCCGGCGCAGATGGAAAAAGCGACTTCAGAAGGACGACGCCACTGGCAGCGCTGCTCAATTTGAAGCTTGAAGGCAGAACCGAGTTGCATAATTTTGGCACCGTGGCGTCCGCAGTGCCGGAGACTGTTGAGGTATACACGATCAGGTGAAAGAATTCATTGTACATGGTTATTTCTGAAGATTTCGGCGTACTAATATTTGACGGTGTACAAATATTGATGTCTCAGTTTTGCCTTTGCGCATCGCTGAGACATGAGTCCTCGTACCTATTGCCACTCATGTTTACTTACTGTTCATAGTTTACATTACATTTAGGTACCTCAATATATTGAGTTTTGCCTTTGTGCATCGCTGAGACTTTACATTACATTTAGTCCTACGCTAACTCGACGCTGGTGGCTTCCAAACCTCAATAGAGACAGTGTTAACCCGAGCCAGCATTTGAACCGGTTCTATGACTATGACAAGAATCTAGAGGATACAAAGAAGTAGGCCTGCAATGTTGGGGAGCGAGATGGCCGTCGAGAGCAAAGAGCAAAACAAAGAGGCATTTGTTTGGAACTTGTTTGTGATCGAGCACGCTGATGATGGATTGATTGATGGCAGCCAAACAAATCTTTGTCTCTTCCTCCTGCCACGACGACACACCAAATCGACGAATTTTCAATGGAACAGCGCTCCGAATTCTCCATGTATCGGTTTCTTCGACTGATGTTTCTTTCGCACAAGAACAGCCCGTGCGGACGGTAGAACTCGCGCACTTGAATGCCACTTGACCGTGTTGTGTAGTATGTCTTACCTCTTTCTCCTCACGCTGTACTAACTATATATTCTCCTTCGGATTTCTGTCTGGAGGTGCTTGTTCAGCTCACCCTCCTCTTCACATACCGCCAGCGGCCACCTCGAATTGCAGTGCCACTCACGTTTCACCTGTGTATTCCGCAACACATTCGAGACTATCGCCGCCGCCATCTGGGAGTATCGATAACCGGCTCCAGTGCCGTGGCTTGAGTCACCTTAAGCTGGGTGCTGTCTGGAGTGGCAGTTCTTGAGCTGTGATTGGGCATTGAACTGATTTTGAGCCGGCTTAAGCGGGGCTAATGTAGTCTATATTACGCTGTATATATTTTTATTCGTCGTGGCTTAAGCCCAATTCAGCTTAAGTTTCAGCTTAAGATTTTTCAGTTGAAACATCCCCAGCTTGAGCTAGGCTGGAGGGGTGACAGCGATAAACGGACGAAGGTGAATGTGGTTGTATAATTTATTAGCATTACTAACTTTATTTTATGCAGATTGGTGCGCAACTCCTATTCGAACACCAAAAGGCGGGTCTTGTCAAACCATGCAAACCACACAACCACAAATCTACGGCAAATCTACTGAGCGTTCCGCGTTATCGGGATCTCCTTGGAGACCAGGAGGATGAGGACCCAAGTGAGCGTGGGCGCACGGAGATGGCTAAATGGATTGCAGATGCGAGGGAGGCGGAGCGGGAAGAGCGGGATGAGATTGCGGATGAGACGATCCAACCATCGCTTCCTGCTGGGACATGGAAGCCGATGATGCTTGCTGCACTCTTTGGCGAGCCCGAAATTACTGACATACCCCGCAGGCGTAGAAGGGTGTCCAAGGGTGATGGAAGAAGAAGAGGCATTGATGCAGGCACTGGCAGAGCAGGCAGAGCACAACAATTTGGATGATGGGGCCATAGAGATAGATGACGACGATGAGTTTGTACCCTAGCTTATCTTCTCGGAGTGGCTCAGAACTGCCCGATAAGGGCGTGGGAAATTTTTACTGAGGCCCTGAAAATGGTCCTAAATTTTAGGGCCTAAAGCCTCGGAGGCCCTAAGCCTCCCGAAAACCGGTTTTAGGTCCCTAAGGACGAACACTGGGTCCGTGCCTCCATGCCGGTAGACGTAGCCGTAGTAGACATAGACACGGGACTGAAGCCGAAGAGTGTGGTGCGCTGTGCGGCATCCTGCGTGAGTGTGCGCCGCATCTTGAGGCGAGAGTGTGGCGGCGGTGAGAGGGTGTACCTACTGCTGCGGATAAAAACGAGCTGCTGGAGACGGTACATTTGCTTTCGGAAGCGCACAGATGGCTGAGGCATGACGGGCATGTTGAACAGATGCAGAAACGAAGTGTCCACATTACGGCCATAGCCGTGATTACGAGTACTTATGTTACGAGTACTTATGTAATAGGGATCGTCCCTTTCAAAACTCGAGAGCACCAAATTTTGATCACTTTTTCATTAGAGACTGATTTCGTTGAGGGACTTATTAGGGGCTGTGCTTGATATATTTAATGGCAGTGCTAAAACACGCTTCATTTTTTTCTAATGAAATTAGTGGCTGGGTGTTGTACTTGTTATTGCTACTCGGGGGAAAAAAACCCCTACTTGGTGACAACTCCTAATTGGACAAAAAAGTTTTTTGCATTCGGCTTCTTCCGTGATTTCCTACCCTTGCACCATTCATACTTGATGAAAATCGTCCACAACTGTTCTGTTTGCCGACATTCCGATGGCAGTCTGCCAACCTTCCGATGGCAATAACCGACATCAAATAGCTGCACTCATCCTCTATTATCATCTTCAAATCAGCTCTTTTTGTGCCCTCGGCTCACTCATTACCCTCGGTGCAAATACCATCAAATAAATTTTGGGGCAATCACCGACATTCAACTTGGCCACGACGAGCCAACCGAAGTATTTAAAGTCGGTATTGGTGCCATACCGTCTGGTCGAGAAGGTCTGGAAGGTCTGGAATGGCAGGATCTGTGTACTGACTAAGCCTGCAGCCCCTGTCATCCTGTAATCCTAACATAACCAAACCTCTGCTCTCATCCTCACTGGACCATGCTTACAGCGCGACCAGCATAGCTGGTCTAGCATCTTGACATAGATGTTCATAGCCCCGCATTTTCTGGATGGAACATGAAGGCATTAAAAAACATATGGAGGAGGTCCACTGGCAATATTAAAAATTTTACCGAGTCAATTCTTTTCAAGTGACTCTCCTCCCGTAGTGTGGTACGGGAAACTGCTAGTCAGTTTGTAAACAAGTGTCATCTTCAATTTAGTTCAGGTTCAGAGCAAGGCCGCTCCAGCCCGGCAAGCCGGCCCTTCGGAAGCGTGTTTCGCTTGTTTGTTTGTTTGTTCCGACATTCCCCGGTATGTCACGAGCACCTGGAGACCGATTTTCCGGACAACAAAAAAGTAAGGGCCTCGCAATCCAAGTCCAACACACGGGAATTGCCGCCGTAATGGTGCGCCGCGCCAATTATAAACCAGTTTTTAAATGCTCGGAGTAAAATGGCCAGTTTTTTTTTGTATTTCGGGACTACAGACAGCTGACAATCAGCCATAGAAAAGTATCGTCACAACTGCAATGCAGCTTTACGCGGCCATATTTGGCTCTGGGGCCACTTGGGAGACACTCGCTACAACCAGGAAGTATCTGTGATGGTGTGGATGTAACATTGCTTTCTTTTCCTGACTTGTTGGCAGATAAGCCTCTTGATTGAGCTGGCACCATCAACAGCCTTGCAGAGCAAACAACTTTTCTAATCCTCTTGCCATCCATGCTAAAAAATCAACAGATTGTAGGCCATGAGAAGATGGGGTTCTCGGACATGAGTTGCGTATAGAACACCTGAAATCCCACGAGTCACCGCAGCGGGAGCTCGAAATCCGAGGTTTGACTCCCCATCCAAACAAGCAGACCTCATTTTTCTTCCACTGCTCTCGATTTTTTCTTCTTTTTTTCCTGCTGCACCCCACTGGCCTCTAAATGACTGCTGATCTACATGTCCCACTACCTCCAAGGTAAACTTCCCAGCTTCCCATCAGCGATCATTACTTCACCCCCTGCCTTTCCTTGAAATGCTAGCAATTCTCCTGATTTAGTGCTGGCCAGAAGCAGAGTGAGTTTTGGCTTTTCAGGCCGGGGCTCAACTTCTCTGTGGCCAGGTTTTTTCAGCCGTGCGAATATTATTGCCGTTATCTGCAGTCAGGTCAGAAAGATGGTAATTTGTCCGATGTGGTTTAAGGAACAAGGTGTGTATCTTCTTTGCTGACACAATTCAGAGCTTCAAGTCTGGGGCTCAAATTCCCGAGTCTAAACTCATGACTATTGTTTGAATTCGTTTCTTCGAACATTTCTCACCTTTCACGCTGCGTTATTTTCAATCTTCACCAAAAAATACACGCCCCAACGATCAAACTCCATCAATGACGTGGCTTGCTGTAAAAATTAAAATTAAAATTCATTGGGTGGGATGAACATTCTTCAATACCCTTCAAACTCATAAGTACTCGTTCATGCCGGGCGTAGCCACGGCCCTTTACCCCAAGTAATATGTACCATTCCTTTCAAACTCCGGGGCATCAAAATTTCTCCTTTTTTTCATTAGAGACGCTAAACGTGGAGGGACTTTTTAGTGGCTGTGTCTAATGAATTTAGGCACAACCCCTAAATTTATTTCAAAAAAAAACTAATGAAACTAGCAGCTGTATAATTGCACCTGTTTACATACTCGGGGAAATAGGAGTTACTCGGGGAAGAAACACAAAAGATTTTTGCGACTTCGGATCAAGCCGTTGGCATTTTCCGACCGGCGCCGTTTTTGGCGTGCGCTGATGTGAGGGCTGGGCAACTTTCGTTCTGGCTGCGGTTGACGACAAGTAGCACGGGAAGTCAAATATGAGCCTCATGATTTTTGAGCTGAAGTTGATGATGCTCAAGGACTTTTGGGCCTAGTTGAGAACACTGATTTGAATCATCTTCTAATAAAGGGAAATTTATAGGAGACTTGGATGTAATGCACTTCCCATTATTCCACTGTCACAGAAAAGTGTCATGCATTCAGTAGAGTGACGAGCCAGAAATAAAATATTTGTGTACTAGGTGCAATAATGTAATTTTAGATGTCCCCAACAGCGTTCAATTTTTTTTTACAAAGGATGAAGCAGGCATCGAACCCACGACTGCCCAGTCACACAATTCCTAATTGAGAACAGCAAAAAAAAGGGGTGCATGCCATTATTTTTAGGAATGCAGTAATTTAACTCCAAAGCACAAAGAGTGCGGCAGTTAGACCCAGATGTTCCAGGAGATGGCGAGGTCACGGCGCTTGACTGCGCTGGAAGCGAGGAGGAGGTTAGGGAGGAGTGATATGGAGTGACAGGTCGAGGGCCAGCACGGGGATGAAATGTGTCACGCAGGCGCTGATGCGCTGCATCCAGTGTGTCCGTGGAGGGTAGCCAAGTATGAAGACATGGATAGAGGAGTAAAGTGCGTAATACGGATCACTGCCATGCGGAGTGATCCGCGCATTCACTTACCGATCCGGGCCGGGCCGAATCCCGTTACTTGCTAAGGTACACACCTAAATGCCTGAAAGCCATCTGGCTTCCGGCTTTCAGGTGTTTTGGTGTGTACTCCCCATCCACCCTCAACATACGTCGCGTGAATATCCTATTTCGGAGCTTCCAACGAACAAATGTGTAGAATAGTCCACAGTCACAATTGAATCAAATCCTCCCACCAGATTTGAGCCATGGGCTATATGTACTGTATGGCTCAAAGAGTAATGGTCCAGAGCCGAGATATGTCTCAAAATTAGCCATCCACCAAAGAAATTGGCCCAGATCACAAAATGATGGCAATTGACGGGATCCATCATGGCTCACTGAACATCCTAAATCAGGCTCCTGAAGGCTGGGGAGCCCCAATTTTCAGTCCATGGTTCCTTTGTATGTATCTATACAATCTGGTCGAAGGGATTTGGCCCGGCTTCATTTACTGTCCCAATACTCATTGCTTTTCATCGGTGTCGCCCAATATAGGAAGATTCACGTGATGTTTGTCGAGGGTGGATGGGGAGAGGACCCTTGATTATGGGGTTCGAGGTTGGGTACGAAATTTAGGGTTTTCAAAATTTTGTCCGGATTTTTGGACAACCCCAGCGGTTTTTTTTTTGTCCGGATTTTGCATCTGGCTCAAGGTCCAGCCAAAATTTGTCCGGACTTTGCTTCTGACCTCAAAATTTCCCACAGGGCGTCAGAATTGAGCAAAAAAATTCCCATTAATTACTCTGCATCCTCGTCTAGCTCTACAATATTAATATTTGCTTTCCCTTTTCGCCGGACTGTGTTTAGACTGGCAACGGCAGTGGCAAGAGCATCCCTCTCATCATACAGCATCTCAAACAATTTTTGAGCATGCGCACCGATCTCCAACTTGTTGCGAACGAATTGGGCAAATGTAGTGTTGGTGATTAGAGCGGTGTGGTCTCAGGATGCCGTCAAACGAAGTGAAAGCAGCTGGAGCATTGCGTTCACAATATCACCGGAGAGGTAATCACTCGAGAAGAAGCGTGATAAATCGAGTGTAGTGAGGCTCCCAAAGCCCCGTAGACAACCATGCCACTTCCCGACGCTCCAGAGCCCAAGGACGGTCTGTTTCATCCTTATTTCCTCCGCAGTTTTACCCGTGTTCTTGAGCCAGGCTTCTGCCCGGAGCCATTCGGCCTTGGCTTCGCATGCATCAAGCATTTCGGACCAGTACGTCGATGACCAGAACGGGTACACAATATCCGGGTTGCAGATGGTATGCAATGAATTATTTCCATCGAACCATGCTTGTCCGAAGGTGCTAAACATTTGGCGCAGCATCTTTCTGCTCGGCAAAACAAGGAACGGTAAATTTTCCTCCAAATCTGCTGTTGGCTTCGCTGTGGAAAATATTTCGTAGTCCACGTCCATCGCGAGGTCGTCATCGGCTACAGGTGGCATATCAAATCGCATCAATTGGAGAATTGACATGGACTTGGGAGGAAGGTGGGGCTGGAGGGAGGGGGGGGATTTTGAGAGTATTGCGTCTCGCCACCTCTATGATGGGTGGCAGATCCTCGTATTTTTTATTGCAGGAAATCCATTGAGCTGAATCCCACTGCGTTGCGAGGTCTAGGTCTTCATCATCGTCGTTCCGAATGCAATCCATGGCTGCAATGAATTTTGCTGTGGAATTTCGGGAGTGTGAACGGTAGAACAGATGTCTGAGCAAAAGTATAGAATAGTTCCAATTCTGAGACTGTACGGACAGGTACGGACGAACTACTGCATTGTTCATTAGTGAAAGTTGGCCAATGTCTGTCAAGGCTGGCTATTGCATCAAGACCAATTCCTTTGTCCGGACTTGCGATCTGAGGTGGCCCCATTGTCCGGTGATTTTGTCCGGACTTTTACCCAACATCAAGTGCCAAAATTCGAAATTTGTCCGGACCCAGTACCCAGCCTCGACCCCCATAATCAAGGGTCCTATGGGGAGTACCTTATGCTGCACCGGAGATTGCCAAATTTATGGCCTCCCGATGGAAAATTTTACACTCAAGCTATCAAATTGCATTTCAATCGGGCCAAAATTGAGACTGAATTAGTTGAATAAAAGTTGGTTACACTGAAACTGATGTGAAATGCTGAGTATCAGTTAACAAATCAGGTCAGTTAAAATTCGAATGCAAACTACTTGTCTCATTTTTGTGGTTTGCACTCTCAAAACATATAATCTCGGCTGCTTATAGGAACCTGATCCTTTGGTAACAATCTGTCCTTGAGTCCTGCCCATATCTGTTTATATCCCTGATTTGGATCATCTGGGACTCCATTTTCTCTGCTGCGGATCCTGACTGAGTAGTTTCTGTCCAGTTTAACCCGTAGTGACGGCAATGATTCAAAACTGTTGTCCAGTCCAGCTCAGAGCAGTCAATGCTCCTACATCCCCGTGGCTATGCTTCGCCTACATTGCACATGTCTGCGGACCGACTGTTCTGGGGAGTTGTAATGACTGCGAAGACGGATACAGAGCAAAGAACTGTGTCCCAAAATTCCCAATGTTGACAAAGGCCGTCCTGCAAGGATTGTGCACATCACAACCTCTCCTCGCTCGAATAGTAGCCATAGACTTAGGCTCTTGTAAACAGACACTATAACAATTATGCACTCATACCTCGTGTGTTGTACTCTGCCGAGAACATCGACCATGCGATCGCTCCCCACCCTTATTATATGATCAAAAATTCTAAACAGTCAACGAGCCTTCTACGATGCGTTTTCCGCAAACTTGAGGCTTTGATATTATTTATTACCCGGAAAGAACGAATTAATTGTGGTGCCACAGCTGAAGAGGCACCATGCCAAATTTTGATGCTCGGCAGGCGGCAAAGGCCGAAACAATCATTTGAAGGAGAAGAACAGTGGGACTACCAATCTGAGCGGGCAGTCCACTTTGAAATGAGGTTCTGAGAGACTTTCCCTCTCAAAGTTTGTGGATAGGTTCGCAGGAGGTGCTGAGTAGTGGTGGGAACAATTCAAACTCCGATGATTATATAATAAGGGTGGGGATGTATATCTGGTGATGCGGTCAACTACAGACTATCATGGACTGGCCTTTTACACTGCTCAATGCCATTTTTGTTGGTAAAGCAGAAGCAGAAGTTATCGAAACTTGGAGCAATAATCTCTGACTGGTCACCGATAACGGTTTGCTCCTTGTTCGCTCTACCTTTCTGTGAGCTCAGGTAGCGGAGCCTGTAAGGCGGGCTGAGTGGGAGGCCAGGAAGACTAGATCACGTAGACTTGTGCCGTCCTGCTGTATTGATTATGCCTATCATCAATACAGCCACTGATCGCGAGATCTCTTCCGCTCGTCCACATCCTCGCACAGAAAATCCTCTTTGTGTCTTTTCCTTGAACTCTCCCTGCATTTCCTCACCCTCCCATCCATGCTTTCTTTTGGAGCTTATGCTCAGGCTGCTGTGGGTCTCTTTCTGCCCATAAGCCTGGGTGCCCTTGCATCCGGGTTCGGCCACGCCCGCGTCCCATCTCTTCCCGACTCAATTTCCCGCTGCATCTCCTACCGCGTCGCAAAAACTCAGTGCCGCGTTCATACTCATCCTTGCTTCCGTACAAAATCCCGCACCGCAAGACACGACAGGCAGAATTTTCAATGTGTAGCTGTTGTCTGTCATGCCCTCAGCCTTCCATGCCGACGTTTTGTGGCCGCGCCTCTCATTTTTGTTATGAATATCGTATAACTCTAATCAGCTCGAACCCCCTCATGACGCCTGACATGGTTCAACCGATTCGATAATTCGAGAGCGGCCTAATTTTGGCGTGACACCACCGAAAATTGTGGAATTTCAACGGATTTTTCGCCTTTTGGCAGTTTTTAGGCATTTTCCAGGAGGCATTTCCCAGGCCAAGTGACAGCTTGAAGGTTCGAAAGTCAAAGGTTGTGTGATCGATGGTCTGTAGCTTCGATGTCTCAACAGTGATGCATCTCATGAGAGCTGGCCGAATCTATACTTCACCGAAATCTGATGAAGTTCAATTTTCAAACAAGCACTGTAGCGGGCACTGCCGCCTGTCGGCCCTACTCGCTTTATTTATAATTTCCCCTGCACTTGACGTACATAACTAGTCGGCAATGAGAACTATGACGTGCCGTCCTGCTCTGTAATCACTCACTTGGCCTCCATGCTGCTTTTCCGTGAACCATAGCTGCTGCTCAAATTCTCAGCTATATTAGAATGCCCCTGCTTTTTGGTTGTCCAACTTTGGCCTTCATTCTGGCTGGCGACTGAATTCTTGGCTGCATTGGCCAAGAGCTATGCGAATCGCTGTGCTCATAGGTGCTTCTTAACCTGCACATTCCATATGCTACTAGTATTAGCAAAGAAAAATAAAATCTCATCATCACAACTTACAGTCCCCAAGCGTATTGTTCTACATTCAACATTTTCCGTGAACTTGAGGCTTTTTTGCAGTTGAAGGCAGAGTGACAATGAGGCACACTGGCAGTTGAACTGTACAGGTTGCGATTGAAGTTTATAATTGACACAACCATTTTCCGACCAAGTGTACACGGAATCAATATCATATTGCGGCCCAATGCGAGCTGTCATTTGAGACTGAAATTTGATGAGCCTGACCTTGGAAATTTGGAATAGGTTATATTCGAAACGCTCATCAATGGACCAGAGCAAGCTTGGTCTTTTGTACCGACTTCTTAAGTGAACGAGCTCCACGGTATCACTGTATAGTGTACATGGCTTTGTATTTCCCCTGAACTTTGACTTGGATGTTTACAGCCAACGCTTGCCTCTCTTTAAGACATGGCCGTTATTCTCAACACTAATGCTCACTTGACATCATTTCCGTTAGCATATCTCCGCCACGTTTGCTCTGGCCACATTTATAGGTTGCGACGAAGGAAGAATCACGCAAATCAAGGTCGAGCTCAAGGCACGCATAAGGAACCGTCTTGGTTCTACGCTTCCCGAAGCTGAAATAATCGAATGTGCTACTTATAAAGGACTCTTGCACTGTTACAAGCAGTCAAAATCCAACGACCCGATCATGGTTGTCTGCGTCACTCAAACTCTTCCCTTCATCATGACTTTTCAAGGTTGCATCCTCACCTTCGACGGCTTTCAGATTAATATTTTTTTAACCCCCTCTTGTGTTCTGAGCCGCACGAAACCAAGGCATTCCATACTCTGCATTGACCTTGTCAGTGTGAACACTGAAGGTCGTACCCATCCTCGTCACTTCGTTACTTCGCTTAGGAATGAGAAAAATCGTGAGTTTGATGTAAAAGCGCAAAAGTTCGTTATTTCAACTGATTTCTGGGAAAGCTCGCCACTTCGATTAAATTCTGGTGAAAGCTCGTCACTTTCGGGCACGCGCGACCGATGTGCTTGCCATGTGTATGAATTACCATGGTACAGAGGTCCTAGGGTGATACCTCAGCTTGCGACACAGAGTGATACAACATACTGTCGAAGGCCTTCGCTATTTTTGGGAGGGAAGATAGGATAATTCTAATGTAGATATTTTACGCTATCCAGCAATAGTCAGCTACTCTACGTTATTTTGGCATCGTCAGATTCTGTGGCCCGCTGCATGACAGTCGCGATTTCCCGTGTCAGTACTCGTGTCGGCGGTTATTCTCCGTATATCTTCCAGTGCGATTGTGCGCTATTTCGTGCCTTGTACGTGGAAATTCGGACCCATTCCCGAGTAGACGATGCCGATATTCGGGCAAATATCAACTACTTTCTGGATCATCGAGTCGTCTTGAGGATTTCTTTTCTGTCGCTATTACAATCCCGTGCTCGGTGGGGAGCGGGCGGGAGCGGGGCCCGTGAGAGGTCCGATCGCCAGAGGATCCCTCTACGGCAGCCTCGGCAACTGAACGCGGTCATGTGGTTATCGTCCTTTTCACGGTGTGCAGAGGAAGTGATGAAGTTGTAGTAAATCCAGCTGAACTCACGAACTTTCAGGGAATACCATCTACTTCATGACCTTCCACAATGCTAAGCGAAGTAACTAAGTGATGAGGATGGCGCGGACTCGAACACTGAGGAATGTGAGGTTCGCACCCCGCAAGAAGTTTTGCAAGTAGCCAGTTAAACATCAGGTGAACACACCAGCGCAATCAAATGCAGGATACCCTGCCATGGGAAAACAGAGTTTTCTTGCACCTGGAACTTGGAGCCGAACGGGGATCTGTGAATATTCGCGCGCTTGCACGCGTCAAGGGCCCTCCAAGATTAGAATTTCGTACGTAGGGTGGGGGGGCCTTTTGATGTCATAAATTCGAAGTGTTTAGTAAGATAATCAAGGTAGGTAGAACACATATCTAGTTGCTGAAAGAGAGACAGAATCGACGAGGAATGATCAGGAATCGGGGCGGTCAGAGTTGACTGTCGATTCTTGATCGATTCTCGACCGAAAATCATATCAGAATCGAATCAGAATCGAAGGCAGAATTGTCGACTCTGACTTCGAAGTGGTCATCTGTATGGTGACCAACGGGGTAGAGTCCGTTTAGTGACTCAATCACAAAACTACTTTTATTCGTGGAACTCTTACAACGACAATTTCAGCTGCCACGGGCTTCGGCGGCCACGGGCTTCGGCTGCCACGGGCTTGCATAAGCGCACACGGGGTTCTGCGGGCTGAGGCTTGACTATAAGCAGCTGCTAACATCTAGCCATGGAGGTAACCCAAATTGACCCGGCAGAGTTGTCATATATTCACTCGTACTCGGTCTTGTTCCGCCTCACTGCAGAATCACTCCAAAGCCATGGCATCTTTCGACCCCGTCCACGAATTCGACAGCCTGCGCGCCCAATCCAAATTCGTCTTTGCAGTCTGTAAGTCCCCTCGCGTTTCGGGAAAAACAAGTCCAGCAAAGATAATCTTGACATCAGTCTACCGCGGCCACTGGTGTCCCTTCTGCATGGGCTGGCTCAGCAAGCTGGCAACCCTTTCACCCGCTATCGTCGCGGCTGGAGGCACGCCAGTGATCATCACGTCCGAGGCTGAGAAATACCTCGACGACACGCGCGCGGCGACCAAGTACGACGGCAAGGCTATCGTCGACCCGGAGAACCGGCTGGCCAAAGAGCTCGATGCGCGGGGCCTCGTCCACGTCGCCATCAGCGAGAGGAGCGGCTACGATCACGGGATGGCACAGCCGGCATTGTTGGTGTTGAAGGAGGAAGGCACGGTCCTTGAGAGTTGGGCGATTGTCCCGAGCACGGTAGGACTGGCCTTCGCCTACGTCTCCTTCCATCACTCTCGCTGAACTCTGTGTAGATGAACCTGGGTGGTGCCAAAGACAGGCCAGTCCTCGACGAGGTGTGGGAGAATGTGGAGGCACAGCTCCATGGCCAGTCCAAGGTCCACAATACATATTCCACAGCTTGAATTGGATTCCTCAAGCTGGTTTGGCACAAGATCTTCGGATAGCGTGCGCATGAATATCCACCATTCCTGTCGTGTGTCGCTACCTGTACTAGTACTCATACAATGCTGGAGTTTCAGAATCTCTGTTTCTTGGCCGAGTCGTGATAACCGGTGATCTGCACAGAAAGGGGTAGAATGCTTTGAGGACTATGATTACTTATCGTCGTGAACAGCATCACCGTTTTAGGTCCTGATGAGCGGGGGTCCAGAACACACATTTTTGTCACCTTTGGTGTCACGGTTCTCGACCCAAGACTTTGAACAGGAAGATGGTTCGTTACTGGTACAGAAAACCCAATCTTGGTCAAATGCTCAGTAGCCTAGTTGACGATGATTCGGCTTTGTACATATTGATAGTGGGGCTCGGGGTACTTTTCCTTCTATTCTACCCGACCGCCCGGCTCTTCCTCATCATACTCCTACTCATTGCCCTGCGAGCCCCAGCAGCGGGGTCGCTCATGGACGTGAACTGGAGTGTCTACATCCCGCACCTCTAGCCTCCGACTCTTGAATTTACTTGGACCCAGATCCATTTCATATTCAACTGATGCTTGAACTCTCTGTAGAATTTTAATATTACCATGTCTGTAATATTAGTGTATATGTTTCACATGTTGGGTAACTCCTGAGTGCCTGCTCTCAGTCTTAAAATTCACAGTATTCAAATTCAGTTTCTGTGATGGTATGATCTCCCATTGCAATGTTCTGGGCTACAGGATTGATGATGGGAGGGTGCCGTTCATCTAGGCTTAACTATCTCCGCTGTGTTTCCATGTAGGCTGAGGTAAGTTATCTATTGATACTCCGCACCCTACATCTCAAGTGTCACAAACAAAAGTGAGAATACATCGATTCCGTGATTACAAACATTCAATGCTATTTTTTGGTGGGTTGCAACTCCCGAACAGTTAACAAGACTCGTATAAAGCCAGGCGAAGAATGCATGATGGAAGCGCCTGACAGCATGAGGGTGTGCGTCCGTGTCTCATGGACCGTATCATATGCTACGGAAGGCCCCAGTACGACTCTGGGTCCGTGCATTATGGGTAATAAAGGAGTTGATTAATTTGTGCTTCTCAAAAAATCGAGTTAGTTGGTTGAAAAGCTCTGAATAATATAAGTGGAAAGAAAGTACCGAGAGCACATGGGATGGGTGAATAATCAAGTCGGTGAAATGGGATACGAAGCGGAAAATACACCCTAAAAAAACGAACCCACTCTCCGCAGAGAAGCACACACATACAACCCCTCGAAAAAAACCCAGGACTCACACCTCCGAAGCGCGCGGCGATTCTTGACGGCGTTCGGGGAGCACGACGACGAGGGCGTGAGACAGTGTCTGCTTTTATGAGCAAAGTGGATAAATAAGAAGAGATGAATGGAGCGTGAAATAGATGGTGGAAGCAATGTGAAAGCAAAAACAAGCACGGTGAATAAATAAGGAAGAGAAACCATGCACCCGCTCATGTTCACGATACCGCTGACCGTGCCCATACCCGGCCGGGGTGGGTGGGAGAATGCAGCCGGAAACCAGAAAGTGGAGCTCTTCTCCTCAATCGTCATGAACCGCCTCGTAAAAGCACCAAAGCACCAAACGCACCCTCATCCACACATTAAATTAATTCACTCCCCGGCTCCGTTTTCTGATGAGATTGATTTGTCGAGTTCACGAAAAGTTTCATACATAAAGAAGTTTATGCTAGAACCGCGGATGCTGAACTCGGACCTAGTGGTTGAGGGCGATATCAGATGATTAAGATGGTCGTACTGCCTACGCGATTATTCCGTTATTTCTCCACTCGGAGTAGAGAGAGATTACACACTCACCTCTTTCTCGGGAAATGCCTCTAACACTGAGTTATTTGCCCGGACTGTGAAGAGACGCCAGTGGACGCCGGACCCCGGTATCCATCGGTGGCTGACGGGATCAGTTGATAGGAGATGTTGATGAGCAAAAGATTACATAGTGTCATCCACCGATTGCCGATGATAACCGGCAATCTTTCCTTGCCATTTATTTGATATAGGGGTCTCCTCTGAAGTTGCTGCCTTCCACTGGAATCCATCAGACCTCAGTGGAAAATCGTGGATGGCCAGGAAGAAGCAGTCACTTACGCAAGTGTCAGGTGAAGTTTATGGATTGATTGATAAGTAGTAGGTATAGTCAAGTTGTAACATAAGTATTTATTAAAATATTTCCATCGGACCCGGCGGAAGCCAGTAGATTCTGTTTGAGAGACGCTGGAATCTGTTGGATGATGGCTATTTACCGGTGTATTTCTGTGCAATAGGACCAAAATTCAATGGAGCTACACTGACTGGCAGTGACCTCCACTGTATTTTGTATGAACATCCAATAGAATTGCCCGCCCATCCAATGGAATCCACGGAATGATAGGCTAAAATTATTGATTGTTAATGGATTCCTTGCTGATTCCAGTAGAGTACATTGGACATTGAGGCAATGTATAACGGTATCCGCCAGAAATTCGCGAGTGGGTGGATGTGAGTGTAAAATAGGTAGAATGACTTGCACAGCTGGCTACCTATTTCATAACACATCCAGTGGATGGCGATGGAAACTCTATCATGCGCAGTGGAATCCAACGGAACATGGGCGGCATTTTTGTGATATTGAAAGATGAATCATATCGAAATATATTCAGGGTGTATGATGGAATACATTGACTATCAGTGGAACCAAGTTGAGACCCATTCCAATTCAGTTGACGGCAAGACGCGGACACCGAATTCCAGTGGATGATGTTTGAAGTTCCAGTGGAAGCCGGTGGGACGGAGCGGCTTTGCCGGTCCGCGCTTATTACACCTAACACTCGGGTTTATTCTCAAAGGATCAGGCTGTAATGAAGGTTCGAACCTTGAACTTGACCTTTGCCGGTTCAGTTTTGATCTTAGCCCCCGAACCGCTGTGAGGTTCGCTTCCGGCTCGTCGGCTGCCTCGCCATGCGATTAATTTCTTCTGTGGTTGTGGATTGAGTAACTGAATCGCAAATGTAGGGAGTAAGGAGTTTTATGTGGGGGAGGGTAACCAAAGAAACAGTCAGCATGTAATTTCCCTTTGCGCAGCGAGGATCTCCGCAAGTGATACGGGTCTCTGAGTCTCCGAACCGCCCAAAACGCCGAAAAATGAAAGTGTAGCGCGCGACAAAAGATAAAGAGAGCAAGCCAAGCGAAGGAGCGAGCAAATATTGATGGGACGAAAAGAGACGCAGCGAATGCGCAAACGGTTACGGTCGGCGGTATGGTCGCGGTTGATTTTGATCTTAGATTTTTGATTTCGGACTTCGGTCCAACTGCCGTGGTTGTAGCAACGCGAACATGTGATCGGAGCAAGATCGGAGCGAGCGCGGTTTAATGCAGCGGGTACATCCAATTTCCTGTGTCATTTTGGGCCGTAATACATTAGCGAGGGGCGGAGAGACTCTTCGTAGCTTTGCAATGAGTTTGATACCAAAATCTGCCATTTAAGCAGCAAGTGAAGCAAAACTACGTATTGAAAAATAACTATAGATTCACACATACTCAGAATGGTGCCGCGAGCAGATAAATATGTGTTCATTCTACTCAAATATTTCCAGATTTTTTTCGGGGACCCCATGTGTAGGATTGGCACAAGGTGAAGCTCGTCACGACCACGTGGTTGAGAAGCACAGCCGCTTGGAGCGTGTCGCACGCGCGTTTGGGGCCGTTTCAATGCGTGAGGTGTGTTATAGGCGAAAGAGACTTAGATAGAATACTTTGACTCTATAAATCTTAACCGAGGTAATTAAAAACTCCTCGCAGCATTTTGTAAGTCGGGTGTCTACTACTGACAATAGTCCAGATAAGGAAGTAATTTCTTGCTCATTCCTCGTCATTCTCCTCGTTAAATGGCTCGAATCCCATCTGAACACATCTCTGGCCACACCTGTGTTGTTCAATGAAAGTCGTGATGCCGTCGTTTCCATGATCTCCAGCACCGCTATTGCTAGATAGAAGCACGTCAGTTGTTAAAGGAAAAGAAAACCGTGACAATGACACACCCCGTAGTTGTATGCGACATCCAATCAAACAGGACAAATGCCCTGCTAGCTGAATTGTGATTCTCAGATGCTATAAAGTGATCTGAATACATGTACAAGCGAGGATGATGGCTTGAATATAGGCCAAAACAAGGCTGTTCTTGGGGTTTAGGTAGGCAAGTGCTGAAAGGCATTGATTGTCGATTCCTGCTTGTCGGTGTAACGTGGATGTTCTGGGGGGCCTGAATACTTTCTATATTGGATGTTTCCATGTTCCAGCCCCAAAAGCCGGGTAGTTGATGAAGTAACATTGTTAAGGATCAATATTTTGTTCTTCTCTTCATCTGAGAGTGCTGCATAAGCTGCGGTTGTTATGCCAGAAGTCGGGGACGGAATAAAAAATCTGGAAATATTCGTACTTGCATACATAACCATCCAGAACATCATTCTCAATATATGGGAATCTATAGTTATTTTTCAATACGTAGTTTTGCTTCACTTTCCATGTTTAACTAGCACTTGCTGCTTAAATGGCAGATTTTGCTATCAAACTCTTGCAAAGTCGCTAATACACTACGACTCTAAATGACACGGGAAGTTGGGTGTACGCGCTGCATTAAACCGCGCTCGACTCCGATCACATGTTCGCGTTGCTACGGCTGCGGCAGTTGGACCGAAGTCCGAAATCAAAAATCAAAGATCAAAATCAACCGCGACCATACCGCAAACCGCGCCAAATCGCCCCCCAAGAGCAAAAGAGCAAACGGCGGAGAAGAGAAATACGGAACAATGTGGCGAAAAGAGGTGCAGCGAACACGGTCGCAATTCGCATGGGCGCTGTTGATGGGCTTCTTTGCTTGGTGGGAGTAAGATCCCAAGGGTCCCGGGAATGACCGCACGCGCGCGCGCGCGCGCAAGAATAGGTAGGTAGGTACACGCGCAAGACACAGGCCGGGTTCACGCAACCCGAGCCCGAGGCCGCGGCGTCGCATCTCAGGGAGGGGGATGCCTCGAGAGTCCTCGCAAGAGACACGCAGCGCCGGATCGCAGTCGACACCATCAAGCGTGTCTGCGCAGTGTGTCTCTTGCAGCAGGAATATCATTGTCGCTCAGCCTGTGGACCCACATCCCACCGCTCCTCCCAAATAAATAAAGAAATTGAATTAGAGGAGCAAGCGCGCAAGTCGAAATGTGAGACGAAAATGGTGGAAGCGATGGGGGAAAAAGCAAGGGAGCAATGGGGAAGAGGATGGGGAGGAAACGAGGGAGCACATCTGTCCCATATGCTGCAAACCTACACCTCGCCTTGCTCAGGGAAAGAAGAAAAGAAGAACGAGCAAGCGCGCAAGTCGCAATGCGTGCGAAAACGAGGAAGCAAGCGACGGAGAAAAAAAGCACCGGAGCGATCGGTGGGAAGAAAAAAAAGAGGGACCTGACGCACGTCTGTTTGCAAACCCACAGTGCTCCCACACCCCCCCAAATATGATGGGAAGTAAGAATGTGGAGGGGACGAAGTGAGGACGAGGAACTCACACACCCCAATAGAAATGAATGAATGAGTGAAAGAGGAAGCAGGCAAGTCACAATGTGTGCCGAAATGAGGGAGGAAGCGAGAGGGGGGGAGAAGACGAGGACGCACACTGAACGCACACCCCGAAAAAATGAACGAATGAAAGAGCGAGCGGGCAACTCATGATGCGTGCCGAATTGAGGGAGGAAACGCAAACTATGGGAAGAAAGAATTGGGGAGTTATTGATCGGAAGAAGGAAGAACGGGGAGGAAATCAAGGACGCACGTCTGCCTGAAAACCTACACCCCCACCGCTCCTGCCAAAAAAAGTAAAGAATAAAATAAAAGAGCAAGCGCGCAGGGTGACGAAATTGAGAAGAAGCGATGGGGGAAAACATGACGGCGGAAATTGAATGGAATGGTCCATCTCGTGCTAGCGAACCCACTGCCCCAAAGAGCACAAGCACGAAGAAGCAAGCTATGCGCGACGAAAATGAGGGAGGAAGCGACGAAAGCAAGCAGCAGAGGAAGGCATGGGAAGCAGAAAAACGAGGAGAATACGAGGATGCATGTCGCTGGCGAACCCACACCGCGCAATAATAGAGCAAGTGCGCAAGTCGCAATGCGTGCCGATAACGAGGGACGAATGGGAGGGAAAAGCAGAGCGATATATGGGAAGGGAGGAGGGAGAGGAGCCGAGGTGAGGTGAGGACACATGCCAGTGAACCCAGACCGCCAAAAATGACTCACTCGACAAAGGAGTAAAAGAACGAAGAAGCAAGTAATGAGAAGCTGACAAAATTGAGGGAGAAAGTGCAAGCGATGGGAAAAAGAAGGAAGAAATTGAATGGGGGAGGGAATTGAATGGGGGAAAAAAAAAAAGGACGCACGCCAGTGTCTCAAACCTCATTAACCACCCCCCCCCCTAAAAGAAAACGGGAAGAAGATGAGGAATCGATGCAAGATCGCACAATACGAAGAAGTAACGCAAGGACGCCAACAAACGCCGCGCGCAGATCGCCGCAGAGAAAACGTGCTGATAGACAGTCGGACTCCGCAACAGGGTACGAAAAAACGCGCCGATAAACAGTTGACTCCGCAAGAAGATACGAACAAAAAGGGGCAACGTGCCAGTAATAGATAGATAGATAGGGAACGAGCCCCAAAGAGGAGGATCGCCGCACAAGCGAAGGACTTAAAAGGACTTGCACATACAGTAGACGATGAGTGTCGGCGTCGAGCGCACTGCCGAGTCGGAGCTTAGGATGAGCGTGCGCCGTGTCGCATCCCGAACGCGCGCCGAATTGCAGCGCACGCGCGCGCAGGCTGCAAATTGAAAGCAAAACGCGTCACCCCTGCCTGTCTGTTCTAAAAAAATAAGGAGTAAGTGGGCTGTGTGACAGGAGACGTGGGGAGGGAGGGGACATCGAAAGGGGAGGAAGGAGAAGGAGAAGGATACAGAAAGAAGGGGAACGGGTGTGTAGGTAAGAGAAGCACGATGCCGTGGGATGTGCGGAAAGGGGGGGGAACAGACGAGCTAGGGCTAGGGATGGAGGTGGCAGCGAGGGGAGAGGAGGTGGGTGCAGACGCATCGAGGAGATGGAAATGGAATATCTGAAGGCGAGGAGGAGGCTATGTCGTACGGAGAAACGATAGCTCTGCGTCTGGGAGCGCGCGCCGCCGCCCGTTCTCCGTGAGTGGCGGGTCGAGGACTAGCACGCGGTACGGCACACGACGACGGTGTGGAACCGAAACGCGTCGTCCTCATGTCGTCCTAGTGGAGACGCGGCGACGGCTGTTCGGACGTACCACGAACGACATGATATCGGTGTGGAAAGAGCAGTCATGTAGTACGAATGTGTTGTGGACGCAGTCTGCGTCCAAGATGTCGTGGAGATGCATCACTGCCACCGGACATGAATCTGATCCGCCTGGCCGGGCCGAATTCCGATGCCGCCGTTCTCAAGGCCATGTTATGTAAAACATGCTGGAAATTCTGCGTGTCTGAAAGTTCTTTAGAGCACCCTTCAACTTGGCTCGTCAGCTAATAACTACACTCCCCCACCGACGCAATTGATATATATCCATTCCACGCGTTCCAAATTCGGGACATGACGCGGCATTTCCGGACCATGACGTCATTCCCCCGGACTGCATAAAAACGCACCGAGCCGCCAACACGCGCCCCACCCAGCCCCAGCTCCAGCTCTGCCAAAAAAAACCGTACTGCTATGTTGTTCATGTTCATCTTGCGTGTGGCCCAAGCCCTTCTGGCTCTGGGAGTCCTCGTAACCACCGCCTTCAGTGCGTTTACTTTGCTCTTCTGGTTCAGGCTACATACCTAAAACATCCTCGTAGTTGCGAACCAGTACGACATGGGACTCGGAGGTTCACCTTCCCAGGTCAACTTCCTCCTCTTCGCCAGCGTCTGGACCCTCGTGCTGGCACTTCCATACCTCACATTCTCCTACCGCTACTTCCCCGACACAGCACACAAGTTCGGCATCTTCGCTGCCGAGTTCGTCACCATGGTCTTCTGGTTCGGCGGATTCATCGCTTTGGCGGTCTTCACCACTGCTTTCCTCGGCTGTTCAGCACCAGTGTGCGGGGCCGCGCAAGCTGCGACGACTCTTGCAGCCATAGAATGGTACGCCCATTCATCATCTCGTATTCCAAGCCTATTGCTGATTCGCCGGGTTATTGTGTAGGGTGTTATTCATGATTTCCACCGTCATGTCCATCATCCACATCTGGAAGACACGAAACAGCAACGACGGACGCCCAGCGCCCGAGATGGAAGCCAGAACGGTTTAATCAAGATGGACGTTCACGACGTTTGACGATCCACCTATGTATTACCACTATCGCTGTGCAGCACACCTCATGTAACGATAATCTACCATACATACCCTTCAGTAATCGCTCGTAATAGCAGTGATATTGTTTAAACTGCACCGTGAGCTACAAAACTCGCAGAGAATATAGCCGTTTGCATAATTCCGTGAACACGCATTTCTTTTTCGCGCTGTCACGTAGTGATGGGAACTTCCATAAGTCAAAATTTACAGTCCCGGGGAGTTGGTTTCGGGCAGGATTGTCTTTATGAGAATACCGAATGAGTTCTGTAATATGTTGAGTGTCTCTAGTTAATCCCAACTTGATCCCGGATCCTCCAGCGCGGTTGGCATTTGACAGGTGATGGCGCGAAAAAAAAAATCGCAAACGACGGTAACATTTTCTTTTTTTTAAAAAAAAAAGGGACGTCAGAAGCGTTCCTCTACATGCAGAAAAATCTATACTCGGTTTTTGTCATTCTCACACATTTATAAGTGCCAGTGTACATTGTGTATATAGGGACTGTTACCTACATACTCATAAAAAGCCAGAACTCCACGCACAGATCACATGGGTCACTTCATTCGCAGTAGTTTCGAATCCTGTGCCCGCATGAGGTCCTTCCTTCACCTTCAATCTACCATTGTGCCAGCGTCGACGCTCTTCTCTTCAGGAATACCCCCAAGCAAGCGCATGGATGCTTCGAGTTCAATCGCCGTGCTTGGCAATGGTGAGCCAGTAAAGAATTTACTCCAATACCAGCACGCCTTGCGAACATTTCCGGGCGTATGCTCTTGGAAAGCAGGATATCTTGAAGCCAAAAAAAAAGGAAAAAAAAAAGAGAACCGACAAAAAGAAAGGACAGAAAGAAAGGAAAAAGAAAAGGCAGTAAAACTTGGAGCCGAAGCGAGCGGGAGAGCTTTGCGCGATAGATAATAGACGCTCATGAAGAGTTAGAGATGCGGGCCCTCTTAGTGTAGTCTAGTAGCAGTGTCGGCCCCGAGCCCGTTGCAAAAATTCATTGCTCCATGGAATCTTGGATTCTCCTCAAGATTTTTCGTATGGGTGTGTAGCCTTGCTTCCTTTCTACAACTTTTGTTATACACCTCCTACACTTTACCTGTCGGTTAGTGCCGAACGATCCCGCACGCTTCGGCCTTGTTTTTCAACAAAGCGCCTGTCAACATAAGGGTTCCCGGAACGGTGAGATGTGCATGGAATGGGGCAGGGATATGTGCGATTTTTCCGGGCTCCAGCAACATCTGCAGTTCTGGGTTCAACACCGTACCAATAATTGTGCGCTTGGCCCATGTTCGGGGTAGTAGAAGCCAGTAGTAGTGGAAACGTATGAGCATAGTAATATTTGCGAAAATCCGACGGGACAGAGGTGGTTCGATGCAAAACGACGGGTACCTTATATGTGCCCCGGAGGTTTTCCTGGCCCTGGGGCTGAGTTATTTTCAGTGGAATTAATAGATAGTGTGATGCGCCCCGGGGATCTACAACTGTGTCTCAGAGGGTATCGATCCATGGACAAAAATGAGGAATAACGGATTGATCTCCCTGGAGCAGACAATTTTTGCAACAAGGTCTGCACCAAAGGTGCACATTGCTAGTTGTAACCGATTTCGTCGAGTCACTACTGATATTAATGTTATTGTACTGAGCCGTCGCCTATCCTGTGTAGATTGTATTGAGCGCTGATAATTATTTATTGCATGCGCCCGCGGCTTATTCCGTGTAGTTGAACCATAGCTGATATATTGTAGCTTGCATTCACAGCTGATTTTTCATTTCATTTAACTGACCCGTGGCCTATTCCGTGTAGTTGGGATAAGACTGATACATATTGTGTTTTGACTCTCACTGTGTAGTCTCAACACCGCCGATACCTTTTTTATTGCGCACTCACACGTCGCTGGGATACAATTTGACCTCCCTTATTGTGAGGTCTCTGGGAGGGCTTTCAGGACCCAAAACGATGTATTTAGATTATAAAACATTGCTGAAACTCAAATTTGCACCTGGGAGGGCTTGTGAAAAGAGTTAAAGGCTGCGCGGCATTTATCCCTCACTGTGCGCAGCCACTGATCTGTGAATACTAGGTCAACCCCACGAATGCGAGCGGCGGCACCACCCCTCTACATATATGTATGAGCTGGCCTATACCCATCGGAAGAGGGACCAAGATAATTGATCCATAAAGTGTGGGCTCGGCAGGTATGTCAACCATGTTGAAAGTCGAAACCCCGGGTTGAACTCGAGCATGCTTGACTTGATTTGATTTTCATTCGGACGATGTAGAGAACCTACTAAACCCTGCGCGAACTGAATTTAAGGCTTGGAATGGTATGAGGAAGGAAATAAACGCTGCGCGGCACTTTTACCCAGCCCCTTTCAATTTTCAGATGGCTACGATACTAGTATTCCGCAAATTCAATTTCCCGTTTGGCTTTCCACCACCACCATCAAAATCCCAAAAGCTCGAGACACTCCGTACCGACGCTCAAACTCTCCGCCTGGCTGGATATAGCGAACACAATAAGGGTCTCAAAGACACCACTACTGTCCTATACCAACAGCGAGAGAAATTGCGCGGACGCCGATGATCATTGACTGGGTATAAAAATACTACACCTCTTCGGAGGCCATTCCATCCACCTTATGGTCGGTCCCACATGGTCGCCTTGAGACTCACGACCTGCTCGCGACGGTCTACTTGCCAGGAAGAAAATGCTTGCATTGCGATTGTCCGCGTCATCCAGATGTATACCTCTGAATCCATCCTCCACCTCTGCCCTTTTTCATTCCTTTTTTCCCCAAGATATCTCAGAAGTTCTGGAGGCTCAAATTTCATGTTCCATTCTCTCCATGTCCGTGCGTCTCCCTCGCCATGGATCTTGCTGCCCACCACGCCGGCCGCATAGTGGCCACCAGCAACCGCGGTTCCAAAGTCGTGCGCTGACTAAGCATGATCGAGCTCTTTTGATGGCAAAATGCATCTTGACGCAATTTTCATACTTGCAGCCTCCCGTGGGTCATAAGAATGGTAGATATCATTTAAATGGACTTAAATAGTGGTATGCCGCTTTCTGAGAAGCAAAAATCCTTTGTATAAGCCTCCAAAGCTCACAATTGCCTTTGTTTGTTCAAGTTTTCACTGTGATTTGGGTGCACCTGGCACGGCCTCCCACGGACTGGATATGGACCCAGAAACCGGCCCAAATATAATTTAAACCTATTCTACATGTATTCTTGGGATATTTTTGCCCGATTTCAATTTGGTAACTGCAGTTATTTGGCGGAATTTGAGCTTGAGGCAGCGCTTAAAAAATGTGTTCTCAAGAATACATGTAGAATGAATTATCATGATTTTTCAGCTACAGAACTATGCCACAGCTTGGCTGGATGATTTTATACAAGGTGCATCCATCACCACTTAGATTTTGGCAGTGCATCCCGATTAGGACACGCACGGTGATGCCATCAAAATACCGCTGCATTGCCGGTGGCCACGCATAGCAACGCCGTTGTCGCTTAGCCAGCATGCACACGTGCAACTAAGCAGCTTCCAAAAACGGTCAGAGACGGAACGTAACGAACCGATCAATATCAATGTCAACACATCAATACGCAGCTAAGGCTGCAGCATCCGCGCCTTCATTCACAGAGACCGCGATAACACCAATTTGAGCTCAACGTCTTCATTTTGATCATGCGGCACCTCGCAGTTCGTTACTTTCCTTGGACTTAATAATCGGCACGTCCGTGCAGCTTTAAATAGCTCACCGGAACTCTCTGCCAAAGGCACCGAGAAGGTGCAGAGCCTCGGAAGCACTCACTGCGGCTGCAAGACGGCCATTCACTTGCCCCAACCTAATAGTTCTAAATGCACTAACTTCGATCGAAGATGCTCAGAACTCTGCACAATGGTGGACCAAAGAAATGGCTTTTAAGACACGGTCGAGTCATCAGAGACGTTGTACTTGCTTCACAGAATATTTGAGTTTTGGAAGGCCGAATTGCTAGCGTCTGAATCTGACCCAGGCTATTTATGGTGAGCACTTGGCAGGCATCACGAGGTTTAAATTTTAACTTCAGCAATGCTCCCAACTAACCTAGTGCCCGTGGAAGTTTGCGTTCCATAGACCATGCGAACCAGCCCGTGCAACCCGCTATTGCACTCGTAGCTAATGGGGCATGATATCCTCGGACCTCCAAAAAGTCAATTCAATTCCTGTGTTGTGTGCGACAGCTCCTGATACAAATAATTGGTCTCGCATATTCTCTGCTGATTGATTTTTCTTTGCTTCTTTATAGTTCCTTAGATCTACTGCGGCGGCATAGCGTGTCCGTGAGCTCGTCTCTGGTGCTATGGAGGAGTCCAGGGGCAATAGTGTACTTTGGTGCATGTATACTTAGATAATCCCTGGGAACCGGCGTTCCTCAGCGGGACCGTGCCGTGTAATGCTACCTACCTACCTACCCGGTTATAATTTATCAGAAACTTCCCGTAGCTTCTCTTAGCAACGGCCTATAATAGACCATGGGTATTAATAAATAGTTTTAATGTGAGTGCCTACAATTCGTGTTTTGAGAATGGCACAAGCAACAAACCCACAGTTCGCCGCATCCAGGTTATCTGCAGGCACATAGACGTCACTTCCAGAGGGACCACAACCCCAATCTCGCTCTCCTTCGCGAAAAAACACTTCGACATCTCAAGATCTTTATTCAATCTTTATTTAGATAAACTCTAATAAGGATGACAGCTCTCACAACCCTATAAGGCCAGTTTGAGACATAACAGTTAGAACGCGAGAGAAAACAGAAAGACTTAGCAAACTCATTCGCGAGCAGCGCCACTGAATATATACGGATTGGTATCCTCCATCCCAACCTGGGCCAAAAGTTGATGAGGACAGTAGAGTGCGCTTCAGTTCTTCTCCAGGAACAGTTCCCGGAACTATTGTAGACAATTTTGGACAACTACCATGGCGATGTTCTGCAAAGGGACAGTCAGAGTAGAGGTTTCAGATGTGCTTCAGATGTGTTTCTGGAGTTAATTTAGCATCAGAAGTCTGTGAGAAATGCTTATGAAGTCTGACCGTCCCTTCCCAAATTGCGCTTCAGATATGTTTCTGGCTTATAAATAAGTATTGATAAGATGATGTGCTGCAGTGCGCCAAAATACTTGCAAGGTGAATTGAGGGCATGCTCGATACCGTGCTAGTGTTCTACATCGATGTGCGGCTGCCCAGTTCCGGTTACGCAATGAGGTTGTATTGGGGCTGCGGCAAGAATGGGACTTTGACAAATAAATAAATATCATGGAGGACAAATAGAGGAGGAGGATGAGCAAAGGATGAAAGTCAAGAACAATTATTTTTATTTACATTGCTAATACTTGGGCGGCAACTCGGGATGAGTGCCCTAAAGAACAGGATAAAATCTCTGAAGCACATTTCTGGAGCGCCGTGAAGCGCCTCCAGAGGCGCTTCAGCGTTTCAGAAGTGTTTCGATATAGGCACCGCAGTTGTATGTGGAGGAAGGTATGTTGGACCCGTACTCGATCTCCCCTACTCCATCCATCGACTGCCAAAGTATCGCAGGAACAGTTGTCGCTCGAGTCCTTGCTGATCATTTCGATCGCGTCATTCTCGTGGACCCTGAACTTCTCGATCTCGAGAAACCCAAGACTCAGGTAATGCAGTACGATGCTACTCATGGTGAGACATTGAATTAATATTTGTTCCCGGAAACTCATCAGGTATCTCCAGCTTTATTCAGCCTGTTCACTGACGGCGCCAGACGTGTGTGGCCCAATTTCGTCACCGAGCTAAGGGCCATGGGTGGACGGTGAGCGTTTCAAGACGGTGCATTAATTGAATGACGGAACATGGTTAGACTAGTATACGCTGACCTCTAGCTCTACTACTCCGGAATCGCAGTTCCCGCCCCTTACGGGGACTACCCTAGTGACTATCTTCTAGACACTCTGGATCCGCAACGCAAAAGGCGCTGCATGCAGTACTTATGCAACACCTAACAGCTGCGAATATCACGGTTTGGCCTGGTACTGTGCGTGGTGTCGAGGCCTCAGATAATCAATCATCTATCCGGTCCGTCATTGTACGCAAGCTCGATGGGACGCAAGTTGTTGTCAATGATATTGGTCTAGTCGTGGGTGGGTATTTCTTCGACTCGCAGACTGAATCGACCTCTCTGTATGTACCAGAAGGATCCAAAGCAGGGATGAAATGGCTCGAAACTGCCGCATTTTCCCTCCCAGACAACCTGCGCTGCTCTTATAAACCCAATATACGCACTGCGTTTCATGGCCGGGTCCACCGAGTTCACAAACTGTGCCGACCTGTGCCGACCCGGCAGCTTCCCGGCTCCACGGACTCTGCCGAGCCGGGTCGGCACAGGTCCACTGGAGGTCCACCAACTCGGTGGATCCGGCCACGGAACGCAGTGACGCTACGCAACCTTATTTTTCTCAGTTTCTCCGCAGCTCGAGTCTAGGCTCCCTATCCCCGAGTTCGCAATCCCACACCCAGCATTTCACTTATGGCCTATCTGTGACTGCTCTCCGGAAAACCGACAACAATACAAGTATGCACACCGGCCTCTTTTAACTCAAACTTCTCATCACCTTTCAACAGTGCAAGTTATGCTAACATCCAGCGAGGATAACCTTCCGCGTAGCGTGCCCGAAATACTCCCATTTCCGTCCCCATCCTTCCCGGAGGCTTTTCGGCACGTTACTTCAAGAAGAATGCTGCTCGTACTGAAGGCTTGTGGTGAGCCACAGTGTCGATTCTCGCTCCCTCGCACGTTGATTATTCTTGTCTGTAGGGACGCTATACGGCTGCACGGTACGTATGCTGCATCGTCGTCGGGTCTTTGCCTCAGCCACCACCAGATCTAGCTCAAATTGATTTCCGCCGCCACGCAGGTAGATCTCAATCCATATGCAGCAAAGCCTTTCTGCTTCGACTGACAAACACTTCAGCATGAAGAGGCTGCATCGGTATTATGGCGTGTTCGCAATATGTTCGCAGCAGACAGAGCCCTTCTGGCGCCAACGGTGCTGTGGAAGGCGTTGTGGACTCGGTCTCTTTTTTAGTTTTGATTTAGGCTCTTTATACATTTTCTATCTGGTACAAACAATGCCATGAACACGTAATGGGGAAAATGAATGGACAAATTGTAGCGTACGCGTGGAGAGCGTAAGGGAGGGGTGTGTGAAAGGGCAGAATAGAGCTGTGGGTCCAAATAGCTCAGCGTTCTCGAGACACAATTTCCACACAAGTGAACTTGAATGAAGTACGGGAGTTGAGAGACTCCGGAATGCAAATTATGAGTACTTATGTAATAGGGATTGTCCCTTTCAAAACTCGAGGGCACCCAAATTTCATCAAATTTTCATTAGAGACCGATTTCGTTGAGGGAGTTATTAGTGGCAGTGCTTAATATATTTAGTGGCCATGCCTAAACATGCTTCAAATTTTTCTATTGAAAATAGTGGCTGGGCGTTGTACTTGTTATTGTTACTCGGGGAAAAAACCCCCTACTTGGGGACAACTCCTAATTGGACAAAAAAGTTTTTTGCTTTCGGAATTATCCGTCGGCATTTTCCTGCACCCTCACCCTTTCAGACTTGATGGGGGAAAAAAAGGAATAGGGTCCATGCCGACAATCTGTTTCCAATGTGCACTGGAGCTCAACTGTGGTGCAGCCAAGATTCATATTGTTCTTTCTCAAGAAAAGGCACTGGTGGAACGGTACCTATACCTAATATATGTAGTTGTGATCTAGTGGCAATATAGTGGTAAAAAGAGGGCACAGTGTTTGGCCTTGCATGGCAGCAGAGGCTGCATCTTGTTTGGTCCCGTAGATGTAGATACACACTGGCAGCCATACCATTATTCGTTCGTCTTGGCAGTTAGGACTGCTGCTGGTCGCCCTTTTGTTAAATGCATCCGAGTCCTTTACTTGCCTCCCTTCTGTGCCGCTCTTTTTCTCTAACGGCTGGTTCCAGTGTCTGATACCATCGCCCACCCTCGCACCTATGTACATCGATCTGATTCAGAAATATCCCCTCTTACTCATACTCAACGACAGTACCTACAGCTACTTATGGAGCAAACTGCTTGATAATACTATGGGTTACGCCGGGATTGAAGATCGACCGGAGTTTGAAAATGTACTCGCTTCATCTCGGATTTTCTTCGGTTCCCTGAATTTTTCGCGGAATATACTCCGGGGTATAGAATACATTTGACTAGCAAAAAAAATGAAGCAACTCCGACCAGAAAGGAGTGTGCATCAGGGCCCCAGCAATATATGTCAGATTCTGATTGTGTGACTCAAAATTTCGCGTTCAGTACTGTTCGCCAAACCGTTCCGTTTTGTATTTTACAAGCACACTCTTATGGCTTAAAAAACGATGTTACCACAAGGACCGGAGCGAAAGCTTGTGCGGGGCGTCCAGGAGACGGTATCTTCACCACAAGCGTGACCTTTTATGGCAGGTGTGACAATGCGTGACTCAACCGCTTTCTGAGCATATATACCACGCCCCGCACGAGTTATCACCACATTTTGGGGGTTAACATCGTTTTGTAAGCCACTAAAGTGTTCCTGTGAAAGTTGAAGTGAAACACTTTAGCGGACAGTACTGAACGCAAGGATTCAAATGGGTGAATCAGGCCTAATTTGCCCCTGGGCCTGATGCTCACTCAATTCCGAAAGGAATCTCTTTATTTTTTTCTGCTGGTATAATGTGGAATATGTGTCAGAGTACGTCCCGCGAAAAATTAGTGGAATAACAGTAAAATTGAGATGAAGCGAGTGCATTTTCAAACTCTAGTCCATTTTCAAAATCCCGTAACTCATAATATGGGTTGGCGCGACAGCTTTAAATTGGTGACCTATTCTTTCTGCAAATGGGAGCAAGTGATGGATCACATAATGTATTTAGGTATTGGCTGTGAGTACTGCGCCGTCGATTTGACCTCCTACTGATTTCTCTTTTTTTGGGTGTTTATTTCAGTTGATGACTGTATAAATATAATGTCCAAAGGAACTACGTATGTCATTCATTTTTTAATTGACTACCACGCATTGCTTGAATGCACAATTTTCTCTTATTTACAATCAGCCTACATTAGTGTCTTAATTGATCATATTTATAGCTGTCCATTTACACTCATAAGTACTCGTACCTGCCGGGCGTAGCAATGGCCCTTTACCCCAAGTAAACACACAAGTTGGGCCCGTGAGGTAAAACGGCGACGCAGTTTCCGACGCCCAAGGCCGTCAGAACTTCCAGCACATGCTGCTGTGCGTGCGGGCGCGACGTCTGACGTCATGTAGCTCCTTTAAGCACCTATAACTGTGTGAATTTCACAGTAGGGAGATGTGAAATTCACATTTCACCCATTTTTAGTGAGAAAAAGCTTTTTCACACCTATGTGAAAACAGGGTGAAAGTTCCCAGAGGTGCCAGCCAGGTACGTGAAAATGAATTTCACCTGGAAAAAATAGTGAAAGATATTTTCACCCTGCTCAACCGGTCGCCAGGGCACGGTACATAACTCTGTTGGTCAGTACTGGACATTTTATATATAGGTACATGTCCAGTTTCTTGCTACATTCAAATCCACTACACATTAGCTGACTTTGCTGACACTTGAACTGAGGCTTCCTCTTCTCGTTCAAAATCACTGATACTGATCACTCCTAGTAACCAATCCTTCCATTGGGATGCATGGGCTTTTTCACCTTTTTCTGTCCGTAGATTTCGCCCATTTTCAGGTGAAATTCATGATATGGCGTCGGGTGAAAGTGTTCGTTTACTATGTGAAAGTTTTCACCCTAATATAACGATGAATTTCTCCGTCAGACCGTGAAATTCTCTCCAAGAACCCTGTGAAAACTGGTAAGTTTCCTGGTGAAATTTCCAGTGAAAGTCACCAAGTTGGCGTTCCACAGTGAAGCTTTTGCGGCTGTGTGCGACTCAAAAGGTTCGAACTTCCAGCTACCAGATCTGGAGTTTAGCAAAGGAGTAAGAAAGTAGTGGAGTCGGTTTATTCATTTGGCGAAAAAATGTACCTTGGAAGAAATCAAATAATATTCATATACAAGGAACTGTAGATACAGGTTTACATGGTATGTAGGTGTGCACCCCTCAATTTGCTGGGACATCGTTCTGTGTCTCATTCACCTCAACGAGCGCAGTGCGTGTTGCTGCTAGATCCTTGATGGCACGCACAGTCTCTGGATGCTCACCCCCCAAAGTTCTTAGCCTCTTCTCAAGCACTGCAACTTGAACCTCCAGTGCCATCTCGAGATGGCCTTGCGCTCTGTATGTCAACGCTAGATTCCCCATAGTCCATAGAGTATACTCATGGCCTTCACCCAAAATCTTCCTTTGCTTCTCCACTACAAAGACTTCGAGCTCCTCCGCCTTCTCATATTGCCCAAGGTTACGGTAGGTTGACGCTAAGTTCCCCATGATCCAAAGGGTGTGTGGATGCTCGTGTCCCACAATGTTCTTGAGCTTGGCCACGGCAACGGCCTGAAGTTGCTCTGCTTCCTTCAGCCGACCGAGATTGTGGTATATCCATCCCAGATTGCCCATGGTCACGGAGTGGCGCAGGGTATCTTCACCGTGGATGATATTTTCCTTTTCAAGCACGATAACTGTAAGCTCTTCCGCCTCTTCGAATCGACCGAGTTCAATGTATGTGGCTGCCAAGTGCCCCATCGTGAGCAAGGTATCTGGGTGGTCCAATCCGAAAATTTTCTTTTGCTTCTCCATTACGGCAATAAAAAGCCCCTCCGACTTGTCGAATTGGAATGATTTATGATATGTTGCTCCCAAACGTCGCAAAAGATTTAGTGTGTCTGGATGCTCTTCCCCAAGAACTTGCTTTTGCTTCTCTATTACTGCCACCTCAAGCTCTTCTGCCTTCTTCAATCTCCCTGCATATTCATATATTTGTGCATACTCAATGTTGAAGTCTGGTGCCACGTCCACTCGACCCTGCAGCAGTGACTCAATATGAGGCTCCAACCAAAGGGCTATGGCCTCCCTTTCTGACCATTCGATGCTTGCAATGAACATCCCCAGGATAGCACCCATCCAGTATTGGGACACCTGAACATCTGAGAGTGTGCTTCTTGTCCAGCTATGAACAAGGGGGTGGATTGAAAACATATTTGTCTCCACCGTAAAGTTGATCAAGGAATATGCTTGCAACTCATTTGTAACGTCGATGAAGGAGAGTGGTTCCCATATTCCTGTTGGTCCCAGGAACTGCGAAAGGAATTTTGCTGGTTCATGAAGCTCTTGTAAGGTTGGGCATGCTAGGCAACCCTTATATTTTACTGCATTGCGAAATATCTGCTCAGAAATCCCTTGATGATGCAAAAGCGAGAAAAGCTGTAACACCGTCGCTGCGGCTTGACTGAGCTTTTCAAAGCTCATCTGCCAAGTGGTATACACGGTCCAGGCATAATCATCATGAGACTGAGCCGGTTTTTCACTGAGAAGTCGAGCCTGATTCTGTGCGTACAGTGCTAGATAACTGTTGAGGGATCCTGACTTGGCAATGAATGCACCAGCTTGGATGATAGCAAGCGGTAGATAGCATAAGACCTAAAAAGACGTTTGAAATCATGTTGTCTGACTGTGCATGCAGGACTAGCCTTTACAATCTCAGTAGCCAGCTCTTTGGAGGAGGGTGTTACTTCCTGAACTGAGCTTGCCAGCAATAACTCCACGGCATCAGGTTCTTCCATGTCAGATACCAGGGAGTGTTCCCCAGCATAAACACGTAATCCTGGGTTGCGGGAGGTGATGATGATACTTCCATGATCGCAATGAGGGAGGAATTTATTGAGGTTGACCTTGGGATCATCGGCGTTGTCGAAGACTATAAGCCATCCACGAGGTTCACCAGTGAGCCACTTCTCTCCTGCCTGCGCAGTTGTGCCCGCGTTCTTGGTGGTGGCAATGGTTTTGAACCCAGTGTCAATTGTTTCCGAGGTGCTACAGTCAATCAGGAAGATATCGGAAAAACTGAGAGAGCAGAAATCCCTGAATCAGGGACGTAATTCGGGCTCCATGTATTTCAATCTCACCGAGATGAGTACTTGGCAATGAACTTCAGAGCAATCTGCGTCTTTCCCGCTCCTCCCAGTCCGTGCAATAGGAAAATTTTCTGTTTGCCAAAGTCCTGCAGGAAGTAACTGTGCATCCTATCCAGAACTATCTGTCTGCCATGAAATATTCGGGACGGTAGAGGACAATTATTGGTTATGCTTTTCAAAGTCGGAGGTGTGGCATCGACTGAGAAGACCAACTGAGCTGATGTAGAGTCATACGACGAAAACCGATACCTGGTGACATGACAGTCAAAACTTTGTGCACTTGGAAATTCGTATCCATAGCTACGGTGAGCTGAAATGGCTGTCAGGACGCATTCCCCTGCGGATAAGTGCAGCGAGTACCAGGAAGTTTGAATGCAGTTCTCGGATCTTTCTCTGGTAGCCTGTGATTTCATCGGCAGTCCTTCTGGTCCGCATAATCTCCCTCAAGCGGCCACCCAAACCCTCAGATGATCTCTGGGACTCCTTGACTGCATTGAGCACACTGTGCAAACACCTGAAGAATTTCCGGTAAAGAATAAGCGGGAAGCCACGACCAATCCACTCACTCTTCAAGGTCCCCACACAGACTCTTGAACTTGACAGGCACCGTATCTTCGTGAAATGATAGCTGTTCTCGGATAATATTGAGAATTTCCATGACGTTCCCGCACAGCTCCCTCAGATCTTCCCGATTCTTCTTCACTGTCTGTATCGGCCAAAGTCAATCGATAGTTGTCCGGAGCCACCTAAGTTGCGAACCTCGACGGTCTCTAGAAGGATCACCACGGTGCCAAAAACACCCTTGAGATAAGGAACAGACTCTGAGGCTGCCGCAATCGTTCTTGCTGTGAGGAGTGATGTCCAAAGCCAGTCCGAGCTTAATCGAACAGGTGGTTGAACTGTCTGAACAGTTAGGGCCCATTTCTTCCGAGAGGACCCCCCTCCCTTGGCCTTTGGCGACCCGATAGTGGTCATAGTAGAGGGCGGGATTGCCCAGTCAGCATTCACCTACGTCTTGTGAGAGGTAATTTTGTGACAGCTCCCGGCCCCGATCCCAATCTCCGCTTGGTCCATAAATACCCCGAAATTTCCCAGCAGCCGTCGGTCTATTACTGGACCACCTCTCTGGATCTACATGTGCAAATGAGTGCATGCCAGTGATGGCGTTTCGGAATGGTAGATTCCCTTCCGCGTCCCGTCCTTGTTTACCTTTACATAAGAAACCGGCCGCAAAAGAATCGAATCACATCATTCCCCCCCCAAAAGAGGTTGTATTTTGAGAGGGGCATCGTCTGTCCCAAACAATCACGGGTGGGGTGGTATCTTGAGTCGTTAGAGAACGGTGACTCGCGGTAGAATTTACCCATTCCGAGCAGCTCCAGAGAAGCATTGAGTACCGTTGCGGGACCAGACCCGTCGCAGAATTGCAACCGCACCAATGAATGCATGCGTGGCCTGCATCACGAGGACACAACGCGGTTAGAAAGGTCCAACACCCTCACGCCGAGATGTTGGGCACGCCCGGCGATTCGCGTCGCACCCATTCACAAGGGCGGATGTATCGAGCCTTCCGTGGTCCCCGCACTGATTCAGTCCTATTTCTGTCAGGCACCGGATAGCCGAAGCCATTTTTAGGCGATTTGTAGCCGTGACTAGCTTTGGCGAGGTCCGGCTAGTTGCCAGAAATACGACGCAGCTTTTCTAACCCGGTAGCATGACCTCTAAGCTAGTTTGCTAGGTCTTCCAGGGCTAGTTATTCCTCTGGCTACTACGGGTCATGGTTCTGTCAACTGTACTAATAATAAGATATTGCATATTGCAAGTTAAGCTCTGCTATAATCACCACCTGGCCTCGCCTCAAAATTAACTCAAGATAGCCCTTCATGGAACAGAGGAGCCTGCTATGGATGGATGGACTGACGAGAGAGTGTTCAGATCGCATAAACACTGCCACTTAATACGGGACAAACAAACATCCACTCACTTGCCACTTACTGCACAACCAATTGGCGAACTTTGACATGCTTATAATTTCCATTATCCTACCTTCTGAATGCTATGAGCGGCTAGAGATGTGGGTGTGACAAGGTCCTCGGCTAGTTCTGGCTGGTTGGCTAGCCACGGCTCGACAGATCTCGTCGAGGTGGCTAGCGTGGCCTCGACATTTGGGGCCGACTATTTCCTGGCTATACAGCTCGCCACGGTGCCCTGCTACCTGGGGCCTGAACCCAGTGAAGGTGTGTAATTTGGTTATCAACTTGCCTCCAGTGTACTCGCAGTGTCCCAGGTTCAGGGCATGTTTGAGGGGGGTAACCGATGAAGGGAGTTCCTTTGATACCGCAGAAACATGAGTGGAAGCGTGTAGGAAGTTTGGCGAAGTTCGATCAGTAAATGATCCCCGTTAGCATCAGTGCTCTAGCTTGGCTCTATTGCCTGGTTCTGACTTCCGGGAGTGTTGAACATTTTAATTGGTGCGGTTCGGGGTGATTTTCATTTCAAGGGGCAGCTACATCTATATAATATTCCGCGGTTGGGGCCGGGTGTATTTCGACACTTCGCCGAGGGAGAAGACAAAAGAATGGTATAAAGCCGGGTGAACAGGGAGGGAAGAAAGCGTTTGATAGCACGGTGGTGTGCATCCGCTGTAGTTTATCGTAATGCCATGCTAGGCGGAAGGACCCCGTTCGACTCGGGTCCGGTGCATTATTTTCCAGGATGATGCCTTTTGTACCAATCTCAATTCATCAGGAAAAGAGAATCTTCTTGGCTGGTCTGGCGCCAGACGAAATCAAACGTACCAACATGCCAGAACTGTTCTGGCAGCATATATACCTACACAGTTCCAGAACACATATCTGGCGCCAGAAAAAGATGCCAGTACATGCCCGTGCATCCCATATATCATTGCTCATGGACAACAAAGAATCCCACATTGATTACGCAAAAAAGTATGTATTCAAAAAACACATTACATTACAAAGGCAAATAGATGATATTTGAAGGACATGGGGATTTAGCGACGTGGACTGAGAAAAAAACGAGGAGCGAGACTTTGAAGTGCTTGATGGAGCGTGAAGACTTGAATTGAATGGAACTTCAGGTACAGATAGAGAAGTGATGGCACAAGATGACATGAAAACGACGAGCGAGACTTTGAAGTGGTTTGGTATGCTTGAAGAATGTTTCCCAAGTTTATACGATGCGCCGTTAGTTTCACGGCGGACACTGAAATCATACCCCTCTGCTTTGGAGGTGTGGGGGGTCAAACTCTGCTAAGTCCTCGGGCGCTAACTGGGCGCTAAACTCGAGATTAATGCATATGGAGATAAGGGACAGTGTTATTACAACCGTTCTCTAAAGTTTGTACGGTTTTTACGAAATGGCGGTGCTTGATTTTTGCTGACAGTTATTCAACAGTTATTTGTTGTTGTGTCTTCGGCTGTGCAGCCGACAGCTCCACCACACCACAAATGCTCCATTTCTATATGTCCGCATGCCGCCGTCGAGCTCATCTCTCTCGGCTCTCATGGGTTCTAACAAGCGCATTTCCGACGACAAAAAGAAAGCAGTAATTCACCTGGAGAGATTATTTATTGAGTACATCATAGCGAACTGTGGAGCGCGGTGGAGCCGATTTGGAGGCAACGGTGGAGCTTGGGTGGAGCCATGACGTGAAAAGAGGATGCGGAAACAAATAGAGGTAAACAAAAATTGAGCACCACCATTTCGTAAAAACCATACAAACTTTGGACAACATCTGTACCAAAAAGCGTGACGACTGTCGCTATTAAGTACAAGTCAGACTAGGATTCCTATTCAAATGTAAAACGCGTTCACACATCAACTACTTACCTCGCGCCGCGCGGGATTGCCCGGAGCAGCAATAAGGTCAGTCAGAGTAAGGGTTTCAGAAGGGCTTCAGCAAAAGGGTTTCTCGACGAATAATTTATTTCTGATGCGTGGGAGAAGCACATCTGAAACGTCGAAGCGCCTCCAGAGGCGCTTCCGAAATGATTTGGGAAACGCTTCAGAAAAAAATCGTGGAGAGACCCTTCTGAAACCCCTACTCTGACTGTCCCTAATCTATCTACATAGTCCCTAATCTATCTACATAAGATGCTTCGAAACACACAACAATCTCCATCGCCCCTCTTTTGCGCCTCACCTGCAAGACTTTAAGGATCCCCACCGTAACCGTACAAGGCGGTATACGGTTACGGCTGCGTATGCAAGCCGTACCGTCCCGTATAGCCGTTACAGGTACGGTGCGGCTCGCGTGAAAACACACAAACCAAGCCAGTTACTGTGGAATGACGCACGGAGACGCGTACAGGGAGGTAAGAAACGAGTGAATCCGATAGGTTGAGGACTCCCCTAGTGTAGTTCTCGACACCCATATACGGGTTTGTATGTTACCTCCACCCGTCCCGTATACCGTACCGTAAGCCCTAAAATTCTGAAATTTTGTTCCATACACCTGTTACCGTATACGGTACGGTGGGGATCCCTACCAGTGCAAGTCTACCCACTTTCTGTTGCGTCGCTACCCTCCGTTCAGTCTACAATGCTATCAACTTGGACCTCAATTGTAGCGCTTGCCCACCTGGCCCTGGAAGTTATTTTGAGGCCACACTGCCGCCCTCACTGCCACCCCATGAAATTGAATTGACGCCCTCCGACGCCCGCCATTGACGCCTCGAGGTCAATTTTAACCTGAAAAGCTATCAGCCTGTAAGTAAAAGTGTTCAAAAACACATTGATTACTAGCTGTATTATATTGTAATCCATAGTAATTGATTCAAACGGGGACGCCGCTCATATGATTTTGTTCGAGTGTCCGATTGACCCCCTTTGACGCCCCCACTGACGGCAAGGGCTCATTTTGACTTTGCCCGTTTGAATTGGCCTTTTTTTAATTCAATACCGCATGTACCAGATCATGTTTTGGCAAGAATCGGTTGGAATCTCCGTGTGATAGCTATGCCATAGCAATGTGGAGTGTGGAGCACTCTAGGATCGCAAGGAAAGCGTTACAGCATTGTTGCCGCTGTAGTGGCGTCCAGCGAAGAAGGTAAGAGATAATGCTCACAGCTAAATTTACATTTTCCTCATGTATATAAAGGCCATCGTCTTCGCCCGTCAAGGCATACTCCACATCACAAAATACATCAGTCATACTTTCCAACAAGACCACCTTGTCTCTTATTCACCAATATGCTCTCCACCACTTTCTTGATCACCGCTCTCGCGGCGTCCCTCCAGGTCAGCGCCGGCCCCGCCGTCCTCCCCCGCAGCGAACAGGGCAACGTCACGACGAGAGACTTCGACTTGTGGGCGCAGTTCTGCAACGACAAGGCGTGCTCGGAAGGCTGCGGTATCTCAGTCGCCGTAAGCAACCCGGGGTGTCTCAACGAGAATGGCCGCCAATCCATCATGTTCCACGGCGATACAAGCTCGTTGGGCAGATTCGCGTTGGTTGTGTCGCCCTCGGGAAACTGCCCCTGCCAGGACACCTGTCGCGTGCTGTCCGACACGCAGTGTATGGACATTAGCGCATTCGGGGGCCAGGACCAGTCGTTCCGGTTTAATGGGGCCAGCCAGGGGGGTGGCACGTGCGATGCGAACAACTGCTAAGGTATGTACGTGGTTGAGAGTCTCGCTGCGATGATGGCCAGCCACTGACTTGTCTCTCTAGTGCCTATTGCTGGACAAGACTGAGCAGTGATATCAGTAAATAGGATTAATTTTCACTGCTAACAACAGTAGTTTACAATTAATTATCACTGGTATTCTACTGCCATTCTACTGTAATTCTATTCTCAAGCTAAAACCACCGAGAACCAAATAGTGGAATCAACCAGAATGAAAGGCAGAATGAAATGCAAATGAAACTTACGGGAAAAATCAAATTGAGCATTGATACGCGCCGGAATTCAGTCAAAATGAAGTCTGCGAGAAAAAATGAAAATGAAATGAAATGAGTACCACGAAGAACGCTCAAACAGGAGTGATGTAGTCGAAATACCCGGCCGGTAGTTAATCCGTAGTCAAATACCGTGTCAAGGTTTTCGGAAACAGCTATAAAAATCATCCAATTCTCCGGCAAAGCTTAGAGAGTCCTCTCAACAATTCCAAACCCGGAGTGTTTTTCCGGGAACCAGAAAGATACGGGCAGTTTGGTGGAACGATAACAACAATTTAAATATGGGTGTACACAGAAATAGGCAAAAGCCACAACAAAAAAAACAAACTTCACCTAGCCAACCTACTGTACCTTTAGACTCGGATTCATCGAGTCCAATCGCCGTGCTTGGCAATGGTGGGCCAGTAAATAATTTACTCCAATACCAGTACGCCTTGCGAACGTTTCCGGGGTATGGTCTTGCAAGGCCGGATATAAAAAAAGAGAACCGACAAAAAAAAGAAGAGAGCGAAAAGAAAAAGAATAGGCAGTAAGACTCGGAGCCGAAGTGAACGGGAGAGCTCTACGCAATAGATAATAGACGCTCATGAGAAGCTGGAGATGCGGGTCCTCCTAGTCTAGTCTAGTAAGTAGCAGTGTCGGCCCAATCTGATGCGAGCCGGTTGCAAAAATTCATTCCTCCATGGAATCTTGGCTTCACCTCAAGATTTTTGTATTGGAATGTAGCCTTGCTTACCCTCTACACCTCCCACACTTTACCTGTGGGTTAGTGCCGAACTATGCCGCACGTTTAGGCCTTGTTTTTCAAAAAGCGCCTCTCAACGTGCCCAAACCTTTGAAAAATTGTCGCCCCTCCCTCCGCCGACATAAAATTCGATGATGATACCAATTCTTCACCTAAAAATATGAATCTTATATCGACTTGTAGAGGGGAATTACCGCTGTCAGAGCATAGAAGGGTTTCCGAAATGGTGAGATGTGCATGGAATGGGGCAGGGATATGTGTGTTTGTTCTTGGCTTCATGATCAGCAACATCTGCAGTTTTGGGTTCAGCACCGTACCAATACTTGCGCGCTTGGGCCTATGTTCGGTGTAGTAGAAGCCATTAGTAGTAGAAACATGTGGGCATAGTAATACTTGCGAAAATCGGACGGGACAGCGGTGGCTTGATGCGAAACGACAAGGAGGTCTGGGTAAATTACATGGGCCCCGGCGGTTTTCCTGGCCCAGGGGCTGAATTATTCTCAGTGAAATTAATAGATGGTGGGATGCGTCTCGGCGACCCAAAACCGTGTCTCAGAGGGTATCAATCCATGGACAAAAAATGGGAATAACGGATTAATCCCCTTGGAACAGACAATTTTTGCAACAACGTCTGCACCAAAGGTGCAGATATTGTTAGCTGTAACCGATTTCGTTGAGTCACTATTTATATTCATTTTATTGTACTGAGCCGTCGCTTATCCTGTGTAGACTGCATTGAACGCTGATAGGGATTGGCTTATTCTGTGTAATTGAATCATAGCTGATATGCCTTTCGTGTGGATTCACTGCTGATATTGAGTGACTGCAGGTACCTGTGGCTTCTTCCATGTATGTTACATCCAGGTTGTTACTCTGTAGTTGAAACAAAGCTGATATATTGTAGCTTGCATTCACAGCTGATTTTTCATTTCATTTCACTGACCCGTGGCCTATTCCGTGTAGTGGGGATAAGACTGATACATATTGTGTTTTGACTCTCACTGTGTAGTCTCAAAACCGCTGATACCTTTTTTATTGCGCACTCACGCGTCGCTGGGATACAATTTGAGCTCCCTTATTGTGAGGTCTCTGGAAGGGCTTTCAGGACCCACAACGATGTATTTAGATTATAAAACATTGCTTAAACTCGAATTTGCACCTAGGAGGGCTTGTGAAAAGAGTTAAAGGCTGCGCGGCATTTATCCCTCACTGTGCGGCGATGGCACAGCCACTGATCTGCGATGATTAGGCCAACCCCACGAATGCTAGCGGCGGCGCCAATCCTCTACATACGAGTCCGCGCCATCTTCGTCACTTAGTTACTTCGCTTAGTTCTGTGAAAGTTAGTGAGTTTGATGGAACTCTGCGAAAGTTCGTCAGTTCATGCAAATTTCTGCGAATGTTCGTCACTTTCCAAGGATCAACGTAACGCATGCTTGTCGATACATCACACAATCAGCAGTGTGCCGAGCTCGGTCAGTTAGGTTCGGGTTAGCTAGTTAGGGCTAGTGGTTAGCGGTTAGAGATTAGCGGTTCGGGTTAGTGGCTCGGGTCAGAGGTTCTGGTTCAGGTTAGCTGGTTAGGGTTAGTGGTTAGTGTTAGGGTAAGGTATCTATATAAAAAAAACACGCCCGGCTTGCGCTGAAGGAACAATGATGGCCGAGGTTCCGTGTTCTTGAACGTGCCGAGTCAAACGATGAACTTTCACAGAAAGTAGGTAATGTGACGAACTTTCACGAATTCCCATCAAAGTGACGGACTTTCTCGTACCTAAGCGAAGTAACTAAGTGACGAAGATGGGTACGACCCACCATATTGAAAGTTGAAGCCCCTGGTTGAACTCGAGCATGCTTGACTTGATTTTATTTTCATTCGGATGATGTAGAGAACCTACCAAACCCTACGCGAACTGAATTTAAGGCTTGGAATGGTATGAGGAAGGAAATAAACGTTGCGCGGCACTTTTACCCAGCCTCTTTCAATTTTCAGATGGCTACGATACTAGTATTCCGCAAATTCAATTTCCCGGTTATAATTTATCAGAAGCTTCCCGTAGCTTCTCTTAGCAACGGCTTATAATAGACCATGGGTATTACTAAATAGTTTTAATGTGAGTGCCTACAATTCGTGTTTTGAGAATGGCACAAGCAACAGGCCCACAGTTCGCTGCATCCAGATTATCTGCAGGCACATAGATTTCACTTCCAGAGGGACCACAACCCCAATCTCGCTCTCCTTCGCGAAAAAACACTTCGACATCTCAAGATTTTTATTCAATCTTTATTTAGATAACTCTAATAAGGATGACAGCTCTCACGACCCTATAAGGCCAGTTTGGGACATAACAGTTGGAACGCGAGAAGACTTAGCAAAATCATTCGCGCGCAGCGCCACTGAATATATACGGATTGGTATCCTCCTGTCCGCCGATGTTGTATATAATCCGTTAGGTAAGCGTGGCGGTAACGATGATGACATCTGTCAATCACTCGTCGCCAACACCGCCATGGTCACTGCCAGCTTCGCTCTTCTTCACTCACGGACTCTACACAACTAATTCCTCATGCCATGGGTGAAGCGATCTGACGGGGTATTGCTTGCTTTTTTCATGACAAACGAGACGGACTCGGAGCTCATAACTGTGTTAGACATGGGGCAATGTCGTCGTCGAGGCTCCACCGGCGTCGGACTCTGAGGAAGAAGAAGATGCACCACATATCAAGTCTACGGGACCCCAAAGCAATCTGGTCGCAGCTAGAGCAGCGCAATTTCACGCTGCTCAACTTCAGATCCAGAAGGCCTCTCCAGCTCGAGCCACGCTACCACCCTCTATCTCGAAAAAGAAACCTCCTCCTCCTGCCGAAAGAACGACTCCCGCTCCACCTCCATATGCTCCTGCGTTCCCACCGCGTCACACAACTGCTACCCTGTCCCACGATAACGACGACGCGGAGCCAGCGACGGAGCTAGACAAGGTAGAGAGATTTGAGCCCAAGCCAATACGACCTCGAGTCATCTCCGACAGCACCTCGCTCCCAGCGCTACGGAGACGTCCTCCGGCACCTCCGGCGGCTCCAGTTGCGGTTTCGACTGAGGAGCGTTTAGAGGAAGATACGGTAGATGCGGAGCTCACTGGCATCGGACGTCCTCCTCCTCCGATACCAACAATAACCTCACGGCCGTCGTTGGTTTCTTCGCAGACGCTCCCGGCTGAGTCACGGCCTCCGCTGCCTTCTCGACAGCCGTCACAATCCACGCCTCCACTTCCACCTCGACAGCCTCAAGCAGCACCTCCACTCCCGTCTCGTCAGTCGTCACAATACACATCCACATCCACACCTCCCCTCCCATCTCGACAGCCACAATCCACACCTCCGCTCCCACCTCGATCCACATCTGTCGCACCTCCGCTCCCGTCTAGATCCACTTCTTCACTTGTCGACGAGGAAGAGCCCATCTCTCGCACACCCTCCTCCTCCACCCGCAATCCCAACCTCCGCCCTCCTCCCACCCGCACTAAATCCGTCTCCTCCAGCGACAGGGCACCCACGACCCCGAGCTGGTCCTCCGACAAAACCGGGTTCGCGAAAGGCAAGGCCGTCGAGCTCGCCCGAAACCGGCGGGACTGTCTAAACCCGCAGCCGTCGTGTTTCTCCCGTGCTCCTCCTGCACCCACCGGCGAAGGAGAGAAAGGCATTCAAATCACATACGCCCCCCTCCCAGCACCCATCATCCTCCGTTCCCCCAACTCGAACGACCTGGCGAAGGCCATGACCACAGGCCGTGCGTTTCCTTCCAAACCCCCACCGCTGCTGTCGCACGATGTGCAGCGGGAGGATTGGAACAAGTTGTGGGACGATATCGACGAGACGGCGAGAATTGAGATGAGGGCTAGTGCGGGGTTGAGCGTTGCTACACGTACGTGTCTCTTATCCTAATTCCTGATATGCGTATCTCGAGTTACGCTGACCCTTTCTTGTTTTTATTTTTACCTTCACCACCTACAGTCCCCCTCATGCCAATCTTTGGTGCGGGCTTTGTCGTATCAACGGTCGCGGAGCGTAAGCTGCGCGCGGGGCGAGTAGGCCCCACATGCAAGCTTGTTGAGGCATGGAACGTCGCCTTTTTCAGGCTGAGGCACCTGGATGTGTACGTCTCTTTGTTTAACTCGCGCATACCTTTGCTCCGGCCTTGCTGATGTATAATTCGTTCGTTCTGTTCTTTTCAACAGCTACATCGCACAAAACAGCTCCCGCCTCTCCGGTCCCACGCCCACGCAGGCATCCCGCCAGGTACGTGTTCTACTTCCGCCCATTCTCGTTCTCCCGTTTCTCGAAAAGCTCTACCTCTAATAAATACACCCTCAGACCATCGACCCCGCTTTCCTAAAATGGCAGCAGGCCACCAGCGACGCGGAGAAGCAGCTCGCGATGAAGGAGTACGAGAAGTATGAGGGCAAGTTTCGGTTTGTTGTGCAGAATTGGCCGCCGGAAGAATGAGAGTTCTTCTTCACGCCCTTTCACTTTCTCTGGGCCGGCGTGCTGTGGCTCACTGTGGGAATATGTATGTATCATGTATCCTGTCTTCTCGATACCCCAGACATTTAAGACATGGATTTGCGTTGGTAATGTGTCTGCATGGATTAGGGTGCCAAGGCCCACTAGTCGTCTTTTCCGGGAGGTCATGGAGAAAGCTCTAGCATTTTAATTGATGGATCGGTGCAGTGGGAGGCAGGTTCAACTCGCAGCTCAAAAATAAAATTGCTCGATTGTCGTCTTGGTAAAAGAGGAAGGGAAGAGGAAGGGAGAGCCCTTCCATAAGAAGTGCTAAGCGTAACTGTAGGAAAAGCTGCTGTTGTAAAATATTCAGTGTGCACGGTATAGGCGTGCTCCAGCGGCTAGGTAGTATCGCAAAGACCTCGTTAATTGCTATATTCTATGATCTGACATTGTTTCAAGCACTGCTATTCTACAAGGCCTTCAATGTCTGCTCAGCATTCTTCATTTGTGCATTCATTCAGTGACTGGTACTATGTAGTCTGTTATTAACCGTGCCGCTGGATATCTTGAATTATATTCCCACGGTTTTGTTTCTGTGCGGCGCCAAATTTGGTTGTGATCGTATTTTGAGCCTTTCCACTACCAATCAGAACAACGTATTTCTCATACATTTGTACCGATTATTCATCTTTGTGTGCATCAAACACTAGCCCGAGATATCATGGAATGTTCCTGATGTTCAAAGGTGGTTAGTCCCGATGATAACCGTACCTTTCAGCCAGTGGCCGACTAGCCCAGAATTTGCTATTTTCTTTACTGTGTCATGGAAAGCTCATGTAAAATCACGGGAGTGGGCTCAAATGAATTCCAGGATGTCGACCTTCGTCTTGGAATACTCAGACCCCCCTCATCCGGTCGGAGGTCTCACACAAGCTCTGCAACTTCTAAGGTGGCCGACTTTCCAGCCATCGATAGTAAAGTTATCTTTGTATGGCCGATTTACCTAAGTTATTTTGTGAACCACTGGCCCTTTTTTTCCATAGCCTTTACTCAAATCCCCTCAACTGTCCTTGTCCGCATTATTGCCATACCCTCTCGGATGAAGGAAAATCATCCAGACCGGCTGAGACGGTCTCAGGTTGGAAATCTGGTCTGATTCAAAAGGACTTGAAGAGCGACCGGTATGAAGTGAGGTACTCGATTCTCATCGTATGTGATCCCTTTTAGCATGTCATAAAGATGGGTAACTCGAATTCTGAGTCAACAGAGTGCCATTAAAGCCTCATGCAAACGGTATCACGCTCTGCTCCCCTTCAACAGCAACTAGATAACCCGGCTTGCACATCGAAAATGACACACGCGGCTGCGCCGCGTAAAACGCGTCGTATTCGGGTGCCATGGCATCGTCGAGATTGCGCACGTTCCCCTGGGGGTGGATGACCCACCATGGGTCGCGGCATTCCTGTGCCTTGCACGATTTCAGCACCATCATGAGGGCGTCGAGGCGCACGACACGCTGGAAGACGTCCGCGGTGGAGAAGCCGGTCTGGGGAGGTGTGATAGTGTTCTTCTGAGCTGAGACAATTATGAACCATGCACGATTAGATAGATATAACGTGAACACCCACAACGAGGCTTGAAGGAACCGCCGAGTCGAAAAAGGTGAGTGCAGCGCTCGAGTCCGTCGCTACCGCGGGGGCGGCTCCGAGCAAGTTGTTCATCTGATATGGATCTGTCTGTAATAATTGTAGGTAAGTAGACAATAGGCAGTGTAAATGAAATACTGACTGTGAGATCCTGCAGAAACGTCAGACAACATCAGGCTCGGAGTAGGCAACAACAAATGACTTGAAAGATACCCACGTATAGTTCGTGGTCATTGTCGCACCACACCGTGTACGCAAGACGATACGAGGCGCCCACCACCCTGATCGCCTTGTACGTCTGATTCTGCGGCGCCAACCACCCGGAATTTCCCTCGTTCCGCGCCGTAAGTATGCCCCAGAACTCCATATTAACGCGCTCCGACTTCGCCACGTCGCCCCGCGCCTCCGCGATCTCTGCTGTGCTAACCGGGATCGGCGCCCCGTCAAAATCGTCCCGTAGATCCACGCCGAGGAGCTGCAGGAACGTCGGCGCGAGGTCCGTGTGGGTCGTGACCCTCTCCACAACCGCACCAGCAGGCACGCCGGGCCCGCGGATAATGAGCGGGATGTTATAGTCCTCCTCGATGGGGCACGATTTGCCGGGCTGGAGCCGGTGCTGCCCGATGTGGTACCCGTTGTCGGCGGTATAGACAATGTAGGTGGAAGAGAGGAGCCCAGACGCGTCGAGGCGCTCCACGACGCCCTTGACCATCTCGTCCACGCCTGCGAGCGCCTGTAGCCGCTTGACGTAAAACGCGTCGTTGTAGGCGAGTGTTGCCTCGTCTAGCTTCGGGAGATCCCTGATCCACGAGCCACCGCTGCAGATTGAAAGTATTAGGCAATGTCCCAGCGATGTAGAGCTAGTTACCTCGGCTGAATAAGCATAGAGTAAGCATCCGCCGTGGTGAGACATGTGAAATGAATACATACCACTTCTGGGTTGAAGTTCGGCGTGCGTGGAACCTTTGCGTCAGGGAACGAGTTTCTGAATTTCTCTTGCGGGATAGGGGGGGAGACGTCAGTGAACAGCGGGGGATTACTTGGATTGTCGATGAACTGCGCGTGCGGCGCAACGGGCGCAATGGTAAGAAAGAACGGCGCGTCTTGTTCGACCGCTTCGTCGGGCAGGGCATACGCCCGTTCATTGGTGAGGTCTTGGATATGCTGTCCTGGGAAGGTCTCCGGGGCGTCCGTGCCGGTCTGCCAGGTACTGTTCAGATAGCTATACATCCCCGGATCGAGGAGGAATCTATTCAAATCAGGGTACACGTCAACCGAAAGGCCAGAGTGGACTACGTACGAGCCCTTGTTGAAACCCTCCACAAACGGCGCATTGTAAGTCTCGATCGAGTGGCCGTTCATGAGCTTCCCGGTATAATACGTGTTGTACCCCGCATTCTGCAGCCAAATCGGCAGATAATCTCTGTTTAATCCTTCCTGGACGAATTTCTGGTAACCACCTGGAATAAATATCGCTTAGCTGTTATTTCCCTCGGTACGATAAAGAATACCGTAAGGTGGCTGAACGGAAGTCACATTCGTGTTGCTAAATATTTCATTTCGCGTCAACAGAGGCTGTGGCAAATCTCGGAACGCGTTAAATGGCGTACTGTGCAGCTTTTCCGGTGAGCAGGCTGACTCTGGACGGGCAGCACAACGAGATGGTGCAGTAGTGTCGTCGATAATACGCGCCCTTGTCCGTCAGGAGTTCCTTAACATTCGGCATGTAGTTCAGCGAGTCGAGGAGCAGGTCTTTTTTTTTTTTTCGTCGGACAGCCAGTCATTATTTTCTCAAGCGCTGTGGACGCTTTGCAACACGCGCACCTTGGTCATCTGTGATGATAAACACGATGTTTGGACGGGTCTTGGCGGTCGCAGTTAGAGCTGAAGCTGCCAAGGCGGGTAACAGCAGGAAGGTGAGAGGCTTCATAGCGAGGTCGTTGGATAGTGAAGAGAGGAAAGATGAGGGAAAGACACGCACATAGTTATTCTAATAAATAGGCTTGCTATGGTGGGCCGGGCCGTTTACAGTCAGCTAGCTTATGCAGTTTCGGTCAGCTCCGACTTGTACTGCTTTCCGCAGCTTACCCTGTATATGTTGCCTCCGAGAACCAGTGGAAACAACAGCATATCTAAGACTATATCATCCAATCGCCGGAGACAGCGAGGGCCCTCCAGCCTATTTGGGGTGACAAGATTATGTCCACCAAGGCCGCTCTCGGATTTCCGTGGTTGACCCACCGATAGGCGTGACAGGACTGCGCATTTTGTCGGTGAATCCGATCAGGGGGAGGGAGAGAAAAAAGCGGCTGCGTGGGAAGAAGGAGCGGGGGAGGAATGAAGACGCGGACAAATGCAGGAGCGGGCCTGTCAGCGAAACCCACCCTGCTCCCAGAAAAAGAATGAAGAACGCAAGTCGCAATGAGTGAGAAAGCGATGGAGGAAGCGATGAGCAAAGGCGGAGCGATCAAGTATGAGGGGGAGGAAATTGGATGGTAAGAGAAAGAAAAAGAATGGGAAGAAAAAATAGGGGAGGAATGAGTGAAGAAAAGAAAGAAAAAGAAAAGTGAGGAGTGAAAGAAAACGGGGAAGGAAAGCAAGAAAACGGGGAGGCGTTGGAAGATAATATAAAACGATTCGGAGGGACCACACCCCCCCAAAGAAAACAAAAGTGTGAGAGAGCTGAAACCTAGCTAGATCATTTGTACTAATTCATACGCAATTAGTGATAGAGAGGGAATTTTAAAAATATCATATTTTGTATCTCCTGGCACTTGAGGCTTGTGTTGGTGTAAATTTGTGCTAGTTGGTTCAGTTCTTGTCAGAACAAGCTCATTTCTTAATACTATCTACTTTGACATGTAAGAAGAAATGTGATAGAGTCAAAAGTACCGTTATTTCCCCCTGCCTTGTCCCTACCCTGTTTGATAGTGCTCTGTACTGCCAAGACAGAATTTGCTGTAATTACCTGATTTGCAGGGGGGAATAACGGTACTTTTGGCTCTATCACATTGCTTATTACATGTCGAAGTACCTAGTATTAAGAAATGAGCTCGTTCCGACAAGACCTGAACCAACTAGTGCGAATTTATGGCAACACAAGCCTCAAGTGCCAGGAGATACAAAATATGATATTTTTAAAATTCCCTCTGCATCACTAATTGTGTATGACTTAGTACGAATTCTCTCGCTAGGTTTCAGCTCGATCCGTGCAAAACCCAGAGAGTTATGGGCAAATCGGTCGCGAGGATCGAAATCTGCCCAAAACAGTAATTTTCTGTTCTCGCCTTCGGTACTGCAATTAGCTGTAAGGACTGAGTCTCAAAGAAGAAAGACCCAGTGTGCACATCCCACCAAACCAAGCTTTCACTGCAGGTACCTGCTTAATCTGCTCTCATTCTCATTCTCCAATTCCGTGCTTACATGCCGTCTCAAGCGGATCATCATGCAACTCAACCTCTTCGCCCCTCTCTTCATCGCTACCGTCTCCGGTCTCTTGGTCGCCGCCACTCCGTATGGCCGGGCCAACCCACTTCTTCAAATTGCAAAGAGAGACTGTTGCAACCCCGACTTCTTCTTTCCGTGCTACGGTGCTTGTGCGCTCTGGTGAATCGAACCCGAGACTGGCACGGGTGTGTTTCTTGGTCTTCATGGTTATAATGTACGTTCTGAGGCGCATCCGCCTTCAGTTGATCAGTTATGCACGGAGAATTGTGCTGAGGGTTGCTGTGAGTATTGATTTGTGTAAGAAATCCGCGGTAGAACTGAAAGCGTGTATAGGCCCCGAAAGTGTCACTTGCCCTCCTTGAAAGAAGGATGACGAAGGGAGAATATATAGTTTACCTAGAATGTTTAGTGTTGAGGGATGGAGGGGGGTCTTTTTAATTTTTGCCCCGCTATCTTGGTCTGAAAAGTATCGGGCAGGGGGAAAGTGACGCAGTGTGATGCATGCGACGTTGCATTGACGCGTGAGTGACGCTGTGACGTTTTTCAACTGACGCAGACTGACGCATACGTGTCACACCGGCGCTGTGTCACATAGTTATCGACGCACGCAACCTATTCCATTGACGCAGACCATCGCCGCCACCCCCAGCCACAAGTTATACAACCACGGATTGCTTTTTTCAGTACCAGCGCGCTCATAAAGCTGCCGGGGACGCCGTCCATTTCATAATTCATTTGTCTGCGCTGGTTCAACTTCCGATTGACTCTGTGGAACGTGCTGATTGTCTTCCGAATTCCTATTTTGTGTGGCCTTTCTTACACCTCACCCAACCTGCGGTGAGTCACTGCGTTCAGAGTCCAGCTAGCCGCAAGGGTAGCCGAGCCTAGCCGAGCTATTTCTAGCCGCTGCTAGGCGTGGCGAGGTGACCGTGACCGGCAACTAGCCGAACCTAGCCGAACCTAGACGACGACTTTTGGCGCCTCGCCTCGCCTAGCAGCGCCTAAAAATGGCTTCGGCTAGCTGGAGCCTGAACGCAGTGAGTCTGAAAAATGAGATTGGAGAGCGTCTGATTACTGAATTTTAGAATCTGGTTCGGACCGAGTTCAAATCAAACTTGAGCTCGGGTCAAGCTATGATCTCCACATTACAGATGTGCACTATACTTTGGCTTAGGCCCTTTCTGACGCCGGATCCTCCGGTTGATCACTTAAATTGACTGTTCTACTGAGTTCAATGGTCTTCCCATTCCAATTTTGGCCTTGTACATTTCCAATTGGATACTACAGACTCTCAGTGGATACTTCTTGGGGGCATAGTCAATTTTGAGGGCCATGTGCCTAACACAGCAATTCTTACCTGAAAACTAATTGGTTAATAAATTGTTCCAGGTGCAAATTCACGGGGTTTGGCTCCTCCCACGAGTAACAGGAGAGATATTAGAGTCTCTCGGTGCATCAATCTCAAAAGCCATCTGCCGATGCGTCAGTTAGCGTCAAGCACTATTGACGCATGGTGGCTGTGCACTGACGCATAGCGGCGTATTGTTCGACGCAGGTCAGCGCATGCAGTCATGAAGCATTCCCGGTGCAGGTAATAAAGGGTGAGGAATCAGCAGCACATACTAGGAAATATTTTAGTGATTTAGGATGTTGAAATTGAAGAAAGAATGCGGTGACGATAACCAGATCGATCGGCAGTGGACGCAACAGCAGTGAGTGGCGTGAAGTATTGAGATGTCTTGGTTTGTGTGACAACGAATAGAAATCCTCAGTTCGGGATTGAAAACTAAATAAACCTGGATTCAGGACCGAGTACAACCGGGAATTGAACCAGCGAAATTCTTATAAGTATGTTGAGTAGATGGGAATGCTGGCTAGTATGTAGGGAAGGAATGAGACAAGGCGCCCCATGTTTCAAGGAATGCGAAGTTGGGCTCGAAAGAGTTAGCCAAATATGGAAGACCAGCGCCCAGTGGCGAGGGAATGGTAAAGCGAGACGCACGGCGATGTAGACAATGTTATGGCTCATGTTGAGGCTGAATGGGTCATTGGGAACAATGAGCTCGACCGGCATGAAATACGGCAGTAAAGAGGAGCGCGGATGCATGAGATAGTCTCTTAGATACAAAGAACACCGGTGCGAAGTGACACACGACTTGACGCAGGGAGGCGCATGGGCGGTGCAGACGGTGTTGCGACTGCCGTTGGACTGGCGCAGAGTTGTCACACTGACGCCGTGTCACGGCGCTTGACTGACGCAGACTGACGCTGACTGAGATGGGGGTTGACGCTGCAAGCGCCGGGACTGACGCTGCTGGGCGCAAAATTGACGCGGAAGATTGACGCATACTGACGCATACTGGCGCTGTGACGCATGTGACGCAGACCCATTGACGCAGATTGACGTTGCACGTCCCTTTGTTCAATGTATTTAACATCCTCAATGGTGTTTATCAGCGGAGATTATGATGCTAAACAAAGTATCGATGATTGCCGTCGATGTCTGTAGAAGATGAGGGGTCAAGGAGACCAATGAAGGTGAGTTCAACACCTGACGCAAAATTGAACTGACGCAGACTGACGCTGCATGCGTCAAACGTCAGTGCTGCGTCAAAATCCCTTTGCCGAAAAGTATCGGAAAAGTGTGCAAACACGTTAAAAATTTAAACACCGTCGGGATCTTCAAGCCTCACATTCCAGGTTCCTCGCAGCTGGTCGTCCTATCAACGACATGGAAATGCCACTTATGAAGAAACTACCGAGTGGACACGTCCAGTGAGAAGGCATGCATCTAAAACCTGTGGAATGGATACGCACTGTGATACTTCCAATCTCAACAATAAACACCCATATTGTTGATGTGATCTAAACATGCATACCTGCATGGTGGCACCCAGGTGAATGGCACATACTTAACATGCTCAAAAGAATGGAAAATGTGGTACAAACAAGCATTCGGAGCGATATAAAGCTCGAAATGGACCCAAATCGCATTCGTGCGGGCGCGAAAAAGGTGGAAAGTCATACTAAAATGATCATTATTTTGTGTTGTTGCAGATTCGATCGGCCGACTTCAGAATTCGAACCGTGCCGTCCCACGTACCCTACCCGTATCGCTGCTTCCGTTGGACTTCGTCTATATAATTCATAACATAAAAAACTAAATCAGCTTGGACTGCTGGGCGTAGAAAGGGAATCACTGACCTGAACAACGATCGCATTGTCAGCGACGATGATTTCATCTGGTTCCTGGAACTAGATATGCAAATTTCTATAACATTAACGCGTTGATGACGGAATTTAGGTGACATATGAATAACCTTCAGATTCGGGACCACTGTGCTCACGCACAAGCTGTCTGGATCCACTGTTCCTTGTTCAGGGTCGGGAACCCGCTCGACGTAGTGAAGACTCGGAGTGTGAAGTCGTTTGCAATGAGGATGGACAACTTCTTCGCGTCCTTGCCGATTACGCAGAGGAAGAGGTCGTGGACCAGTTGCTTGCAGAAGTGTCAATCGTGGGAAATTGTATACGGATGTCGCAAATTTGAATAAGAAAAAAAAAGCTTAAATGACACTTGAAGGACTTATCAAGGATCTTTCCTCTCAGAAGGTCCTTATATGCCAAAAAAATCTTGGAATATGCTGGAATCGCCTTGGAAGCTTCTAAGTCCAAAAGCCGTAAGACATTTTTCAAAGTTGGGACAGGGGCGGATATGTTGCGGATATGGGAAAATATGGAGGTGGGGGTGCTAGGTTTGCTCTGCTTGGTTCCAACCTTGCACTATAAGATATGCGCTTACCATTGTCCGGTCTCACGCGGCTCGCTGTCACAATTATTATCAGTCCGAGACGGCTGATAATTTCCTACCTCCATGCCTACGTTTGCGGCGATCCGGTTGAGCGACTTCAAGTTGAACGTTTCAGTCGTTCGCATTTCGATAAACATGTCTCTGTATATTCTAGCCGACAATTCGGGGTACATATTCAAATATGGAAGGGCCCTCTACCCATTAAACACAACTCTCATTTCATGAGTGGTGTGAGCTTGTCCGCTGCCTTTGCATCCACAAACTGCGTCGTGCTCGAAATCTTCCCATCCTTGTTAATCCGCAATATATAGATAAACTCGTTGCTGATTTTCATCCCGGTGTCGGTGCTCCCGTGTGCCTTCGTCTATATAATTCATAATATAAAAAGAAATCAGCTTGGGGTGCTGGACATAAAAACGGAATCGACGCGTCACTGACGTGAAAAACGATCGCATTGTCCGCGACGATGATTTCATCTGGTTGCTCGAACTAAATATGCAAATTCGTTTAACACGTTGATGGCGGATTATAGGTAACATATGAATAACCTTCCCATTCGGGACCACCGCGCTCAGGCGCAACTCTGTCTGGATCCACTGCTCCTTGTTCAGGGCCGGGAACCCCGCTGACGCAGGGAGGACTTGGAGTGTGAAGTCGTCTGTAACGAGGGCGGACAACTTCTCCGCGTCGTTGCCAGTTAAGGCGTGTAAGAAGTCGTAGGCCAGCTGCTTCGAGTGCATGGGCAGATTGTGTATGGCGCAAATATGGGGTAAGTTTGGAGATGGGGATGGGGACCAGGTTCGCTCCAAGCTCACATTATATATGTGCCGACCATTATCCCCTCTCACGCGGCCAGCTACCACAATTATTATTAGTCTGCGGGCGGGTTGCAATTGATTCCTACCTACCTACCTACAGCGGACTTACTCTGATGGGGTTGCATCAACCAATTGACAATTGATTGTGCCGTTTTTGGCTTTCTTTTTAGCGTTTTTGCATTTTGGCAACTTCACAATGCCAAGGTAAAAAAACACCTGCCCCCCAAAAAAAAATCTTACCCCATTGAAGTGCGCTGGAAATCCCAGTGCAATGATAAAAAAAAATCTGGGGGACACATTGCGAGCTTTTGGTCAGAAATTGCCGGTTTTCTGTGTTTCGGCGTTTTCACGCGTTCTTCGGCGTTGTACAACGCCACAATCAAAATGTCAAAAGACTGATAAGTTGAGGACTTCAGGTTGAACGTTTTAGTCGTACATACGATAGACCTGGTTCTGTATATTTTATCCGATGATTATTCGTACGTACTCGAACACGGAAAGGCTCTACTAGCAACCACAACTCTTCTCCATTTGTGCATGAGCGACGCGAAAGCCTGCACATCCACAAACTCCTTCGGTTTCGAAATCTTCCCGTCCTTGTTAATCCAGAATATATAGACACACTGGTTATATTTCACCTCGCGTCGTTGTTCCCGTTCGTATATTAATTCATCACACAAAAACCAAAACAGCTTGGACTACTAATATAGAATAGACGCATCCACTGACGTGATTCCGTGTTGAAGTCCGCTAGGGCTGTGCGCTGTATCTCCGTGACGGGCACGGCCGTCGAATCGCCACAGGCACGGCCGCTGCGTCGACAGTCCGTTGCGAGAAATTATAGACTTGCCGTAGGACGGGATGGTCGACGGCCGTCATGGTTCGGCGGCTTGCACTGGTTCCCTCAAGTTCTATATTCAAATGCAAACTATTTAGGCTTGAGATCCCACTGATGCCGCTGGGATTGGATTCTCGAACGGTTTCTAAAGAAGTAGACATATTTCATCACACTTTTCATCAACGGTTCATGTACTCTTCGTGTACTAGCTTTACGTACCCGCCGCTCGCGGCGGACAGGCGTCGGTTCCCGACACGGCAATCCGAAATGGCCGAAATTCCGTAGTCCGAAATTGTGGCTTATGCAGTTTCGGCCCAGCTCCGACTTGTACGCAGCTTACCCTGTATATGTTGCCTCCGAGAACCAGTGGCAACGACTGCATATCTAAGACTATATCATCCAATCGCCGGCGACAGCGAGGCCCTCCAGCCTATTTGGGGGACAAGATTGTGTCCACCAAGGCCGCTCTCGGATTTCCGTGGTTGACCTACCGATAGGCGTGACAGGACTGCGTATTTTGTGGGTGAATCCGATCAGGGGGAGCGAGAGAAAAAAACGGCTGCGTGGGAAGAAGGAGTGGGGGAGGAATGACGACGCGGACAAACGCAAGAGCAGGCCTGTCAGCGAAACCCACCCTGATCCCAGAAAAAAGAATGACGAACGCAAGTCGCAATGAGTGAGAAAGCGATGGAGGAAGCGATGGGCAAAGGCGGAGCGATCAAGTATGAGAGGGAGTAAATTGAATGGCAAGAGAGAGAAAAAAAATGGGAAGAAAAAATGGGGGAGGAATGAGTGAAGGAAGAAAGAAAAAGAAAAGTGAGGAGTGAAAAAAAACGGGGAGGGAAAGCAAGAAAACGAGGAAGCGTTGGAAGATCATATAAAACGATTCGGAGGGAGCAGGTGAGGACCGTCATGCCCACCAAAAGAAAACGAAAGAGCGTGAAAGAACGGGAATGAATAGAAGAGCAAAGGATAGGCGCAGGTATGACAAGCTCGCGTCGTCGCATTGCAGTGCCGCACGGCTCCACATCTTGCGTCTGCAGCAACCACCAACGAATCCACCCCCCACCGCGCCTAAAAATAAAGAGTTCAAGGACCAATATGATGAACGATGCGCAATCGGGATGGAAGAATGAAATCGGAATTACATCAGCGTGGTGCAGCCGGCCTGCGAACCCACACCCCACCGCGCCTCAATAAATAAATAAATAAAAGAAGAACGAAGCCTATGTGTGACGAATGGAGGCAGGAAGCGCTGGGGGAAAAGCAGGGGAAGGATTGATGGGGAAAAAGAGGGAGGAAGGGATGAAAACTCAGCGAGGAAGCACGTTTGCCCGTGTCGCACAGCCCACCCAACGCTCCTTCCCAACAAGAGCAAGTCACAATGCGACGAAAATGAGGGAGGAAAAGACGAAAAAGAGCAAAAGCGACGGGAAGCCAGAAATGAGCAAGCCCATCTGCCAGTGAACCCTTTCCGCCCTCAAAGAAAGGAGCAAGCGTAGAAGTCGCAATGCGACGGAATTGGGGGAGGAAGCGATGGAAAAGCGGCGGAGCGATTGATGGAAGAGGGACTCGGGAAGGAAATTGGATGGGGAGTGATCAATGTCGGAAGAAAATGAGGAAAGGAATTGGGTGGAATGAAAACGAGTACGTAACGCTCTGCCTGCGAATAGCCTCACACCGCGACGCGCCACCTAAAGCGTAACAGAACGAAGCGAGCCACAAGCCACCACGCGACGAAATGCGGAGGGTAGATGCGACGGAAAAAAGCAGTGAAATGGCCGATTGGAAGAAACTCGGGGAAAACATGAGGAAACGAGGAAGCGCGTCTGCCTTAAGGGATGGGAAGGAAGAATGGGGAATTGGATGGGGAGAAAACGAAGCAGCGTTGCGAACTGGTACAGCACGCGGAAGCGTTGCAAGGACGCCAAAAGGGCTGGGGAGCACGCCAAGACGCACAGCAAACGCGTTGAAATAGAGGCGACTCCACAACCACATGCGACAAACTCACAATTTAAGATGCGCACATAAAAAGGGGGACAGTGCCAGGGATTCATTGATAGGAAACGAGCTCCGGAGAGGAGGATCACCGCACAAAGTGAAGGACTCTAAAGGACTTGCTCAAACAGTAGGCGACGTGCGTGGGCGCCCCGCTAAGTCGGAGTACGAGCGCGTGCCGTGCCGTACCACTCAAGCCGCAAATTGAAGCTGAAATGCGCCACCCCCGCTCTGTGCGCCGCAGCGGCGAAAGCCGGCGGTGCCTATTTTTTAAAGATAACACGTGGGTTGGATGTGGGGGGACGAGACCGGGGGAAGAGGCAAAGTGGGCTAGGAAAGAAGGAAGGGGAAGGATGAATGGCGTGCGGGAAAGCGGAGGGACAAAGCAAAAATGGGCTAGGGATGGAAGGGACGGCGTATCAGTGCGCGAGGGCAGAGCAGGAAGGAGCAGACGTATCGACGAAGTGGGAATGGAAAGTGCACCATGCGTTATCTCATCGCCTGCGCAGCGTGCTCCAATCAACTCTCCCTCCCTCCAGCTTCGCCACCCACTGCATGGCGCAGGGTTCCCGAGGTCGGCGAGTGCGCAGAAGGTGAGGTCGCGGGTACTGCAGGCGGCGCCGCATTTGCGCGGGAGCGAGGCACAGATGTTCCAGCAGACGGCGAGGTGCGTGACTGTGCTGGAAGCGAGGAGAAGGCTACGGAGGCAGCGGGCGCCGCAGCCGGTCAGCGGTGAGCGATAGGTCGCGGGCGTGCGGGAGCACGCAGGCGCTGATTCGCTGTATCCAGCCCTGTGGAGCCAGAACGACATCGTCCTGACGCGATGGCTGTTCTTGCGCACTAGCCACGAGGTATCGGTCAAGAGTGTCTAGTCTTTCGTCTTGCGGAGCGATGGGCTCAAGAGCAGCCGTGCGTCCGCCAGTAGAGGGGATCCAAGAATTTGAAGAAACTCATCGATGCATCACTGCCACCGGACATGGGTCTGATCCGCCTTGCCGGGCCGAATTCCGATGCCGCCGCTCCCTCGGTTTGCACCTGTGCTTGATCCTAATAGATCCGTATCATTCCGTATGACCCGCCCATACACAGCCTTATATCAAACAAGAAATGCCTGCGCTTCGCTCCGGCAAATTTGATTCAGAGAGCAACCACTCCAATGAATGTGCGGTGAGTCCGTGCAAAGAATTTCATGCACCGGATTTGTACCAGTTCAACGCGGCCTTAGCGAGATCGGCAAACTCAAATCTCGCTCTCGAATTTGTGGACTGATCCATGGTCCGAGGGCTGTGCGCAGACAACGCAGTGTATTTTAAAGGAAGACTACGGAGACGCGAAAGAGCTCCGCTTAGATGATCAGCTGGTATCATGAATGCTCACCCGACAAATATTCCCGCGGCAGTCATTAGATCTAGCTTGTTCCGGGGCCTCTCATGCAAGGTGAGTTGATCGCGTCCTCCGGGCAATTTGATTAAGACTCAGAGAGCTGACTCGGTGGTAGATTCCGTACCAAGAAGATCACGCAGCAGGTCGACTGCGGCCAATGAGATTGATTAGATCTAACCTCCGGATTGACTCATGGTCCGATTGACTCATGGTTCGAGGGCTGGGCGAGAAAGTCGGAATGTATTTTCATTGAAGACTACGGAGAAGCGAGGTGGTTCTTGAAGCAGTGAGGGGTCCGGGCTGTGAGGTTGTTGCTCATTGAAGTGGGCAGTTGGTATCTACGTAAGTTAGTCGTTTGAGAATATACCCGTGGCACAGCCATTAGATCCAGCTTGCTCCGGTCATATAGTAGAAATTGAGTTCCTTTGGAGGACATATATGGTGGGTAGCGAGGTCTCGCAGCGTTACAAACAAAGAGAGGATAATGGAACAGCATTGCAATAGAAGGGACAGTGGAATAGAGATTCAGGGTTATGGAGGACCAAATATGAGAACGGACTCACTGGCAGATGTTAGGAATTTCAAACTTGCTGGAGGGTGATTGAGTATGGATATGGACCAGAAACCATGAGCTCACCTGAGTTCTCCTGATCAGCGGCTGTCCTGTTGAATGCATAATTAGAGGTGGACGGGGATCGGCTGCACAAGTTTGAGCAGGGAAGAAGAAACGAGAACAATTCGCAGTGCAGGGCTGTTGGATTTAATCGGGGCGATGCATACAATTGTAAATTGCAAAATACACACCGGGCAGTGGTCAGAGAAATGATGGATTGAAAAGGCAGCCGCGATTTATCTACGGGTTTTCTGCAGATTGAATTTAGCGAATGAAGGCCATGCAAGGAATTAAATTCATCCCAAACCGTGCACCATCTTGCGGATGCGAGGATGAGGGAGAAAGAAGGGGAGGCAGAGGAGGTTCCCACTGCCCGTCGCTTTATAAATGGGTACTGCGGGAAAGAAGCCTCGGAGACTAGCGATTGTCGCAGTACTCAAGAAGGCCGAGGAAGCTGAATTGGGCCGCAGAGGCAGTGCGACAGAAGCTGCGGATGGTGCGACAAAGAAGCTCCGGATCTTGAAAGACGTCGCAGTAGCCGGGCAGCAAGTGAATCTGGATTGGGAAAATCCGCAGTGTATAGTTGGACGTAAAAGAGGCACCTGACTAGTGGATTCTTGTGAGACGGGGATAGATGCGGACAGTGATATCCAACCGAGTCTAGAAAGACGCGAAATGTGCAGGTCCGCAGGAGAATGGGCCACCCGAACCACAGGACTGCGGGAAAACAGAGCTCTGTCGAGGGAAATAGCCAAATGCAGTGGAATTACTCCAAAATCGCGAGAGTTTAAATTGCGTTGTACAGAGAGCCGTAAAGGAAGTATCGCAATGGAGATAGGACTAAAGGGGATGGGACCAAACATACGGATAACTGCGGCACGGTGGGAGCTGGAATTGTGTTGTGCAAAGCACTTTGGAGGAAGAACCACGGTGGGGATAATACTTATGGGGATGTTGCCAAAGACATACAAACTGATTCGAGACATCTCGTTAAGAGAACGGATAATAGCTTTGACTTGCTTCTGACTTGCTTCTCGCGAGACTCCTCTAAACTTAGCTACTCTTATGGCGCCGGTCTCTGGTACATCTGGGAAGCCCAAAGGGACTCATGGTGGCCGCCAGCCGGGGTCTAGCAGAAAATCGAAAGACAAATCCCTCGGGACTTCAAAGCAAAAAAAAAAGACAGCACCACAGGCTGGGTCGGCTTCTGCCTCTACGGCGTTTATACAGACATCTAATTCTCAACCTCGTCGTCCTACTCTACAACTGGCCGCAACACCAATCGTCCTGTACCGCGTGATAATTTAGCTGCACCTGCACATACTGGGACACGGATATCTTTCTGGGCCACCGTCGGGCCTTGTCGTCCCGAGGCAATGAAGAATGCGTCAAACGCGAGAAACGACGCGGCTAACTCGGCCACAGATCCTGGTATTCTAATTGTCCAATTTTTGCATCCTGAATAGCGACTCGGACGCGTACAGACATCTCAGCGAATGAGTTCGTGCTGCTCAATGAGCAGCTCAATTCTGTTGAAGAGAATGACGAACACGCCGACGTCTCTGCTGGAGATAGAGTAATCGACGAGAGTATTGTTGACGAGGTGCTGGGCAACGCCGAGGCCAATGCTGAGACCGCTGAGGCCGAAACTCAATGTTCGGAGGCTAGCCTAGATACAGCAGCTATTGGCTGTGAGGGACCGACTTTCCACTGAGATTGAAGCCCACGGAAGTTCACTGTGCTATTTTCCTGGTGATTTTTACGACAGACCGACACATCCTGTCTTCGCACTTCAACGCTCCAAAGATCGTACTGGGCTTGATCCGAGTACCAGCGCAAAATATTTGTATGGCTACCATATCCAATTGTTCGCCGAGTCCGTTCTATGCCAGCCGATTTTTTCCTTTTAACGTATCGCTTTATCTATGATCCTTGCCGTTAAGACTCGCCCGGATGCAGCGCAAACTTTCAGGGTACAGCACCTTCTTAGTCTCACGTAGCCAGACTCCACAAGTTCAAAGACAGTCAATGAACTAACTATATATGGAGTCTGATTCTGTTGGCACCTCGCTTAGCGGACCTCGCTTTCCCGTGACTCCACGTGTATTTTCCCACGTCCAAATTGGGACAACATTCCAAGTTTGCCCTCTTCTTGAGAAAATGCTAGTTATTTAGTAGGTTGAAGCATTCAGGACGTAATCTATACAATCAAAGAACCAGACCCCGTATTATTTGAGGCCTTCGTTGAAGCAGTGTGCACATTTGTTTGAGTGGGAAGGAAATGCTTATCCTGGGACCACTTCTGCACGGCTTGCTCTTAAAATATTTGGGGGTATTGTAGGACTCTATTTAAACTATATCTGACTCAATTAAAGCTACAGAGATATTGTGAAGGCGGAATCGTCCTAATTTGGGCGTGGGAGAGCTCACGTGTAGCCGTCGGCTATGAGGTCCGGTAAGCGACCTGCCAATTAAAATGGGCAAAGAGTAAACCTGACATCGAAAGCATGGTCCCCTTCGGCGATAGTTAGTGATTTCGTTGCAATATCGCTCAATGTAAAGACAAATCGCAGAAATATGATCAGTGAGGAGGGCCTTCAGATATGGAACAGAGGGCGGGGAGCCCGCGTAGTATCCAGCAGGATTATTGAATGAAGAATCCGGTTCAGCCGCACCCTGTCCGTAGAAATCCGCGGGCGCTAAATACATCAGCTCACCATTGGAATGGAACGGAACCTATGTTGGATTTCGGAGACCAATTCCGAGAACGGTGCAGGACCAAAGCAAGTTGTAAAAGTGTTGTACATTTGCTGCTGCCTGCATCCTCAATTTCGAAATCGCACCACGCAATGAGATATATGCTGAAAATGATCAAGGTTGTTGACACTGCTGCAGCAAAATATCCAACATACCTGCAAATGCGGCCTGCACAAACCGCGGGAGCTGCGCCATCCATATATAGTTCATCGACTGTCTTTGAACTTGTGGAGTCTGGCTACGTGAGACTACGCCCATTTGTATTTTTTATTGATTTTTTTGTTGATTCTTGAATTACATAGGTGGACTCAAGGGCGAGTGAATATTCAATGCGGCCTATACCATCTTGAATGAATCCGACGAGGTTCAAGCCCATTCTCTCACGCAAACCAAGTCATTGGCATTTGTCAAAGAGATGTTCGAGAGGATTCAGCAAGGTCTGAAGGCCACAAATGACCTGCCTACTCACCTTTTCTACACCGACTCGCCTCAATGTAAGTATATGTATTTTCCGAGAGAATTACGGATCTGACTAGCTTCCTATAGTTGAGCGTTCATTCCATGAATCCCTCAACAGTTGACTGTCCCAGAACGTCGAGCCAGTCACCTATTGGACAGACCTCCCTCGCTTTGAGCAAACCATTGGTATTCCAATGGCTTTCTCTTCCGACTCTAAAAGGATATTCTTGGGGACACTATCGCCGCAGCTGCACCATCCCAGCCTCATCTAATCGTCTTTTAGTCAAGACAGCGTAACATCCTGGGGAACCTCTACAACTCGACATTATTCAGACGCGAACCAAGGATAATATTTATGCCCTCAAAGTGCGTCTGGTATTTTATGCCCGTGATTTTCTTTTTTTATCTAGGTTGCAGTGTTTAGCTCACGTAGCGACGTTCCCCCGTCATTACTCTCTGTTTTTACCAATATAACTGTCATCAAGATCGGGCATTCCATCCACCAGACACTCAAAATACTCTCAGACAGATTGTACATCCCGGAGATCATCCATAATTTGAAGGCGAAAAATGTGCCGGTGCTTGAACTCGGCAGATATGCCAAGCCCAGGGGTGTCGTGACAGATCCCTCATATCCGCTTCACGCCCTTGCTGGTGCCGGCATTCGGATGTCGTTGCTCTCTGCTGATTTTTCAGCTTATCCCTGCCCCCAACAGAACAACTATCTCTTTGCAGAGATTGACCGTCAGCAGCAGATTTATGTATCCCTCAGTCGCTGTGACTCGCTCGGAATTCCATTGCAGCCAATGCAGGCTACAATCCATGGGAAACTCGTAACCCCTTGTCCAGGGATGTAAGCTTGTGGCAGAAGGTTCGATTATTGGCAGCCATGACGGGTTTCTGGACGCAATCATAGATGATCAAGGTACTGTGAGGAGAATCAATGTCTCTGTTACACGCTCTTTTATTGAGATCTCGAAGGTGAGTTCGATTACTTCATTACTTATCTCCGCTGATTCCCGTGAGGATTCTTGTTCCCAGCGCGATACATTCATTGTACAAGCAAACCATGGAATGGATCGTTACCCATTCAAAAAAATGGTTGTCACTACCTCGCAACTTCTCAGCCGTGGTGAAATTGCGCCGATCGCACACAGTTCTGTTTCCCGTGGATTTTGGGTACCATATCTCACATCACGACTTGACCGGATTCATTTATTTCTGCGCGCTATAGTACTTACAAATAACATGAATACGATACGGATACGCGCATGGGTAGGTACTGTAGTTAGGTAGGTCGCAATACACGCCATGGTCCAACTCATGAACACTGGTTCCCAGGAATTATCCCCGGTGTACACGCACTATACACTATCGTCCTTGGACTTCTTTGTACCCCTCTAGCCGGGCTCACGGACGCAGCCTCTGAACTCGCCGTCGTAGAACTAGTTAAATAAAAAAGAGCAAAAAGAGTCAGCACATCAACTGGGGTTAGCCATCGCTCCTTCGGAACACAAGAACATCGTAAAATTATTCCTGAATATCAAACAATTAAACGGTACTTAGCTGTTAAGCCAGCGCCGCGACCAATAGATGGGCTGACAGAAGCCCGGAGGTGAAAGCCTCACGATTTTCTGAGTGTTAACCATCGTAGGAGAAAGCCGCATTCAGGAGCTAAAATAAGTTTTTGATGAGCTGAATGTGGTGAAGTACTGGTCTTTTATAAGGCAGAGGAGCATACATGTTGCATACGTGGTATATCGTGGCCGCAGGAGCTTCTTCTGTGGCACAGTCTCTGCACAGGCTGCACCGGAACCATATTCAGACCTGTTTCTGCGAGACATGCAAATATGGCAATTCTTTTGGCCTGCAGCACAGCAGCGCACCATATAGTAATTGCGCTTATTTTTAATCGGCGGAGTAGCTCAAAACAGGCGCAGACTGGCGCGGACATCCACAGGACATCGAAAACGGCGATACATCTGAATGTTAAGTGTTCTGTGCTTCTCATTCGATACTAGGCCAAGATATCAAGCCATATCACAGTTCATATGAATAAACTCTTCTTTGTCCTATTTCGCAGTCAAATGTGCATTTCATCATGTTGATATCCGAACAAGAAAATAAAGCGACCACAGAAACTATGAAAGCTTCGCAAGATTGCACACCTTGTTTCACTCAGTTCTGTATGTTCAACCCTGACATGAGAATATGTTCCCGATTAGGTCAAGGCTTTTGACGAATAGGGGCATATTGATCAAGTGATGCGGGCATAGTGTATGGGCACAATATCCAACTCCCCGCTTGCAACACATCCCACAAGCCGGGGAACTAAGAAATGGCTCTAAAACCACCGTATCAACCATTTTGTGGCCACAAAGTTGGAGTCTCATTTTTTTTTTTCGGCCTTGCGGCCAAACTAACTAACCGGCCTTTCGTTGTCGGGTTAAATGCCGGTGCCCTTGACTGTGCGTGCTAAATCTCCTGTACAGATAATTGATGACAGCCTAGGGCTGTCTGGATTTCATGTCTCTATGGTGAGTAGCATTGTGTCGAGCCTAGCTCGTTTGTATCAACTGGTACCACTTGCACAGTATTCAGGCGGGCATCAAAAAGTCTGCATCCAAACTGCCCGATAGTCGGTGGAAGTGCACAAGCGAGCGCATGAAGGGGCCGCGCAGTAGGGTTTTCCGACCGTTTCACTGGGTATAAAAATGGAAAGAAACGCGAAAAATAATTCAAAAAGGGAAATCTTTCCCACACCTTCCGGAGCTCTTAAATTATCTCTGGGGCCATTTTGAGCCGTCATAAATCACAATCCAATAGAGCATATTGGCAAGCGATGGGAAACATAAATCGTCAATAAACGCCGCTCCAATAGTCCAAACCTACGGGAAACGTCTCCAAAGTCTAAACAAAAGCAGAGCCAAAACGCCCGTTAAGGCTACCAAGGTTACTCCACATGATGGCTCCACAATGAAACTGGCCACCGACTTCTACAAAAAAAAAACATCGTTTGCCAATAAGGTCTAGTGTCTATCATGTCAAAATACTCCGAGCCGCATGAGAGAGGAAAAATTGAGGATTCAGGGGTTTGATTGCCAAACTACTGGTGTTTGAAGCTGAAGAAGAAGAAGAAAAAAAAAATACAATCAATTTAGTGATTGATTCTTTCAAGTTCCAGCTCAATTTTTTGGTTGGCCTGCGCGCTCTCGCGTGTGCATTGAAGGCGATTATTATTGTGATGGGAATAATTAAATATATCACAATTCCGCAGTAAATTTGGAGGAGGAAAAAATCAGGGGTCTACCAGAGGTGCTATTATTTCGTGTTAGGAATGCTCAATGGACCACAGAAGGCCGGTGCCCCTCGAGTGCGCCAAAGTATTGAAGCAAGCGGAAAACGCGTCCATCCTTCCTCTCATAACAACTGTCAACACTTCTTTGGGCTCCCTCCGCCGTTCGTTTGAATCCCCCTGGACTGTGGAAAATGCACCATATATATATGGGCACATCCACTTGAATCCTGGCCAGAACCTGGGCTGCAAACCATTGCATCCGCATCGAAAATGTCTGCTTACTATTGCTGTGCAATATTCTGCAGCCTGAGGCAGCGGTCTCTGGTAGAAGCGGGGATCCTGCACCCAATCCACGCAAGCTAGGCGTGTAACCAATTCTTCTTCCAATATTCCGACTAATTTAAGAGCATCCATATCAAGGGGGCCCGGATTTATATCAACGCTGTGCATGTTCAGACTCCCGGGACGCCGTTGACTCGAATCGAGAATGCAGGACTTATTAGATTTATTGATTCACCTCAAATTCACTCTCTAAATTTTCATTTACACTGTTTGTTTACACACAAAAAAAAACTCAAGAGCACAAGGTGCAACGGGGCGCACCGGCACCCCACAGTACGTCGTTTAGCAGAGTATTCCTTGATATATTCTCCCCTTATAAATCGAACTGACACTCTCAGAGTTCAACCAGGTACGCATTTTTATTTGAGTAACTCAAGCTGAATTGGGAAGCCTCAATGCAGCTCAATAGAGCTCAATACACGGCGTACATAATTTAATGACCTTCGCTATTATAATACAGCTGGGCAGCTGAGGCAAAGCCCTGGAATACCTTCTTCAGTACATGTTTACCAGCTTCAATCAATTCACATACTGACTTTTTTCTGTTATTTTAAAATCATTGACTGCGCAATCTCCGTTAGTTCAACGATCACCAACCCGTTACAGTTGAACCTACATTTTCTTCCATGTGTCGAATTTTTTATTGGAGCTGCACTGTTTGACCTCAACTCCAGTGACTTATGACTTGATCCTCAAGCCCCCAACTTCGCGTCCAACATCCCTGAGGGTGTCGAGACATTTCTCTAAACATTCTCTGCGATGCAGGTGCGTAGTGCAGCTTTTGGGATTTTTTAGTGGTGATTTGCATGTCTGCTGATCAAGGGTAAGAGTGTGGTTTTATTCCTGGTACCGACTCAGGTACCAGGTCTCCAAACCAGAAATAAAACATGTCCATTGCACCCGCGTTTATGCACTTGATCGTGTCGGTCCGAACTCCGATCCAACTGAGCTCCCAAGCCTTTGTCATGAAACAAGAGTAAAGTAAACAAATACTACGTCCTTGGGTACACAATGCCATAATACGCCCAGAGCACATAATGATATATGTACGAAACGGTACTTGAAGTGCGACAATATCAATGGTATCAATCCTCGTCCATCGCAAAAACCACTCCTTCCCAGATGTACAGTCCCTCACTCGCAACGTCCTCGGGTGGTTTCACCAACCCTTCCTTGATGGTGTCCGCCAGTTCCATCTCGTAAGTGTTGTCCCACGGGGGATCTACAAATAGGACAGATGCTTCGTCGGCTCAAGTTGCTGCGAATGCAGTGATCATGACCGACTTCTGAGGAGTGCAAAAATAGATACAGCACTGGAATATGTCCAGAATATTTTAGGGACTTACCCGCTCGGGCTTGTGCCCATACTTCGCTGGACAAAAGACCTGCCGGTCCGTCGGCCAAGGATCCGGATGCTTCACTGAGCGTGGTCCACGCTTCTACCGAAATAGCATCCTTCGCAGTAGAGCCGCTGTCGACGTTGATTGGATACCAATCCTTGCTTTCGAACGTTGGCGCCCAGGAAAAACGCAGGCGTCTACGTCTATAACAAGCGAGGCACGAGCTTCATCCGTTAAAGCGTCTGTCTAGGAGAGACTACTACATCTATAACCTCGACAGATGAGACGTCGACATCTGTGACTCCGTTCGCGCTGGTCGATGTGCGAATTTTCTTCGAGATGCGGACATAGCCGCCCAACTGCGTCTGATAGAGGGCGGCACGAGACATTTATGGGTCATTCGGCAAAGCTTAACGGTCTAGTTATAGGTCCACGCTTCCATGTAAACAGTTCACCTGGCATCCGATTCCTGTAGGCAAATTGCTACGCTCATATGAGGTGGATGGATCATTCGGACGTCTCCGAGAACAGATCTGACGCATTAATCGTACTGACTAAGCCATTTTACGCCCGCTCTCCTTTGTCGTCTCCACTCTTGCTGCGTCGCTGCGTTTTCCTGCTCGCGCTTACTGCTCTCTGGATGCACTTCCTCATCTTGGAGACCGTTGTTTGTCCAACTGGTTTCCGATCGCAAATTGAAATTAAGCCTGCGTTCCCAGGCCAACTGTAGGCTAGCCCCTAACACAGCCGGTTCTTCTTGCCAGCCATGTTGTCTTCTCCACTCTTGCTGCGTCGCTGTGTTTTCCTGCTCGCGCTTACTGCTCTCTGGATGCAATGCTCACTTCCTCGTCTTGGAGACCGTTGGATGTTCGTCCAATAGTTTCCGATCGCAAATTGAAGTTAAGCCTCCACGTTCCCAGACCAACTGTAGGCTAGCCCCTAACACAGTCGGTTCCCCTTGCCAGCCATGTTGAGGAGGAGGTACCTTGGCTAGTGATCCGATCGATGTAGTTTTTGAGGCGGAGTCGCTCCACGTCCACCAGTAAAAGCGTGATGAAAAGGAAAAGAATAAATGCGAGCGAGTTGCGAGGACTGCATGAAGGAGCTATAGGGGCTTGTTTCATGTCGATATACTTAAATAAAAGAAGCGCACAGGACTTGAATTGCGACCCTTATGTCTTATCCTCTTTGGCCGCCGCATTTTGAAACCGCTAAAGCGCTCGGCCTCTTCCTGAAGTCGGGAAGGCAGCAATTTCTGTGGAGCACCAATTCCCAACTGGATTTTCACTAACCGATACAATATCGCTATGCCCAAAATGCCACAGCGTATGTCGAGGATGACGACAGTGTTTATTATGGTATAGTCTTCGGTCAAATTGCAAAACCCAGAGTGCGTTGGACAATATTATGTTAAGGCGACTCTGAAGTATTGTTTTAGAAAAACGAAATCGGAAATCGAGTGTTGCGACTGACCTGTTCGTCCGGCGCTGCTGGACTACCGGACATATTTTCCAAGCACTTTTCGCCTCTAGCGGCAGCAGTGAGAATGGACGGCCACGACTCACCGCTACAGGGGGCACCTTCATTGATCTGAGGGTTCCTCGTCGTTGCGAGGTTCATGCCGGAGCTGAAGTTGAAGCGAGGACGGCTGCAGCATTCGAGGCGACAGTCGGCAACTTCATCGTTGCATCCGTGTCTTTCCGCCGCACAGAGACCGCTGTTAACGAAATAAGAGTTGATGTGAATGTCACGATAACACTGACAGGATTGCAGGAATACGAGCTTGTGACGCGATTTTTGCGCATATTCCCGCTCAATGTGGATGCCGACGACACCAGTAGCGGAGACGACACCAATAGGGAAGAGGAAGCCGACACGTCCACAGTCGGGTCGGAAGTAACAGAGATTGACAGGTGAGCTAGCCGGAGCCCGTGCGATACTGAGAACTAAAAGCGGCAGTGCTGCCGCAGGATGGTTGAAGAGGAAGGCTAGGGGCGGAGATAGACCGACCACGCTCTCGACCATCCGCTCCCGGTATAACAGCTAATCGAGAGATAATCTCTTTGCTGATTGATAACGCAAAAACGGGCGGCCCGGGTACATTGAGTACTTTCACACTAAACTGCCGGTGGAAATTCCTCAGCGCAGGTGCTGCCGAAGACATATTGCAGAAATACCGGAACTCTTATACCTGCTGTGTTGTCCGTTGCCCCAAAATTTCTTTGTTTGTATCCCACTTCGCGCACCTGAACAACGCTCAGCTCCTGAAATTAGTTGAAGTGCATGGTGTGTCCCCCTCGCTTCAATCACAGGTAGTTCGCTCTCTTCTGCTGCACGAATGTACACAACATTGCGCAAGCACAGTTATAGTTTTGAAACAACTACCTAGATTGCGGCCACCTGCCCCTTGTTATCAGATTCGGGAACTTCCTTGTGAAACTGGAGAGCAGCACCCAATTGTTCGAGTTTTGGACAAGGTTGACGTCCTTCCCTTGGTAGCCTCTAATTTTCTGAGCGTTGATGAAAACGATGGCTTTAGCTTCGTCGGCACATATGAATTGAACAAGGACTTTACTTTTGTTGAACCCGTGGAACAGGAAACTCTCGATAAGTTGCACTATGCAGACATAGGATCTAAGTACATTGTCGCCTATACTAATGATATTGCGACTTTCCTTTCGTTTTACTCCCACCTCACCTTGCGGCAGCTTAAATATTTAGGTCAATTACACTTTATTAGTGTAGAAAAACTAAAAGCAGGATTAACCGTCAGCCTGCTCGAACGCGGATGTCATTGTAACGGATACCGAGTTCCCTTGTTGTTTCAAATCGGTAAGCACGATCGTAAAGGACCCTTCTCTACGCGAACAGAACATGATCAACCGTATGGTGCCTGGCCTTGCGACTCCGTGGAGGGGAAACGTGCTAGTTTTCAAACATGACACTTCTCGGGCCAAAAAAATTATCAACATGGGTTGGGAGGATGGCGCCCTTGTGAGATGCATCATTATTCGGTGATTATTAATTGTCGTTAGCTTGTCTGCCCTCGAACTGAATTCAATTGCAGAGTGATACGCGACGGACTGCTCGGTGCTTACGAATGATTGGCCCGACCGCCATCTCACCTCGGGTAGTAATTGGTTATTTAGTTGTTTCAAATTTCCGAAGCCATGTGGACTATACCCTTCTTTGAAATATAATACCATGTACAACAATTCACAAAACTTCCACATCAAACCAGCCGATGCCTATTCTCACACGAATAACACGATCTGCTCTCGCCTACCAACTCCCCGACCCTTGCACGATCGTCCATCGCCCCTCGGAAGGCGCCGCGCCTTACCAATTCCTGCTCAACGACGACGTACTGGGTGAAATCCTCCACAGACTGGACATCATCGCGCTCTCGCGCTACGGCCTTTTGTCCAAGGCACAAGCCGCTACCGCCCTACAATTGCTGAAAGAGAGGGTTAAACATTGCACCCTACCTTCCTTCGCTACCGAAGCCAGCTGGACTGCGTTTTTCATTCGTCTGAAGGCGTTCGAGAGCTGGATTAACGGCTCTGTGCCTCTCGCCGCCCTGTCCCTGCAGAGTCGCGCCGACGTGCCCGACAATCTCAATGTTCTAATATTCCACACTCACGAGAAGATATGGGCGAAGACTATGATAGAGCTGCTGGGCTTTCGTCTTTCTGCATCTGGAAGAAACTCTGATAGATTGGATATCGTTGGACAATGGTACATGACCTTCACTCACGGGAGTGTCCCGGTAAGGCGTTCCCGACTCTTCTTGTGCGATGGCTGAACTGTTGACAGGGGAAAAAAATCATGTTTACGACGTCCAGACAATCCGAGATTTTCGAATTGTTTTTAGCCGGAACCCATACGGGCCAGCTGAATGTGATTACTTGCCAATACCCTGGCATGTTTCAATGTTCATCCTACCGCAGATCAGACTGTCGTGAACGGCTGGGGAGTCTCCGCAGATGCCGTACGCACCCCTTTTGCAGGGGCAGTAACGCATCAGCCAAACATTGCGGAATGGATGCAACCGTGCGGCATCTACTGGCCGGCGAGGTGGCGTACAACCCAGTCTCCGCGGTGTCGGGCACTGGAAGTGGGGTGGTGTGGAGGGACATGACGACGAACAACTCAATCCTACCTTGGCCCGAGTGGGGAAGGAACGGCTTCTGTGGTGTACAGGGTTCAGATGTCTTAGTCGTTTCTGTGAACATGGAAGGAAGGATTTAATGGGATAACGAAGATTGACACAGGCAATTTATACTCTAAGTCTCCCTGGTTACTTTTAATCCTTTCAAGTTTGCGCGGCATTGGATGACTAGTTCGGGTCCAATTTGTACTCTAGCGTGGCACTGTATCTGAATTGTGATATATATGCCATCCAGCAGTCGGTTGAGTGCGTTTAGGTCGTACTGGGAGGTACCAGGGGATGCCCGGAGGGCCTTATGAATTTCAACTTCATTTCTTATAATTTTACGCTCCCAGGATCGGCCCAATATAAATGTAACAATCTAATCTACCGGAACAAACGGATCATGCAGGATCAATCAGGATCAGGGCCGGGCGCAGAACGATCTCCCTTTCGGGACATCGTGCTCCGCGGCCATCTTTCATGAACCCACAACCAGGGGTAGCAACCCTACCATTGCGCTATCAAAATTTGATCTCTTTTTCCCACGGCCTATGCCGAGGGTATTTGTCCTTGTTGCACAGAGCCCTTTGAAAACGCTCCCTACCCTTGGAATCCGCCTTTACATCCGCGGAGAAGAACGGATGTTGTTTTTATTTTTATTTTTGTCCTACTTCTACGACGATCAATCCAGAACAAGGGAATGGCTGGCGGAATGCAGTCCAACACTTGCAGCTACTTCTTTGAGTGCGCAGGGGTGGGGTATATACATATCTTGCCATATGGTTATAGCCTTGCTATATGCATATCCCCCGCGATGTGTTTGGAAATCTCAGCACAAAATGAGGCGTATCTGGGCAGAAGAAATATTGAGCCCAGCTGAGACCATGAGGCCCAGTGAGAGTCTGGTCAACGGCTGGCTGACGGCTCTCACGCCAAGCTTGCGCCGCTCTGAACAGCACTCTCACAGACTCTCACTATGACGGAAGTATGCCGGAATCTGGCAGCAGTGTGGTTTTACACCCGCTCAATCAAAGTAACTAGTAGCACTGCCTATAGCCGGATATTTTCCATCATTTTTGTCTTATCACAGGTGTTTAGCGCGTGTTCTGGTGTTTCAACTTCAATGTTACAGAATCTACACAACCGATCCGATCGCGGCACTGAAGAACTGGACGTAGATGTCCATCCAGGACGTGATCTTACGTGGGAGTTTACTTTCTAAAGATAATCCTGCGGGACACTGGTAGAACTACGCGCGATCTTTCTTGGCAAGCTGCTCAGTGATTTACGAAATTTACGTCACCTTATGGCAGAACTTTCCAACACGGAGTCCCTGAAACCATTATCTACCCGAGATCCACGATTGCACTTGTTACTAAATATGCATTTGATGTTCTTGAATTGTTCTACGCTTTTCCCGCCGTGTTTCGTTTGAATGAGGCTAATCTGGGTTGATGTGCTGACTGTTTTGCTTTTCTGCGTTCTTTTGGCTCTACCGCGGGGAGTCTCCGTACTGCGACCGTGAGCTCGGTGGATCGAATACTTGGGGGCCCAGGGACAAAGTTGTAAATAGTGCGTATACAACGGGATAGTGCCTGGAAACCGGCGTTCATGAGTGGACCGTGCCGTGTAATACTACCTGCCTACCTACCTACCTACCTACCTACCTTCCCACAGGTGGCAGCGATTTTATTTGGAACGTGCCGTGTAATGTTACCTACCTAATTTGAGAACAAGGGTAGTTCTTTATCAGACTGCCCTACTCATCCTCTGACAGTATCATCTGCATATTTATCAACTCGAGATATTCTCAGAGCCGATGGTTGTCTCTGAGTCCGCCTTCAGCTCCTCACGAACCTCTCTGGGTCAATGGTTCACCAGCTCACCAGGCACTTGCTTCTTTTTCTGGTTCTTTATTTCCTCGTGCCATCGGTCCGTGCTGACTGTCTGGCGAAATTTCTGGCTCTTCGCGGTGGCGGACAGCCGGTGGCTGGTGGGACGGATCGTCTAGGGAATTCCGTTGAGATCGTCAACGCTACAGCAATGACATATCATTTGTGCGTGAAAACGTGTGGTTCAGGCCCCTCGTTTCGCGCCTGGAATATATTCTCCCAGAGATTCAGGTGGGTTGCCTTCCACGTCTGTTTTCATCCGCATCAAGGAACGGCGATTTCGCAGTACTTGGTTACTTCCTTTCCTCGCTCTCGTATCCCAGCTTCCATTCAATGGCAATAACAGGGTGAGCTCAATCTAGCGAGCGCCCTCAGTTACTTAACTAATGGATGCGTAGCGGGAAAACTCTATGGCGGTGTTGCTCAACATGGGATCACCAACTCTCGCGGCCTATTCTGTAATCCTCACGGCGCTCAACAACAACTGGATTGTGCACCGATTCTCACACATATCCTACCCCAATGCAGGAAATGCGGCTCGCATTCTCAGCACCCTGCAGCAGGTGCCATTAACGGTCATCGTCGAAGAAGCGCTCCTGTCTTCTCTAGTTGTACTTCCCGAAAATGACCAATGGTGGTCGGTATTCATCCTATGGCTGGAGGTTAATGGAGGTCATACATGGACCTTCGTAAATATTGCTTCAATCGGCTGGGTGGTTATCGCGTTTTCGCTCACCGTCATAGACACATTCACCAGTAAGACATCTGCAATAAAATTTCCAACTCAGTGATAATGTATTTCCAGACGTAGTCAATAACACCGCGCCACCCCTCAATTCTAATGGGTTAGCCGTTGCCTTCGCGTGGTTGTGGCTTCTGCCTGTCATCATTTCATGGCTTCAAATCGGGCCCAAAGCAGACTCATTTACACTCCATCGGGCTTTCCAGAACGCGAATAGCAGCGTCTATGCTGCATCGGCAAATGGTCGTTCTGTTCCAGTTGATTCGGTTTCAAACTCGCACGCCATTGCAGTAGCCCGGTACCCACACTCGCGGCGCACGGATGAACACGCCCCATCTCCGATCAACAATTACGCGCGAATATTTTCCTGGACCCTTGCGGCGGACAGAGTCTATGTCGTGTTTCGAGAAGCGTCTCGGCGAGCAGAGAAGCTTGAGCCCGTGAATCCAAATGGCGTGTGGATTAAAGGCGATCGCGACATCCAAATCAGACCAGAGAACCGGCGGGGATCGCTGGATCAAGTCACAGCCTACACAGAGGACACCTCCCAACAGAATTCAGCCGATTGGATCTACAGCGCCGTATTTCGCATAGCGGTATCCTCCGCGTTGGCACTAATCCTGACATGGGGCACTATTGGGGCTGCAATGTTGATCCAGTACTTTACTCCGACGAAAGGCAAGTTCATTCAGTTAATGCATGATCGATGTTCCTTTGACAACTCATTCTCCGTCTACTTCAGGCCTCTCGTGTAGATCGGGCAGTTATCTGATTTATGCGGTCCTTTCGACGCTGGCCTGGATATTGTTGGTGATTTCGAGTGGGCTGACTTCCATGATTCCAGAACATGGGATTCGAGCTCGTCAGCGCACAATGATTAACCTCGGAACCGTACTGCGCAGGATGGGGAAGGTCCTGGCGGCAATGAATGCAGTCTGGATCGTGTTGGTCTGTGTCTTCCAATTTATTGGCCTCTACGACACGTGCTGGTGCACTAGCAGTGCATTCTCGCTCCGCTCTCGTGCTTATAGCGTGACTATTTTAACGCCGGCAGATATCTCTGGGCTTTGGGCACCGGTTGTGGGTGGAACAATACTCGCAAGGTATGCGTCATTATTTATTCTCTTTGGAGAAACGAATTAAATGTTTACTCAGTGGCTCGGTGTTTCTCTTTGTTGGGATCGTCAATATTCTGCTCTAGATTATTCGGATTATCCCTTACATACAGTAATCTACGATTCGCGATTGGGAGGTTTGATCTCGGACGAATCGTTGACGAGTCGGAACGAAACTTATCTGAGTCCAATTTAATGGGTTCTTACCCTTCCGGTGCGTCGGTAGTCATAGATTTCAGGACTCCCACGTCGTCCTCTCGGGCCAAATACTTCGCGAAAGAAAGTAAGTACTTAGCAAATACTTAGTGCCACCGCGGCCATCACCAAAAGTGCCGCCGACTCCTGTCAAGGCCTCGTGACTTCGGCAAGGGCAGGGGAAAGCCTCGCAAGTACCTTGAACTCTGCGAACCCACGCCCCAAAATAGAAATGAATATGAGCAAGTCGTAATGCGAGGAAAAGGAGGGAGGAAAAGGAGCAAAAGCGATGGGAAGACAAAAATGAGGAAGCCCATCTGCCGGTGAACCCTCTCCGCCCTCAAATGAATAAATAAAGGAGCAAGCGCAGAAGTCGCAATGCGACGAAATTGGGGGAGGAAGCGATGGAAAAACGGCGGAGCGATTGATGGAAGAGGGAGTCGGGAAGAAAATTGGATGGGCCCGAGTGGCCGATGTCGGAAGAAAATGAGGATAGGAATTGAGTGGAATGAAAACGAGTACGCACGCTCTGCCTGCGAATAGCCTCACACCCCAACGCGCCACGCAAGCTGCGAATTGAAGCCGAAATGCGCCACCCCCCCGCTCTGCACGCAGTAGCGGCGAAAGCCGGTTGTACCTATTTTTTAAAGATAAACGTGGGTTGGATGTAGGGAGACAAGACGGGGGGAAGAGGCAAAGGGGGGGTAGGAATTAAGGAAGGGGAAGGGTGAATGGCGTGCGGGAAAGCGGAGGGACAGAGAAAAAATTGGCTCAGGATGGAAGGGACGGCGTATCGGCGCGCGAGGGCAGAGGATTAGATGTATTGAGGAAGTGGGAATGGAAAGCGCACCATGCGTTATCTCATCACCTACGCAGCGTGCTCCAATAAACTCTCCCTCCCCTCTATCTTCGCCACCCACTCCACCAGCACCTGCCCCGCGTTCCTCACACACATGGCGTCATAATTCGCAAACCGAACACTGCTCTGCCAGATCGTCCGCGCCTCGCCGTCGTCTAACTCCGTCCGGCTAACGAGCACGAGCATGGCGGCCCAGCACGCGCGTACAGGGCATGCCTTCCGCGGCGTACTGCCACGCACACGAGGCGCGAGCAGTGCAGCATGCCCCGCTGAGCTCATGGCGCTGGGTTCCCGAAGCCGGCGAGTGCGCAGAAGGTGAGGTCGCGGGTGCTGCAGGCTGCGCCGCATTTGCGCGGGAGCGAGGCCCAGATGATCCAGCAGACGGCGAGGCGCGTGACTGTGCTAGAGGCGATGAGGAGGCTACGTAGGGCTGCCACCCGTTGCCGTCACGGCAACGGCCGTCGAATCAGCGGCAACTCAACGGCAACGGGCCGCCAACCAACGGCCCGTTGGGTGGGGAAAAAAAGGCCTCACGGGACGGGACGGTCGACGGGACGGCCGTGACGGGTTATTTACGGGCCACGAGATGGTAATATAGTTTTTGAGGTATATTGCCCCCAGAAATGGTGTTGAAAGGGCATTCTAGGATTTCTTTTTTTACGTTTGAGTACTAGCAAACACATATAGCAAGTGTTAAAGCTCGTACTAAGCACTGAGAAAGCTTCTAACCCGGACCAATCACCGTATCAATACCGAAACAAAATTGCGAAACAAGGACAAGGCGGCAATATGCCGCCAACTAACTTAGGAAGTTTGAACATTCGCATCACCGGTTCCGGCAATTGCCGAAATTGCACGAGATCGTTGATCTGTCAGGCCAGGATGGAAGAGAATATATGAAGGATGAAATACAAACATCCTAGAGCACATAGATGACTTTGTTGGACAAAAGCTTCACCGGGAAAACTGTTTCTGTGCACAATAAAAACCAAGCCGTTGAATTGCCGTTGAACGGCCGTGACGGCCGTTTTTCAACGGGCCGTAAGACCACAAACCCGTACCGTGACCGTCAATTCAAGATTTTCGAAAAATCGTCAACGGGACGGGCACGGCACCCCGTCGACGGGTGCCGTAGAGCCGTCGCGACGGCCACGGGCGGCAGCCCTAAGGCTACGGAGGCAGCGGGCGCCGCAGCCCGTCGTCGGTTAGCGGTAGGTCGAGGATGAATCGGGCGTTCGGGAGCACGGAGGCGCTGATTCGCTGTATCCAGCCCTGTGGAGCCCGAACGACGTCGTCCTGACGCGACGGCTGTTCTTGCGCCTAGGCATGGAATGTTGTAGACACGAGGTATCGGTCAAGAGTGCCTCGGTTATGAGTCTTTCGACGTCTTGCGGAGCGATGGGCTCAAGAGCAGCCGTGCGTCTGCCAAGATGTGGAGGGGATCCAACAATTTGAAGAACCTGGTCCTCATCGATGCACGGACATGGATCTGATCCGCCTCGCCGGGCCGGGCCGAATTCCGATGCGGCCTTTTGCTACAGGTCAAATTCAGCGCGTCTAAAGTTTCTTTGGAGCATCCTTCAACTTGGCCTCCCGTCCTCAATATTAATGCAGACGGCTGATAACTACACTCCCCACATACTAATATTTCCATCCCACGTCTCAAGCTGGGATTCGTGTGTTCTTATTCGATGATTACTCCTTCCCCGCTTTATGTTTACCTCATGAATTTATATCCAGCCGCACTCCAAAGAAAGGGGCAAAATTAAATAACACGCATTGATAACCTTCTGCGCCTTGCGGCTCCAGCAATAGCATCTCGGATTTTCACTCTTTCACGATCCCCACTCCGGTGCTGCAAGCCGCAGGACCCGGGTTAGGTTACTGAAGTCTCCTGCGAAACAAGCAGCCCTCAGTCCGACAACCGGGTCGCGTGGTACCTGTGCAATTGCTTCTGTGGTAGCGAGTAGTGAACGAGGCAAACGACTCGCGCAACCAGAATCCACACAACTCCGAACTACCGCTGGATTGTGTGAAAATCAACTTCAAGTCCCGATTTATTCCTGAGCGAGTCTAGAGTGAGTTTCTGAGCTCCTGCTCAGATTACTTTCTGACGCTTCACCGTGTTCTCATCTTCTAATCTACATGTCAGTCTCTACGATATCAAATCCAATATCAAGCCTCGAATTTTGGGAACGCTGAAGATAAATGACGCGTTCCTCTTTTTTACAATCTTTTTCTCCCAGCAACATGAGACACAATTCCTTTGTCGCAGGTCCCTCTCACATCGCCGTCTGCACCCACACGGTTGTCGATTTACCCTGTTTGGCCCCAGGCTTACTCAGGTGTATTAGTGCTATTTTAAGTTCACCTTCGCCGTGATCATTGGCCTTGGCGTTGAACCGTCCACCCGTCCCATACCTTTACGCGACTTCAACCCTACCATTCTCCAGCATGATCCCTAGTCCCCTTCGAAATGGCCCTCTTCCGTGTCTTCGGCTGCGCCTCATCATTCACTTCCTTGTCGATGAAAATAGCACATTGAAGACAATAGGTACCGAGGTGAATCACCGAGGTTTGCCATGGTCTCTAGTCTCTCGAACTTGAACTCTGTGCTCGTTTCACATGAATCGCGATTTGACTGCAAGTGATACCAAGGCTATATACGCCGTCCACGACGAATGGTCAATCCCCCAGTGCAGGTCACTCAAGTGCAGGTCCACTTATACTCTCCATCCCCTCTCATTAAATTAACCAGCCACCATCCGAATCACGTATATATTGCACGAGATTCCACCATGGAGCTTTCCTTCTTCTGGATCGTCCTCGCCGCTCTCCTGCTCGAATCATACGCTGCGCCGCCTACTACACCAGACGCCAACAAAAAACCTGGCGGCTTAGCCAACCCAGGCAAATCTTCCAAGGCGATCGCTCCACCCCGGACGACGGATCTGGGTGGCCTGTCAATCCAATCGGTTTTAGTACCCTCTGACGATTGTTCCATGGCGTTTCAGGCCTTGGCAAAGAGCAGTTCTGCCAAGCTCAAACCTAGCACTTCCGCCAAACCCAACGGTAGTGCGAAACCCAGCAGCAGCGCAAAACCGAGCAGCTCTGCGAAACCGAGCAGCTCTGCAAAGCCCAGAAACGCCGCTAAACCCAGTTCAGCGTCGTCCGCGAAACCGAATTCAGCGCCGTCCCGTTCAGCATCTGTGTCTGCCAGTGGGCAGATCTCGAGCTCTATCCCGCGCTCCTCAGTATCTCCGTCCGCATCCGCCAGCGGGAGTCTGTCAGCCTCCGACCCCGCCAGTACAGACCCAGCAAGCGACAGCATGTCAAGCACCAGTGCAGAGCCCTCCGTACGCCCCTCCATTCAGCACTGTGTGTCCTGACACTAATATAATTAATGGTGTGTGCAGGCCCCACCAAGCGGCACTTGTCAAATTAGGAGAAAGAGGAACACGGGCTCGGGCCAATCCAGGTTGTAACCGGTGCTTACCTCCGAAAATGTTGGAGTGATTTTGTTGATTCTCGATGCAATCTCGACATCTGTGGGTTCAAATTTTTGGGTCTTCCCGTGTTAATTGTGTAACCTCGACCAGGACACTAATAACCCCCCCCCCCGGGATACTTTTTAGTTCCGGTTGAGGTCCAGTTCAGAAAGGGGTCGAACTAATCTTATTTTCTCCACGCACGAGGTTATGAGTACTTATGTAATAGGGATCGTCCCTTTCAAAACTCGAGGGCACCCAAATTTGATCAAATTTTCATTAGAGACCGATTTCGTTGAGGGGGTTATTAGTGGCAGTGCTTAATATATTTAGTGGCCATGCCTAAACATGCTTCAAATTTTTCTATTGAAAATAGTGGCTGGGCGTTGTCCTTGTTATTGTTACTCGGGGAAAAAAACCCCCTACTCGGGGACAACTCCTAATTGGACAAAAAAAATTTGCTTTCAGAATTATCCGTCGGCATTTTCCTGCACCCTCACCCTTTCGGACTTGATGGGGGGGAAAAAGGAATAGGGTACCACCGTCCATTGACCGTCCATGCCGACAATCCGTTTCCAATGTGCATCGTCCGCACGCCACGCTGCCGGGCCCATCCGTGCGTGCACCCACGCCGCTTCCGCCCGCCTCACACGTTCATGCGTACCCTGCGCTTGTGGCCGTCTATCCTGGGCCCATGCACATCGCGGCGGCACAGGCGTTTCCTTCAGCGGCTCTACTTCCGCGTGCACCTTGCTGCTCACTTCGCGTGGTCGCCTTCATTCTCGGTGCGTTATCTGTCCGAGTCCTATAGCTCTTTTTCTGATTGTTCACCACACTGTTATGCTGCGGACTCTGCATCCTCCTGCGCATGGCCTTTATTATTTGTCGTCTCGCCGCGCCATCTGTACAGTATTCCACCGGTCAATGAAACACACCGGTCAATGAAACAGTCAGTTGATCTTGCTTCTTGTGCAAGGATCTGTCGCTATTGTGGCCCAAAACAAATTTGACGTAGCCTTTAGGATATGATGTATGTTCTAACAAAGCTCCAGAAGCTTTGTGCCAATATTGTTGGTTGCAGAAAATCATCTCTCTGAGCTTCGGCTCTTAAATGATCGTCATGGCCGTAATATTTTGTGTTAGAATAAATGTACCACTGTGCATTGATTTCATGCTATGGAGACATATTTTCATTCACTTTCGAGCTGAGCAAGTACCCTATCTGAGCCAGAATAAATATTTCCGGGCTACCGTCCACTTCGGGAAGATTGATCAGCCACACCCCGCATTTGGACATCATCACATGGAATCTGCGCATTCTCTTTGACGCGTTGCAGATAGTCGTTCACTCATATTGTGCCCGTGTGAGTATTGTATTTACTACTTAGATTACACAGTTTGAGCTCAATGCAGCGTTCTGTGGAACAATGCCAGTTAAGCGCTCGTTAAGCGCCGAGCCAAATGGGGACAAGACTTGACAGCGCTTGACTGTTTCATTGAATAGTAGCAGAAGTTCCCCCAGTATGTCGCTCGTTTCCTACCCATAAATTAAGACTTCATATCCAAGTACTTTAACAACGTAAACGAAGACTTTTACTTACTCAGATTCAGTAGGAACTGCTCAAAATTAGCAACATCAGCTGTTCAATGCGAGTGTTTCATTGACCGGTGGAACACTGTACACGCAATAACACCACCTCCGAAGACCGCTACTACGTCGGCGTGCCTAACAAGGACGAATCCTTCGAAACAGAGGTGATGCTCATCGCGCCCCCGCTCTATACGTACCCCCTCGAGAAGAGCGAGGCGGCAGCCGTGGCGGTTGTCATGGAGCGCAACTCGGATGAGAATGACGGTAACACGGATATGTAGTACGGCCAACGAGGCACGCACACATCACAGCTACTCACTGTTCCACAATACTATTGGATCCTCTTCCTTGAAACCCGATTCAGACCGCGATGATCGATTGAAAGAGCCCCCGGCCGAAAATACAAAGAGCTCCACAGCCGCGCAATACTTATAAACCATTCATTCATTTTAGAAATCCCGTTGATGTAACAATGATGTTTTGCTAGACACCTTTGCGAGGAAATGTGCTTGTCTTGTTTGCATATATACGACCTATGGGACACGAGTCGTGCTGTCCCCGAAAAGTCTTTTATGACTGCCTTGTAAACTTTTGGAAACCCAATCTCCTCTGTAGACGCTTTTCCGTTCTGAACGATAATGTTAGCCTTCTCTACGCAGCTGCTTCCTAACTCACCTCCACCCTAGATGCTGGCCCGACGCAGAACACGTTCTTCAAATTAATTTGCTCTTTTGCCATGTAGTTGGCGAGCCTTTCAATCGATTCTCTGTAGCAAGCGTGTTAGTAGACGGCCAGAAGTGTCCAGCAGACCCCAGCTCACTAGCGGCTTCGAGGCTGTCGTACGGGTTCATGTTGAATGATGTTGTCTCTGTCCGTCCGTCTCAGCTTTTATATACCACAGACGCCTCTGGATTTTTTTGTTAGTTCATTTGTCTTATTTGATTATATTTATGAGTGATTAATAAATACCGTTTACACTCATAAGTACTCGTTTTCTGCCGGGCGTAGCAACGGCCCTTTACCCCAAGTGGGCTCAAGTATTGAGGACCCTCTATGTATGCATACTAGTACTTCACTTTCATTGCAGGGAATTTGACGAGATCTGATGCTATAGCATGCATTTCGGACCTATTTTCTTATTCCTTCAATATGTGGACTGAAAGTGCATCATTAAGCACTCCCATGAGGCCAGGGAATATTCCCGTTCTCTCATGTTGCCCTGCCTCGAGTGCAACTACCAACTGCCGTTTCCGGTGGAGTGTGAAATTGCCAATGACCACATTTTTGCTTCTTGTACTGTCCCAATCATGTTTCATGGCGTCAGAGAACTATTATATGACAATAGGATGATGAAAATAAATTTTATGTGCTGTTAGAGAACTGCTTTACGTCTCATGGGTCGGGCAAAGATAAACTGCCGCAGCATGTGCCGCAGCCACCGGTTGCGGCAATTATGTTGCACTGCATGCGACAAAACCATGGCTGCGGCAAACTCGTGCACGGCTGCAACAGCCAATTATTTTCTCGCAGCCATTCTGCGTCAGCTTGCGGCAGCCAGGTGGCGTGACGCCATCGCAGTGTGATATATCTGCGGCAATATGTTGCACACTGCGCCACTACGCAGCGGTAGTCCAATGTTCTCATAATACACTGCGTTCCGCAGGGTTGTCGGTAGGGCTCTTCACCGTACGTATCGTATACGGTACGGTGACTATGTGTGATTTGGAAGGCCAAACGGTACGTTACGGGAGGATTACGGCCGTAATACGGATACGGAACAGTACGGAAGAGGCTAATCTATTAATTTAATGAAATATTGTCCGCATCATCTAAGATCTCGATGACCTCCTTCCGCGCCAGCCTGAGCTGCGCCTTCAACACCATCAAGGTTCGAATAGTGTCGGGCTTGAGACTTGCCCGCCTGACAGCGTTGTATCGCGTCCGCCGGAGAAAACACGCTCGACAGCAACAGCCGAACCTAAAGGCAAATTTTGGTACCTGACAGGCCCTGCTCAAAAATATGTAGAATAATACCTGGGATACAGTGTATGTTACGCGCCAGCTTGTACAAATTGGGGAAAGCATTACGGTTCAGGTGCCACCAGCCAAGTAAGTCGGTTGTCTCTACTGACAGCGGTGACGCCGTCATCTGGAAATAGATGTCAAGTTCGCTGATGACAGAGGACATCTCCTGCTGGCTGGAAAGGCGAGACAGGAAGCTCTTTTTTTTTGGGCGAGGCTCCGAATGCTGCAGGCTTTGAGTTTGTCGGAGCGGTGCTTGCTGCGGGACGAGATGAAGACGACTGCGGAGCATAGTTATCACGGTACTCGTTGAAAAGTTCCTGCTTAACGAGTTTGAGCTCCGCGAGAAGCATGGAGTCGTCCTCAAAGCTCTTTTCTAGCCCAGCATAGCTGACGCGAGGATCGAGGACTGCAAAGAAATTAGTAAAATCAATCTGTACTGGAAATACTAACTCACGAGCAGCCCAGAGGTAATACGGTGATGCATCAAATTTATAGTAGTAATCACTGAGCTTGGTATGAGCATCGACGAGGCCCTGCTTTAGCATGGCATCAGCAGTGTTCGGAAGTTCAGAGAGGATGTCTTTGATCGTCCTCTGCAGACTACGGAAAACTAGATGTGTTTGTGACAGCATCGGTTTACTGGTAGTTGACATTTCTGTCCTTGCCTGACGAAATTCACTCAGCCAAGATCGAACCATCTGCAGGGCCTCCCATTCCAAGTCCGAAAGCGCAAAGTCACTTAGGTCAGAGCTTGATTCAACGTAACGAGTAATAGCGTCACGGTTATGTATTGCGCGGCCTATAGGCAAGGATCGTGAACAATAGTCGGATCTCCAATGCCACAATCGACTTACGAAGCATCTGGTGGGTTGATGTCCATCGTGTTCGAACGTCCAGGATGAGCATGAGTTGTGCTTCTGATAGCTCGGCATCTAGGCCATCGAGAGATATTTTGACAGTGAGCTCCCATGCTCGGCGGCGCTGCGGCGAAGACCGAACATGCTTAATAATTTTTCGAAGCTGTATGATAGCTTGAACCAATAATTATGATTTCGCATTGGATGGACGACGCACTTTGAAAACAGCCAGAGAGATGCCGCGGACTCCCGCGAAGTTGGATTCCAGACTGTCCTCTTCCTCCGTTCGTGCGGCTGCAGCACAGTCGGCGTTGTGGTTGTCTTCCTGTGTGACTGTCTCCTGGTATGCGTGCTTTGAAGTCTGAGATCCAGCTTTTTTGCTTTCCTCTTTTGTCAAGGCGCCGATAACCTCCAGAAGCTAGCGTACAACAAGTAGTTAAAAAGTATATCAATGTCGGAATAGAAGGTCGTTACCTTGATGGCCGCCAGATGCACTGTGTGCGGCATGCATCGCATCCGTGCCTTGCGAGCCGAGAAGTCAAAAATACCTTCGGCAAAGCACTTCTTCTCAATGCTCTCAAGCATTGTGTCGTTATTTGTTGCATTGTCCATAACAAACGCAACAATCTAATTGCATGGAAGTGAGCTAATTATGACGTGTTCTGACGCAATAACTTACTCTGCCTTTGAGTCCGTACTTTTCGAGTGTTTTCCGGACAATATTCGCCATGCTATCGCCTGAGTGGTCGCCAACGAGCTCCGCGAAATCGATCAGGCACTCTTCTGAAGGCCGAAATAAATGATGATGAGATAAAGGCGATGCAAAGAGGGATACATACGGAGTTTGCCATCGTTATCAACCCAGTGAACTATGATTGCTATGAAGGCATGTCCATTGCTTGACGTCCAGGCATCGAGTGAGACTGCAAATTTCGAGGTGTTTTTCTGGATTTATGCGAGGGTTGAATTAAGGCGAATACCCAGGAGGCCAACTTACCGCAAAAAGATCCCGCAACTTCTCCTCAACCTCAGCACCCATCGCAAGAACACGGCGTTGGACAGTTACGGGGCTGGGGATTCGATGAGCGCACCCGGAATGCATGTGAACATAGTCCAGCAGGTCCTTGAATTCCGGCTCGCCGACAGCAGAGAAGGGTTGGTCACATGTGGCAACCCACTTGGCAAGAAGCTCTTCAAATCGACGCTGATCCCATGGCTCCTAACGAAGAATATAAAAAGAGCTTTACTTTAGACAAAAGGGAAAACTTGCCCGCTTTTCGGCTTGCTGCTTCTCGAAGGCAGCCTCGATGGAGTTTTGAATTTTCTTGACCTTGTCTGCAAATTTTCGCGACACCTGCTCGGTCATCTCTTTCTTCCCATGGGCAATCTCTAACTCTTCTTCGGTAGGGGACGATCCATCCTTCTCGTTCCAGACAAGGAACATCCGGTAGTGCTCCGGGAAGAAGGTTTTAATGTGGGACCTGAGAGCTATAAAAACGCTCAGCGGGAGACGTTAACCATAGAACTGTAACATACTACTCAGATTGCCGTTCGAGCAGGCGGTAAGCGTAATGACCTCTTGTTGCCCAGATTGCACCGGTAGGACTTGCTGTTGTCGCCTGCATCTTGGTTCGTCAGAACGGTGAAGAAATGTCGGATGGGGTTCGGTTTCTATTGAAGATTAAGGACTATTGCAGATCAGGACGAAATAGACGTGAACATCTTACTCGTTTCGCTGGAGACTTCGCTTCTTTTGCAGCGTTAGGTCGATCTGAAGGTTCGCGGCCCTGCAAGACGTGGCAGTCAGATTTGTCTTCATTTTGGTGTGGATTACTTACTGGTTCGATGACCTTTTCAGGCTGAACAGCCACCCTTCTCCTCTTCTTCCTCGGTTTTGCGCCCGCGGTGTCTTTCTCCTTCTCCTTCCCTTTACCTTTCCGCACTCCATTTGCGCTTGGATCAGTTTTAGATGCGAGACCTTTAGCAAGCTGAACATAATCAGGGCGAAGACGATACACAACAACTGTCACCCAAACGTACCTCAGAATTGTCCACGACCACCTCGATTTCGCTGTCCGATTCCTCATCCTGACTGCCGTCTTAATCGACGAAGGACCCTCCATCTGACTCACTTAGTTGATCGTCTTCAGCGGGTTTGCACTTCGAAGTGGTAGCTTTACGCGCCGAAGTGGCAGTCCGTTTACGCTTTTTTCTTGGCTGAGGCTCATCGTCTCCCGAATCCAATGCTGCGAGGGCCTGATGCATGCGCTGAGCTTTGTTTCGATTGCGCGAGCGAGAAGATCCCTCTGCAGGGACAGGCTCTTAATCTGAAAAAGGCAAGTCAATTCTAATTGCCAAGGGACAAATATCAGATTCGAGCACGAACCGTCAACATCCATCTCATCACCATTTCCACCCAGAATGGGCACCGAAAGAGTGATTCGCGACAGGTTTCCTAATCCATGCTGCCGAACAGTGTCCGCCCAATCGATGCGATGGAGTAAAAAGCCAGAGCTGCGGGTCCATGCAGAGACTACCTCAAAGAAATTGGACGGCAGCAAGCCCTGCTTCCAGAGCCGAACACCGAGCTCGAACAGTGTTGTATCGGGACGAACACCTGCGAAAATGATGAGAAGTCATTGGCGACAGGAAAACCACGCTACGCACGCATATGAACGGGCCGTTCTTCGTCTGTTCCGTGAATAAAGAGACTGAACTCGTAATTTTTCAGGCACTTCTTTTGGCTCCGAGGGGATAAATTAGACCAGTGCGCTCGGGTTTTCCGAACGTGAAGCATCCCGAGAGAGATCATAAGTGAACGCGAGAAAAACGGTTGCGGGTGGAGAACAATTCCTTCAGTAATATGACCAACATGCAGTGAGAAGGGAATCAAGCATAACGTACCAAATGCGATGAGAAAAAGACATTCATACGCAAAAATCGAAATGATCCCGAAGGCAACCATCCATGAAGGGAAACCCTCTACCAATATGGCAAGCGGCAGCAGCAGAATTATAGAAAGAATTGGGAGAAGAAAAAAGGCCACAAATCCCAGGAATTTAAATGCAGCATCGCGAGCACATTCAGCAATACATGTCCCAATCTCGTGTATATGGTCTGGGGATCGAGGTGAGAATGGATAGTACCGAGAAAGAAAAATGGACGCACCAGACTTGAGCTCATGTTCCGAGAGTTTCGACTCGGACACTGCGAGAGATTCCGCTCTCATATCGGAGGAACACCGATGAATAATATCACGGGCGGAAGTCAGACAGAAAGTGGGGGAGCGAAATGTTTGTTTATTGCACAGCTGGTACAGCACTTATACCACCAAAAATGAAGATCAAAGCGGACGAGTAGCGAGCATGTCTCAGGGTCGCTGCATAATTTTTTCGAAATCCGCCAGGGATGGCGACGGCCAAATAGACGGGGACCTGGGCTAGTGGCGATCGACGCGGGGAGTGCCGAGGAGGCGAGCTGAAAGGAGGCAATTTGCGTGAGGCGAAACAAAAGGAGATCTTCGTCAGTGTAGGAGCTGCAAGAGCCGACTTTGATCGGCGTTGGTCTCCCGTAATACGGCCGTAAACGCCTCCAATGAGCGTCGAGGACAATCTGAGGCCTCATTCGATCAGTGCAGTATGGGGGTGATGTTCCTGTGGACCTACAAACCAAAACACGTGTGGCATTTCATAATTTAAGTGAGCGCAGGCACAATTTCGACTCAATCAGGGCTCTTTCAGCTCAAACATGATAATGATGGCCCCCAAAGCTCATAGGTGGTCAATTTGAATGCTCAGATTCTTTCATGAGGCATCCTGATGGAAGTTCCGGGCCCAAAAGTGTCAACAGAATGCCAAAACTGGAAGCCCACGTTAATCCCGTATCACCATGGTTCATTTGTACTGTTATACAATGTTTCTACTTGGTATTGCACAGGTTATGGTTGAGCAGAAGGCGGGCGGCGGCGAATTGACGATCTCGGCCGATGGAGGTCAGCCCCGGCTGCCGACCTCCGTCGGTGGGTTGTCAGTCATTGTCAGGTTAACTTTGCCGACGTCAAGCCGACGGCTGTCAGCAGGCAGTGCTGACACGCGTCGGCGGCTGTCAGTATTTATCAGGCACATAGTGCCGACGGGCCCTCGGAACGCAGTGATAATTAATTAAAGTCAGCCTGTCATTTTAGAGTCGTACCCATCCTTATCACTTAGTTACTTCGCTTAGGAATGAAAAAATTTGTGAGTTTGATGTAAAAGCGTGAAAGTTTGTCATTTCAACTGATTTCTGGGAAAGCTTGTCACTTCGATTAAAATTCTGGCCAAAGCTCGTCACTTTCGGATGTGCGCGACCCAGTGTTGGCCGGAAGGCCTTCATTTTGGGTCGCCAGAATTCGGAAGGCCTTCCGCGGAAGGGCTAATCAAGGCCTTCCAAAAAAGAATCCCACGCACAATTACACACTCCAAATTGCATTTTTTGACCTCATACTCGTCGTCTAAATCGATTTATACCCGGCGTGCTGTCGTCCGATTGCGACAGGTAGTGGGAGGGGTGTTGTATTTTATATCCTCATGTACACCTCATGGCTTCAGCTATTTTTTGCGAACTTGACTCGCAAGTTGTTGTTTCTCTTCTTACTTGTTCATGGCTGGTTCAAATAACTATGCCCAGTCTGTCCAGCAACACATTCAATATGTCTTTTTGCCTCACACATGACTTTAACACAAGTTCTTGAAGTGACATTCCGCTTCCACCGTAACTTACGTGAATTTTCATGTTCCTGAATTGCCTGATACAAGTGCAGCATTCGGTTTTCTCATCACTGAGATCATTGGGCACAGAATCCGTGGCCGGGACAGTAAATCCAGCAAAAAAATCGAACTACTCGCATTGTGAGTAACATTGCCAACGATGCAGGACTCAAAGAGCCTTAAGAATGCATCGTGTTTACTTAGTTGACCCCGATAGTGTTGAGGCTGAACCTTTGATCACATGATGCTCTCAATTGGATGATGAAGAGGGGCGTAGTTGATTTATCTCAAAATTGCGGGAACACCGAGTATAAACGAATATCCATAAAGTAGGTGCAAGCACTTATTCCTTGTGGTGTGGTGGTTGAAGCAAGTGTGCAGTCCGCAAGAAGGGTTCCATCAGTCCAAATGCCCGATACGGTAAGCGATGTCAATCAAACGCGGTGCGCTTCCGTAAGTGCCTCGTGTTACCAGGCGTTTGTCATTGACGACCACCATGAGCCCAGCAGCTCCGTCGCCGACAAGCCTTAGCGACAAACCTTCGGTAACCCAGCGTGCCAAGAACTTCTTTCACAAGCCATTCCTCCATAGCCGTCTGAAGTCATCATCTAAAACAGCCAATGCCTCGACACCGACACTTGTGCACGGGGACACTGATAATGCAGCAGGAGAGGGCGGTCTGTGTAAATCTCTGCCACCGACTCTCAAAATTATGCTCAAATATTCCAGATTCACGTCCACGGGTGTCGCTGAACAACCTACACACTCCGGGTGAGTCGGCTTGCCTCAGATTCATGATCACTCTAACCGTGTCCGTCGACTACAGAGCAAGCGATAAGTGGGCCGATACTCGCCTCATCTGTTGGTAGTAAGCGCCATGATGCGAGTGCTGGACTCTCACATTCTGACATGGGTGACAGTAGGTGCTCCGTCGCTTCTGGTCCCGGGACCCGGCATAGGTTCCAATCAAAGTAAGTCAAGGTATTGACTATATGGCCGTAGATATCTGATTCATCCGCCTCGCACAGATACGACGGATATAACGATGGAGCCGCACGATTCTACGTACGCCGCGGTCCTCCCAGGTGCCCCATCTCTGTTACTCGGATTGATGTGGATGTCATATACGCCCTTTCTAGACTTCAATACAACCGCTGAAGCAGGTCAGTGTCCTCATATTCCATCCACATTCAAACCACATTGTATTGCAGGTCCAGCTCAGTCCTCCACACTAAAGGCACATGCCAAGATAGCATGGCATGGCTTCAAACTCGCGGCAAAGACAGCAGAGACATTCGTCGATGGCACCCCCTTCAAGATCCCGATCGCTGTTGTCAACAAAGTGTTTGACCTCGCGGATGTGAGTGATATGTGCTACACCGTATTGATCACCTACAAATAGATCCCAGAGTATTATCGACAACAAGGAGTCCATGGCGGAGCTCCTGTTACCTCTTGGACAACGCCTGAATGTTGTCAGCGAGGCTTTGTCACAAAAGCACCTAGCGAGAGACATCCAACCTACTCTACAACGCTTTGCCAGGTGTGTCCTCTCCGCTGCCGTTGCATGGGATATTGAGCGGCGCATAGTACTCTCGAGGAGACTACAAATAAGTTACAGGAGATGTATGATGAAGGCCTGTTCAAACGAATTCTTCAGAGCGACGAACATCCAAAGGAACTAGCCGACGTCTTTCGGCGTGTCGATGAAGCGACAAAGAACTTTCAGGTACCCCCTTTCTACAGGCAAATTAAAATGTGCACCTAACTTTGCTCTGCAGCTTGAGTTGAATCTGGCAAACTTCAAGCAGCTCAATACGGTGAAGAATGATGTTGAGGTGCGGGCCTACTCAACGAATCAAACAAGACATTATTTAACTAGGTCCACCAGGTTTCACGCATTCACAGCCTGCGGCCGATTGTCGAGGCCCGGTACGCTGGCCTTGATCGGGATATATGCACTCCCGGCACCCGGGAGGATATCATACAGAATATTATATTGTGGTGCAGGGATATGTCGACAGGTGCTCCTAGCCTCTATTGGCTCAGTGGAATGGCCGGTACGGGGAAATCAACCATTGCATCCACAATCTGCGAGCAGTTGAACGCTGACGGGGATGCTTCACGTCTTGCCGCCTCCTTCTTCTGCTCGCGTCAGAGTGAGGCTGGGCGCAAGCGGAGCAACATCATTCCAACAATTGTGCATGCACTCGCACTCAGACTTCCTCGTTTCCGCAGGGCAATTCTAGATGCCCAACTGGATGCAGATCCGCCGCTATCAAAACATCACCTGAGAGATCTTCTCATTAAGCCTTGGGATGTGTCCATGGGTGATCGAGACGGCCTTCCTCCGCTGGTAGTGGTCATCGACGCTTTAGATGAGCTGGAGAACTCGGATGGATCTTCCTTCTTGGAGGACTTAATCAAGGAGATTGCGAAGCATCCGGACCATCTACCATCTCTCAAGTTCTTTGTTACCAGTCGCCATGATCCTAATATCGTGGAAATTGGGAAGTCCCTCTCTTCCGACACCGTATATCGCCTCGAGGAAGTACCCATTGACACCGCCAACAAAGACATTAACACCTACCTCGAGGACTCGCTACCAGGACTTCCACTTGACCAGTCACACCGCCTGACTGAGCAGGCATCCGGACTTTTTATTTATGCTGCGACGGTGGTCCGCATAATTATTCCTGATAGGCGCGATCCTCCTGCGGCCAGTATCCAGAAAAAACGGTTACAAAATCTGCTCAATGCATGGCCCGACAGGTCACAGCGTGCCTCCGACGGTTCATTGATTGATCATTTATATGAGGACATTCTTCGCGGGTACTTTTGTGACAGGAAGAAGATGACAGATCTCGATCGAAAGAGTTCATTATCTGTTCTGCACACTGTCCTCTGCGCTCAAGAACCGATTCAGGTTTCCGACATTCCCCACCTCTGGGCCATGCTCAATATGGAGGAGGATGCAGTTTCAAAGGTTGTGCAGTCTCTCCATTCTGTGCTCTACATCAAGTCCCGTCGTGTCTACGCTTACCACAAGTCTTTCCCTGACTTCATGTTTGACGCGACTCGGTTTGCCGACCAGGACCTTGCTGCGATCTGCTGCCCCCCTCAAGACATAGAATTCTGCCTTGCTGCCTCCTGTTTCCGCCTGATGGAGTCCCTCCGGTTCAACATTTGTGACCTGCCATCATCCTTCCTCGACGATTCAGAGGTAGATGGCCTGTCAACAGTTGTTGAAAGCAACATCTCCTCCTCGTTGACATACGCATGTCGTCACTGGGCGGAACACTTGTCAAAGATCCCCATTGGGGACCAGGAAATAAGGAAGGCAATTATTGTTCAGATGCAGGTCTGGCTCAATGAACGGTTGCTGTTCTGGATGGAGGCAATGAACCTACTCGGGGTAGGAGGAGAATGCTATCATGCTCTGGTAGCAGCACGGGGGTGGCTGGGACCGGTATGCATCCACCTAAGAGGAAGTCTACATATTGATTGACTTCAACCACATAGCATCAGATAGATATTCACAAGAACCTCACCGCAGCGGAAAACCTTGTGGCAATTTTCGGAACCAACATGATCAGAGATTCTACCCCCCACCTCTATATCTCCGCACTTGCTGGTGCATCGCGAGATTCAGACTTGATAGAGAGGTGGCACACTCGCTTTCCAGGAATTCCCACTGTTGTTTCAATCCTGAGATCTGGACGACTATTGTCGAGAATCCAGCACGATGACTGGGTTCACTCGGTCGCCTTCTCATTGGATGGGTTGCGTGCCATCTCTGGTTCCAGTGACAAGACAATTCGCATTTGGGACGTCTCCACTGGGAAGCAGCTGCAGCAGCTGGACGGGCACGATGACTTGGTTCACTCGGTCGGCTTCTCATCGGATGGGTCGCGTGCCATCTCTGGTTCCGGTGATAAGACCATTCGCATTTGGGACGTCTCCACTGGGAAGCAGCTGCAGCAGCTAGATGGGCATGATGACGAGGTGAACTCGATCGCCTTCTCGTCGGATGGGTCTCACGCCATCTCTGGTTCCAATGACAACACCATTCGCATTTGGGACGTCTCCACTGGGAAGCAGCTGCAGCAGCTTCACGGGCACGATGACGGGGTTTACTCGGTCGGCTTCTCGTCGGATGGGTCGTGCGCCATCTCCGGTTCCAGGGACAAGACCATCCGCATTTGGGATGTCTCCACTGGGAAGCAGCTGCAGCAGCTGAACGGGCATGATGACTGGGTGAACTCGGTCGGCTTCTCATCGGATGGGTCGCGCGCCATCTCTGGTTCCAATGACAACACCATTCGCATTTGGGATGTCTCCACTGGGAAGCAGCTGCAGCAGCTTGACGGGAAAGATGCCTGGGTTTACTCGGTCGGCTTCTCGTCGGATGGGTCGCGTGCCATCTCTGGTTCCAGGGACAACACCATTCGCATTTGGGATGTCTCTACTGGGAAGCAGCTGCAGCAGCTGAACGGGCACGATAACGGGGTTTATTCGGTCAGCTTCTCGTCGGATGGGTCGCGCGCCATCTCTGGTTCCGCTGACAGCACCATTCGCATTTGGGACGTCTCCACTGGGAAGCAGCTGCAGCAGCTGGATGGGCACAATGACTGGGTGAACTCGGTCGCCTTCTCATCGGATGGGTCGTGCGCCATCTCTGGTTCCATTGACAAGACAATTCGCATTTGGGACGTCTCCACTGGGAAGCAGCTGCAGCAACTGGACGGGCACGATGACTGGGTTCACTCGGTCGGCTTCTCATCGGATGGGTCGCGCGCCATCTCTGGTTCCGGTGACAAGACCATTCGCATTTGGGACATCTCCACTGGGAAGCAGCTGCAGCAGCTGGACGGGCACGATGACTTGGTTCACTCAATCGCCTTCTCGTCGGATGGGTCTCACGCCATCTCTGGTTCCGCTGACAACACCATTCGCATTTGGGACAGCTCCACTGGGAAGCAGCTGCGGCGGCTGGACGGGCACTATGACTGGGTGACCTCGGTTGGCCTCTCGTCGGATGGGTCGCGCGCCATCTCTGGTTCCAGGGACAACACCATTCGCATTTGGAATGTCTCCACTGGGAAGCAGCTGCAGCAGCTTAACGGGCACTATGACTGGGTGAACTCGGTCGGCTTCTCGTCGGATGGGTCGCGCGCCATCTCTGGTTCCAGGGACAACACCATTCGCATTTGGGACGTCTCCACTGGGAAGCAGCTGCAGCAGCTTGACGGGCACGATGACTGGGTGAACTCGGTCGCCTTCTCGTCGGATGGGTCGCGCGCTATCTCTGGTTCTAATGACAACACCATTCGCATTTGGGACATCTCCACTGGGAAGCAGCTGCAGCAGCTTGACGGGCACGATCACGAGGTGAACTCGGTCGCCTTCTCGTCGGATGGGTCTCACGCCATCTCTGGTTCCAATGACAACACCATTCGCATTTGGGATGTCTCCACTGGGAAGCAGCTGCAGCAGCTTGACAGGCACGATGACGGGGTTCGCTCAATCGCCTTCTCGTCGGATGGGTTGCGCGTCATCTCTGGTTCCAGCACCAGCACCATTAAAGCTTCAGGTAGTTTTTGTGTCTTTTCCCTGCATTATTGGTCTGACATTCACAGACACACCAAAGGCATACTGGCACCTGGACTCCAGCGGGTGGATCATATCCTCCACCAACCAGAGGTTGATCTGGCTCCCCTTCGACATGCGTCATTTCCTCAATACTCCGAAATGGTTGATAATATCTGCACAGGGTTCTGTCAAGGTAGATTTTAGTGATGCCTGTCTTGGGTCAAACTGGGCGCAGTGCTACGATTCACAGCCTGCGTAGCGAACAAGCTCTTTTCTACAACTTGATATCATTCTATTTAATGGCAGCCCTATCATTTGGTTCGACTCGGGGCGATGCAATACACACACCACTGATCCCCTGTATCACATTCATTCTTTCGCTCCCCGATCTTCATGTCCCAAATCCGCTCAAGATTCCCTCCCGCATGCATACAAAGTTACTCGGAATTACATTTGTCGGGTCAATACAGTAATTAACCGTTGAGCGAAACGACACGTGAGATCGAAACACTAGCTGTTTTGCCCCTTGTTCACACCCGTTTGGTCCAAGAAATTTTGGGAGTACTCTACACCATATGAAACTCATATTTTCAAAAGGATTTGAACAAATAGCCACTGTTACATTGTGTTTATTTCAGCATCCATTTGACTCAGTCATACCAGTAAATTCAGTGAGGTCAAGCGCCCCGTTGTTGAAGTCAGATGTTCCTTAGTTATATCACTGATGGGGATTTTGAGTAGGGCTGCCGCCCGTTGCCGTTGCCACGGCTCAACGGCACCCGTGGAACGGGTGCCGTGCCCGTTCCGTAGAGGATTCTGATCTTTCCTCCAGGCACGGTCACGGGACGGGTGGGACCTGTTTTTACCCGTCGAAAAGACGGCCGCCACGGTAGCACTACGGCTCCACGGCTCGCTGCTTTTCAGCGCCTATCACTCCCAAAATCACCCTAGTAAGCCCAATTTGTCATTTTAGCTTTCTCGGGAATCATTAGGATGTCTGTTCCGAGATGAGGCGGCAATTTTTGTTGCCTGCAAGGACTCATTCCCGACGCGCTTTTACGCGCTATATTGGACATAGAGCTCATATGCACACCGGCCTATGCGTTGAACTTGTTGTAAGCTCTTAGGAGCTACTTTTCTTTAAGTTATCAAGGTGGAAGATGATCTATCTTGCGCATCAAAGCTATAGCTCGTCGCAGGCCGATCCACCATGCTCTCTCCGCATGGAATGAATAACATATGCGTATTCCATCTCCATGCCGCCACGGACATTCATAATTTTATTTATGCTGCGGCTGCCATTTTGACCCGAGGGACAAGGATAAAAGCGAGTGAGTGAAAATGGGGCATCATCTCGCCTTTCTGCTCTCGTCTCAACGATATGGCTGACCAGTGCGCGCTGAACCTCAACGGGACTCTCCGAGACGCATCGGACATCGATTTCTACGCGTCTGAATCTGATGAAAAGGCCTTGCCCCCTGCAAGAGCTGGTAATCATTCGCTGTCTTTTTCCTAATATTGTAACTAACTTAATTGCACAGGCCAGCATCGTAGTACCCGCAAAAGGGAGACGGCTAAGCTCACCGAAGCACTCTTAGCAGAACATGCAGACGACAATGGTAAAGCTGCTGCGCCTCGCTTGCCCCGTACCCGTGTGGCCAACTCTGGTCGCGTCAAGGCCGTCCCGGAGAGCCTCAGCGACGAGGAGGATGGTAATTTCACTGACTCAGAGATGCCGGATCTCCAGGATGTATCTCATTCATCAGATGAAGGGGAGTCCGATGTCGAGGAGATTGATAACGACGAGGTGAGTTGTCCCTTCATTTTAACTACAAGCTGCTTAAATCTGCATAGATTGCAGACCTCCTCTCCTCGAAGACAGTTCCAGCCCGCAGTGGCGCCGCTTCCTCTAAGCCACAGACTCGCCCCAAGGCTGCTGCTGCGAAGCGCACCCTCTCCAACGACTCCGTCGGCGCTCCAGCTGCCAAGGCCAGTCGGGCTACAATTGAAGAAGTTGCAGATGACGAAGACACTCCGAAGCATACGGGAGTAAGCCACTCAGTTCTTCATGTTATTAACCACTCACCATGTTATTTGCAGCTCAAGAACCCAATTTATTTATTCTTCGACGCGGTACCCAAGAACAGCGATGGTAATGTTGGGAATGCTGGAGACAAGCACTACAAGTGCCGCCACGGAAATCGAAAGATCCTCACGATCTCAAAGGCTTCGCGGTACAATGTTTCAAGTAAGACATTCATTCTCTCCGCATTGAACCTTCTTTGACGAACATTAGAATTGTCCACATTCCTTAAGAACGACTTCCCGATCATGTTTCGACTCTTCCTTGCTCTCTATGCTCGCAAGGATGTACCGCCCACTCAAGGCGAGATTGACTTAGCTCGTGGGAATGTTTCAGCCGATGCAGACGCAGCAAAAGCATACTTGGGAAAGGTTGAGAATGCGACAGAGAATATTATGAAGGGCCTCGAGCGGCAGGCTAAGAAGGCGCAGGTATGCTTGGTTTAATTTATCGATAGATTTGCTGACTACATCTCTTAGGGCGACTTCAATAAGGAGGTTTTTCTCACTCTACTCGCTGAGTGGATCGTCACTTGCGACCAGCCCTTCGATGAGGTGGAAAAGCCCGAGTTCATCCGCCTCATGGAGTACACCCATCACGGATCGACCATCAACTTCAAGGTTCCCGGGCGCACCGCTATTCGTTCGCGCATCATGAAAATGGGTGAGGATACTATCGAAGGAACGAGAAAAATGTTCGCGGTATGTCTAGTTAAATTTCTACTGGATGCTGGAGCGATCCTGATACCATTTAGGAGCTGGACTCTAAAGTCAGCCTCTCTCTCGATGCGTGGACTTCCAGCAACCAGCATCCCTTCCTCGCGATTGTAGCTCACTACATGACTAATGACGGCAAGCTGGGTGCGTTCTTTTAACTTTTCAGAGTGTTTCCTTATTCTAATTTCTCTACAGAGGAGCTACTCATTGATTTTCGCGAAATGGTAGGCCAGCACTCTGGCGAAAATATGGCCGAAGAGGTGTGGAGCTGCATTGAGATGTATGGACTCGAAGGAAGGGTAGATATTGAAACCTTTGACAATGCACTACCGGAGCTTATTGCCATCTAGATTATGTCCTTTGTAATGGATAACGCCTCCAATAACGATACCCTGATGGAGCGTATTGAGATCAAGTGTGCTTCAGCAGGAATTCCGTTTGATGCGACTGAGGCACGCGTACGCTGCATGCCGCATACCGCCCACTTGGCGGCCATCAAGGTCCTCCTTCTTTCCCTTGCATCTTGAATCTTGGCTAATTATTTGGCTAGTTGCTTGAAGCCATCGGTGTAATTTCCAAGTCAGCTCGCAAAAAAGCTGCGGGCAAATCGGCCTCATACCAAGATGCTGTGACCGCACCACTGGCCCGAGAAGACGATGAAGATGCGAACAAGGAGGAGGAGGAGGAGGAGGAGGAAGATGATGAACATGACTTAGAGTTTCGTCTTGAACAAGGAACGGGAAAGCTCCGATCTGTTCACAAGGTATGCCTCTTTTTTTCGTGATATTTCAACACTAAACCATCTCTAGCTTAGGAAGATCATTCGCTCCATCCGCGCAAGCCCACAACGTCGCCAGGAATGGACTCTGGAGGTGCAACTTTCTCCAGACTTTGTCGCAGGCAAGCTTGGGAAGCAGCCTCTGATGCCCATCTTGGATGTCAAGACTCGCTGGTCATCGACTCACCAGATGCTCCGTACGAGTACCTCTTATACCACTGCGTAGCTATTTAATTATGTCCTTTAGGTCGTGCAATCGATCATCGAAAAATCATCGACGACTTCGTTGGAAAGCATCGCGATCTCCATCAATGGGATCTTACACGAAATGACTGGGATGGCATCATTCTCGTTACTGGGTGGTTGAAGTCCTTCCGCACCGCTACAACCCTCATGTCCACCACGAAGCGCCCGATGCTCTCGTTCACTCACGCAATTTTCCGTGGCCTCCAGGAGGATTTGCATACAAGCTTGAAAGAGCTCCCACTCTCGACGCCTTCTGTGCTTCGAAACGGACTCCTTGATGCGCACCGCAAGCTCAGTGATTACTATTATAAAATGGATCAGTTGCCTTATTACACCTGGGCTGCGCGTGAGTCTTATCCAACTCTTCTTTTACTCAACTCTTTCTCATGATTTCAAGTCTTGGATCCTCGCATTTCATACGAGGGCCTCAGGTCGGATTTCTGCCTTGATGACGATCTCGGAACTCAGCTGGAGGCTTCCAAGACTGCCCTCGACGCTTACTACAATGCGAACTACGCTGGGAGGAGCCACAACATTATTTCGGTTGCCGCACCGGTTGCTTCTTCTTCTGCCCATCAGTCCGGATCCCCGCAGAAGGACTTCACCGCGAGGTACCGCGTCGAGCGGCGCGTTATTACTAACGAGCTCAGAGAGTATTACAGCCTTCCCCGTGAGGATTTCGCCGGCTGTGATCCCGTTCAGTGGTGGTTTGCCCGTAAAGCCCAGTTCCCTAATCTTTTTTGTCTCGCTCGCGATATCCTTTCCATTCCCGGTATGTTTCTATTTTATAAATAGTTGAACTGTGTACTGATTCCATGTAGGGTCTGCGGTTGCTGTGGAGCGCATTTTTTCGGGTGGCCGTGACACCATCTCTCTGAGGAGAGCGAGCCTCAAGCCCGACACCATCAGAACACTTATGATGGTCAAACAGCGTCTTCGACTTGCATGCAACGCTGTCCAAGAGATCATGGGGTAGTTCTTTGGTAGTTTAATTATCTCTGTGCACCCTGAATGAATTTTCTTTCCTGCATCGAGAAGTCTTGAGCACAATTAAAAATAATTCGGCAATGGGCGCTTAACCATCGAGCTTCCGATGAATTAGCGCCAATTATTTGATGTACTTTTAATGTAAAAATGATAGCAGCCCAGCTGGTTCGAACCGTACACCACTGTAGCACAACACAAATACCTACTGAGCCACAATAACCAATACAGACAGTGATAGAAAGCCATACACACCATGCTTTTTCAGATCCACGGCCCGTGCTACCGTTTACGGCCGTCCCGTTGACCGACCCGTCCCGTGAGAGCTCACAACCTTCAGTCAACGGGCCGTCGAAACCACGGCCGTGCCCGTCGCATACCCGTCGAATCAACGGCCGTTGCCGTCACGGCAACGGGTGGCAGCCCTAATTTTGAGGTCTCTGAGCTCCAATATGAACACCCCAAGCCACTAAAGTCTCTGCCCGGGCCTCAACGGGTCTCGATCTAGTGTTTCACTCTCATATTAATCAGCCAAATTGGCTGATTAGAAAAGATCATCTCGTTCTCCACCGAAACTGCACCGATTCACTCAAACCTTGGGACATTCAGGTAGCCACTGAACAGCCCCATAGGTTGAAAAAAAGATACGGGCAAAAATCTGTCTTAATGGCAGAGAAATTGACCTCACTGTTTGAGTGTTTTGCTCAATCGTGAATTACTATATGGGGACAACACGATCTAAATTATTAAGTTTCACAAAGATCTGTACTATGAGGGTCCAAATGCACTTTTATTCATCCGACACTTATATTGCTCAAATGATGCTTTTCCGACACTTATATAAGGGTGAAAGCAATGAATGTATGTGTCGGAAAAAGCGAGGTTTTCCGACAGATACTTACGACATCTTGCAGTTTTCCGACACATTCATATTGGCCATTTTTTTTTTTCAACAGATATGCATTCTGCCTTCCTCCACTACCTATTTCCGGGCCATGGCCCCTTTTGTTTCAGTGTCGTTGGCTGGTTCAGCTTGAAAGGACCGAACCAATTAAGAGATTTGGCTCTGTTTGGCCCTCAACCGAGGTCCAAACACTGATGTTGAGGGCTTAACTTGTGTAAGAAAAATCCCCCAGTTCCAGTTGTATTTTGTGGACATTAGAGAGCATTCTTAAGCTCAGTCTGCAGTTTCTGGGCTTCGCTCAATGTGTAGTGGCAGGATGCCGCGAATGCAGACAGCTCCGTGGTCGTGTTTGGACCTCGGCTGGGTGCCAAGCAACACCACAAACCTGTCACACCGTCCTTTCAACCTGAACGAGTCAAGGACAGCGAAACAAAAAGGGCCATGGCCCGGAAATAGGTAGCGGAGGAAGGCAGAATGCACTACAAGTCCTAAATTTATTTAGGTACTGTACTATTACAATCAAATCGACAGTCATGCATCACGCGGGTACTGTATTATTTCAATCAATTCGACAGTCATGTGTCACGGGGGTGTTGTCGATTGCGAATATTGGTGCTGTGTCACGGGTCACGGGGGTATCTGTCGAATGTCCCCGGAGGTTCGCAAAAGTCAAAAAATGCATATTATAGCCTCAAAAATCGCGAAAATCCCTCCTAAGCTTGTCCCATATGGAAATATTGTTGGCAGGCAGAATGCAAGACTAGATGTCAGGAGTAATAACCAAGTGTGGATTCATGGTCTTTGGAGTCGGGAATTGGTCGGGACAAAAAAATTGCAAAGCTGAATTCTGGGCCTTATTCTGGCCTTTCCGAATCATTTTGAGGGTCTGTCGAAAATTTCACACCTGTCACGGTGATCTCCCCCATCTGTCGAATTGTCGAATTGGTAAAAGAGGTCACGGGTCACACCCCGTGTCGAATTGATTGAAATAATACAGTACCTGTCAATGTTGAACTTTGGTGGTTCGTCACATGTCACCTGGGCAATTGTCGAGTCTTGTGGCCACCGGCAACCGCGGTTCCAAAATCGTGCGCTGACTAAGCATGATTGAGCCCTTTTGACGGCAAATTGCATCTTGACGCAATTTTCATACTTGCAGCCTCCCGTGGGTCATAAGAATGGTAGATATCATTTAAATGGACTTAAATAGTGTTATGCCGCTTTCTGAGAAGCAAAAATCCTTTGTATAAGCCTCCAAAGCTCACAATTGCCTTTGTTTGTTCAAGTTTTCACTGTGATTTGGGTGCACCTGGCACGGCCTCCCACGGACTGGATATGGACCCAGAAACCGGCCCAAATATTATTTAAACCTATTCTACATGTATTCTTGGGAAATTTTTGCCCGATTTCAATTTGGTAACTGCAGTTATTTGGCGGAATTTGAGCTTGAGGCAGCGCTTAAAAAATGTGTTCTCAAGAATACATGTAGAATGAATTATCATGATTTTTCAGCTACAGAACTATGCCACAGCGTGGCTGGATGATTTTATACAAGGTGCATCCATCACCACTTAGATTTTGGCAGTGCATCCCGATTAGGACACGCACGGTGATGCCATCAAAATACCGCGTGGCCAAGTCTTGCAGGTGGTTCATCACTCAAAAAACCGTTGTCCCCTCACAAAAAAGCCCAATTTCGGCCAAAATTATGTTGAATTTGTCGAATTTTTCCTGGTGTCACGCCAAAATTTCGAGTTGTCGAACTGTCGAATCGGAAATTCGGGTCACCCGTCACACCCCCTGTCGATTTGACTAGTAGCGTTCTTTATCCATCATTCCCCAGCCACTTTTGGGGCTCATTCAGCCGCCTTAATTTTGACTAGCTGTGCGAATTACCCTTATTCTGGTTCTTGGGCTTCATGTCGTCACCTTGCACAGGTCTTTTTCGGATTGACGTCAGCTGATTCTGATTCCAAGCTTGCTGAGTCATAAAAACTGTCTCATGCAGCCCATTGCTGACCTCACTTGGGCTGGCGGTGAATCCGGTGCGCAATTATCCGTTCTATTTTCCGGTTCAATGCTGATGGTGATTAATATTGCTGAGCGGAGTTTTAATTATACCATTGCCCTCCGGGCATACCCGGTTCCTCCGCGTATCAGGAACTTCTTAAGTATGTACTTGATACCGTTGCGATCTTCCTCCGGGAGATGCTGGGGCTCTTTCAATCATCTTATCCTCGTTGAACATTAACTCCCGTAAAATATGGAGAGAACAGTCTTGAGCGCGCTGGAGAGCGGCACAGACGACTGTGTCCGCTGCAACCTTTCCATCTCGCCCCACAAGATGCTTCTCCAGTACCAGATACCGTTGCGATCTACCTTCGGGAGATGCTGTGGCGCGTTTAATTATCTCATCCTCGCTGAACACTCACTCTTTGTAAAATATTGAGAGAATAGCCTTGAGCGCGCTGGAGAGCTGCACAGACTGTGTCCGCTGCTGCAACCGAGGAGGCGGAAGTATATTATTAATGCTGATGAGTTCTGAACCAATATGATTACCATGACCAAACAATTCATTCTACATAGCATATTGTTTTGTCAAGTAGTTTCTAACCGTCTTTTTCCGTGCCGCAGAGCAAGTTGATCAATACAGAGGGAAGAATCAAGCGAAACTAAACTGTAAAAGTCGCGAATATAAGTTCATGTATGAGGCCCTGGATGAGCCGCACAGGCAGACGTAACCACTGCGGATCACCGGGATCTGTAAGGGGCCACGCGGCCCCAAACGCGCTCTGCAAGGCTGCATCACTCTTGAAAATTTGGAATACTGGTCATCACTCCCTTCCGACAAATTATGTAGAATCTTATCGAGTCTAAGGGAGATGTCTTTGAGAGCGCACTATTATTTGCGCCATATCTAGAAACAATGAATACGTAGGTCCTACGCGTATTCTTAACGCAATAATGGTTAATTTTAGAAGGGATTTAAATTTGAACAATGCGTGTTGAAACTTGGTATAACCGAGTGCGCAGCTGTGTCGATAAATTCAACCAATGTAACATTGTCTGGAATCGCACGGAGTCCAAGCAGGCCGCATTTGGGAATGAGAGATGGGTCCCGAATATATATGGCTAACACTCCACCTACTTTAGTTTCCAAGATTTAAATTTAGGGCTACTACCAGACACAGTTATTAGTATTCGTGATACCATCCAATGCAGGATCGCCAGTGTCCCCTGTTGGCGTCGGAATCGTGAGTGCGCCTTTTCGGCTCGGGACGCGTTTCAGCACAGTAAGTATGTAATTAGCATGGACCAAACACGTCTAGGAATGCAAGTTCAACTTGCATTGAAGTTGTATTTCGAGACGCACCAACTAAGTATGGACACCTGGATGTCCTCACTGCACGCGGCCACGATGTACATGTGCAGTATGTACAGCCCGAACGCCGCCCCACTGTGACTTGATTGAGGATGTCTGACAAACTATAATCGCCAAACGCGGGCGAACCTATTAATGTCTCGCAATAGTCGTCGAAAGCGACGCCACGACACGAGATTCGGTCTACAGGAGTGCAGGTCAGTCGGTATTATAATGCGGAGACAAATCATAGATAACTCAGAGGCTTTGCCTGCAGGACATCCAAAGTCGAATAGAAACCACAAGACGGCGGGCTGTGCTTGAGAGCGAAAAGATACATCAGTTAATATGCGAGTTGAAAATAAAGGGCATGAGTCCTTCCTTACTCGCGGGAAGTCCAGACATCGAATATGAATTCCTGTGTTAGGAGCACAGGGCTTGCACAAGATTCAAGTGAAAATAAAAGGAACTCACATATCGTGGGTCCTTGCTCACAACAAGTCGAACTAAAAAAATAGAAAACTGCGCGGCGCTGACCGCGTCGGGATGCGCGAAATAGAGCATTCTGACGAGTATCTACCTTGGTATTAGCGTCTGAAACCAGAATGTAACAGCTCATGAGTGTAGTTTAATTCATTTCAGGTTGTTACAAATCTCATCCCTGTATTGAACCACATACACTGATCTCACGTTCTCTTCCTCACCTATGGGAAATAAGATCCTTTTTGGTAATAAAAAATCACTTCCTCTCAAGTGGAAGGATGCATGTTAATTACAAGTCCTAAATCCATTTAGGTATCGTTCTTTATCCATTATTCCCCCAGCCACTTTTTGGAGCTCATTCGGCTGCCTTAATTTTGACTAGCCGTGTGAAATACCCTTATTCTGCTTTCTGGGCTTTATGTCGATCACCTTGCGCGGGTTTTTTTTCGGATTGACGTCAACTGATTCTCTCAATGTGATACTGTCATTTGGATTGTTCTCGCAATTGTCTCAGTCTTATTTTTGCTCTGGCCTCATATTTTCATGGCCTATTCATCTCTTGTGAGATAATATTTCGTCGGTTGTGGACCTTCCTCGGAAGTTGAACACACTGATATTGTTGCCTGCACGCATTCTGCAAAGGGACAGCCATACAACGAGTGACTGTGACTGGTGGAATGCGGGGACTTTTTACCTGGGAGGAGGTGTGTATTCTGCTCGTGGCCAGGTCTTGCGGGTTATAACCGCATATCCTGCCATACAAGTGGTCGGCCAGTTCACAGCAAGCTCTAGTATGCCTGACCCCCTGGAATGGTGTGCTCCGTTGGCATCTTGTAGTAATATGTAAGGATAACCACCCATACACTACTACTTGTTTGTCTTCGGTAAACCCGTTGTTCAGACATTTGGACCATACGAGTATAATATATCCCCCCAACAGATAATTGGAATAAAATTTTGAGAGACAAATGGTATTGCTTTTAGCAGTTAATGACTACCATGTACTTCAACTGCATTTAAACCCAAAAGTCATGGGGGAACATGAGCCTTACTCAAATTTTAAACTCTGAATCTCTGATGACAGCCCAATGAACATAAGCGAGTCATCAGTATCTATCAATTGTTATTGCTTTTAGCAGTTAATGAAAGGTCATGAGCCTCACTCAAATTTTAAACTCTGATGACAGCTCAATGAACGTCGACAAATTGTACCAGTCTGTAAACACTGAAAGCGCTTGCCGCATTTTTCGGAATTTGTTTACAGACTGGTTACGAGTCTAGGCCTTGGCGTTGAACCGTCCATCGGCCCATGCCTTCCCGGGACTATAACCCTACTTCTTCCTACTTCTTCTCCGGTATGATCCCTAGTCCCCCTTGAAATCAACTTCTCCAGTGTCTTCAGCTGCGTCTCATCATTCACTTCCTTGTCGATGAAAATAGCATATTGAAGACAATAGGTACCGAGGTGAATCACCGAGGTTTACCACGGTCTCTGGTCTCTCGAACTTGAGCTCTGCGCTCGTTTCACGTTGATCGCGATTTGACTGCAAGTCACTGCGTTCAGGCCCCAGGTAGCAGGGCCCCGTGGCGAGCCGTATAGCCGGGAAGTAGCCGGCCCCAAATGTCGAGATCATGCTAACCACCTCGACGAGATCCGTCTAGCCGTGGCTAGCCATCTAGCCAGAGCTAGCCAAGGACTTTGTCACGCCCGCATCTCTAGCCATGCCTCATAGCATTCAGAAGGTGGGTTATTATAATTATAAGCATGTTAAGGTTTGCCGATTGGTTGTGCAGTGAGTGGCAAGTGAGTGGATGTTTGTTTGTCCCGTATCAAGTGGCAGTGTTATGTGATCCAAACGCTCTTGTTCTGGTGCTCGCGCCACTTAATCCATCCGTAGCAGGCTCCTCTGTTCCATTCCCAAAGTGAAGAGCCATCTTGAGTTTAATTTGAAGCGAGGCCAGGTGGTGGAATTTAACTTGCAATATGCAATATCTTATTATTAGTGACAGAACCACGACTTTTAGTAGCCGGAGGAATAGCTAGCTCTGGCGGACCTAGCAAAACGGCTTCGAGGTCATGCTACCAGGCTAGAAAAGCTGCGTCGAGCTGAGCGTCGCGGACCTGAAATCGTCTCGCAATTGCTCCGGCTAGCCGTTGTCTAGGTGACCGGGACGAGCTATTTCTGGCAACTAGCCGGACCTCGCCGAAGCTAGCCGCGGCTACAATGACCTAAAAATGGCTTCGGCTATCCGGCGCCTGAACGCAGTGAGTGATACGAAGACTATATAAGCCGTCCATGCGTCGACGGCCACAAAGACGTGAGGGCTTCGATTGGTCGTTACATACTCATGAGTCATGTATATGACGCCCCCAATGTTCAATGTCCTAGGGCCTTAACAGACGACTTGGCTGCGGCAACCTGCGGCAACCAAACAAATGCAAGGTGAGTGGCTGGGGCACTCTGAGGCAATACATGCGGTTTTTATTTCAATATGGTGGGTATCAAATCGGGCAAAAAGCGAAAAAGAATTCGAAAAAGGAAGGAAAGAGAGAGACTCAAGGAAACTCAGGGGAGTCCTTTAACAACTTATGTGTGTGAACACGAGAATGAAAACAATCAATTTTGTTAGGATTGATGCCATCTCGGGCATCTCGGCAACCCGCCAGTATATTCCTGTGCTGGGTAGAACACTGGAGAATATTGTATATGACTCTGTAGGAGTCTTACTGACTGTGTAGATATTTATTATGACTCACAAGGCTGTGATCTCCAGTAGTATTTAAGTGGTTGTATTCTGTAACATTAAAACTAACCTATTGCTTACAACCAAGTACTTGTGTGAAGAAGGACGTTTACCACGTCCAATCCCCGTACTCAATCTACCTGCGCCAACAAATTTGCATTGGAATGAAGCTCAAACTCAAGGCTTGTCATGGTATCGACAGTGCTTAAACTACATTGAGGGCTATTACCCGCTTGCGAACCGGTAAAATGAGGCTGGAGCTGTATAGGAATGAGAACGAAGACTCCAGTGATTCCTCACGCACTGGGATGCCTTGCACCAGGAACATCGTCTTCACGGCAGGCCGGCGCGCAAAGCGTGCTCAATTGTAAGGATGGCATCCTCACACGTCCCCATCTGCTTGTGTATAGTCCAGTTGCCATCACATCAAATACTGTAAAGTCCACTGATAAATTACTTTCTGTCTATTTAAGCCTTACATACATTCTGATTCTCTTTACGCTTACACCCCGATTACCACCACCTTGTATATCCCTTTCGTTGCTTGTAGCCTGGAGTCTCGCCGCTTGGAATCTACACCGTGGTCCTGTCTGTTTGCGTGATTGTTCTCAGTGTTCTGTCGAGCCGACGACAGGCTTTCATCAATCCCGGCGCTAATATCCCCACCAAATCAGCTTAGAGTAACGCCGCTAGCGTGCATTGCTGAAAACTCGGGCTCAATGCACATTTTCTGCGCAAATTTGACGTAAAGCTACACGTCCAGAACCTGTCGCGGCCGCGAGATACCACGCATCAGAATAAAGAACACTTGACAGCCACACGGCAGTCCAGCAAGAGTCGTGCGAGTAGTATCTTTTGGAGCCGCCATTGCACGAGACACAAAGGCCAAGCCTTGGAGAACCGGAATCACAACGCGAGCGTTGACATCGGTGAGTATGGATGATCAGACTTTCACTGCACGACATAGTCGAATGGTGTCGGTAGCAAGGTAACCGATGTATTCGTTCATGACGCAGCGGCACATGGCAACCCCAGAAGTGCCCAGAAGTGGCCATACATGGAAGTCCTGGATGTCGCAAGAAAAAAGGCAGATACCGGGGAGTTTTTGCTGGCTAGTACTTGCTGAGCATTCAAAAAGGGATGCTGGTAGTGGTAAGCAGCAAAATAGGGCGAAGGCGTTGAGAACGAAGCGCCGCAGGAGGTGCGAGAGAGAAAGGCAGATAAAAGTCACGTTACATTTATCTGACAGTCACAAAGTTATCTGCCATTCACCAAGAGTGCTGATTCCTCCATCTTTTAGGTCATTCTGAAGAGACAGAAGTATTCAATAGTACCTCCAGAGTGTTTTGCATTTTTTTTACCAGACATGAGAAGCCATAGAACTACGAAACGAGGCGAAAGTGGCAGATAACTGGCAGATAACTACCCACCTGATCCAATCATAAACCATACATGCGGCAAAACCATGAATGGCTGCGGCAAACTCGTGCACGGCTGCGGCAGCCAATTATTTTGCCACAGTTATTCTGCGTCAGCCTGCGGCAGCCAGGCATCGCAGTATGACATGTCTGCGGCAGGTCTACGCCAATATTTTGCACACTGCGCCACTACGCAGCGGTAGTCCAATGTACATTGCGGCACTTGCAGAAGAACAATGTTCTCATAATACAGTGTCAAAACCCGGTTGCGAAAAAAATAAAGTTGACCCAGTATTGTACAGGAATAGGTGCGAGTTTCATCATAAGATTGGATCTGGGGGAAGTTTAGACCCTGAAATCTATGCACAAATATTTTCAAGATTTTTTGGCACCCTGTTGTGTCGCATGCCACCGTAACTTATTTGGCTGGTTTTGGGGGTTTGACCCAGATCCGAAAATTCCGATCAGAAATGCCCTCTCACTCACTCTCTCTGCACTCTCTTGCCCTCACACGGCCTCAGATGCCCAAAGACACCTCCCACAGGCAACCATCTAGGCTGTTCTGGGGGAATAGACCTCCAGAGGGATCGACACATCAGAGAACTCGAATCTGCCTCCACCACTAGGCCAGAGAAGATGTGCACTCCTCCCCATTGCCTATACTGATCAAGCATGGGCAAAAATGTCTGAAAAGTACCCCAAGATACAATAATTTCTCTTTAAAGCATTGTAGATGTGAATGGGCTACTACTATTCTCAGAATATACAATTCTCGGTCGCCATCATTGAGATTTAGCCATTTTTGGCAATTGTTTGATTTTTCGCGTGCGCCCAACAGGTGCAATGTTGATTTTTTGTGGATTATATTACTCATAGGCCTTGTTGTTATTCCACAAAAAAGAATCAAGCTGAACCCCAGTGAAAACGACGGTTAGCTATATCGAATCAAATCGAGCCACACTGAGCGTATCGATCCACATCGATCTAGATCAAGGCACACCGAAGCGACACCAAACAAGACCCCACATTGACGTACATTTTCTCGCATCCACCGCGACAAGACGCGTCACATTCTGCGACGGCGGCTGGCACCGGCAAAACCTCCACGTCGCTGCGTCAGACAGCTGCATGCAGTCTGTGATGCAGATGGCAGATTCAGACTCCGAACCGGAACCGGGCGAGGAGCTGATGCACTGCAATTGTATCAAGAAATGCAAGGGCGGCAAGGACATATCTACTCGTTCCTTTCGACGCCATGGAAAATATTGTACACCCTTAAGCCAGCCTTTTATACCTCTACCCGGTCCCTTTGCGCCTCCCGCACGGAAACGTTCGGCCAACCAGCAACTCGGCGACAGTGAGCGGCGGAAAAGAAAGAAACAATTGCATGAAACCAATCCCCCCCCCGTAAGTTCTTCATATCAACTACAGTGTAAATTTTGCTCTTACTATTTTATCTTCCAGGACTTTGAAGCCAGCGGAAGTAACTCGGGAAACCAGCCTGAACCTGATATATCTGGTCGCGGTCCTTCCCCACTCGCTCAGGATCGTGAATTGTCACCGCAAGAGCCTGTACCTCCTCTACCACCTCCTGTCCCACCACCCTCTCCTCCACCTGCACCTGCACCAGCCCCCCCCGCCCCTCCGCCGCTCCTTCCACCAGCACCAGTTATTGTACTGGATGAAATCAAAATTACTCAGTCGTTCATTGAGCTACTGAGAACCGCATCCCTTGAAGATGAGAACCTCGAGCCCCATATCCTCCACCAGCTCCGCCATCCTCTCGAAGGTGTGGTGGAACTAGGGGATCAAGATGTCGTGCTATCAATCGAGAATTTCATTACCCTAACCAACACCTCCGAAGATGCCTATTCCGGTGTTTGCGCTAATATACGGCGTCGCTATCCAGATTCGCAGATCCTCAGTCACCACCTTGTCAAGCAGAAAATCGAAGAGCTAACGGGTGTAGTTTCCTTAGCAAACGACATGTGCTGGAAGTCCTGCAATGGATTCACGGGCGCACTGGCCAATCTTGATAACTGCCCTGACTGTGGTGAATCCCGATGGGATCCCATTCGACTTGCGGAAAGTGGTGGGGAGACAAAAATAGCTCGTCGACAGTTCTACACGATCCCCCTCGGGCCCCAGCTTCAAGCCCTCTGGCGCAGCAAAGAAGGCGCAACAGCTATGCGGTACCGGACGAAAAAAACACAGGAAATACTGGCGGAGTTGGCTGCAAACGGCGGGAAATTGCAACATTACGATGATTTGCTGTCGGGTACAAAATTTATTCCGCCGTCCAGAATATGTGTATTGATATTTATTCAGGAATTGACTATATTGAAGCGGTCCGGAGCGGAATCATCAAAGAGAAAGACATGCTACTCATCTTCTCCGTCGATGGCGCACAACTCTACGCAATGAAGGAATCTGATTGTTGGATTTATATCTGGATCATTGTAGATCTTAACCCAGATATCCGGTACAAGAAAAAGTACGTATACCCTGGCGGCATCATCCCGGGCAAACCAAAAAATGCCGAAACCTTCTTCTTTCCCGGGCTACACCACGTCGCTGCTCTCATGCGCGAAGGCCTCATGATATAGGATGCTGTTGATGAAAAGGTCTACCGCTCCGACTTATTTTCTCTACTTGAAACCGCGGATGGGCCTGCGATGGCCGACTTGGATGGCTGTACAGGTCACATGGGCGCGTATGGATGTCGCCAGTTTTGTTCGGTCAAAGGGCGGCGAAAAGATGGATAAACACATTACTATCCAGCCCTCCTCCGCCCAGACAACTACAATGTGGTGGGCTGCAACCACGACGATGTCAATGGCCGCCATCTCCGCACCGTTGATGTGGAGGAATACAACAAATGCCTTGATTTTGTCATATCCTCCCGCAGCCATGCAGAGCACCAAGTTCGCAGACGCGAAACCGGCGTCTCAAAGCCAAGTATCTTTAGCGGTCTCCCCGCCAGCCGTATCTTTCCCATCCCACGCTGCTTCAGCTCAGATCAAATGCATCGTGATGCATTAAACATCCCAGATCTTCTCCTTAATCTGTGGCGCGCGAATCTGAAGTGCGACACGGACGATGATAAAGAAACTTGGGATTGGGCCGTCTTGATTGGTGATAGTTGGAAAGCCCATGGCGAAGTCGTAGCTGCGGCAACACCATACCTCCCGAACAGCTTCGATCGCCCACCAAGGAACCCGGCTGAAAAAATATCGAGCGGATACAAAGCACAGGAGTATCTCACTTATCTCTACGTTCTCGGCCCAGCCCTCTTGCACGGCATTCTTCCCGAAAAGTACTGGACCAATTTTTGCAAGCTTGTCAGAGGCCTACGGCTCACTTGGCAGCGGAACATCACCCAGTCAGAGCTTCTGGAGGCGCATCGGATGCTCTGTGAATTTGTAGAGGAATTCGAACTCCTCTACTACCAGCGGGACGCCTCCCGTCTTCACTTCTGTCGTCAGAGCATCCACGCACTTCTCCATACTTGCCCTGAAATAGTCCGCATCGGACCTGGTGGGTATCGCAGCCAATGGACGCTCGAGAGGACAATTGGAAATCTTGGTGAGGAAATAAAACAGCATTCTGACCCGTACACAAACCTTTCGGAGCGCGCAAAACGCCGTTGCCGCGTCAATGCACTCAAGGTAATGGTTCCCCAGCTGGATCCGGAGAAACCACTTCCACATGGGGCCGAAGATATTGGCGATGGATACGTGCTACTGCGAGCAAGAGACGAGTTCCACCAATCAATCGACGGACCGTATGGCGCTGCAATCCGAGAGTTCCTTGAAGAAGAAACAGGAGAAAAATGCAAAGCAGATTGGATTCCCCACGTCGCACGGTGGGCGCGCGTAGGCCTCCCTACAGGTCAGATTGTACGGTCTGTTTGGAAAGAAGCCAAGACTCTAACGAAGAGAATGGCGAGAAATGTCAAGGTATACTATGTTTCCCAGTGTGGTGCGGGCAATGTATTAACCAGTCCCTAGTTTGTATCCCAAAATGGTGAATTGCGTTACGCCGAGGTGCAGTTCTTTTTCCAAGCAACTATAAATGACACGAGGGAGTTGTCTGTTGCACTGGTATCTGTGTATTCGGACCCAGATCCAGATCTCCTTCTCGCATCATTCCAAACCGTTCTGCTGTGCGAGTATCTTGGGGAAGATGCTCTCCAAGTAATTGATATCAAATCCATAAAGGCTTCTATAGGGATGATTCCATACCCTGACGAGGATGGGTTGTATTTTGTGGCGGAAAAAATGGGGCTTGATGTCGGCGACATGGGTGGGGAAGAGGAAGACATGGATGAATAGATAATATTGGCCATTCTCCCTTTAATCTAGTACCAACTTGATCTTGAGTGAGGCTGAAAAAGGCATCGCTCTGCTCAGAGTCTAGAGTTTGAAGAGTCGAAGCTTTGCTGCCGAAGCCAGGAGGAAGCTGACAACTTTAATTTAATAGGACAGCTTCTACTCTCGAAAGTCCTTCTTCACGCCATGATTTTTATTTTTATTTGAAAATTTCGCAATGTGGTGGTATGTATTTGCTGGATATTTGTATGGTCTTGGTGTGACATCGTGACACGACGCGTCTTGCTTCCTCCCTCTTCCGCCCTTCGTCTTCCCTCGACTCCCTCCCTTCGGCGGCATGGACTACGCGTACGGCTCTCCTATTGAATCTTACATCTCCGACCCACAGCCTGGACCTCAAAATCCTGCCTTTATGCCCGGCCTGTACCACATGCGCGCGGAGTCCTCCAGTTCTGGCTCATCGAACAGCTCCTTGTCCCCCCAAATTTCACCCTTGATATCACAGAATAACGCGCTCGGACTGCACGCAAACTACGGCCAATGGTCCGACTTTTCTTTTGAGAGCGAAGTGAAACGATCCAACCAGGTCAGCAAATATCTTGTTCTCCGCTCACCGAGACTAACCTGGTCGGATTCAGATTGCCTCTGCATCTCACCAGGACCTACTTGAAGCGCGAAACGCACCCTACACCCAGCTACATCAATCGTACACGACCCTCCAGATCCAATTTAAGACCTTGAAGTACATTATATGCGCTTGAAAAGAACTTCTCAGCTCTAATTTGAAGTAAAGGGAATCTTTCCACACACTTTCGACTTCGCTGCAAGGGTCTGGGCCGCCGGCTTGCACTTCCACCCATTTCTCTTTGCCTATCGGTCCGACGGCTCTGTTGGAACGCAACGACCACCCAAAGGTCCGTTTCTGGACGCGAGACGATTTCAATAAAGTCGGTGGGAAGAAGAAAACGACGTCAATCAACAGCGAACGTCCTCGACGCGGTAACACACGTATGACACAGGATATCAATGTTATGTTTACCTTCCTAGAGCAAGCGGACGGGACGATCTTATCCGGAAAAGAAGCCCAAGCTGTCCGTCGTCACGCTACAACAGCGCTTCTGGAAATCCACACCAATTATCCTGACCTCGTTCCCGCGACTTGGGGTGTTGCGCCCCTCTCTATTGTCAACTACGTTCGTTCTGAACTTTATGCTGCGTATCCATGCCTTCGACTCTGTGTCGGCCACTGGAAGTGTGATCTTCTACTGACCACAATCTATACGAACTGGTACAAGAGTCGGAAGAAGACATCTACTCCTCGCTCCGATGGATGCCAATGCCCGTGCTCTTGTGCAGCAGCAAAGGTCGAGGATGAAATTTCTGATCCCGAGCAGGACGACGATGTTGCCGTTGATGTACATTCTCGCATTGGGCAAAAGCGCAAATCATCCTCGAAATCTTCATTTACCCCCTCTACTCTCGCGAAACGGCAGAGGCTTTCTCCGTCTGATAGTCCCGCTCTCTTGGCTACCCCCGATACGGATCCCATTCTTCCTCTAGCGCCGACTTCCTCGCCCTCAACTCTTCCTTTAGCCGCATCACCTATCTGCTCTGTGTCTCCTCCTGATACGAGTTCTACCTCTGCGTCTTCATCCACTACTCCGTCTCCCCCTCCCTCCGTGGCCTCTCATGCGCCTCGAACACCTTCGCTCACGGTGTCGACACCTTCTGCCGCTACTTCGATAACCTCTCCCATTACTTCGACAACCTCTCCCACCATGCCAACAACATCCGCAGGTCTTACGACCCCAACCGCACCGACTACGTTGCAACCTGTTGTTATCCTATCTATCACTGAAACTGGCGAACCATCTGCACATACGTCACTGACCAGTCCCGCGACGCCACCAAATTCGCTTGTAGCAGACCAGGTAGATCATCCCTCCATCCTGTATTTGAGCGACTCATTCATGCTGGTGTAGCGTCCCGTGGCTCCGTTTATTATAAATCCTCTGTATGTCATCACGTACTTTTCTCAACCCCATTGCTGACGGTATTCCAGAGATGCAGAATTTGGAATAGCGTCGGGGCCGACTGGCCGACTTGCTAATTTAGAGGAACAAAGCAGAAAAGGTGATTGTACTCCTGCTTCTTTATACTATTAGCGTAACATTGAACTTTCTTATCAGCGGAGGTTAAAGCTGCCATGAAACCGAAAGCAAAAGGAAAAAAGCGTCCATCCGATAGCACGACCGCAGCGTATGTTATTTCCAAAGCCCTGGAGCACAGTACTCAGTCCTCCACTGACGTGTGCTGGTTGTGATTAGAAACCTGTTTTATCGTGATTATCTCAAGTCCAACTCAGCAGTGACTTCTGAGGAGTTCGAGATTATATTCAGTGCTCTTCCAGCTGACGTTCTGAAGGTATGGCCGTTTGGATTTTCAGTATGTTTGCTGATGCTGTCCCAGATCTGGACCGACAAGAGCCGCGCGCTGGGCGAGGCAAAGAAGCTCGCTAAGAAACAAGCCGTAAACGCAGCCAATGTTTCCGTATGTGTTTCTCATTGCTTCCCCGACGTACTCTGACCATCCTGGTAGAATAAATAGAGGAAAGAACAATTGGTGCTTCGCTTATAAATGTGCGTTAGCCATTCCTTTGTGCTTTTGTTCGTTCTATTTACCGACCCTACAGATGATTATATATCCATTATACTCTCAAGACATCGGTGGGATCATCGTGTGGTGCGGGCTGGAGAATCGGTGGAGCAACCCATGGAGCGGCAAGCAGAGGGAGCGGGCCAAGGGGCACCGGTGGGGCCCGGTGGGGGGCGTGGAGCGGGAGGGCCCCGGGCAGCGGTTGTACGACGGATATTAGACTGGTTTGGTGTAGCTCAATGTAGCTCGATGGTCAATTGATGCAGCTCAATCTAGTTCGATATGGCTCGACAGACACATCGAGCCACAGCTAGCTTTTGGCCATTCTTCGAGCCACAGCGAACTTGTTCGATGTGGCTCGATATGGCTCAATTTGGCTAGCCGTCGTTCTCACTGGGAGCGCTGAACACTGGTGGGGTTCCTGTTCAAAATGTAATTTTTTCGGATCCGGGCATTTTTCGGATCCGGGTTTTGACACTGTAATTAATTAAAGCCAGCCTGTCATTTCAGCCATCGTCGCGACTCGAGCCTAGTTGATTCTTTTAGAGTTGAACCGTGTGCTGATCGTCATTGGCAGAGCCAATTACTTCATGGCATTCCTCCCTCTCCACCCCCGCTCCATAGCTGAAAGCCTCAAAGCGGATTTAAATAACTGAGGATGATAAATATTTGCGATCTGAAGTGCGAACACAGTGAACAGGTGTTTTTAAATTACGCGCGGCAAACTCTGAATCGTGGCCATGATTCAAAATAGCTTCATTACTCAATGAATTTTGTATTCCTATGGCAAAAGATAAACCAGACCAATATACCTACCTGATCCAATGGTCAAACCCCCAATACAGCAGCCTGTAGCAGTTATTGTAGTTTGGTTGCGCTACTGATTAACATAGCTAGTTTTTTCTCGCGGGCTGGACTGGCGAATTTTTTGACCAGAGTCAATTAAGAGGGCATTTAATTCTGTGGCCTGCAAAACGGAGTAATATTCAGGCATGGGGCTCAAAGCGGCAACGTTCGAAAAGCTGCGCCTGCCTATTTTAAATATAATACAGAGTGGGTTGACCGCGGGGATGGAAGCTGGGAGGGGAAGGGCGAAGGAAAGGGGGGGAGATAGGAGCAGGGGTGCGTGGGCGGTAGAAGCACGATAATGGGAGGGGGGAAGGATGGCAAAAGCTGTGGGAGAGAGTATTGGGCCAGGATGGAGGGGACGTACATACGGGCGCGCGAGAATCGAAGAGGGAGAAGCAGGGTATCGAGCCATGTCTTGGATGATTGATTTCTGGGTTACGGGTCTGTTCAAGTAACTGTTCAAGGGGGAGGAATCCAAGAGAACTATTTGGTAGAGAGTATCAGGGGTTTATAATCGCTGAGATATCTCCACCACGCCCTCCCACATAAACGAATAAATAAGATGAATAAATGAAAGCGCAAGTTACAGGGACCAAAGGGACGAAAATAAGGGAAGAAGCGTGGAAAAAAAGCGGAGCGAATCGAATAATGGACGGGAAGAAAAAAAAAGTCGGCTCCACGCCATTCAAAAGAAGATAATAAAGGCGCAAGCGCGCAAGTCGCACTGCGTGACAAAATGCGGTGACGAGGAAGGAGCGATGGGAAGGAAGAATAGGGGAGGGGGCAAACGAGAAGAAAAAAGAGGACCACCGCTCCCGCCCGCCAAATATATAAAACATAAAAAGTAAAAGCGAGTGCGCACGAACAATGTGAAGAAATTGAGGGAGGAAGCCCTCAGCGGAGCGATGAATGAAAAAAAGAAGGGAGAAATGAAGGCGAGGAAGCACGTCAGCGACCCCACACACCAAATAAATAAATCGGCAAGCAAGCAGGTGATCAAAGAACTGAAGGAGGAAGCGCTGGGAACGAAAGCGGAGTTGAAGCGATCGATGGGGATGTGGAAAAACAACGAGGAAAGGGGAGGAACGAAATTTACATGATAAGAGGAAGCAGCTTCTGCTAGCGATATTCCAAAACGTGCCAACATGCCGTGAAGTATAAATAAATGAGTGAAGGAGCATAACAAACGATGAATGATGGGGGAGGAAGCGATGGGAATGAAGCGATGGGAATGAAGCGCGATGGTAAGAAAAGAAACAAAGCAAGGGAAGGAAGGAAGGAAGGAAGGAAGGAGTGCCGATAGGTGGAGGGCAAAGACAATGACAAAGGGAGCGGAGCGGCGACGGGAGGGTGAACGAACTGAACCCCCATGGCGGCGTCGAACAGCGAACAGGGAACCAATGGGTGACGAACATGAAGGAGGAAACGTAAGCGATCGGGGGAGGGAAGGAAAACGAGATTAAGGTGGAAATTGGATTGGAAGTTGAAACAAAAGAAGAAAGCAATGGGAATCGAAAAAATGAGGGATAAACGAAAACGAGGGGGATACATGGGACGCGATACAGAACACCGAAAAAACAGGCGCTGCTCCAAGAATCAGAAGCAAAAAGAACGCGATGCTAATCGTGGTCATAGATGATCAGCAAAGGATTTGCGCACAATAACGGACTTGCGTCGGTGACGGGCGCACGGCCGTTTCGCAGGACGAGCGCGCCCCGTGGGGCAGCACGCGCGCGCTGAGTCGCAGCGCAGGACGTGCGCGCGCCATTGCCGAGTGGCAGCACGAGCCGGTGCGCGCAGCCTCGCCACCCGTGCGTGCGCCGCGTGTGAGTTCGGGATATGAGCAGAGAACACGGGGAGGAGAGGGGAGGGGGTGACTGTGAAAAGTAGACCGACGGAGGCTGGAGTGAGGAGGGTGCGGAAAAGCGGAGACGGATAATTGGGCTAGGAACGGAGGGGACGCGCCCGAGTTGGCGTATCGAGGAGATGGAAGGGAAGGCGAGGAAGAGGACGAGAAAGAACGCACCGTGTATGCGTCATATTATCCGCCATGGGCGACTCTCCTGTTGCCACCTACTCCACCAGCACCCACAGACTAATGTGGCGGAAATAGGTCCCTGCTCTTATGGATCGCCTGGGCCTCGTCTGCGTGCGGCGCTGTCCTACCGACGGGCACGAGTAGGGCGTGCACACCTGGCATGCGGTTCGCAGCGTACGCCACGCACCGGGGGGGAGGGGTCCCCCAAGTCCGCGGCGGCGTAGACAGTGCTGCAGGGCGGGCGCGTGTGGTACGCTAGATGAGGTAGAGTTTCGCGAGCTGCAGGGAGCCGCATTCATCCCAGATGCTCCAGGAGACGCGAGGAGGTAGAGCAAGATTATACATACGAAGAAGCGATGCAAGGACACCCGAATCGCAGGGAGGAACGCCGCCGCGCCGGGACGAATTGGGGCAATGAGATATAGATAGTCGTCTCAGCGAAAAAGCCCACCTGAAGGTATGAACAAAGGAGGGGGACGTGCGAGTGGTAGATGTGAAAATGGAAGGAGCCCGCCGCGCAAAGTACAGTAACGGACTCGCGCAGATGAGTGTCGGGCGGCCGGCAGAGTTGCGGGACGAGAGTGCGGGCCGTGTGGAGTCGGAGCACGACGAGTGCAAGCCGGTAGTAACTCGAAGGAGAAGTGCGCCAGCCCTGCGTTGCGCGCGGGCGGGAAGAGCTGCTATTCGACGCAACGGCTGTGGCTGCCCATTTAGCGTAAGGAATGGGCTGGCTGGATGGACGGGAGACGCGGGGAGGGAGGGGCGGAGCCATGTAACAAGGGGACATGAGGAAGGGGTGCGCGGAAGAGGAGGCGGACAAAAAGATGGGCTAGGGGATGGAGGGGACGGCATGTACGCGCGAGGGCAGAGGAGATATCATTTGCCACAGGCGTGGTCTGACGCACCTCTTCCGGAAAGAGGGGTTAGGGTTAGGCGCCCAAGTCGAAACTACGTATCCCTGCCACCTGACATGGATCTGATCCGTCGTGCCGGCCGAGTTGTACTTGGCTTGAAATCCTTCATATTCTAGCTTCCAATTCGTCACTGAGTTTTGACAGGCACCTCCAACTATGCTCGTGGCGAGTTCGGCGGCTACTTCTACGACGATCAGTCCAGAACGAGGGAATGGCTGGCGGAATGCAGTCCAACACTTGCAGCACTTCCTCGAGTGCGCAGGGGTGGGGTATATACATATCTTGCCATATGGTTATAGCCTTGCTATATGCATATCCCCCGCGATGTGTTTAGGAATCTCAGCACAAAATGAGGCGTATCTGGGCAGAAGAAATATTGAGCCCAGCTGAGACCATGAGGCCTAGTGAGAGCCTGGTCAACGGCTGGCTGACGGCTCTCACGCCAAGCTTGCGCCGCTCTGAACAGCATTCTCACTATGGCGGAAGTATGCCGGAATCTGGCAGCAGTGTGGTTTTTCACCCGCTCAATCAAATTAATAGCACTGCCTATGGCCGGATATTTTCCATCATTCTTGTCTTATCTTTAGAAAGTAAACTCCCACGTAAGATCACGTCCTGGATGGACGTCTACGTCCAGTTCTTCAGTGCCGCGATCGGATCGGTTGTGTAGATTCTGTAACATTGAAGTTGAAACACTAGAACACGCGCTAAACACCTGTGAATCCTGCGGGACACTGGTAGAACTACGCGCGATCTTTCTTGGCAAGTGTTAGCTGAGGCAAGACGAGCTTGTGAGTTGGCCTCAGTGTTAGGCAAGCTAGATAAGATTAGATAGGACTCATCATGCACAGCCACCTGTCATCGCGCTTTTGCTCTTGATCTCTCAATCCGCAAAACCTCTAGGTCTTTTCCTCGCGCAATATCGCTCGGAACCCTCCAATTCTTTCTGCCCCACCCTCCCGTCCCTTCTTTTTTGTAGCTTACGCTAGGGTTGCTACGGGTCTCCTTCTGCTTTTCGGACCCGGGCTTCTCTCTGTGTACGGGTTTGGCCGCGCCCGCGAGCCGTTCCTTTCCGACTCGAATTTCCCCGCATTGCAATGCCCGAAATTCCCCGAGCCGGCCGGGCGCAGCCAACCCCCCCCCCCCACACTCACACACACCAGAGCCACGCCTCACTGTATCAGCCTTGCACGAATATCTAGAGTATCAATTATACTACTAGATATTCACCCGTCCTTTATTCCCTCAGGTCCGATGTACTGATCTACATCTAGCTTGCCTGCTCAGTGATTTACGAAGTTTACGCCACCTTATGGCAGAACTTTCCAACACGGAGTTCCTGAAAGCCATTATCTACCCGAGATCCACAACCGCACTTGTTGCTAAATATGCATTTGATGTTCTTGAATTGTTCTACGCTGTTCCCGCCGTGTTTCGTTTGAGTGAGGCTAATCTGGGTTGATGTGCTGACTGTTTTGCATTTTCTGCGTTCTTTTGGCTCTACCACGGGGGGTCTCCCTACTGCGACCGTGAGCTCGGTTGATCGAATACTTGGGGGCCCAGGGACAAAGTTGTAGATAGTGCGTATACAACGGGATAGTGCCTGGAAACCGGCGTTCATGAGTGGACCGTGCCGTGTAATACTACCTACCTACCTACCTACCTACCTTCCCACACTGGCAGGTGGCAGCGATTTTATTTGGACCGTGCCGTGTAATGCTACCTACCTAATTTGAGAACAAGGGTAGTTCTTTATCAGACTGCCTTACTCATCCTCTGACAGTATCATGTGCATATTTATCAGCTCGAGATATTCTCAGAGCCGATGGTTGTCTCTGAGTCCGCCTTCAGCTCCTCACAACCTCTCTGGGCCAATGGTTCACCAGCTCACCAGGCACTTGCTTCTTTTTCTAGTTCTTTATGTCCTCGTGCCATCAGTCCGTGCTGACTGCCTGGCGAAATTTCTGGCTCTTCGCGGTGGCGGACAGCCGGTGGCTGGTGGGACGGATCGTCTAGGGAATTCCGTTGAGATCGTCAACGCTACAGCAATGACATATCATTTGTGCGTGAAAACGTGTGGTTCTGGCCCCTCGTTTCGCGCCTGGAATATATTCTCCCAGAGATTCAGGTGGGTTGCCTTGCACGTCTTTTTTCATCCGCATCAAGGAACGGCGATTTCGCAGTACTTGGTTACTTCCTTTCCTCGCTCTCGTATCCCAGCTTCCATTCAATGGCAATAACAGGGTGGGCTAAATCTAGCGAGCGCCTTCAGTTACTTAACTAATGGATGCGTAGCGGGAAAACTCTATGGCCGTGTTGCTCAACGTGGGATCACCAACTCTCGCGGCCTATTCTGTAATCCTCATGGCGCTCAACAACAACTGGATTGTGCACCGATTCTCACACATATCCTACCCCAATGCACGAAATGCGGCTCGCATTCTCAGCACCCTGCACCAGGTGCCACTAACGGTCATCGTCGAGGAGGCGCTCCTGTCTTCTCCAGTTGTACTTCCCGAAAATGACCAATGGTGGTCGGTATTCATCCTATGGCTCGAGGTGAATGGAGGTCATACCTGGACCTTCGTAAATATTGCTTCAATCGGCTGGGTGGTTATCGCGTTTTCGCTCACCGTCATAGACACATTCACCAGTAAGACATCTGCAATGATATTTCCAACAACTCAGTGATAATATATTTCCGGACGTAGTCAATAACACAGCGCCACCCCTCAATTCTAATGGGTTAGCCGTTGCTTTCGCATGGTTGTGGCTTCTGCCTGTCATCATCTCATGGCTTCAAGTCGGGCGAAAAGCAGACTCATTTACACTCCATCGGGCTTTCCAGAACGCGAACAGCAGCGTCTATGCTGCATCGGCAAATGGTCGTTCTGTTCCAGTTGATTCGGTTTCAAACTCGCACGCCATTGCAGTTGCTCGGTACCCACACTCGCGACGCACGGATGAACACGCCCCATCTCCGATCAACAATTACGCGCGAATATTTTCCTGGACCCTTGCGGCGGACAGAGTCTATGTCGTGTTTCGAGAAGCGTCTCGGCGAGCAGAGAAGCTCGAGCCCATGAATCCAAATGGCGTGTGGATTAAAGGCGATCGCGACATCCAAATCAGACCAGAGAACCGGCGGGGATCACTGGATCAAGTCACAGCCTACACAGAGGACACCTCCCAACAGAATTCAGCCGATTGGATCTACAGTGCCGTATTTCGCATAGCGGTATCCTCCGTGTTGGCACTAATTCTGACATGGGGCACTATTGGGGCTGCAATGTTGATCCAGTACTTTACTCCGACGAAAGGCAAGTTCATTTAGTTATGCACGATCAATGTTCCTTTGACAACTCATTCTCCGTCTACTTCTCTCGTGTAGATCGGGCAGTTATCTGATTTATGCGGTCCTTTCGACGCTGGCCTGGATATTGTTGGTGATTTCGAGTGGGCTGACTTCCATGATTCCAGAACACGGGATTCCAGCTCGTCAGCGCACAGTAATTAACCTCGGAACCACGCTGCGCAGGATGGGGAAGGTCCTGGCGGCAATGAATGCAGTCTGGATCGTGTTGGTCTGTGTCTTCCAATTCATTGGCCTCTACGACACGTGCTGGTGCACTAGCAGTGCATTCTCGCTCCGCTCTCGTGCTTATAGCGTGACTATTCTTACGCCGGCAGATATCTCTGGGCTTTGGACACCGGTTGTGGGTGGAACAATACTCGCAAGGTATGCGGCATTATTTATTCTGTTTGGAAGATCGAATTAAATGTTTACTCAGTGGCTCGGTGTTTCTCTTTGTTGGGATCGTCAATATTCTGCTCTAGATTATTCGGATTATCGCTTACTTACAGTAATCTACGATTCGTGATTGGAAGGTTTAATCTCGGACGAATCGTTGACGAGTCGGAACGAAACTTATCTGAGTCCAATTTAATGGGTTCTTACCCTTCCGGTGCGTCAGTAGTCATAGATACCAGGACTCCCACGTCGTCCTCTCGAGCCAAATACTTCGCGAAAGAAAGTAAGTACTTAGCAAATACTTAGTGCCACCGCGGCCATCACCAAGAGTGCCACCGACTCCTGTCAAGGCCCGGGCAGGGGAAAGGCTCGCAAGTACCTTGACCTTGAACTCTGCGAACCCACACCCAAAATAAAAATGAAAATAAAAGAAAGAAAAAGAGCAAGTCATAATGCGACGAAAATGAGGGAGCAAAAGGAGCAGAAGCGACAGGAAGACAAAAATGAGGAAGCCCATCTGCCGGTGAACCCTCTCCGCCCTCAAATGAATAAATAAAGGAGCAAGCGCAGAAGTCGCAATGCGACGAAATTGGGGGAGGAAGCGATGGAAAAACGGCGGAGCGATTGATGCAAGAGAGAGTCGGAAAGAAAATTGGATGGGGAGTGACCGATGTCTGAAGAAAATGAGGAAAGGAATTGGGTGGAATGAAAACGAGTACGCACGCTCTGCCTGCGAATAGCCTCACACTTCAACAGGCCACGCAAGCCGCGAATTGAAGCCGAAATGCGCCTGCACGCAGCAGCGGCGAAAGCCGGTTATGCCTATTTTTTAAAGATAAATGTGGGTTGGATGTAGGGAGACGAGACGGGGGGAAGAGGCAAGGGAGGGGTAGGAAAGAAGGAAAGGGAAGGGTGAATGGCGTAAAGCGGAAGGACAGAGGAAAAATTGGCTCGGGATAGAAGGAACGGCGTATCGGCGTGCGAGGGCAGAGGAGTAGATGTATCGAGGAAGTGGGAATGGAAAGCGCACCATGCGTTATCTCCTCACCTGCGCAGCGTGCTCCAATAAACTCTCCCTCCCCTCCATCTTCGCCACCCACTTCACGAGCACCTGCCCCGCGTTCCTCACACACACCGCGCCATAATTCGCAAACCGCACACTGCTCTGCCGGATCGCCCGCGCCTCGCCGTCGTCCAACTCCGTCCGGCTGACGAGCACGAGCATGACGGCCCGGCACGCGCGCGCAGGGCATGCCTTCCGCGGCGTACGCCACGCACACGAGGCGCGAGCAGTGCAGCACGCCCCGCTGAGCTCATAGCGCTGGGTTCCCGAAGCCGGCAAGTGCGCAGACGGTGAGGTTGCGGGTGCTGCAGGCGGCACCGCATTTGCGTGGGAGCGAGGCCCAGATGTTCCAGCAGACGGCGAGGTGCGTGACTGTGCTGGAAGCTCGGAGGAGGCTACGGAGGCAGCGCGCGCCGCAGCCCGTCGTCGGTGAGCGGTAGGTCGCGGGCGGGCGGGAACACGCAGGCGCTGATTCGCTGCATCCAGCCCTGTGGAGCCAGGACGTGAAATCTCCTGCGAAACAAGCAGCCCTCAGTCCGACAACCGGGTCGCGTGAGACCTGTGAAATTGCTTCTGTGGCAGCGAGTAGTGAACAAGGTAAACGACTCACGCAACCAGAATCCACACAACTCCGAACTACCGCGGGATTGTGTGAAAATCAACTTGAAGTCCCGATTTATTCCTGAGCAAGTCTAGAGTGAGTTTCTGAGCTCGTGCTCACATTACTTTCTGACGCTTCACCGTGTTCTCATCTTCTAATCCACCGGTCAGTCTCTACGATATTAAATCCAATATCAAGCCTCGAATTTTGGGAACGCTGAAGATAAATGACGTGTTCCTCTTTTTTACATTCTTTTTCTCCCAGCAACACGAGACACAATTCCTTGGTCGCAGGTCCCTCTCGTATCGCCTTTTGCACCCACACGGTTGTCGATTTACCCTGTTTGGCCCCAGGCTTACTCAGGTGTATAGTGCTATTTTAAGTTCACCTTCGCCGTGATCAGCGGCCTTGGCGTTGAACCGTCCACCCGTCCCATACATTTCCGCGACTTCAACCCTACCATTCTCCGGCATGATCCCTAGTCCCCTTTGAAATGGCCCTCTCCCGTGTCTTCAGCTGCGTCTCATCATTCACTTCCTTGTCGATGAAAATAGCAAATAGGTATCGAGGTTTACCATGGTCTCTAGTCTCTCGAACTTGAACTCTGCGCTCGTTTCACGTGAATCGCGATTTGACTGCAAGTGATACCAAGGCTATATAAGCCGTCCACGACGAATGGTCAATCCCTCAGTGCAGGTCACTCAAGTGCAGGTCCACTTCTACTCTCCATCCCCTCTCATTAAATTTATCCGAATCACGTATATATAGCAAGAGATTCCACCATGAAGCTTTCCTTCTTCTGGATCGTCCTTGCCGCTCTCCTGCTCGAATCATACGCTGCGCCGCCTACTACACCAGGCGCCAACAAAAAACCTGGCGGCTTAGCCAAATCTTCCAAGGCTCTCGCTCCACCCCGGACGACGAACGTGGGTGGCCTGTCAATCCAATCGGTTTTGGTACCCTCTGACGATTGTTCCATGGCGCTGCAGGCCCCGGCAAAGAGCAGTTCTGCCAAGCTCAAACCTAGCACCTCCACCAAACCCAACGGTAGTGCGAAACCCAGCAGCAGCGCAAAACCGGGCAGCTCTGCGAAACCGAGCAGCTCTGCAATCTGCATCTGCATCCGCCAGCGGGAGTCTGTCTGCCTTCGACCCCGCCAATAGAGACCCAGCAAGCGGCAGCATGCCAAGCGCTAGTGCCGAGCCATCCGTGCGCCCCTCCATTCAGCACTGTGTGTCCTGACACTAATATAATTAATGGTGTGTGCAGGCCCCACCAAGCGGCACTTGTCAAAATAGGAGAAAGAGGAACACGGACTCAGGGAGATGACTGGTAACGAGGAGAACCCCGAAGATAATATTCTAGATGACCCATGGCATTATTCAGGACCGTCGTAGGTAGGTATATACTTGTGTGGCACGGTCCGAATAGCGAATGCTGGGTTCTGAATTCTCGTATCAATCATGTAGTATGTATACCCCAAATGCTCAGATAACGTGCAACGGGGGTTTGTGAATTGAACACTTTTCATGAGCCCGAGGGAGTCGACCTCGGGCCAACTCAGAGTTGAACATATTCATGGGCGCCCTAATTTCGGCACCACCCAAAATCACGATTTGCCCATGTCTTTTGCATCAGCACTTATTTCCTCTGCCAACAAAGGTCCGGCAAAACTTCGGCTTGTCGGCCGGTACACATAGCGGAGATCCCGCAACCATGTTTTACGAACTACATCAGCATATCTCAGTCTAAATATAGCATCTAACAAAATATTGATGCACTCTTCTTTAGTTGGGTGGGTCATCAAATGAATATCTAGAAACAACTCATTTGTTTCAGTAGCACAAAGCGAAAGTGGGGTTCAAATTTCATGTATTTGAACCAACGAGAAGAACGAATATGTATGTAAAAATGTTTAATACTAATCCCTGCGGCTACGTACCCGATATTCTTTTCAGGTCGCATGGATGGAGTTCACACAAACACCTTCTGTCTCTCCTTCTCTTCACCAACCATGTCATGAGTTTGTTCAGCATCTTCATCAAGCCCTGTAACTTCAGTTCCTCCCAGATCTCCGACAGGAACATTTAGCTGTGCAAGTTGCTGAAGCAGGTTTTCATCGTCTTTCAGAACTGCTGCCATGCTGCGAAGCTTTGCATCGATTTTTATGATCTCTTTTTCCTGGGAGGACCGTTCATAGAGTGGACGTGCCTTTCGCCACAAATCAACTGATTTCTCAATCTCTCCTCGGCATTCGAAGATTTCAGCCATGCGGACCATGCAATCTGCGCGGTCCCGGTGAATGTCCATAAACGTGAATGCGTCCAATGCTGCCGAGAAGAGATTGAGTGCTGTCTCATCTTCAGTCACCAACAGGTCCCCGATGCACCGAAGGGCTTTCGTAGTGAATATTTTGTTCTTTGTGGTCATCCCAAATGCAAGGTATATGACCGCCCATCTCTCTGTTTCTCGGTAACTGGACAAGCCATGCTGAATATCAGCCAGGAATAACAGGCAATACGCAATGATATCTGCATCCTTGTCTATTTGGGCTGAAGTGAGACATTTCTCGATCGTCTGTCGAGCCAGTTGGGTGTTCCCCTGTCGGAGGTGTATGTTGGAAGTAAGTGAATCACACCGCAGAATACCCCGCGGGTATACTACGAAGGTGGTGCACTGCATCCGAACGGCATCCAAGTGATGGTTGATGACTCCGATATCAGCCCCCATCTCAATGGCAATAATTGCAAGGTTCAAATGGCACTCCACTGTGTCTGGAAGGGGGGGTCTGCATGAAGATCGGTAGTCCAAAATCTTAAACAGCAATACTCGGGCCTCCTGGTATTCGGTCTTGGTGAGAAGGATGTCTGTCAATATTTCCTGAATGTTATAATGCTCCGGAGCCTCTCTGCACAGCTTCACGGCATGTAGTAAATTGCCAGCGGCTGCATGACATGTTGCTTCGTCGCCAATCGCTATGGTCCTGGTGTGCTTGTCACCAATGAGTTCACTGATATGCCGGGCATTTTGAGCAAGGGCGAGAGCACGCATATGGACTCCCATATAGCATAATAGGTGGCTTGTCATGCGAAGCAATGCAGAGCGCATGCTGCTGGCCTCGTCCTCTGTGAGGGAAAGGGCTGATTCGAAGGAATGGAGTGCATCTCCAAGACGATTCCGACGGTAATAGAAAAAGCCAAGGCTATAATGCCATTGACCTATAAAGTCGTTAGTTTGTTCTTGTTCAACCACTGAAAAAAAGTCTCACATTGTGACTCAGTCGGGTGCCCTCCATTGAAATAGCGGTTTCCCAACTGAATGCATGCCTCGATATCTATGGGAACAGGGCTGATACTGACCAATCTCAGCGATTCACTCAAATAAAGGCCATAGTTTGCTGTTCCTGGATGCAGCAGTACTTGTGGCCAAAGTTCCACCATGAGGCTGGATCCACGCATCTGTGCGAAGTGCAAGCATCGATTCAGATGTATGACACTTTCAAGTGTAGCCTCCCACTGGGTTGGGGAATCATCCCGGATGGCATCAGAAAGGACAGTGTGAAAATTCCCTGCCATTTTCACCACTTGAGAAAGATTATCTGGTCGACCCCAAAGCTTCTTCCCGACGCAAAGAATGGCATGGAGGTGTTGGCGCAGTGGAATCTTCAGGTTTGGTGATGGAGGATGTACTCTCTGTATGTATTCCCGAACTGGAACCAAAGATTTGAGGCATTGGCTGCTGTCCACATGTGCCAAAGACACTTGGATGAGTGTTGACTTGCATGCAAGGATATTTTCGATGGGAAGTCCACTCTGAGTGAGATCTGCATCTGAAAGACCATCCGGCAATATTGAGAGAAGACTCAGGAGCTGCTGTGCTCCATGAGTCATTCGGTGGCCGGAGTATGACAACATTATCGAGATATCCAGACTTGAACGCGGGTCACACCCATCAGAAAGTGAATGGGTGTTCTCCTCTTTCCAGCGTGAGAGGGTTCTGTCACAGCCTTCATATCCTATAACCGTGGCCATGAGAGTCACAGCCAGTGGGAGATTGTCGGTAAGATCCAGCAGCAGCTGGACTTTTTCTGGCTCATGATGGTCTTCAGCAATATCCACGAGTATTTGATGAGCTGCAGCATCCGAAAGTCGGATTAATGGACGGAGAAAAGGACGGGTCCATCCGATTTTCCCAGGACGTTCAGCTCCCCGCATGGTAATCTGGAAGTGAGATATAAACCACGATCTGATGTAGTACCGGTCAGCTCACCATTAGTGCCAGGTGAGGCACACCCGTAAGGAGGGAAAGAAACTCCTCCACCTTTGAGCGGGTGGATATTGGTTCCCAGGTGGTTTCAAAGTTGTCCAATACCAGGAGTGCTGGCTGAGTGGTTGAAAAATACTGGAAGATCACCTGAGAGCTCTGGGCACTCTCAAATCCAATGTGAGCGGAGATAGCAGAGACGAGGTCATTGTGTGTGATACTGGAGTGGCAGGGAATAAAGTATCGCTCAGAATATTTGGCAGCAATGTCCGCATGATGGAGTGCTGCCTGGGCCAAACTGGTCTTCCCCATCCCCCCCGGACCGAGGATCGCAATTCGGGGGGAATCTGCTTTGAGGAGGTCAACCACTTCTCTCAGTTCAGACTCGCGGCCGTGGAATATGTGTGGGACAGGGGGAAGCATTGAGATCGAGAGTGAACTATGGATTTATGAGCCACTGGTTCGTTGTTCTGAGATACTGTGTATGTACCTGCCTGTGGTTCCTGAATGTGTGCCAGATATCTGGAAAAAAGATACAATTAACGCAGAGGATCCCATATTAACTTAACTTTCCTCAGATGCGGAGTCAGAGTGTGCAATATTTGGGTGAGCAGCCAAGAATCCCATCAATTCCCTGTGTTTCTGGTCGGCGTCCGTTCTGGTTTGAAGGACTGTGGATATTGTAGACATGCGGGTTTGTAACTAAGAGATACAGTGTTAATCACCCAGTACTTGCCTTGATTTTAATATTCTCACCCGAAATGTGTCCAACATATTCGCCAACTCGGCTCTGCATGCCTTGATTTGTGTTTCTTTTTCAGCCATATTGAGGAGGTACCTGAGTCTCCCCATTCCTTGTTTCGCTTTCACGTAAACATGTATTCTGCGCAGAGATCTAGAAGGTGTCATTGAAATTGGGCACAGTTCACAGGTTCAGTAGAACATACTCGGTAAAGTCGACAATCTGGGAAAGGATGTTGGGGGGCAGCACCCCCATTATCTGTGTACTTTCGTACAGTATGATCAGGGTGGTGAAGATCTCCTGTATTTGTTCCATGAGATCGACATATTGCTCCTTCGACGACTTCAAGGACTGAGATTCCCTAATTAGCAGTAGTCAAAATCCACCAACATCTTGCACTGACTCTGATTATATCCACTATTGCGATGCCCAGCACAGATGCACCACCGAGAAATGGGACTTTGGCCGAGACTGAAAGTTCGCGAGCAGTAGAAGCTGCCACCCTCGTAAATTCAAGAACATCTTCGAGGTGAGCTTTGCGTGGCATGTTGTAGGTGACTAAGATCAGGGGAGGGGGGTCAATAGCACGAGGGTGACTCGTCCCTTTATATGTCAGCCCCGGTCTCTCGCCGGAAACATTGCGGATGCATTTGCAAACTGCTATAGGAGATGGTGGCTCAGCTCCTGAAATAGACAGCCCAGGGATTCAGATACACGTGTATACCCAGTGTCGTAACCAGCCACGGATCCCGCCGGTCGCCAGGAACACCAGTAGGTGGGCTAGGAAAAATGCGCCTCTTCCGACTTACCTACCCACCGTAAACTCCTTGTAAATTACATCAGAAATAATGCTCAATAGAAAAGACAAAATCACGGCGATATTGGTTCGGACAACGGCTGCTCCCCTGTCTGAATGCTCCCGCTATGCTGGACACCGGTCGGGCGGCTGCAATGGGGATCTCGATTCTGGGTCCTCGTTCAAGCTGTATGCATTGTTTTAGGGCAAAAGTCCCAGTCCTACGATGTAGCTGTGTATATTATAAGTGTATTGCGGTGTCCGCGCCTCATGTCTCAATGATGTGAGCATACTTTGATTGGTTTTAGTGGTGAGATTTGTAGGTTTAAAATGATTAGTCCTGGAGGACAAGGCGATTTGCATCCGAGTGTAGATAGGTATACGCCGCGACATTCCCCCGAAATAAAATCGGAGAAGTTGATTGAGAGAAGCACTCAACTTATGTAGGCTAATTCGGAAGCTTACCCTAAGTAGATATATGCGAGCACCGGGTGTAAAAAAGAATTGTTGCAGGTGACTAACAGGTGTCCTTATTTCCGCGGCGCATCTACTCCAAATGGGATAGTGACTGTGTAGGTACAGACGGCGAAAATGGATGGGCTAATTTATTCAGCCTCCGAAAGTGCAACTGCAATCAGTTTGACCGTGCTTGGTTGATGATACCGGTGCGATGTGGAGCCTCGCCATTCCACGGGTGAGCGCAAAACGGTTGGCAGACTGATTAAAACCGACGCCGCCTGGGGGCAGAACCCTCGGCAATCTGAGGCCATTTCCGGCGAAATATAACCTTCTTAATAATGGATTTTTCCAGGAGGGAACTATTTAGCCATATACGACAGGCTCCTGGGATGCGCGCGCAGTTAGAAGAGCGGTGTGAGATAAGAATCAGACCGCCTCGGAGTTATTCATAGGCTTTGATATCCGGATGTACTGGAGGGGACTATTTAGCCATATACGACAGGTTCCTGTGGAAGTTGCCGATAATTATCTGAGGGTACGCAATATGAAGATACGGGGGGATACAGCGAAGAAAGAAAATTACGAGTGGGAAGCGTGAGGTTCTGGAGAAATAAAACGCGGAGCGTGGAGGGCTCGGCGATACCAAGTACAACATTCCCAAGACCAAATATTGAAAGGATTCTAAAGGAGTGCCATAAATGGGAAAAGGATGTAGCTTTGAGTTGGTGGCCTAGGAAAAACAAGAATGGAGCGTGAGGCAGAAAGCAGGAGCTCACACGCAACCCTTCGCTTCAATGCACACAGCCAGCCACCGTCTTCAACGCGGGGTGGAATCGTATCCTCTATGCGCTAGTCCGCGCGGCCGAAATAAAGATCGTACCACGCCGGGAGGGACTTTCGGCGCAAAAAAAGTACCACATGGGGAAAAAAACAAACAAACACGAAATCAGCCTAATCATAAATAGAAAGTAGAAATCACGCCAAGGAGAAAAAAGGATGAAACCAAGCAATGAACCCGGAAGAGACACTGCGTTGACTCGGTAGGGTAACCGGCAGACAGGAGGCATCGGTATGTGAGTGAAGTTTGACGACGCGGCAGAGGCCGCAGAGCACCACTGTGGGAACTGGGCTTCCGACATTTTTCTAGTTTCATCTATATTTACTTGCGGTACGAGGCGGATTTCGGTTTTCTTTGCTCGTCGGCGGCGCTGTGCTGTCACCGGATGGATGGATTGAATCCATGCGAGGAGACTCGATTCCTGCCCGACATTTTTGGACTTTCCTTCTAGTGCGAGAAGAACGAAGTCGTCGATAGCAGGACTCGTAAATTCGCGGTCCAGCCAGAAGAACTTCAGCTTCAAGCAGAAGGGACTCTGTATTCCGTTCGGCATGCAGGCAAGATTTTATGTAGGTACAACAAAGGTAGATTATGGATGGATTGGCACTTGCGAATTAGGGCAACAAGGCACGTTACCTGCGTTTTATATCGGCTGGGTTCTCTGTCCACAGGGACGAGGGGGTATGAAGTTTGACGTCGGCTTGGTTTCGGCTTTTCTTTCCTATTTTCAATTAATATTGAACAGACTTGTTGGTGCTTACTTTTCCATGGGGAGAAGACGAGGAAGCACGCTAATGAAAGAATGAATAAATAAATAAAAGACCTAGCGCACAAGTCACGATGCGTGCCAGAATTGAGGGAGGAGGATGGGCGAACAGCGGCGGAGTCATGAATCGGAATCAAAGAATGGGGGAGGAAAACGAGGACGCTCAGCCACCGTGCTCCGCCCGCACCCCTACCGCCCCCCCTCCCCAAATAAATAAATATATGACAGAGCAAGCGCACAAGTCAAAATGCGTGCCAAAGATGAGATGAGGGGGAAAAAATGGCGGGGCGATCACTGGGAGAGGATGAAAGGAACGCAGGGATGCAGATACGTACAATACGAAGATGCCATGCATCTGAACGCTGCCGCGCCAGGACGCAGAAAAAACACGACTCTACAGGACGATATGAAAAAAAAAATCACGAGAAAGGGGGGAGTGAACTTGGTAGATGAATTGAAAACTGGCTGAGGAGGATCGGCGCATGGAGCAAGCGAAAGCAAAGGAAGGGACTCGCGCACATGTTGGCACACGCAGGTCCCAATTTGAAGGCGGAACGTGCCAGTCTTGCGATGCGTTATGAATGGGCGGGAGGAGCGATTCGACGTTGCCGGGTGTGCCTGCCTATTTTAAATAATAATAAGGAGTGGGTTGACCGGGGGAGGGGAAGCGCGAAGGAAAGGGGGGAAAGAAGGAGAAGGGTGTGTGGGCGGTAGAAGCACGTTTATAGGCGTGTGTGTGTGCAAAAGCGGTGGGAGAGAGTATTGGGCCAGGACGGAGGGGACGTACATATGTGCGCGCGAGGGTAGAAGAGGGAGGAGCAGGTGTATCGAGGAAAAAGAACATGTAAAGCGCACCATGCGTCATATTATCGGCCATGTCTTGGATGATTGATTTCTGGGTTACGGGTCCGCCAAGTAACTATTCAAGGAGGAGGAATGGCAGATGTTTTATTTGGTAGAGAGTAACTAAACGACACCAGGGGTTTATAATTGTTGAGATGTGAAGTTGCACGCTCACACCACGCCCACGAATAAATGAGATGAATAAATGAAAGCGCAAGTGCAGGGGCGAAATGAGGGAAGAAGCGTGGAAAAAAAGGCGGAGCGATCGAAAAATGGATGGGAAGAAAAAAAGTCGGCTCCACCCCATTCAAACGAAAATAATAAATAATAAATAATAAAGGCGCAAGCGCGCAAGTCGCACTGCGTGACAAAAGGCGGTGACGAGGAAGGAGCGATGGGAAGGAAGAATAGGGGAGGGGGCAAACGAGAAGAAAAAAGAGGACCACCGCTCCCGCCCGCCAAATATAAAAAAAATAAAAAGTAAAAGCAAGTGCGCACGAACATTGTGAAGAAATTGAGGGAGGAAGCCCTCAGCGGAGCGATGAATGAAAAAAAGAAGGGAGAAATGAAGTCGAGGAAGCACTTCAGCAACCCCACACACCAAATAAATAAATCCGCAAGCAAGCAGGTGATCAAAGAACTGAAGGAGGAAGCGCTGGGAACGAAAGCGGAGTCGGAGCGATCGATGGGAATGTGGAAAAACAACGAGGAAAGGGGAAGAACGAAATTTACATGATAAGAGGAAGCAGCTTCTGCCAGCGATATTCCAAAACGCGCCAACATGCCGTGAAGTATAAATAGGTGAGTAAAGGAGCAAAACAAACGATGAATGACGGGGGAGGAAGCGATGGGAATGAAGCGCGATGGTAAGAAAAGAAACAAAGCAAGGGAAGGAAGGAAGGAAGGAGTGCCGATAGGTAGAGGGCAATGACAATGACAAAGGGAGCGGAGCGGCGACGGGAGGGTGAACGAACTGAACCCCACGGCGGCGTCAAACAGCGAACAGGGGACCAATGGGTGACGAACATGAAGGAGGAAATGTAAGCGATCGGGGGAGGGAAATGGATGGGAAGGAAAACGAGATTAAGGTGGAAATTGGATGGGAAGTTGAAACAAAAGAAGAAAGCAATGGGAATCGGAAAAATGAGGGATAAACGAAAAACGAGGGGGGACACATGGAGCAAAGATAAAGTGCCGCAGCATCTGCCGCTGCGGCACTCTGCGGCAATTGTGTTGCACTGCCGCAGAAATTAAAAATAAAACCGCGTATATCGACAGCCACGACGACGTGAAGGCTTCAATTCTTTGACCCTACTGGACTTTCAGTCCTCCTGCATAAGCCTCCTGCGATGCCCAATGTCTTGGGGCCTTAAGAGGCGACTTGGCTGCGGCACTCTGCGGCAACCAAACAAATGCAACTTGAGTGGGTGCGGCACTCTGCAGCAATTACATGCAGCAAACCATGAATGGATGCGGCAGTCTAGTATTTTGCCGCAGCCATTCTGCGTCAGTATGCGGCAGCCAGGCGGCGTGACATCGCGGCAATGTGACTTGTGTGAGGCAGGCTGCGGCAATTCAGCAAGAGCAATTCAACACGCTGCGGCACTGCACAGCGGCAGTTCCTGTGGACGTCGCAGAATCGTATTTCTTGAACCGGCAGCATCGCATGTCCATATTTGCACATTACATATTATTTATCACATCAGCTCAAGTCGGACCACCAACGTCAACGGGATTCAACTTCAACCCTGCTCATCGTCGTCACTTGTATAACCCAACGATTTCAGTGAATGGCTCCAGCCACAGTCTTTATATATAGCTGCTAGGCACTACAGCTTACCAATCCCACTCAACACTGCAACTTATTTGTATCTGGTGGGCGGAACAGTGCACAGTGTCTGGTTAAACTCGTTGCTGACACTGCTCAGGCTGCAGGCCACGATTCAAAACTAAGTCCATTTACTTCGATTCATGTGCGGTTCATCATATTTAATGTGAATCTTACACCTATTCTCGCCGGTTTCATGGCCCAAACAAGCGCTCAACAGACTATAAAACAGCCTGTGGCAGTTATTAAACCTTGGTTGCGGCAAATAACACAGCCACCCTGCGGCAGATATTTTCTGATGTGCCCGAATGGGCTGGATTCGTTCATAAATGCCCGGATTTTGGTACACATTCAGTTAAGCAAATGTATTGGATTCTTTGGGCCCTAAAACGCAGTAAATTTGGATTATGGGACTCAATGCGGCAACTGTTCGAAAAAGTAATAACACAGCCACCCTGCGGCAGTCTTTCCACAATATTGCTTTTGACTGAAGAATTGGTTTTTGAGATTAGGCCGGATATGGGTGTATCTAAGCTAATAACTGAGGTCCGCTGAATGAAAACCGTGTAGAATCTTTTTTCCCCGAGTTATGTTCAATTTATATTTTCTGACTCCAGCTGCTCTAAGAGAGGAGGAACCTGAAGAATTTTTGGTGGATTCATTGCTCAGTATACACTACAGTGCTTCCTGGTTTACAAGAAGTCCAAGCCGCCTTCCCGAGGGGTCAGCAAATGTACTTGTGGCATTGAAATTGCCAACATTGCCAACATTGGTGTCGAGTAGTAAATATTGTTGGCGACGTGAATTGTGATAGAGTAGAGGCTTAGATGGATTCATTACAGTCGTCTGTAGTGTCTTGCGGCAGCTTGCGCGAACTCTGCGGCAGTGTGACATATTTGCCGCATTGGTTGCGGCAACCTGCGGCAGTGCTGCGGCAGCGTGCGGCAACATCGGCACTTTCACCGTGCCCAGACACATGGGACGCGATACAGGACACCGAAAAAGCAGGCGCCGCTCCAAGAATCAGAAGCAGAAAGAACGCGATGCTAATCGTGGTCATAGATGATCAGCAAAGGATTTGCGCACAATAACGGACTTGCGTCGGTGACGGGCGCACGGCCGTGTCGCAGGACGAGCGCGCCCCGTGTGGCAGCATGCGCGCGCTGAGTCGCAGCGCAGGACGAGCGCGCGCCATTGCCGAGTGGCAGCACGAGCCAGTGCGCGCAGCCTCGCCACCCGTGCGTGCGCCGCGTGTGAGCTGGGGATATGGGCAGAGAACGCGGGGAGGAGAGGGGAGGGGGTGACTGTGAAAAGTAGACCGACGGAGGCTGAAGTGAGGAGGGTGCGGAAAAGCGGAGAGAGATGGATAATTGGGCTAGGGACGGAGGGGAGGCGCCCGAGTTGGCGTATCGAGGACATGGAAGGGAAGGCGAGGAAGAGGACAAGAAAGAACGCACCCGACCAAGCGACTCTCCCGTTTGCCACCCACTCCACCAACACCAGCCCCGCGTCCCTCACAGACTAATGTGGCGGAAATCGGTCCCTGCTCTCCTAGATCACCTGGGCCTCGTCTGCGTGCGGTGCCGTCCTACCGACGAGCACGAGTAGAGTGTGCGCACCTGGCATGCGGTCCGCAGCGTGCGCCACGCACGCCAAGGGGCGGGGGGATCTCCGAGGTCCGCTGGCGCGTAGACGGCGCTGCAGGGCAGGCGCGCGGGCGTGGGACGCGCCGTCACAGATGAGGTAGAAGTTCGCGAGCTGCAGGGAGCCGCAATCAGGCGGGAGCGAGGCCCAGATGCTCCAGGAGACACGAGGAGGTAGAGCAAGATAATACAAAAGGACACCCGGAACGCGGGGAGGAACGTCGCCGCGCCGGGACGAACTGGGGCAGTGAGATATGGATAGTCGTCTCAGCAATAGGATGCGAAAAAGCTCACCTGAAGGTATGAACAAAGGAGGGGGACGTGCGAGTGGTAGATTGTGAAAATGGAAGGAGCTCGCCGCGCAAAGTACAGTAACGGACTTGCGCAGATGGGTGTCGTGCGGCCGGCAGAGTTGTGGGGCGAGAGTGCGGGCCGTGTGGAGTCGGAGCACGACGAGTGCAAGCCAGTAGTAACTCGAAAGAGAAGTGCCCCAGCCCTGCGTTGCGCGCGGGCGGGAGGAGCTGATATTCGACGCAACGGGTGTGGCTGCCCATTTAGCGTAAGGAATGGGCTGGCTGTATGGACGGGAGACGCGGAGAGGGAGGGGCGGAGCCATGTACGAAGGGGACATGAGGAAGGGGTGCGCGGAAGAGGAGGCGGGCAAAAAGATGGGCTAGGGGATGGAGGGGACGGCATGTGCGCGCGAGGGCAGAGGAGGGAGGCGCGCGTCATATCAGCGTGGTCTAACGCACCAGGTGGATCGCAACCAGGTCGTGCAGCCAGTCTTTCGGAAAGAGGGGTTAGGGTTAGTGTTGCCGTCGACTCGAGTCGGACTCGAGTTTGCACTCGACTCGATGATCGAGTCGTGTCACTCGATGTGATCGAGTCGAGTCGAGTTGTGACTCGAGTTTGGTCGAGTGTCCCAAAATGGCCAAAATGGCCAAAATGTGTAAATCCGCCTCATATGGCACTCAATCTCCTCTCGTTCAGATACTAAAATGTGTATCTATCAGATTGAGACTTTGAACGAGCAAAAATGGCCCGTGGTGAATAAAAACTCAATATATTCGCAAGTGCGACCCAAATGGGACATTACCAAATATCAGTACTCACGATCGCGTGATCTCGTATCAGTCCGCATCCGCCTACCATCGCGTTTTCGACAGTGGTCGAGTCGAGCGATCGAGTTACTACTCGACTCGACCCGACTCGACTCGACGGCAACCCTAACTTAGGGTTAGGCGCCCAAGTCAGAACTACGCATCACTGCCACCCGACATGGATCTGATCCGTCGTGCCGGCCGAGTTGTACATGGCTTGAAATCCTTCATATTCTAACCTGCAATTCGTCACTGAGAGTTCTGACAGGCACCCCCAACTGTGCTCGTGGCGAACCCTCCCGCAAGGCAGCCAGCTTATGGATACGGTCCTACATACGCAGTCCCTCGTAGTCAGACTCTGAAAAAAGATATGATAAAGATTCTCGATTGAACAATCCCCCATCAAACAATACGTATACTTCGACCACATGAAAAAGACTCGATTCCCAAATGCTCAATCGATCGACCGGAACGCGATTGAACGGACCGCGATTGAAGTGCGTTCGATTCGGGGCTGGTCTCGGCTGAAAATGTCAATAAAAGGAAACGGTTTTAAAGTGTGGGGTAACCAGACATCTCATAATGAAGGGATACTATTATTATGAGATTCCCACGAGTTCTGTCTTCTAAAATGAAACCACCGGAATCCGCAATTGGAATTTAAGCAGAAATAAACGTCGGCTTGTTTTGGTTCCGAGATCCGGTCATGGCGGGCCACAAATAATATGTTTCATCTCCAGCGGAGCGGGAAGTGGAACGGGTTGCTCGGACATTAAATAACGTACTCTGACTAAGGGCGTAGATTCTGAGGTTTGTGAGCTAACAACGGCAGAATTTAAGGTTCTCGGCGGTAGCAAAAATAGCCTGAATTAAAAAAAGTTGAGATACATACAAAATTCCCGCTAAGGGTGGGGTCGGAATTCCGATCCGGCACCCGAATCGGAGTTTGAATTGTTACCAAACATGCCACAACTTCTGTCGCTTCATTCTTACTTACCACCTTGGAGCTAAGTACTCAGCCATGAGTCCATTTTGCGGCACTCTCTTCCTAGAATGCGCAACGGGTTGCTACCCTCGGTGGCATGTCGCATGGTCCTTAAAACGGGTAGAAGGAGCAAGGCTTCTGGCCCAGAACCCCAAGGAATGCATTTGGTATGTCTCTTCTCTCAATACACCAGTCATGATTCGATGCATGGAAGCTTTCTATCCCTTCCAGAGCAAGCGCTAGTAGTGGACGAGCAGCTCAAGGTTACCACGATACCACTCTGAAACGCTAGTGTGATTCGGAGCCCGGTAAGAAAAGTCGATCTCAATCATCGTATTCTTAGCAAAGGTTTGAATACGGCAGATCGCATGTACACAAGTTTGTGATATTGCCTTGCTTAATTCTTTGGCTCAATATGCTTGAACGGCGTCTTCAGGTTAGTCTTGTTGCCCATTTCGGCCATGAATTTTGCCAGAATAAACGACCTCGAAGTAGCGGACATGCGACGCTCCACTAATATAATTAGTCTCCATATCGCGCTCCCGGTATGCTGATATCCCGATGATTTTTGCGCTCTCCTCCCGCCCCTCGTCACGGATCACTCGCCGCACCTACCCGGGCCCTTGCGGCACGTGGTAACAGGAACGATGAAGCCATTCAATTGCAGCGGGAATGTAATTCTAAAACTTGCAATTTTCTACAAAGGTCCTGACATCCGCACTGAAGGGTCCCCTGTATCAGCCACCATGCGCCTCCCTTTCCTCTGCGACCGTCTTTCAACGACTGTCATTGTCTTGGTGTCTCTGCTCTTCTCCGAAGGTGCTGCATCCGAATTGGGTGCCCGCGCCTCGGTCTCTGGGTCATGGTCTCTAGTTCAGAAAGGGTGTGTTCATCGTCTCGTTGTCTCCATCAACTAACCGTTTTTCAGCACTACTGGCGTGAGCGGCATGCAGCTGGCGGTCGTTTCGGAAACCAAAGCCATCATATACGATAAAGTGTGCGTCGTTCCATCCCCAACGGCACAGTCACACCCTGACCATCATCCCCAGGGAACACAACCCCCTCACCGTCAATGGACATGTTGCGTGGGCGGTGGAGTTGGATTTGGACACCCAGCAAGTCCGTGCCCTGAACCCTCTAAGCAACTCGTGGTGCGCAACCGGAAGCTTCATCAGCAACGGGACGCTCGTCAATTCCGGGGGGAACCCCGTCGTCATTACCGGTGTGTATATATATATTTCAGTTCTTTCCAACTGAGGGTTGAATGAAATGTTAGGCGCCAATGGCTTGCAGGCGCTCCGCCTCTTCACGCCTTGCACCACGGGCACCTGCGACATCTTTGAAAGCCCCCAGCGTGTCCGCTTAACATCGGCAAGGTGGTACCCCTCATCGGTGAGTGGGAATTTGCTTCTTCACCTGCACTACCATAATCTCGGAATCAGGTACGCATTGAAGACGGGTCCATTATTATATTCGGCGGCTCCAAGAGTGGCGGGTAATGATTGCCTCTCAGAATGCCGCTTCTAAGACTAATATATTCGCGACAGATTTATCAATGCAGCCGGTAGGCAGCACAAACTCCGCCCAATAGATCACCGAGAACTGAATTGTCAATTGTAGGAATGAACAACCCGACTTACGAATTTTATGTGAGTTTATTTTGGTTTTGTCATCCTCAGATATTTGACAACAGGGAATTTAGCCACCGAAGAACATAAACGGTTAGTTCATTGCATCCTTCCATATATATTTAATAATACTGTCACAGGCTTCAATGGATTGCAGATCCCGAGCCAGTTCATGATAGACACTCTGAACGGAAACCACTTTCCCAACCTTGTTGCTCTTCCTGACGGGACAATATTTGTCTCCGCCAACCAAGCCGCCATGATCCTCAACTGGAGAACCAACACCGAGAGACGGTTGCCGGCGATCCCCAACGGGGTCCGTATCAGGTACGATATCTCAGAATCCTCTGGTGGTGTGATTTTTGAACTTATGCATCACGCCAGCTCCCCGTTCTCGGCTGGACACGTTCTACTTCCGCTCTCTCCCGCGAATGATTATACCCCCGAGATCATGATTTGTGGAGGCTCGACAGTCAGCGATACAATCGCGCCGACCTCCATTTCGTCCCAAACCCCCGCCTCGAACCAGTGCATCAGAATGGTGTTGAGCGACGCAGGCATTGCTGCCGGGTGGCAGGTGGAAAGGATGCCTCAGGCCAGGATCATGGTCGATATGATCCTCCTTCCGGATGGGCGCGTCATGCTCGTCAACGGTGCCCAGACTGGCGTGGCCGGGTATGGAAACGTAAGATATCAAATTTCAGCCTCCGGCGTTCAAGCTCGGTGTCTCACCCTCCTCCTCGTAGGTCGGCGATAAAGTGGGGCAGAGTAACGCGGACAACCCAGCGTTCACTCCCGTGATATACGATCCCGCAGCGCCAGCGGGAAGCCGCTTTTCCTCGGTCGGGCTCGTGGCCTCGCCGATTCCGAGACTGTATCATGCTACTGCGAGTCTTACACCGAATGGAACTGTTATGCTAGGTGCGATCATCGTGATTCCGAGGCTTTGATTGGCATTGAATTAAATGTCGACCACAGCGGGGTCTAATCCAAACGATGATGTCACGACCGTCAAATATCAAACGGAATATCGGCAAGCCTCCCTCCGAGTCGCTCATTGTGCGGAAACTAAATATCATTGGTTAATCTAGGCTGGAATTTTACTCCCCTCCTTATATGAATGTTCCTCGACCAGTAAGTAGCACAGCGTACCAGGCCTTTTGAGAGTATGCTAACGACGAAAGTGAAGTCCTATACCGGATTGCCCGCCACTATCAATTACGGCACCACCTTTAATCTGGCTGTCACCCTTCCCGCGAATACTGCCAACGTCACTGGTGCGCATCTCCGAATCATCACAGAAATAAGAATCAGTGTATTCACGTCATCCATCTATTATATTATTATAGTGGCTCTGATGGACCTCGGCTTCGCCACGCACGGTGTGCACATGGACCAGCGACTCGTCCAGCTCGTCTGTTCATTATCTGCGGACAAGCGCACCCTCACCGTCACCGCCCCGCCCACGAACCGTGTCTACCCCCCCGGCCCCGCGTTCCTCTACATCGTTACTGACACGGGTGCTCCGAGCTTCGGGCACAAGACTTTGGTTGGCACCGGCGCTTCTCCGCCCGTGGACCAGGCCGCGATCGCCAAGTACGCACCCAGTTTTGATTAATTTGAGCTGATTCCAATGTCCAACAGCATGCTCGCGCATACTACGGGCCCGTCTACGAACGCGGTTCCTCCGTTCCAGGCTAATGCGCCCGCCACAGGAGAGGGGAGCAGCGTCGCCACCGCGGTTATTCCTACTCCGTAATTCTGATTTCGGACTGTGTAAGCCAACACAGCCACGTATCTTTTTTTACCCTTTCGCAGCGTTGTAGAAAGTTACATATATTTTTTTCAGTCTTTTGTGTAATCGTGGTTGGAAATTGAAACCCATCCGTTTGTTTGGAAGGGCGAAGGTCATGCTGAAAGTTCTGAGAACAATATTGAAGTTGTCCCAGTGTTTTTCTACGGTTCGTTTTAAATAGCAGGGCAAGGAGGTGGGCAAAACAGCATGCAGAAACGAAATATTGTATTTTCCGTGCTTCACTAGAACAGCGGCGATTGGAATTTCATCGCAATTGGGCGGGATCAGATGATCCACTGAGTCGAATCATTTTAGATGGCTGCCTCCGGCCATGACAGAAATGAACGGGGAAAGAAGGGGTTTCGAAGGTTTCAACAGTGTGACCATCGGAGAGTATTTGGCAGCAGGTGTGAGATCGGCAAAGGTTGTTTACGGCCCACTGTTCCCAATAGCAAGGGACCCCAGAATAAAGCCAGAATTATCGTGCATTTTGAGTTGAGGGGAAAGCCCGAGATTGTAGCTAAAGCATTGGCGTGTGGAATTTATTTGTAGTTCATCAGATGTTGAACGTTAAGGTTCCAGTCTCGATTGAAACAGGTCATTCGTATATTTCGGCAATGGGAGGGAAGAGCTCAGTGAAGATCGCGGGGGGGAGAAAGTGCGTAGGATCCGGGCTTTTATACTTTTAAAGGTCATACGTGGCCACATTATCGGTGACTGGGGCCAACGTATCGCTCCAACAATATTGAGAGCTGTGGACTCAACACGATTTGCCTCCTTGGTTTTTCAAGCCCAATTTGTGGTGTCTTCCACAGCTGCCTTTGTGTGGCTGCTATAGTGTCTCATAATTATTTTTCACATAGGTTGAGGGTTTTTTCATAAAATTTACACAGGTTGGGCTTGGGTTGGGCTTGTTCTCAGAAAAAATTCACACATCATCAATATCTTCCAGAAAAAATGGACACCAGGTATGAATGCGAAAAAAAGCACGGCCTGTGTGATTTTCAATACACCGCTCCAAGAAGTCAAAAAAAAGACAGCACTGCTCCGAAAAATTGAAACGAAAAGATACCACTGCTCATGCAAAAAATTAGCACTGCTCAAGTTTTGTAAAATAAATAAATAAATACATAGGCTCCAAATTTACAAAACACACAGGTCTTGACTCATGGTTGCACATTATTTACCTTCCACAATATCTATTGTAGCTCGCAGTGTTCCCTCTCTCCAGGGCCCCCATCCGATTTATTTAAGATTTCCAGCACCAACAGAAGAAGTTCTGCAATATTATTGAAACAAAAGAGGCAAGAGAAGCCACGGTATATCTACCTGAACTTGTGTTGTACATTATTTACCCGCCAGAATACTTATTGTAGTTCACAATGTTTCCCCTCTCCAGGGATCCCATCCTATTTCTTGTGGACTTGGGACACTCCAAAGCAGATTTCTGCAATGTTATTGGAAGAAAGAGCCCACAGAAACATGGTATAATCGACTTGAACTCTTGTTTTACATTATTTACCTGCCAGAATACAATAGAACCATGACGAACATCTGTCTATGGGTTATTTACCGGGAACTGGAACATAGTATGTTCATTGTTTTTACATCCGTATCTTACGGCTCCGAGTAATAAAAACTAGAGGATAGTCATGAGTGTAGCATGTGAATGGTTGAGATGTTCAGCAAGGCCATTTGAGTTAAGGCCTTAAGGAGTGATATGTAGCGAGCTCCTACTCTAAACGCCTTGACTCCTGAGCCTATCTGTCCGCTTTCACCACTGGTCTAAGGCTCAGTTAACGCAGTATACAACAACCTAATATGCTACTCAAGGAGAAGAGGTATGTATATGTGCAAGGTCTGCAACACAATAGATTTGCAGTGATTACAGTGATATATTCTCATTATGGAGACCTTGACGGTCTGTCCATAAGAAGTTCAATGACAATGATGTGTGTCTTTTTTCTCAACCAACACTGGTGGTGTGTTTTTTGTTTCAGCGGTGGTGCTCAAAAAAAAGTGGTGGTGCCTTTGGGTCAACAAATGCCTGTGTTAGACTTGTAACCGGTCTGTAACCAATATCCAAAAAATATGGCGAGCACTTTTGGCGGTTACAGACTGGTACAACTCGGGAAACCGAATTGGGCTGTCTGCGGAGTTTGAACTTTTGGCAGGTGCCGCGATCGGCCGATAAGCGAGCCATCAAAACCGATCAATTCTGCTTCAAACTCGATAGCCTTTTCGGCTCTTCCACCTGCAATAAAAAAAAAAATCTGAGGAAGCAAATGTGTTCATTTATAGCATAGGAAAGTTCTTGATAAGTCAAATTTGATAAGAAGTCAAAGTGCAAGAGAAAACAAGGGCCTCAGCAAAATTTTAAACTCCGATTACAGCCCAATTCGGTTTCCCGAGTTGTACCAGTCTGTAACCGCCGAAAGTGCTCGCCACATTTTTGGATATCGGTTACAGACTGGTCACGAGTCTATGCCTGTGTCGGATTATAGGTCTCAAGAAGGGGGGGGGTTGGGTTCCCAGTGGGTTGTGCATTCTTCGCATGGTTCTCGAACCTGTGTGTTTTTTTCAGCAGGTGTGAAGGCAGTGTTCTTTCTGGGAAGGCTGTGTGTTTTTTGATAAAGTTGTGTGTGTGTCAACTGCAATAATTATGAGACACTATTATCCCCAGACCTTTGACTCTGCTGTACTTTGGACCGCCTCGGAAGTATGACGTCTTGGGCCTAGTACGAATTGGGATCGTATGGGGATGAATTGGAGCCACTGCGTTCAGACTGTCTGACTGCGGGTAGACAGGGTCTGAAGCTGAGCCGATCTCTGTCGACCCTTGGCACCAGGGTGCGTGGCCGTGATGTCAGCACAGGGAGACAAAGATGTGTCGCGCTGGGCCGATCCTCTGCCGCCCCGCAACGACAACCTCCATATACCCTGCATGACACACCCGGGGCAGACCAAGCGCAACCTCTCTCGCCTTTTCGCGTGAGAACTGTGCCCTATGGATGTCACTGTAGGTTATAGTAAGGCCCTCCAGGCAGACCTGGTTCCTCCGGGCCGTTGTTATATTCTTTGACCTCCAGGAGATAAACCATGAATTCAGAGGCCATTCATAAAGTTCCAGTCCAATTTTCCAGTCATTCTATATCCAAGCGATCACTGCTTCAACCTCTGGGAGGCGTCGAGAGGCCAAAATTCCACGTTGGAAGTGTTTTCGAAGTGAGGAGATGCTCAATTACCCAATGACCACTGTATTTATCTTTCGTGATGCAATAAGCCCAGGGTGCAGGCATTGCTACATAATCTACGCGTCGAGGGGCTGAGCTTTGACCGCTGTTCCAAGGTTTCAGCGATGGGCAGCTGTCCGGAGCGCGCATACAGCTAGATGACTCTTGAGTGCGCCGACACGGCGCGCGTGTACGGACATTCGGGCGGCTTATGGGTGTCATGAGCCCAAGTGAACATCCGCATTCGATTTCCAAACGCGAGGGCACACGCCATTTCTGATGGCAGAAAATAATTGACGAAGGCTCGGATATCCGATTCGATCCAGCCATCCGCGTCGCGGTATGAGGTGTATTCATCCATATAGAAGGCTGGGATGGGAGCGACAGGTACTATGCCCAAGTGACGCTGTACCTTGGAGGCGTAGTGATCAGCCTCCCTATTCATTTGGGACTGAATTGTTAACTCAGCAGTATGCGCACGGGTGTACGTTAACGCCGTTCTTTTCTCCCTTATGAGCCACAGGATCCACCGGTAATAAGCACGCCCGTTCATATGCCGGAGTCGCGAGTCTTGGCTTGTTAACGAGTTGCAAGCACGTTGGAGAGGTTGTAAGCCCTGGAGATATGTAGTCCAGCGGGAGCAAAAGAGGAAATGTGCGTATGAGAAAGCTGAGCCCAGTGGGAACTGTCACACCAGAGCTTTTTTTCGCGGCGCTTCGTCACTTCTGTGCCTGAGAAGTTCGACGAACCCTGAGACCCCCGGGCGTCACGAAGATATTCAGACCGCAGCGCCATGGGTGGCGGCATACAACGGCCTCGGGTAGCTTGGCGAGTGGCAGAGAGAATCAAAATATTACCAATACACAAAATGGGTATGTATGATGCTCAGTATCTGTCGCGTCATGTGAACGGTAGAGGAAAATGAGAACCGCCGAAGTCCATCACCGGCGGACTATTTAGCCATACAGATACTCTAAACAGCCAGCATAACCGTGAGGCGTGTTAAGTTTGGTCCTCATCATAATCACAAGTTTTAAATTAAAATGGATGCATATGTTGTGTCATCTGGCCGCCGAGCCTACGCCACTAATTTTGCCGCAAGTGGCGGTGGCCTCACACCGGGGGTCAATTAGAGTTGGGATCCGGGAACTAGGCGACCAACTCCACTCAGTCGTCTGAATTTACATTGTCAAATCCCATGTAAATATTACCATTCTGTGATACAATCTTTGAGCGACGCCAGTGAGCCCCAAAAGAGTCCAACGGCTTGACCTGAGCCGTCCTTGTTTAATCCACTACATAATCCAATCCGCACGTGTACGTGAAGTGGAACCCTGAATACGGCCGGATTATGTACGATATTCTGGGTGCACATCTGAACCGAGGGCTAGAAAACACAGACAAACCTAAAGCAACTGACATCCCTGAAAAGTAGACGGGTGGAATCAATATACACAGGACCTATGGCGGCAGCATCATCGGGGAAAATCTTTCCCCGCCGGCAGAGTAAAGTTAGAGGCGCCCAGCAAATCATCATGAGGACGTGGCGACTTGGATCGCGGCCAAATCGCAGCCCTCGTCAGACATTTGTAGATTGTTAGCATCCGGAGTTTGCAAGTGCGGCGCGCAAACTCCCTGGTAGATAGCCGGCGTGCACCACTGGTGCTGTGGCGGTGGCACGATAGTCCTGGGAAGAACCATTGTCGGTTCCGCGTGGTTCCCAGCGGATCTCGCTATTCAATTAAGAACTCATGTGGAGACCTTCTATGGGACCGGTTTGAACGCCATGCCCACACGCGTCCCGAGGTGGCCCGGATTGCAGATCATGATGGTCGGAGAGGAAGCGTAGCGTCTCCGTGTTGGGCGGGTGTTGCGATATCGGCCATCCTACTGGATTGAGTATAGGGTGCACGAGCTGGCAGAAATTGAATTTTGCGGCAGTAATAGAGGTCAAACGACTGTACACCTGGCTCCACAAGTTGATACTGGCTTGTTTTCAGTTCCGAATCGCGAGTTGGCCGGGTGGATTATCTAGACTGGCCTTGGCCCATTGACCGTAAGCTCCATGCCGCCGTCGGCGAAGAACAGTAGATGTGCTTAAATGTGGAAAACCCGTCCTCACAAAAGTTTCTAATAGGCGATTTGATTCCCGGCTCATAGCCTGCTACGTCAACTCTTGAATATCTGTGCCTTTCTCCAGCTTTCAACCCCGCGATGATTTTTTCACTCTCACTTCCATTATCCTGGGTCCCGTCGTGTCTTTAAGGCCCAGTAACTGATTGATCCTCGCCACGCGCCAACTTTCCGGTCCGAACGAAGTTGATTGTTACTTTGGCCCTGTTAATTACCGTCCTCGTGGCACGTAGTTCTTCGGATGAACTCCGCTCAAACTCCGCTTTTTGCGGCGCTTGAATGGCTCACAAGAACTGTCGCGTCAGTCATCTTTTGTCCCGTGGATTCAAGGGCGAGGAACTGTTGATGGACGCAAGAGATTCCTGCTGGTAGATTCGGCGGCGGGGAAGGTAAATATATTCGATGGCAAATTCCGGTGGATGGATTAAATTTCAAGCAGATCGAATCTCATATGGCCGCGGTTAATCTCCAGCGCTCTTTGAATGCCCCCGATGTATCACTGGCGCCGCAATATCTGATGAGCCGGGCTATTCGAGCCCGGATGTTTGCTATAAGCAAGTTTTGAATTTTAGATGCCGCACCTGCCATACCCCACGTTTCGCCCTTTCATATCCGTTTTTTTTTCGGCCGACTGTGGTACCGGTCTGGCTCCATTCAGACTAGAATAGCTTGTGTGGAGCTAATTCATGTCTTGATGTGAAGACAGAAAAACAGAACGATGTGAAGATTGAAGGAGGGATGTAAATGGCCCTCACCCGGGTGACAGCCTCTAAAATTGCTTCTCTCAAATTTCATCAACATCAGTGATTGACGTACAATGTTTATCCTTTCAACTGGGAAAGTCTGCACAACCACACTCCCTATCCCTGTGAGCTCCGGCGCTGTCTGTTTTTATCCTTGCGTCTCTTCCTTGCTCGCGTCTTAAGAGGACGGGGCTGGAGCGCCACATTCTCGGCAAGTTTTTGGCAACCGATCTTGGGGTGTACTTCAGCTGATACTTTGTTTTGTGTTATGATATGAGACCCTATTCGCCTCTTAGGTTACTAGTACACTGTTCGTAGCTGTCTATGGCAGATATATCTCCCGTAATTGCTCAAATCCGCCTATCTCGGAAGCAACCGTGATCTCGACAGTCAAACAGGTGTAAGCTTTCAAAGTCTCGAAGGCAAAGCGGCACCGCCCTGTTGGCATCTCGGTGGATATTTGTGCAGTCCTAATTTCCCATTTAGACTAGGCCACGTCCGGAGCCGTTGCCCGAGCGCTAATCAAAGTTCGGGTTTGTGTGTCCACTGTTTGCTATATCGAACCATACGAGCCAGAGTTGTGGCGGAGGTGATTTCCCCATAGGTCTAATAATGGCCTGCCTTCGGTATAAAATGAAAGCCGATTGGATCCTCCTCCTAACCCACAATTACCTTCATCCTTACGTTCGCAAACAAATGCATTCGCAGAGCTCTGTCACTTGCTTTGTGGGATTCTCTCCCAACCACAAGTACTGCGATGCGGATGCGAAGCTTATCAACCAAAATGGCCCCCAATGCTGTCATTGTGGCTGGCGCGGAGGCGAACATGCAAAGTAGGTTAACCCGATTATGAAACGCCGTAAAAATAATACATATTATGTCTGTGTAGGAACTGTCCCTTCAGTTCAAGCTGAAGCATAATTCATTTCCAACCGCATCTTCAATTCCTCTCGCTGTACGTGACGCCTAAATTTCGATTCACGCGTTCTAACGCCTGTGATTAGGTCATTGAATGCTTTGGACGTTGAATGTTTCGATTATAATTCCGGCCACCTCATACATTTTATCTGGTTTCGAGGACCGCGCTGTAATAACAGCTACCGTAGACATAAATAATATAAAGTGATCCACGCTATTTCGGTCGGATATTGATCTTGTCGGGTTGCGATAGTAGATCTCGGCGGATAAACCAGTTCCAAATGTTTGCTCGCGGGTTCCTGAAGGTTGCCACAGTGCCAGACTGACATTGACATGTTCGGTTCGGTTTTTTCCGAGGCTTCGCAGCCAAGTCGTATCGTCACGGTTCTTCGGGGTTTGCCGTGATGCTTCCCACAAACCAATAAATATTTCAACTGGAGGGCAAAACATTCAGATCTGACGCTTGCTGACCTGCAGCGGGATTCAAAGGTGAAGTCGTCGGTGTCAGGGGGAAATCCCTTATCATCTTTCGTTAGCACACATATTTTGTAGTGCTCTGATTCAGAGGCAAATCTAGATCGACTAGCTCCACAGTCTGTCAAAGGTGACACAGAAGTGAATCATTATACCCGCCAATCCCACCATGATAACAAAATGAAAGATTCCCTTCCCTAATCCCGCCGTCGGGTAGCAGAGATACTGTGCATCAAACGCGCAATAGCGAAGAAGTTTATACTTATTGCGTAAGGCTAGTCAGATTTAATTCATGCTCAGCCAGCATTCGGTTGTACAGTGCCCGAGCACTAATATCTCATGGCCACTGTCCACTGTGATAACAAGTCGGTGACACGGCCCACTAAACCCGAGTCAGCTAGGAGGATCTGAGCTGTTGTGAAACGAAGTGGGGTCGGCCCTAGTCTTAGCACTGAATCTATTTACCTCAAGCGGCGACGACATGCGGCATGATATTGCCTTGTCACAGCAGATACTCTCTGCCATTGTTTAGGATACGCATCAATTAGTGGAGGTAGAGAGGAAATACGAGAGATCGGGTTGAACCACAATGTCATATAACAGATCGGTAGGATATCAGCCGCGATGCAGGTCCAAAAGGAAGGTGGGAAACGCAGAGGGTAGCAATGGTCCGTGAAAAAGTATCGATACAAATAGTGGAATCCACTCAGCGTCGGAGTCAAGAATACGGACTCTTAGCAATATTGAAGGAACAACTTCGGAGATTGTAGATATCATGTCAGTTCTGAACTGCATCCACGAACGGCCGATTGGCAACTCAGCGATCAACAATAAGCTTGGCAAGGGCAGGCTGGTCTTTCACCGTCTGCGAAGAGCATCAGCTTGGCTGGATTTAGCTTAAATGATACTCACGAAGTGGCCGGCCTCCGCAACAAGAATAAATGCCATGTTCCCAGCGCCAACGCCCACACTGCGTACTGTGGCGATTTCTTTTGTCGGCCAGGGTACATCAAGCGCAGCGATGAATTCCTCTTGGAACGGCGTTTTGAGCAGTCTCAGCTGTGGTTCGACTTTTAAATTGTTTTTTATCGGATGGGGGGGAACATACGAAGGAGAGTATCCCGGGCCAGCCGCAATTAGCATCTTGTGCGCCGACGTAGTCTGCGCTCTACGATCAGTAGAATAATCGCGTATGTCGCAAGTTGCGTACGAAGAAGCCGAATCCCCGCTGAAAGTAAAGGCGGGTACATAAGATAATGTGGTTGAATCCTGGCAGGAGGATGAGCGTTTTGCAGGGTCGAATATTGAAACTATCACGGACGCGTCACCTGCTGCATGCACCTGCTGCATGAAACTCTGCATTAACCTCCATGTTAAGAGCGGTATAGTTCAAGTCGTGGGGCACCCCCAATGCGGCCTTTACGTCCGGATTTCCAAAAATCTTGCCCACCCACTGGAATTCCGGGTGGCAGCCAGCGGGGTTGGTGGGGTCTAGGGTGCACTGGAAGTCGGGGTGGAAGAGCGAGTTGTAAAGGCAAGTACAAAATCGAATCGACGAACCGTGCGCCGTATGTCCTCCAAGACCGTACCATTTGTGTCGGCGTCCAACTTCCAGGTACAAAACTCCCATGCCGCGACACGATTCTCGATTGTGGGGACCTCGAGCGCCATTTCTATACTTTCGAGACACGCTGGGAGTTCTGAATACAGTTTGCTGCAAACAGCGGAATTGTGTATCTGGTGAAGCGTGTATCTATAGTGCAGCTGCCACTGAAAGTGAACTAGTGGATTCTGTGGCTCTAGGGTGAATGTAAGCCATATAGGAATAAGACTACGCTCACCGACATCGGGTTACTCAGAACAACTGCCTCCAGCTTGATATGGATAGCTCCTGGTTGGCCGGTTCCGCGCGCAATCAAGAGATTTTGCTCGTGGATGACGGTCGCAATATTTGGGACATATACACCGCCATAGGAGCCGCCCGAAATAATGAATTTGTTTCTGCATTTCTTCAGGTCCGTGTTTCTCGACGTGAAGCGAAATAAATTACCCCTCCAAACGAGGGAACAACACGAAGAACTTTTGAAGAAAATCGTACACGTCGTATGCGGCGACCCGACTGTTGTTGACGCGGGAACCGTAAGAGAAGCCGGCGCCAATAGGCTGCGTAGTGGAGCGACTCAGTGGAGTGAGCAATGACAGGATCCGCAGAACAAACATGATCTAGCGCGATGTAATTGTGGTGCTCAGTCCAACGGTCGGGATTGGGCGCAAATCCATTCGCGGTAGCAAGGCAAGGGGACTGTCCAAAAAACGCATTCATCATTCCGCTTGTCCCGGGGCCACCGCCGAGGCTAAGGCTACGACGCGGACAGTCATGAGTAGGATGCATGCATGCTTAGGGAGTTATAACTGACATTATTGGTGCAGTCATTGGATCAGTCTCAGCCTCAAAATACCTGCAGAATCTTCAGATCTCGATCTCGATATGTCGGAAAGTTGTCACCAGAAGAAGGATCGCTTGGGCGCAGTGTCGGTGTCGCTCTTGAGGCCGATGTGCCCTGCATACGAGATTGTGCCATTTGTCACTCCCATGCAAACATCGGGCTGGGAAATTTTGTAGTAGAAAGCATGCGGAAGAGCTGGCCCCACAATGCCAGTGTGGGCTCGTTCTCGACGAAAAAACGCAAATGCCGTGAGGATCAAGACTGTCAAAACCATAACTGAGGTCCGCCAGACGAGTGGGCGACCTGGATCACGAGAGCTGGTATAGGGGAGCAGGAGTTTCTCTTTCTTAGAAGACATCTTCAGGGCTGGAATGGCGAGGAGGGAAGAAGTGTCTTTGTGTCTTTGTTTGTGTACATATGGCTGCGCAATTCCCACGAGTAGTCAGAACAAAATTAAAATGCCATTAATTAACTCAGATGCGCTACGTTCAACTAGTCCTCTGTTTTATCGGACCCGACGTTATTCTCGTCGGAAATGTCAGCGATGAAGAATATTTCAATTTGCGAGACGTCAATCCAATCACGTGGTAGGATCGCGTCTCCACCCCCGATCACAACATACCCAAATAAAGTCATACCAATCGGAAGCTATTTAATATGAACTTCCTTCGATACAGCCAGAATCAAGCCGACACAAGCTCAACCCGATTTGTGAACAAGATTTATTCTTGTCAAGCAAGTTGTACATTCAATAAGCGTACCGTAGTAGCAATACAAATTAGTCTGAATAAATGAAAAAAAAAACAAGCGGTATAAACGAGTGATGTATGTGTGGATAATGAGGATGCAGCTAAAGATACAGTGCGTGGCAGGTATTAGTAGTGAACAGTCAGGTGAGAATCGCGAAGGGCTAGTCGGGAATTGGTATGCAAATGGGAATAAGTGTTATGGAATGGATAATGGTTTGTCACGGCGAAAATCTTCTAGACCATGTCGGCAGGGTCTCGGCGGTCCGTTGGAGGCTCGGGCGGGGAGGCGCGCGCGGACAGACGGTGCAGGGAGATATGCACGCCCGCGTCGCCACTCTGTGGCGGAGGGGTGGGACTGCGCGAGGGAGGGCCTGTCGACGGGCTGGAGGTAGAGGAGTCGGAAGAGAGCTCGGGCTCGGACAAGACAGTCTCTTTGTAGTCTGGAAACAGCCCGCCAACGTCGCTGGGCGAGAGGGCGCCGAAGGAGGCGTTGGAAGCAGTGGTGTTGAGCGTCTTCTCATTGTCGACGTAGTCTACCCCACCGACGGACGCGCTCATGTCGGAGAAGGAGTCGCAGGAGTCGTGCTTGCGCGAGGTCTCCTTTCGGATGAAGACAGGGAGGGCACCGCGCGTGCTGACACTGGGAAAGGAAGAACTCATGAGTTTTATATAAGAGAAAAGAGAGGGTGGATGAGGACGTACCCGTTGGAGCTTGTGACGCCCGAAGACATCGTCGCAGTCGAGTACCCAACGCGCTTGGAGACCGTGAAGATGGCGGCGCGGTAGTTCTTGATGGCCTCGTCGGCGAAGCCAAAGTACGCGAAGAATATGAAGGCGCAGCCGACGGTCATCCAGCGCCACGACTCGAGACTCGCAGCGAGGTACGGGTTCGCGCGCCAGAGAATGCCGGGGATTTGCTCGACGCGGGAGAAGTTCGAGTGCGTGTCCTCCCATGAGATCCACTTGTTGATGCCGAAGATGGAAGTGTTAACCCATAGGACGTAGCTTGCGAGGGGGACAGTGAAGATGACGTCCGTAGACGCGAGACACATGAGGCGAACGTAGCGGTTCAGGTTGAGATTCTTGTTGGTGGAGGAAAGCATCTCCTTGAACTGTGCGCGGCTGCGGTAGAAGGATTTGATGCTGAGGCCTGCAATTTGATGAGGAACGCGTTCGAATTAGACAAGTTCAAGGGCGTACATGCGAAGACGCCGGAGACGCAGCCGATGAGGATGGGGGGCAGGTGGTAGAGGACGACGGACACCGGCGTCTCGAACGTCTCTCCCAGGCAGCCGATGTCCTGGTAGATATTGTACCGGTGGCCCTGAACGATATATTCTGCGGAGATGTCGGCCGCAAGCCGGAAGCACATTCGAAACATTCACGCACGCAAAGGGATCGCAAGAATGGGGATTCCGAGACCAATGGCCACGTCAATCATGATCGCGCGGCGTCGCTGAGCGAGTCATCAGTAATGGTCGTTAGAGTATTCAAATGGAAAATAAGTACTTCTCCTTTCGATTTGGTCACAGTTCGGCCTGAGGCGATTTGGTACAAACGGTGATTGATGGCAAGAGAGCAGGCGGGAATCGCAACGTTGAAACCGTTCAAAAAGTGGGTGGCTGCAAAACAAAGGTCAATTCCGAGTCTCAAATGTAGGAATGGCGACTTGCAGATATCACACCAGGTAGGCGCCCAGTCGATCATGTTTCCGTCCCAGATAATAGAGTTTATAAAGAAAGTCAGGTTGGCCAGTGCCGACCAGATCATGTACAGGCAGGTTCCGGTATTCCAAGCTGATGTGACTAATTAATATCTGACGACTGTCATAAGCGAAAGTGTATTATACCTTCCAAATGCCATGGGAGAGGAATGACACTGCAGAGGAATCCGAGGAAGGCGAACACAGAGAAGACAGCATTGGGGGGACCGTTGTAGAAGTAAACCATCTTGGGAGGCGGAGGGAAGCGGAGCGTGAGGCGGGGAACAACCGGGAGGACAGGAACGGGGGATCTGCTGGAGATTCTTGAGATATCGAAAGACTTAAGAGCGTGTCTACATCCTTGCATAATACAAGGGGCGCCTAAAGGTGTACAAGGACTCAGCACTTGGAACAAGAAAGCCGATGAATGGAGCAGCCCGCAGTCAAAATCGTCGCGATGGCACAAAGTAACGCACGCATTGGGATGAAGCGCAAGTGATGGGGGAGAACAAAGTACTAGCGCACTTTCCGCCACAACGTGGCATCCGAATGCGGCAATTTGATGGCGGCAGGAACGGCAAGCGAGAGTTTGCCGGAGACATGCCGGTTGACTCCACAAGAGCAGAACTAGTTTCCGCAGGTTTCCGCTCGACGAAAAGTCTCCAGTAAGAAGGAAATAGTCATTTATATCAATGTCAGTGCATATCTACAAGCACAGGGAGAACACTACTGGCACCAATATGTTTCAGAGTATATGTAGAGCAGTAGATATGGGATGTGGGTAGAATAGATATTGAGAGTGCAGATATGACAGTGAAATAGTAGTAGAGTGGTAGGGAACAGAGTAGGGGATGTGTGGTAAGGATTTGGAGCATTGAGAAAGAGGACTGAGCTGGGCGAGTCGACGTACGTGCCAAATATACCTCGATCCGAGCCTTCTTCCCGCCTTCGGTGTTCGGGATCTTGACACGAAGATGGCGGCCCCACGTGGAATACCATTGACGATGGGGGTGGTGTATGACGCGAGCGAGGCGGTTGACATGGTGGTAAGAGGGAGAGGCGTGTAATATTGTGACGGTCAGCCACTGCCAAACAACGGACAAGTTGCCGACTTGCCGTTATCAAATGCTGCCGTCTTGCCGCCATCAAATTACCGGTTTTGGGTTGCCACGTTATGGCGGAAAGTCAGGAGTGGAACAAAGTAACGTCCAAAAAAGGAATTAAGAGCGGCTTGCGTGGCGGCATGTGGTTTGTGACGTGGGAATCCCAATATGATCCGGAAGGCACGTGCTGAATGAACTCTATTCACTTCAAAGTCAAAGTTCATTTCCGCCGGAAGCGACGGATCCGCTGGGATCAATTCTACTCCGCGCAGAGTTCAATAGAATACGAATAAAAAAACCGTGGACCAATGGCAGAATCGGGTAAGAATGTACATGTCTACAAGGTATTCCACCATAGTCTACGCATTTGAAATGAACCTGGACGATATTATCTCTGTCCTGGGCACTACCTGGAGTTTTTTTTATTTTTATTTTTATTTTTAAGTGGTACATTCACCGGTTGCATGTAATAATAGGTTAACCCGACAGGTTCGTAAAGTTCAGGATAATAGTTCCAAGTGAGGAGTGGTTTCCACCACCCAGAGAAATGTGTTGCGCACACCCGATGGGTGGTGGGGGACTGCCGCGTCACCCAACACCACGGCTGCTTCGTTGCCGGGGAGGGACTGTGATGAGAAAGCGCGATTACCCATTAAAACTCTGGGCTCCCGTAACCAATTTTCCGGTAAGTTCCGCTCATTATCCAGTGTGCCCGACAAAGTCACAGCTACCAATTGGGGTGCTAGAGCGGGGTGTTTGCCTTTTAGAGGCCTATTTGCCAATACAATGTTAATTTGTAGCCTTTGATTTATAGTGAATTGCCACTTGTTTTTTATTTTTCCTTCTTCCAACAGAGCTCCGTTCCGGGAGATTGCGCAATCATTGCGCAGCTTCCAGATAAGATACGCGGACTCGGACATCAAGATCCGATACAGCCTCTCTGTACCTAGCTTGGGCTTGTTCTTCTCATCTCGGAACTCAGCAAGGCCACACCCGACTACCTGGAGTTTTTATATGTTAACTTGAATCAATTATGAAGGTCCAAATGCACTTTTGTTCATCGGACACTTATATACGGTTGAAAGCAAGGAATGTATGTGTGAGGTTTTCCGACAGATACTTACGATATTTTGCAGTTTCCGACTTATTTCTATAGATAATTCAACCTCCGACACGTTCATATTGGCCAAGTTTTTTTTTTCAACAGATATGTATGCATTCTGCTGACCTCCAATACCTATTTCCAGGGCATGGCCCTTGTTGTATCGCCGCCGTTGACTGGCTCAGCTCAAAGGAACCGAACCGGTTTGACAGCTTTGGTGTTGCTTGGCACCTTGCCGAGGTCCAAAATAGGTGGTGGAGGTAGGCAGGATACATAGCTGTTAAAAAAAAAATTGGCAAATATGAATGTGTCGGAAGTTGAGCTGTCTTTATAAATGTTTCGCAAAACTGAAAAATGTCGTAAGCATCTGTCGGAAAACTTCAGTTTTTCCGACACATACATTCATTGCTTTCAGTCGTATATAAGTTTAGGAAAAGCATCATTTGCGCAATATAAGTGTGGGACAAATAAAGGTGCTTTTGGACCCTCACAAATTGCAGTTCAAACTCACGGGTGCCCTGCAGATCATTCCGTCTAAGTCAAACCAAAAAACAGCTTCAAATGTCCAATTACTGTGGCACAGGTGATTACAAGAACGAGCTGGTTGCTGTCCCACATGCTGTTAAAAAACCAATTAAAACCCGCCCTTGGGTTACTGAGTGTACTCAAGGTACCCAGCACCCAGCACCACAGGACAAAGTTCGGACCTGCAGACTGAGTGCACTCAGGTCGCCAAAGACGACATTAGCTGAATTTACCAAACAGAGGGAACTCCGGCAGCTACCCGCAGTCTTTGGAGACTTTGACCGGCTAAGATTCTACGCGGATTCTCTGTAGACAATCGATCCCTGTCAATACCATCGAAACTGAGCTCAAGGCCGGCAGAAAATTCCCCACCATGATGGCGGCAAATATTTTGAGGAAAAAGTGGTAGGAAGGTCTGAGAAACATATTTGAAGGCTGCTTTTTTATGTATGGGAGCAGCGCTCAGCATTTCCAGACGGTTATGTGTATCCTTGGACTCTGAGCAGATCCAGGATGTCCGAGGTGCCCAGGCAAGGTAGTTCCAAGAAAATGGTTTCATTTGGAGTTAAGCAATCTAGAGAACATCTAGTTTCGCCGCCTTTATAGCACATGGTGAAGAATGAGGATAAGTTCGAAACACACCCCGTAAATTACTGAAAAGGCCGAACTTCCTCGAAATCCACTCACGGTGTTCCAATTGTAGTGAACACTCGACATGAAAATGGCAGTTGTTGAATAAATATAGACACCTACTTTAAGATGTTCTGTCATATTATCCCATGAGCAGTTAAGTATAAACCGAGTGGGGCCCTCGGCGTTGACGCACATAGCTCATACCGAGAAATACGATGGGAATTTGACAGATGCATCGATGAGGTAATCACTCCACTAAGTCCTATAAATGTAATCTTAAAATCGCCAATGCCCACGCTGCCGTATGGTGGCCGACCGGTACATATCCAGCGTTGCCACTTTAACATCATAATTATGGGTTTCAGGTCCACAAAAATATTTTCGAATTGGTTCCGGGAGGCCGACCTGACGTATAAAGGCACTCCCTGCTGTGCGATGCATAATCCCCCAAACCTATTTCACCCACAACATGCCACGCAATTCTCACCTCCAAGATGTCCTCGGCTTTACAACTGTGGCAGCCTCGACTGCCCGCCATATTTCAATCTCGACAAATGTCCCATTTCTTGGCGGAGCATCCCTGTTGGTCATCGCGATTGTGAATATGATTAAAGTCAGTCTAAGTTGCTGCCCGAACTTCGCCGCTAATGAGGGTAACCTAGTCTCTGAGGTCGTCCAAGGAGCAATTTACCCAAACTATGGAGCATATACACGAGATTCTTACAGCCATCATCTTATTGTACGACAGTACACAAATCGGGGGAGTGCTTCCCCCTAATATCCTCTCCGCGATTGCCGACTTTACCGAGTATGTTCAACTGAAATCTTATTTGAGACCACTCCAATGGAACCGTATAGATCCCTCCGCAAGATGCATGTATATGTGAAAAGGAGAACACAGGGAATAGGCAAACTCAAACGGATTCTCAATTTGTCTGAAAATGAAATGCAATATAAAGCGTGCAGGGCCCAAATCGAAAGGACCTTGGACACATTTCGGGTGAGCCGATCGTAATTTGAATGGAGAAACGGGCAATTGATACTATGTCGATCAGCTACAACTTCGCGTGTCCGCTGTATCCTCAATGTTTCAAATGCAGATGGACATGGAACAAAAACACAAAGAATTGATGGAATTTTTGGCTGCTCACCCAAATATTACACGCTCTGACTGTACATCTGAGGTGGGTGAGATTGATATGGTATTACGCGCACTATTTACAAATTCTACAGATATCCGGTCCACTTTCGGGAACCACTGGCAGGTACATGCGAATCAATGGATACGAACCAGTTGCTCATCCGTGTTTAGTTCACCGTCGATTTCACTGCTCCCGCCACCCCCACAAATTTTCCACGGCCGAGAAACTGAACTGCAAGAAGTCGTTTACTTGCTCCACAATGAATCCCCTCGAATTGTCATCCTTGGTCCGGGAGGAATGGGAAAGACCAGTTTGGCTCAGGCAGCCTTGCATCACGAAGAAGTGGTTGCCAAATATTCCGAGCGATACTTTGTTCCCTGCCACTCAAGCCTCACTTCTGCGGAGCTTATCTCTGCCGTCGCCTCTCACATTGGATTCGAGGGTGGCAAGAGGTCCCGCGAGATTGTGCAATACTTCTCATCCAATTCACCATCACTTTTGGTGTTGGACAATTTTGAAACAACCTGGGAACACACATCCACTCGCACTGAAGTGGAGGACTTCCTTTCAATATTGACTGATGTACCTCACCTGGCACTTTTGGTGAGCATATCATCTGTCTGTGCCTTTCTTTTGATATTTATTTAGCTCACAGGTAACGATGCGAGGGGCTGAACGTCCAGAGAAGATTAAATGGACCCGCCCCTTTCCTCGCCCATTGATACCACTTTCGCGTGCTGCGGCTCATGATGTATTTGTGGACATTGCTGAAGATATGCATGACGAGGGCAAGGTTCAACAGTTACTGGATCTGACCGACAATCTGCCGTTGGCTGTGAGTCTCATGGCCAGTGTTGTAGGATATGAAGGTTGTGACAGAACTCTTGCCCGTTGGGCAGAAGAGAACACCCATCTTCTGTCCGATGGCTGTGACCAACGTTCAAGTCTGGACATCTCGATAATGCTCTCTTACTCCTCCCCACGGATGACGCCGGGAGCGCAGGAGCTCCTAGCTCTCCTCTCAATGTTGCCGGATGGCCTTTCTAATGCAGACCTCATCCAGAGCCGGCTGCCAATAGAGAATATCCTCGCATGCAAGTCGACATTGATCCAGGTGTCCTTGGCATATGTGGACAACACTCAGCATCTAAAGTCTCTTGTTCCGGTTCGGGAATATATACAGAGGGTGCATCCCCCATCGCGAAACCTGAAGGATTCACTCGGCCGGCATCTCCAGGCAATTCTTTGTATTGGGGACAATCCTTGGGCTCCTCCCGAGAATCTTGCTCGAGTGAAGAGTATGGCAGGCAATCTCCACAATATCATCTCTGATGCAATGTCGGATGATTCCCAAGCACACTGGGAGGCCACCCTTGAAAGTGTCATCCAGTTCAGCAGGTGCATGCGCTTTGCAGGAGTCGGCGGTTCCAGCCTCATGGTGGAGCTCTGGCCAAAGATGATGCAACATCCAGGCACACCGAATTATGGCACATATTTCAGTGAATTGCTCAGATTGATCAACATCATTTCTCTGCCCATAGATATTGAGGCATGCATTAAGCTTGGATCCCGCCACTTCAGTGGAGAGCACCCTTCTGAATCCCACTGTGAGACTTCTTATTCCAGTGGTTAGCAATAGATAACTAACTGATTGATAGGTCAATGGTATTACAGCCTGGGCTTTTTCTATCAGCGTCGGAATCGTCTCGGAGAGGCGCTCCATTGCTTCGAAACAGCCCTTTTGCTCGCCGAGGACGAGATCAGCATCATGCACTCGGCCATACTTGTCATGACGGGCCGGCAATTGAACTTGATGGGAGTCCCTTCACGGGGTCTCGCCTATGCTCAAAAGGCCAAGCACATCGGCGAACTAGTTGGTGACATGCACACGATGACAATGTCAATGCTTGCCGAAGCCTGGAGCCAGCAGGGCCTCGGCAATTTACTATGTGCTGAGAAACTGTGCAGAGAGGCCCGGGAGCAACTTCCCCTAATAGCAAAGGACACTGAAGATCATCTGCCAGAGATCCTTCTCACCAAGACAGAATACCAGGAGGCCCGAGCATTGCTGTTCAAGACTTTGGAGTACCGATCCTCATGCAAACCTCCCATCTCAGACACAGTGGTGTGCCATATTAATCTTGCACTCATTGCCATTGAAATAGGGGCTGGAGTGGAAGTGATAAAACATCACATCGATGCTGTTCGGACTCAGTGTACCACTTTCGTGGTGTGGGCCACCGGTATCTTATGGGCTGATACTCTGACTGCACCTGTACACCTCCTGGAGGGAAATATCTCACTGGCTAGAGAGACATTCCAGAAGTGTCTCTTGTCATCCCAAAACACCAAGGTTGCAGAAATTAGCGCATTTTGCCTGTCAAAACTGGCTGATCTTCAGCATGCCATGTATGGTCACTGGGATACGATGAGATGGGCTGTGGTATATCTCGCCTTTGGGATGACCACAACGAACAAGGTGTCCATTACAAGGGCCCTTCGGTGCATTGGGGACCTGTTAGTGGTTGAAGGGGATCATGAGACGTCACTCAATGTTTTCTCTACTGCATTGGATGCATTTACGTTCATGGACATTCACCGTGATAGAGCGGATTGCATGGTCTGCACAGCGGAAATCTTCGAGATTCGAGGAGAGATCGAGAAATCCGTTGATTTATGGCGAAAGGCACGTCCACTATACGAAAAATCCTCCCAGGCACAAGAGATTCTCAAGATCGACGAAAAGCTAGCAATTTTGGCTCACGAAATGAAACAACAACACTGACTGGCGGGGCTGAATGTCCCGCTCGGAGATCTAGGGGGGCATCAAATTACAGATTGTGATGATGAAGATCATGTGCAAAACGCGACGGATGCAGTTGATGGAGATCGGAAAGGGTATGAGATTTTGGTGTGAGTTCCAAGAGTACGACCTGAAAAGGGTCCAGGTATTAGGTCTTTACTAGTCTCTCGTCCCTCGTGCCAAGGCTCCCGCTCGTACATGCATCGTGTTTTCTTTCAAGGATCTTACTGTATATAATTACTGGCTGGAGATTATTTCTTTTGTTCTGAGTCGGCGGCTTTCTCGCATAAATGATGTATATTTAAGGCCAAATGCCGGAATGGTTGAACCACTCGCACTTCACAATGTTCAGATTCTGAAAGTATTGCGGTGTGCCGCAGAAATTCTGTTTTCTATCTGTGCCTAAGATCTTCCTAATATCATGATTATTAAATAAATAGACCCCGCTTGGACCATGCATTATTTGTCCTTGTGTGTTTCTAAGTCGCGGCTCACACGTCACCCGGTGCTCAAGTCTCAAGATTCTCGCGCCGCCACGCGTCGGAATACACCGTGCACATCGCCATCCCCCTCGTCGCTGTCGTGAACCGCTTCTACGCCGCCGCCACCGCCGCTTCCTCCGCCAAGGCGCGCGTGCCCTCCGTGCCATGGCCCATCGTCAAGTTCACGCGCTACCTCCAGCGCATCCTCAACTCCCTGTCCGCTGCACCCGTGGTTTTGATGCTCAGAGACCATGTTCGGATTTCGAACTTTGTGGCATTGAAAACAGTGACTCAGGTTATAGTGCCTAAGATCTTCTTAATATTATGATAAATAAGAAACTACGCTTGGACCGCGAACTATTTGTCTCTGTTTAATTCAGCGTCAGGAGTCACATGTCACACGTCGCACCTTTGCTTCGTCAAATTCCTCGCCGCCGCCGCCGCGCCGTACCTCCCGTCGGAATACATCGTGCTCATCGCCGCCGCCTTTATCGCCGTCGTGGCCCGTTCTACGCCGCCGCCGCCGCCAAGCCGCCGCTCTTCCTTCGCGAAGGCGCCCCCTCCGCGCCACCGTCTTCATGTGCCACCTCCGGCACATCCTGACGCGCTGCCCACAGCGCGCGTCCAGTCCCTTCTTCCACCACACTCCCTGTTGTACCCCGCCTCGCAAAAGTCCAATATCAGCCGCGTCGACACCTTTGCGCCACTCCTAAACGCGGATTCGGTGTTACCGGCGTCCGCGCTATATTGTTGTAACGTTACTCCTTTACTTCCCGTCTTCATGGTGCTCAAGATCCTCGCCGCTGCCGTACTTTTCGTCGGAATACTCCGTGCATACCGCCACCGCCGCTTACTCCGCGACGGGAGCGCGCTCTGTGCCACCGTCTTCACGCGCCACCTCCAGCGCATCCTCGACTCGCCCCCATGATCCTAGTCGTACCCCGCCTCGCAAAAGTCTAATATCGTCGTCCCCCCGGTATCAGCCGCGTCACGCCGGTCCTAAACGCGGATGGGGTGTTCTCGGGGGCTTCCACGCTGGGTATATTGCTGTAAGTCCTTGCGTTACTTTTTTTTCGTTTCCCTTCTATTTTCGTGGTGGCTTGAGCATTCGCGTTCGCTGGCCTCGCCTTCAACTTCGCGCCCCCTGTTGCGTTAATCATTTTTTTTCACTTTAGTACATTACTTCCTTCTCGTCCGTTCTTATTTTTACTTCATTCCCATCTGCCTCCCCCAGAGTCCCCTCTCTTTTTTTTCCTTTTCCGCTACATTTCGACTTGCTTTTGGATCGTAATAATTGCTTCCCTTCCCTTTTACTGCACTCAGTGTGGTGTCCTAATTTGATGCTATAAGCGGCCCGATATTTGTTTGGCAGTGGCAGTACACCGTCATCATTGGACAAACACATGAACACCGTGCCTTTCCTTTCGCTCATCGCTCCATCCCTTCTCCATCATGAAAGCAGCCTCCACGCCGCTCCTGTGGGCGCCTTTTAGTACCGCACCGCCAGCAGTCCTTCGTAGCTCTGAATCTTTCGAATCCCGCGCCCGTACAGCTCGCCCCCCCGGGCCTCCTCCAAGCGGTGGCACTCTGTGGACTTGGCAGCCATGACCAACACACAGGGCATTCGCGGGGTGTACTTATGGGGAGACGCTTATCCTCAGTAGTGTGCGAAAAGAACCCCGCTCGTGCTACCATCGCTTCATTCCCACCAGCGACTTGAAAGCGCCGACGACGTCTTCAAATGTGACGCATTACTGGAAATGTCGAGAATACCTCACGCTCAAACGTTCTTATTTCTAGTTTCTGCTCCTGGTTTATTCCTGCAATTATTGGCGACCAGGATATAACTTCCGAGGAGATCGAGAAGAGCCTCGCGCGCTCATCTACCGCGCCAAATAGAAGTGATTTCATGTCTCCGCCGGCACCTCATCTCGGGAGGCTAAAATATGCTCCCTCCCTGGTACGGGAATGCGCCGCTGCTTGTCATAGGCGACTTCAGCTGGAAGAACAGCTGCAGGTCCACGGCGAGCCCGTGGTGTCTTCATGAATTAGAACGGAGCAGGCTAGTGGATAAATGACCTTCTCTTATTTTTTGGCACCATTCGTAATTGACAGCCTTCAGATCCAATCCACATCACTCATTCCATTCTCGGACTCGTTCATAATCCAAATCATGACTTAATATCGGGCCTTCCGGCCGTTCAATCGCCGCATGTCCATCATTCTACATTTCACCGTTCTGCCCGCGGTCGTGTTGTATTTTACGCGCTCATGTTGGGATCTTTCCCAGGTGCGTGGAGAATTATCAGCGATCACCACTGGCTGAGTCACAGCTTTATTTCACGCGCCAAGGGAAACATCTTGGCTACGCATCTGCTAATTAGACGCCGTGAAGAAATACGGGATGATACGACGACGAGGCCGGATGAACTCTTATGTGAGTTGCACGAACTCATGGATGTAGGTGAAACCGCTCACGAGCTGCCAGCCAGAGATAGAATTCTGTTAATATCTTGGGGCGAGTATATCCGTCCCTGAATCTCAATATAGCAGACATTCGCATCGGACAATCCCGAGATCCGCTTCACTCATCCTTCGTTCGTCTCCAATCTTAGCGATGATGATTAAATATTAGGCGTCCGGCCGTTCAATCGCCTCGTGCTTCCCTCACCGTGACGCCCACGGTGACATTACGCACTGATGTTTGGACATTTCTCGGGTCCATGCAGAATTTCCGCTGCCGGCACTCGAATGTTCGAATCAGTACTCGGTTTCATGCAGCGGGATGATGCTAGAAACAAACGCTGCGACGAGTCGAGGTCGGATGAACAGTTCGGTGAGTTGCACAGAACTCGTAGGTGAATGTAAAACCGCTGATGATTTCCCAGCCAGAAATGCGCTTCTGATCGTGTTTTATGTGACATGTGGAACTGTATCAAGATCTCGACCACGAAGTGCGCCCCGGACAACGCCGTGTACAAATGTCGGTTCCTCGACAAGCTGGTAAGTTACCCAGTCTGTGGTCCATTGGCCCTAGAGGAGCGCAACGATTCCCCAGACCAGAGCCTTTTCACTCTAGCTTTCGACATCTTCGGAAGTCAACTCAATCACTTGACACGCCACCGGCAGCCGACTATCCGCTGTTCTTTAACGGTGCATTTATAGGGCTCTTTGTTCCCATGTCTGTCTGAGCGTGGAATTTTCGGGGCTCGGCGTCACTTTGTATCCCGCCTGCCAGCGAACTGACATCGGTGCTTTCTCTGTGGGATATTTTAAAAAGATGCAACACACTAACACTCGTTTACTCTCCTGTGCCCCAACTCGTCGAAGTTCTCAGTTGTCATTGGTCAGATGCACTCAACGATGGCTCAATTTGCGTCCAGAGCCATACTCTGGCTGACATGGATGATCGTCGAGGCCGAGCCGCATGCTCAGTCAATGATGTCGTTCCTGGCTACTTATCAGAACTTGAAGATATCTCAGTTTGGCGTAGTCCTATCTTGGTCCCATCACGAGACACCTCACGCCTCCCATACCACCTCTCAAGCGCCTCATGCCACGCCTCGTCGGCTCTTCAATTCGCTAAACGCTGAACACACACTCTCCATCTGGAGCCAATTCCACTTCGGAGTGGGTCCAATCGCAAAGTTCTGGTGATTTCGTACACTGATCGTGGGAGAGCGCGATCCGGTTTCTCGGCTTGAGAACGTATATAAGTCGTGCACTGTCATTGGCATATCCCTCACTCCACGCCGCACGAGCTCTCCACATATTCCTTCACCCGGAGCTCATTCCGACGGCGACGTAAATGCGCGCAGTTTCGATCCTCCCGTTCCTCCTCGCTTATGTGCTGACTGCGATCGCTACTCCGATTGTATGCCATTTTTCGCTGGCCCCGCTGAGTAATAATGACGTACCTCTTTTTTCTGCAGGCTGCGGGCGGTGACGGTGCTTTGAGCGAGCGCACTGAAGGTGGCATGCCGCCTCCCCCCGACTGGCGGCGCACCGAAGGGGGCATGCCACCTCCCCCCGACTGGCGGCGCACCGAAGGGGGCATGCCACCTCCTCCCGACTGGAAGCGCACCGAAGGTGGTATGCCACCTCCTCCAGATTGGCGGCGCACCGAAGGGGGAATGCCACCTCCTCCAGATTGGCGGCGCACCGAAGGGGGAATGCCACCTCCACCCGACTGGAAGCGCACCGAAGGGGGCATGCCGCCTCCTCCCGATTGGCGGCGCGCTCAGACATAAGCAGGCACGCGGGGCCTTGTTCGTCGTCATCGAAGTTTGGTGGCGTTTTGGGATCCCGTTGATGGCCGAAAGTTATGTGCATGCATGGTTTCTGATTGTCTTCATCCCGAAGGTTCTGTTTCTGTTCCTGTTCCTATATATTTTCCGTGTCAGACGATCATTCTGATATGGAATTGTTTGTTACTCGAAATAGACTGTATTACATACATACCCACGTCTGTCGTACTACTGACTGCTTGTTGTATCTTGTAATTTCCGCACGGACCTTATTACCGTAGATGAAGGATGTATCGGGCGACACATAGAGGGGGCCCACTCACGTTATTTTACCGGAAACTCTGAAGGTGGTTATTCTGCAATCGTCACTAGGCCAAATATTTACTTATTTACTTATGCAGCCGCACCCACCCCAGCGAGATAGCCTGGGATCAGTTTATCTACACGACCGTCTCCGAATCCTTCAGTAGTAAGGTGGAGGATATGTTAGTGTGCCTCCGAAGTATTTTAATAGTTCCTTACTGCATCACTACATGGATGGGGATAGACCATTCTGCTCCAAGTCTCGGCACCGAAGGTATCACATTTACAGTGACGGGTGGGATTGACAAATACTGAGGGGAGATCTACAAGTTATTGGATGTTCTGTTCCATTCGCTCGGTCTTAATATTATAATTCAATAATTCTTGTATTATGGGCTGCTGGTCAATAAGGGAAGAGATTCGAGGCTCAGAGTTCGCATATTTGTAGACTTGGAAGATAGAAATATACACAAATAGACGGCGAGAAACGTAAACACAGGGATGTCTAGATGCGAGTGTTGTCCCGTTAGGAGGATTCCATGCGGCGGTACAGTCTCACCGATGTGTAGCTGGCGTCGCTCGACGCCAAGAAGAAAAAGAAATTGATATTATGGCAGTGATGCCGGAATAGCACGAGGAAGGGCCCAGTATGTCGGTATAACCTTATTTGTGCTATTCATTATTGAGCAATATTTAATGAGGTATAATAAGTTCCTAATTTTTTTGTTCTCAGAAAGCCAGCCTCGTCGGCGACCGTGACCACCGCCTTTTCAAGTCCAGCCATTCCAAGTAGACCCCATTTTTATATCCTCTTTCACCTGTCTCGAAATTGAATGCCGACATTATGGTGATTTTGTGTGTGTTCGTACCGCCTAGTTTGTACTCCCGGTGCACTCTAATATCCGGGATAATGACTGAGTCTGTGACCTGAGCCCATATTATTTCAATCAAAGTACTACATAGCTAGAGTGAAGCAAATATGCTCTAAGTATTGTTGCCCATCCGACATGATTTCCCCATGCATTCCCGCTGACTCCGGAAACACCTATCATCTTATCTTATTAGCTTCTGCCCAAATCAAAGTGTACATGAATTAAACTTGCAGAATGCTTTGCCACGCGCTCAACAATATGTACATGGAGCAGGGGGGTATGGGGAGTGGCCTCTCGTGGCTACAAAATGATAATCTGTGGTCCCAACTAACGCTTCAGCTATTAGCTGTTCCGGGCTTTGATGTCATGGCTGTGTACACCATGATTGGTGCTAGTCCAGGAAGAAATCACGAGTATTTTGAGATACTCTCTGGTCCCATTCAGATCGCTGTTTTCTATCTGCACTCACAGGGCAATTGCAGCCGAGCAATGTTCTATATGCCTTCTCCTGGGGAAAATGGACATTTCACCACCTTGCTATTTTGGTGTTGAGAACTCCACCCGCTAGATACCAGATCAGACTGTTCGCAATACCAACCGTCATAGCAGCAGACCTACCGTACTCGTATTCCGCGTTCTGATCTTCACCTCGTCGTCCATGGCTACCGTGGTTTCTCCCGCTCCCTTCGATGGGATTTCCACATTCGAACCTTCTCGGGTTCTTCAAACTGCATCCAAGGTAGGATTTGCTCGCAGAAACAATGTGCTTAGAGAGGCATCGTCGGAACCGAGACTGTATATAAAGCACCGGTGGATTGTGCCCGTTGTCATTTTTGCCATCATGCCCTCTAAAGCTCGTATCCAGGATGTGGTCCAGTTTGTCACCGACACAACAACAAGTGTCCGAAACATTTCGGTAGCTGCCACGGTCCCCTTCCTGGGCGGGGCTGCAGCACTGACACTCTCAATTGTCGAAGTCATTAAGGCCAGTTGAGCCCTAACTATTGACCAGCATTGTTCACCATATCTCTCCAGACTCTGAAGTCCAGCCAGGATGAAGCTATAGAAATCATGGAACAAATCCATGAGATTTTGGCGGCTGTGATTGTGGTGTATGAGACCACAAAAATCGACGGAGCTCTTCCTCCTGCAATTCTGTCAGAGATTGCCAAGTTTGTTGAGTAGGTCGCATTGGGTCCTATTTCCACCACAGCTCGAATAATAAATTACAGAACCCTTCGCAAAATACATGTTTATTTTAAGGCCAAACAAGACTCGAGCGCTTGCTAAACCTGACTGAAAATGGAAGTGAAGCCAAGGCTTGCAAAGCTGAGCTGGAACAGACATTGGACACGTTTCGGGTGAGCAGACCTAGACAATTCCGAAGCAAGACATGACCTACAGTCTTTAGTTACCAACCCGCCTGTCCGCTGCATCTGCAATTTTCCTAATGAGAAAGGATATCAGGCAGATGCATCAAGAATTAATCAAATTCATTGTTGCCCACCCAAGTATTGCACACTCTGACTCTTCATCGGAGGTAACCATAATTGATACTGCTGTGTAGCACACCTCAATAACTGTTTCTATATTACAGGTGTCCGGCAGGCAGGTGATACATACTATATCAGAACCGTGGACCAGTGGCTGATGAATGTATAGTTCACTGTCGATCTCAATGCTACCACCGGCCCCACACATATTCCACGGCCGCGAGTCTGAACTGAGAGAAGTGGTGGACTTCCTCAAGGTAGATTCCCCCCGGATTCCGATCCTTGGTCCAGGGGGGATGGGGAAGACTAGTTTGGCCCAGGCAGTACTACATCATGTGGACATTGCTGCCAAATATTCTGAGCGATACTTTGTTCCCTGCCACTCCAGTATCACGAACACCGACCTCGTCTGTGCTATCTCCGCTCACATTGGATTCGAGAGTGCCCAGAGCTCTCAGGTGATCTTCCAGTATTTTTCAATCACTTAACCATCGCTCCTGGTATTGGACAGCTTTGAAACCACCTGGGAACCAATGTCCACCTGCTCAAAGGTTGAGGAGTTTCTTTCCCTCCTTGCAGGTGTGCCTCACCTGGCACCGATGGTGAGTTGTCCAGTACTACATTGGATCGAAGTTTATATCTCTCTTCCAGATTACCATGCGGGGAGCTGAACGTCCTGGGAAAATCGGATGGACCCGTCCTTTTCCCCGTCCATTAATCCCACTTTCGGATGCTGCAGCTCATCAAATACTTGTGGATATTGCTGAAGACCATCATAAGCCAGAAAAAGTCCAGCAGCTCCTGTATCTTACCAACAATCTCCCACTGGCCGTGACTCTCATGGCCACGGTTATAGGATATGAAGGCTGTGACAGGACCATCTCCCGCCGGAAAGAGGAGAATACCCATTTACTTTCCGATGGCTGTGATCAGTGTTCAAGTCTGGATATCTCGATAATGTTGTCATACTCCGGCCTTCGAATGACCCATGGAGCACAGCAGCTCCTTTCAATATTGCCGGATGGTCTTTCGGATGCAGATCTCATTCAGAGTGGACTTCCCATCGGAAATATCCTTGCATGCAAGTCAAAACTCATCCAAGTATCTTTGGCACATGTGAACAACAACCAGCACCTCAAATCCCTGGTTCCCGTTCGGGAATATATCCAGAGAGTACATCCTCCGTCACTGAACCTGAAGATTCCCCTCACCTGATAATCTTCCGCAGGTCATGAAAATGGCAGGGAATTTTCACGCTGTCCTTTCTGATTGTGTGAACTCCATTTATGTGACCTGACAGGAATCTTGAGTATGTGGCCGCAGGAAGTAGTATTGTGACCAAGAGGTAGGTGGAAGGCCTCCAAAATACACCAACCTCTTTTATGCAATTTCAGACTCTTAAAAAGCGTTTTCGCGGTCTCTGAAGGCCTCTGGTGCCCAGCTCGTTGATCGTGGGGGGGGTACATTATTTTCTCACGGTTTTCGGCATCTCTGCAGTGGCTGCGGATGTTCAGATATCGGATTTTTTTTTCTCACCTACACCCCTGTTTTTGGGGTCGGTCTATCGATTAAATGTTTCAGATTCCCTTTATCTGTAGCGGACAGAGCAAAATCGCGTTTTTGATCGTTACCATATTGGGCCGGCAATTGATGGCGACTTTCGAGTTGTGCTCGATGCATGTTTTATGAAGCATAACTGAATTGTTTTATTCATTTCAAGTTGGAGATCGAAGGATAGCACAGCTGGCTTGAGTTCTGTCGCTTAGCTTTTAGGTCTAGACACCAAATGCGTGTGTGAGGAAGCCATCAGACCAAAAATGAGGGTGATGTCTGATCGAGAATTTCCGCCTACCTCTTGATTGTGACATACATGTTTGTTCTTCTCGGTGGTTCAACGTTCAACATAGACACAATGTTCGACCACTACTTTCACTTTGCATGAGTTGTTTTAGACTTTCACTTGATGACCCACCCTCACGACTCAACTAAAAGAATCAGTGCATCAATATTTTTCTTCCCGTTGTGTGCGGATACTCGACTGGGCCTGAGCATCTTCATACAGGCATAAATCCTCCCACAGATAACGACGTATAGATCCCGCACTGTGCCGGAAAATTCAGCGTTCTTGATTGAACAGTAATGTCTCAGTTGACGGACTTTTGTCGTCTGAGACGATAGTGTTTAAACAGAAATCTCGCCCATAGCGTTGAAACAGTGGCTGAACTGAGTTTGTACGGTATGATGTAGCTATCAGAAGCACGAGATGAACATTGCTTTGAACGACGTTTAAACAGTCTCGGGGTTTGAACAGTTAAGTACTACAAAAGAGATACAGCTGCCCATTCACTAGATGAACACTGTTCAAACTGTGAACGGGGGTTAAACAGTGTTCATTGTCTTGATATTTCGGCAATTTAGATAGATATCTTTATTACTTGTCATACAGAAGATGGACACATTCAAACACCTTTGAGCAGTGTTTAAACACTGTTCAATCCGGGTGTTTGAACACTTTTTCGAGGTTAAGGATGTGACTCAAGTTATGCCTGTCACAATAGTCAGGGGAAGGTTCAAACGGTCGTGGCACTTGAACCATTTTTTGAGCTTCCGGCGTACCTCAAAGACTCGCTTGCTCAACAAGTAATGATCAAATCCCAATATAATTGAGTACAAAAAAAGAAAATCTTCGTTGCTTTCAGAGCTGTCCGAAACTACTGCCCATCACTTCATTCCCTTCACAGTCATTGCTTCCTTACACAATTGAGGTTTCGAAGTCGACTGTTTGCGCCCTCTGGCCCTCATGGACTTATTCACCAAACACGCTTGTCTTTTGTCGGTGTGGTTCGCCTCGAACAACTGATGCGTGCTCGGATATTCCCTGCAAGCCGGGATCAGCCGACAATTGGCTTCACCTTCAATCTTTTACGTTCTGCGCACCTCGAAAGCCTAGAATATATAAAAAAACGGTTTACAATTACGCTGCCTCACGCCGCCGTTTAACCAATAGCGCATTCCTGCAAGCCGTACCTGTCAGTCTTTGAACGCTACATATGAAATACTTTCTCACCATCGTCAAATCAGGATATCTACAAACAGCTTTTGCGTGTTCTTCGTGTCTGGCGAGTGCTGGAGATGCATAAGCAATGCGAGTAGGCCGTCAACATCCATAACTATTTCCCCTGAGAGAGCATGGCAGCCTTGTTCCCCCGTGCTTTGGATTCCCAGAACGTGGGTTCAACTTCGAGGACGATGGCATGGATGGTGAGGAACTGCGGTACCTTTATTCTAACGCGGAAGGGCCTTATATGATCCGCACTGGGACACTTTCGAACACTGTTTCTTTCCGCAGATGGTCATTTTGGATTGCCACGCAAAATCAAAGTTGATGATCCAGATGATCTCACACTCGCTGCGGGTGCGGGTCTATTCCCTCCGGTGGATGAACGCTTCCAGGAGGAAGTTGAAATTTTGGCTCAGGAGTTTCGAAATATAGTACACGCAGTCTTTGACTTTTCGCCCTGGTCACGTGTTCCCAACTTGGGGTAAAGGGCCGTGGCTGCGCCCGGCAGGACCTCGTACTTCCTTTTTTTTTTTTTGAGGCTACAAAATCCAATATCATATTGCCACCCATGCTAATCATTCACAGGATGCTCGAGTGGCCGAGAGAATGGCTGTTATGACCATCCAGACAGTTCACAGAAAACCCGCAGAGAGCACCAAACGGAGGCAGATCTCGGACGAGATGGCCAGGGGGAGGACCAAGACAGGAACAAGAGGCTCATTTTTAACTTCTTAAACAATACGGAATCAGTAGTAGCCGAGTAGACAATTATTTAACTACTTTTCTTTTAATTTATACAAGCCAATTTATCGGCATTTGAACAATCGACATTTTAATTTCGCTCGGGCTAGAGTTGCAACAATTAGGGGGGCAACGAGACATAAGAATTAGATTAGCATCCACAAGGGGGGAGCAACATATACCGCACCTGCCTGACAGCAACTCTTCCGCACGCAAACGAGAGGGAAGATGCACACTGTATGGACCTGTTAGGAATGGAGTACCATTTCGACCGAGTGTTCGGCCCATGTCACCCGTCACCGCAGGTGTTCATTTTCTTGAGTGTTCAAAATGCCAGTGTCACCGTCACCAACTCCCAAGTGTTCAGTTCATTCTTGCTCAGTTGTTGATAATGTGCGTTGCAGCAATAAATGTCATCCTGGTTGTCCATGTTTGAGCCTGCTTGCGACCACTCTTTTACCCCTTATTTTTAATTAAATTTGTCAATGACGCACCCCTTGCAAACTTCGAGAGCGTTGCAATTTTCGTGTCATAGTTTGCCTTTGTGATGCACAACTCTCTGAAAATATAATAATAAAGTTCTCATGCCAAGGGTACTCCAGAGGCAAGCCAGAGACTACCATGAAGTGAGCGGTTTGAAGCCCCAACAGTAGCCTAAGAGGAAGTTCGATGAATGATCCCGCCGCGGAGAGGTAGCAGCGTCAACCTCAATTTGAACCATTGAGTAAAGCTCAATTAATTCAAGTGTAAAGTCCGCCAACCGCTTCGCTGATTTCTCCGTTGATATTGCAGGTATTCAAAAAATTCTGAGGCAGCATGTGGACAGGTCCATCCGCCTCGCAAGACAAACCAGTAAGTATACCATCATGGTACCATACGGCACCATTAGATTTTACCAGACGAGAAGTAAAGTGATTGTCAGTCAAATAAATCGCCCCTCGAATGGCATACCTATGACCTACATCTCCAACAGGCAAATCTTGAAACTAATAGAGGAGTTGTACACAACTCAATGCTGTGGCGTGCTCGCTTAGACTGCTTGCCTCCTTGGGTAGTCCTTTTGCGCTTAATCGGTGTCTTCACTTTATCATCAACCTTAGTGGGCTTCAAATCCTTACTGACCCGCGTCCACGAGCTGACTATCTGTTGCTGTGGCATATTTGGTGCATCTCCTGACTGCCAAGTAAGCGCCACATGCAAGTTTTCAGGATCATAAGCCGATCCCTGACACTCTTGGTAAGAGCGCAAAAGCTCCGAACGAGTTACACCTGAGACAGTATTAAGAAGTGTGAACATATACTTGGACCAGGTAATTTTGTTCAAGAGTTCAAGTTCTCTAAACTTTTGGCGTAAAAAGGAGGGCGTTGGCAGGACGCCAAGCTTATAAACGGACATATAGGGGCATGGTGGGAGGCGTCCAGACCAGATTTGAGCATTTGTAGGAACATAGAGTAATACAGAGAGTGCAATTTTCGGCCTCTGAGATTAAAGTCCACCGGATACAGATGTGGGGCGGCGTACGCAGTGAGCTGCAGGCAGATCGGCAAACCGAAGTAATTAAGGTAAGATTAGATGCAAGATCAATCACATGTATAGAACTAAAATAGACGCTAAGGCTCTCCACCGCCCTTCTCGTAAGTGCAGTTGTCCTGGCCTAGCAGTACCTCGCGCATATCAATAAGACGATGGACAGCGGACAAATCAGGGTTAACGAAGTTGGAATAACAATCAGTAGACTCCAGCAGACGAGCGAGAAATATATTGCGGGAAAGCTATGCGGAAAGTCGAATATTTCTAGGCATCAAGCGGCCGTAAACTCATGCCCACAGAAATGTGATGCAAAAACCTGTCAGATCATTCCGGACGCGATGGCAAAAAAAAAAATTACAGTGTTTGCGCATGTTGTTATTTTTCACCGAGTAGGGGGTATTTTTCCCCGAGTACGTAAACATGTACAATCTTCAGCCACTAAATATACTAGGTTTTTTTCTAATAAAGCGATAAAAACGACTTCACACAGCCACTAAAAAGTGCCTCACAGTTTTTTGTCACTGACCCTAATTAAGGTCCCCCGAGATATGAAAGAGACGATCCTTATTACATAAGTACTCGTAATAAGGGAATTCGCGTGCCATATTTGTTCCAGTCTGAGCCAGCTCGCGGCTCCATTGCTGCTGTCCATCAACTCTTTCCTCTTGACACCACCACCACTGCCGCCACTAGTTGCGTGCTCAATGCCCTCCACACCCCATACTACATGGTGCATACGATGTCCCGCCCATGACCACCCGTCCAGTGCTGCGTTCGCGCGCCCTTACCACAAACACGCGCCACTCGTCACTTGGCGTGCCGCCCGTCGTGCTAGGCGCCGCCCACACCCATCACGCTAGGCGCGTAACTTGCGACACCTCGTCGGTACTCGCCGACGATGTGCGAGGTGATTCAGGCATGTAGTTGGGCCCGGCGCTGAGGGTGGCATCATTTTTTTGGCGATGGCGGTGTTGAGCCTCGACCCCCCATCGTCGCTACATACACCAGTGTTTTATTTCCGAAAATATCCATATATAATCACAATATGTACTACCTGGATTGGAATACGCGCAGATAGTAATAATAAACTTTCTATTCATCAGTAGCGTGTCAAAATTCCGTGCGCGCCACTCCAAAAAATGGGCGTGGACTTGACGCGTCAGTGCCACCCAACGGGTCGGCTCAGCTGTAGAAACAAGTCGGCAGTCGGCGCACAACTGGTTTGCGACCACATTCGGGTGATGAGTAAACATGACACGCGAATTTCCTTATTGGGAACACGTGACCAGGGCGAAAAGTCGGCAACTCGTACACGCATGAGTGAGGTTTGGACTTTCTTAGCTACAGACGCGAAGGGAAGCCATGGGGCCATTGCATATGCGATGGAGAAAGTGTCTATGTTCTCCTGAATGGTGGAGGAGTACAGAGCGGCATTTATCAAGGTGGGTGGAACATGGCCGGCAGATGGCACATCACTGGCAAATAATATCCGGGCTGAGTGACCCCAGCAAACAGTGGATTTTTCCATAAGTATGGAGATCAAGGACAATTATAGCTAGAAATCTACACAATATTTGGCCTCTATTGATTTGTTACAACGGGCTAAAGTCTTGTTTAATCCAAAAAATGTTCAAGCAGTGTTCCAGCGGTGTTCAAAAACTGGTCAAACATGGTTCACAAAAATTGTTCAGGTACGCCGCAGAAGTGCTTGATTCTACAGTCATTGTTGTTTGGACATGGGTGTTCAAAAACCGTTGGAACGAGGTTCATAGACACGACGAGGATGCCGATGTCATTAGTGTTTGAACACTGTTTGAACATCGGAGACTAACAGTGTGTAAGGAAGAATTCGCCCCAGTGAGACTGCTTGAACAGCAGTGTTTGAACAGTGTTCTAACTGGCACCCGCACTACCACCGTTCAAACAGCATCGTCTGAGACAACGAAACTCTGTCGTTGGAGACGACATTGTTCGAACAGTAACGATGCAAGGGTACACTGTGTATCAGCAGATAAGTCTTCGCAACGAATAGAATATGGACAAAAAATCTAAATGTTGTGCTGCCTGATTTGCAGAATCAGCTAGTGTTGCCGCGGTCCGTTTCAGGCCCGGTTCACACCAAAAAATGGTGAACCCCGAACTAGACCTCTGGTTAAGTTCAGGTCCGGTTCAGGTTCAGACGGGTTCGGACTAAATTCGATTTTCCTGGCCATGAAACAACCTCAAAAGTTTCTTGGGGACCTCCAAGTTATGAGTATTTTATTGTCTGCCACATGGAAAGACTTGTCTACTATGCCTGGTAAAGTGTTCACCGCCATTAATATGCAAAAACTTAGTCGTGCGGCGTAAATAGTCCAGTTCTCAAGCTGAAAAGCACCTCAAGCCATGCATAAATACTCCTGAAGGTAAAATCGGGTACTCACTGCAAGAAAATCACCATTTAGTGAGTGCTTCGCCCAAAATTAGGTGTCGGGTCCGGGTCAGGTTCAACGAAGTTCGGGCAGGTTCAGGGCTCCCCGAATCTTGAACTGGACCCCAGATCCGGTTCAATTTCGGTTCAGGTTTGCTGGCCTCTGAGCCCACGCTCTGGCGCGACACCACAACACAAAGGACAAACACCCTACCACCTCGCGAGCTGCCAAATCAAATCCTCAATGTTTTCTTCCCGCTGTGAAGCGGGGCCAACGTATAAAGGGACGGCTCATCCCCATGCTATTGACCCCTCCTCTGATCGTATTCACACACACCATGCCATGCAAAGCTCACCTCGAAGATGTTCTTGAATTTACGAGGTTGGCGGCCTCAACTGCCCGCGAACTTTCAGTCTCGGCCAAAGTGCCATTTCTCGGTGGCGCATCCGTGTTGGGCATCGCAACGTGGATATGATCAGAGTCGGCCTAAGACATTGATGTATTTTAACTGCTGTTAATCGGGGCCCCGTAGTCATAAAAGTTGTCTAAAGAGCAATATATCGAGATCATGGAACAAATATAGGAGATCTTCACCACCCTGATCATACTGCATGAAAGTACACCAATAATGGGGGTGCTGCCCCCAAATATTCTTTCCTATATTATTGACTTTACTGAGTACGTTCCACGGAACCTAATACCTGTGACCTACTTAGGTAGCATTACACAGCACGGTTCAACTCCTGAACGCCGGTTCCCAGAAAGTATCCAAGCGTACAGGAACTAAGTACACTATCGTCCATGGACCTCTCTGCACCCTGCTAGCCAAAGCTCCCGGTCGCTATGTTTCCACACGCCGGGGTAAGATTAGACGAATACAAAGAAGTAAAAATTATTCAGGTCAGCCTTCATTCACGCGGTACACAGGGACGGCATAATAAGTCTGGAGGACATCAAATGCGAATTTAGCAGCCTAGATCGGGGATAAATGATGACTTTGTGGTGGACAGTTCGGCCATCTGGTGTTGTAAAATAGGTAAATCATTGAAGAGTTTGTCAAGAAAAGCTGTGCACAGATCTACGAGCGCGTCCGACGAGACACAGGTGTTCAGCGCATGTTCAGGACTTTAAACTTCACTTTTAAGCTGATTTGAACTTTAAATAAGTGCTTGACATGTACGTCTTCGCAGTCCGGCGAGATCTCGCACCCATGTACAAGGTGGCAATCAACACGGGCGATGTATAGTTCCTTGTGTTGCATTGGCGTGAGACGACCCGTCATGTCTTCAATTTACATGATCGTATGGCTACAGTACCTCGCAGTTAGACTCGTGAAACCAGTCGACGCTAGCGGGTTGCTCTCAATCAGAGTAGGCCGGATTTAAAGCTGAATCGGGAACATCACACAACAAGGCCAACAATCAGACAAAGAGTGCACAACCGGGAGATCAACCGCTAACGAACTCGGCCGTCTCGTCACACTTTAAGCGGGGTTTTGGATCCCCCGCCATTTCAGAGGTGCGGACTGGTGAAAAAATGGGCTCGAGGCGTCCAGAACCTTCCCAAATGCTCTGAAAAAGTGTCAAAAGTCCCTATATCAAAGTGGAGTGAATTCCGATTCTAAGCAGAATGAGCACAACATGTTCTGCAAAATTACACCAAATCGAGCTCATCGTGCGCGCACGGACCATTTGACGACCACCACCACATCAAAAGTGCCATCAGAAAAACATGTATGGCTCATTCGATAGAGAATCAAAAACAAACAGTTATTCATGTAGGAAGTTTGAGGGTCGAGGCCGAATTTTCACGAAGTACGCACCTCTGAAATGGCGGGTGATTCGAAACCCCGCCTAAAGTGTACCAAGACGGACCAGCCGGTATCCAGGAATTCACTCCGAGCGTTAGCGAGTGATGATCAACATTACGTATGTTTTGCTGCAGCTGGATACCGGATGGGGACGAGCCTACCTCGCAGTGCGTGCCTTGGCTATGTAGTGATCTGAAAAGATATTTTGTGTGTCCGTGCGGAAATTGATGAAACAGAGCATTAGACGGATCAAGCTAAATTTGAACTTTGATTACTTGCTGGATGTGCATTCCTGATGTCTGATGGATAATCACAAATGTGAATGTGCAAGTGGCAGGGTGGCAGGTGATATTTTGCAGTTTCAGTTCCATTAACTTTAGCCTTGCTTCTTCAATTGTGCGGCATCCACAATACGGGGTGTGCGTGCTTAAATCTCCTGTCCAGAGAATCAATGACAGCTCATGGAGCCAGGTCACTCGGTTAGCTCGTCTGTATTCCTGGTTCCGTAGGATACCAGGTCTCAAAACGCTAATGTCCGTCCGCCTCGATCATGTAGTGTTTTTACCACGCTCCCGTTGGCTGCATCAGCTCCACAAATTCTCACAATTGCTCGGATCTTTCCGTGTCGTTTCACATCTTTTGAAATAGACCTCATCGCCCGTAATTTTTTGAACCACGGCGAAGTCCCAAGAAAGTAACATCCTTGAGGAGTTGTAAAATATCCTTGAGGAGCAAGGGGTGGCGAAAACCTTAACTTCGGACATCGACTAGTACCGTGACGTACCTGATCGAGTATCCGGGGTCCTGGCAAACCACTTTTTGCCTCGGTTTTGCGAAGGTTTCTTCCCCGGGCCTCTAGGGCCAACTTTAGATATATATTTTGTTCCAATTAATTCCCCGAGTCCATACATGTAACTCTCTTGACGTTACCTGCAAATCTCCGGACGGGGGAAGCAGAAACGGGATTTACCGAAACACGTCAACACGTATCAACAACATGTATCGCGACATGAAATCCGTGCTCGGACGGCCTTGGACATCGCCAACTGGATGAACACCCAAAATAGTGTTTTCCCCCGCCTACTATTGATCACAGGGATCCATTCTAACCTTCCCAGAGTCTCTGGGACCACGGTAGTTCAGTGCTTTCACCGATTAACATCGGGAAAGCTTCATTTCAGAGAGTAGAACAATGAGAGAACCAACTTATGAATGTATGAGTAGACTGAGGCTATGTGCTGGCTCTTTGGGGGCACAAACATATTGCAAACGAGACTTGGTGTAAGAGCGTTTGATGCATCGTTGATGCTTGATCTGATCCCCTTCGTTATTGGCCCGGAGGTACGGCCCACTGTTCCAACTGATTGCCGACTGGTGGTGGTGGTGGTCGAGCGAGTTCTGGGGTCCTGACAGGAGGTTTTTGGTAGTTGATTTCCAACACTTTTTATCCCGCCACCCCTTGTCGAGGAGTTGTATACAGCAGATGGATTCAGTTGTAAACTTCAGTCAGAAGATGTAATCCAAAGACAAAGGTGTGTGCAAGTTGTCCAGATGTAGTTCAAAACCCTGTAAGCAGCTTGGGTTGTGTGTATGGGCGATATACTCTACAAAAAGTTTTTGCGCAGGTTGCATTTTGGGCCTCAGAAAAGTCCGCAACTTACCGCACAAAGGAAAACTTTTGAACCAGGTTTAATTCTCCGACAAGTTTCCTCAATCGCACCTTGAGTTTTGCGCAACTTTATAAGCCGTGACTTCGCGGCAGCAACTTGCAATGAATGACAACTTTGAAATTGCAACCTCCAACTTTGAAATTCCATCTTTACTTAGAGGGCAAGTTAGAGCTTCGACAGCTTATAGTGGGTACAACTTGGCCTTCTCAGTTAAACAAGAAATGCCTTCACTCCACTCCGGTGAACTATTTAGAACCTGGCTGGGAGTGTTGAAAGTACACTTCCCTGCGCACTTTGACCCCATACGGCCTTGACTGTGTATGTGCCTCGCAGATCTCACATCCAATCTCACGGTTTTCATGTTCCAGGCCGCAACGCCGGATCTCCCAGAGATATGCCTTGAATGGTTGATCTTCGATGCATGGTAAAATAGATAGAATAGATGGTAGAGGTCTACTGCGGTTCACATCTGACTAGTGAGATTGCCAGACGTTTAAATCCCATGACAGGAGAGTATGCAAGATACCAGAGAAGTCTTTATTTGGATGTTCAAATGGGAACCATTTAAATCTATCAAAAAGCAAGTGGTGTCCGGGTGGATTTGGGAGATACCGATTGGTGTTGAGCCAAGTCCAGAGCCAATGCTTGTAGTTGGTTCGGCGTGGAGCTGGATGAGAAGAAGAAGGCGGTTGTATACTATTTGCGGTCCCAGTGCTTTCGAACCACTGAGTTTGAATAAGTCTTGAAATAGACCAAAAATATAGGACGTCTCGAACGGCGTTGCCTAGATGATATCCAGTGGAATTCGAGATGCGTTGGCCGAGTACTGGCATGAAGAGGCGGTAGGACCTCGCATTTGAAGATAGAATGGTCAACGGTCATACGCTGTACGGTGCATGCCGAAAGGCTTTATCAATACAGCTCAACTGCGAGGTTAGGAATATTTTCGGGGTGGTGCTGGGACACTGTAATAAGCCATTTCGAGGCGGAAGCAGAATCAAAACTTCATGATATGGGAAATATTTGGGAGAGGGGTCGCAGATGCTCTCGGAATAGGCCGCCAAACACTCTACTATCATCTCGAACGAGCTGGTTTATCATCTGGGCGGCCAGTCTTTACAGAAATAGATGATGATCTCCTCACTGAAGCCGTCGCGCCGGTCAAGCCGTGAACGCCTCGGCGCCGCAAGGCATGCTACAGGAACGCAGAATCTCCATACAGATAGACCCCGTCCTCGGACGGTACCACCTTGCACTGTTACCAAATGCCGTCAACTCGCCGCCTAACCGACGCGTTCCCTCCAGAACCCGTGAAAACCGCGCGAAAAACCGCAGTATAGTTATGTAGATCATGTCGCGGCAGGGTGGTAGGTAGGTAGGTAGGTAGTATTACACGGCACCGTCCCGCTGTGGAAATGGCTAGAGACTCCAGGTGCAAAGCAAATGCGATGTACATAACTCGGGAGCCAAAAAATAAATCCAATTGAAGGGCTTTGCTCTCGTATTCACTGCGTTCAGCCTCCCCCTAAACCCCTAATTTGTCTAACCGATGTGAGATCAGTCCAGATCAGTTGACGTACGTCTATGTATATTTACCTAGCCGGCGGCGTTTAGGCCGACTAACACCGCCACCTGTCTAAGAGATGCGAGAAGCGTCCAAGTCGCATACCCCCTCGTGCGTGGAAGTACACCGACTCATCTAACCCAACAGGACTCACCTAGACACTATCCGTGTAGGTCTGGCTACTTGGATTCTTTGCCCGCCCGAGCTCCAACCTTGATATGCTCTTGATACCCGATTACTACGACCCTGGCGCTTGTAACATATTCCTTTGGAAATAATGAGATTCTCTGTCGCCATCTGTCCTTTAAGTTTAACCTTTGTTGGTTTGCAGCTCGTGCAACGGCACTCACTCTGCTATTCGCGGAGTCTGGCTCAAGAATAGTGAGCCAGCAGTGGGGCTCTCAAGAGTCGGTGACATCATTGACTTGTAACTTATTGATCGATCAGACCATCAACTAACTTATAAATAAATGGTGCGTGGCGAGCTCATCCAAAGGGCTGCACTACAGCAGGCATCGGTGGAGGTCATAGGCTCTTAGCCATTGCAGTGGCTAAATAAGGCTAGACGACTAGCTGCACTTAGGCCTACCTAGACGGCCTTGGTTGAGATCACCTAGACACACGTGCCCGGCTAGCTCCGGCTATTGGCACCGAGGCGCCTAAACACAATCCGCATTTTAGCAACCGGCTGAACGCAGTGATTGAGGTAAAAAGTTATATCATTTTCTACGCCGTGTTCCACGTGCACTTTTCATCTACGCCCACAAACGCGCCCACAAAGCCCTCCCATAAAACAATTCTTTCGCGGGCTGTCTCATGGACTGCTCCGCCGCTGAATCGCTATGGTGGCCGCGCTGCTCTGCATTTCGCTTCTCTTTGCGTTGCATGTGCACAGTGTGCTCACAAACCACACCGTCGACGATGCAAGTCCTTTAGTGGAATACTACCCTTTTAATGGTCCCGCGTTTTGTGTTGGCTGCGTCCCCGCCGCTGGCAGCTATGACACCAAGCAACTGTTTAACGGGACGGTCACGAAGTACGTGACGCGAGACTCGAATGAAACTGCGCTGATTGCTTTGACTTTCAATGGTGCGCTGTTCGGTCCATCTGTGTGACAGTGTGTTCTGCTTCTAACCCTCTGCGATTGACACAGGCACTGCGCTCTACGTTTTCTTTGCTGCTTACGAGTCTTTCGGCGGCTACCATCAGACTTGCTCTTTCCGCCTAGATGGAGGCGAATCAATTCCCTTCTCGGGCGTGTACGGAGGGGCAGGACAGCCCGCCATATACAACGATCCTGTATACCAGAACACCGAGATACCAAACGGCCACCACACGTTTGTCATCGAGCTCCCGGCGTTATATGGGGAAATAAACCTCGATTACTTCATATACACGCAAGTAACTTGCGCGTCGCCTGGAAGAAGTCTGACGTCCATTCAGCTCAGATGATCCGGAACTAACCACCAGCTCTGAGCGCCCCTCGGGCACACAATCCGGACTCAGTAACTCGGCGCCTCCACCACTGGCAAGCGGCTCCTCGGCCTCAACAACAGTCCCTAGCTCCAGTTCTCCCGTTCCGGACTCTATCTCGTCCGGATCTATCATCGCCAAGAAAAAGCCAGTGGCAGCAATCGCAGGCGGCGTCGTCGCCGGGGTCGTGGTGTTGGCCGTGCTTGGGATACTCCTCTGCTGCTTGCGCCACCGACAGCTATCGCGCAGCCCAGCAGCAAGCGCAGAGCGTAGGGAGACACCTTTTGTCGCCCCCATGTCTTTTGGCATCCAAACCGCCTTCGCACCCGCTGCAATGGTCCAGACAGATGCGCAGGCGCTCCCCGAGCGCTTCAATCAGCTTGCAGATCGGATGCAGCCCTTCGGAGTCGGTCGCCTCGACGTGCGGAGCCCTGACATGCGGAGCAGCGTCGCGTCGGACAACACAGCCACGAGTTCGGGGCCCGCGCGCTCGATCTCGATGCTGAAGCGCGATCAGACGAGTGCCGTGATGAGCCACCAACGCGGATACTCTGGCTACGCCCTGCGCGACTCCTTGGTGCATACCGGCAGCGGATTTCGCCTCACGGCCGAGGCAGTGGATGAGGTTCCGCCTACTTATCAGGCTCATTGAACTCAGCTAAATTACGAAAACACGATGAACATTGAATACTTATGTGGCAATGTATTGTCAATCCCTTCGCACTAAGTAGACTCGTTACCAGTCTGTAGACGAGACCCAAACCAAAAAAGGCTTACCTCGACTCACCTCTCTAGACCCAGAAACGATGCTGGGTCGACGTTGAAGGCCACTGGCGCAAGATAGGCGTTGCAATTTCAGCGGAGGAGCTCGTTTTTGGGCGACTGTTGGCTAAGGCGACGGCGGGCTAGGCTCGCAGTCGGTGTCGGCTGTGATAGCATACGCCTGTTGTGGCTCCTGCGAGGTATTATCAGCGGGTAAACGATGACGGGATGAGGAGAACACCGATCCACGCCGTAAGGGGTAAATTCGGTGACGGAAATGGAAGGCCCAAGAGAGTTCCATTCCACGGGTGAGAGTGCGAATACGCGCATAAGTATGATTTAATCGACCGCGAGACCTTTGGTATATTGAAGCCTAGTACTCTGGTTCAGGCAGCTGCGGTAGCTGTTCACAATACATCTTCACGGGAAAAAAAAAAAAGAACCGGATTCACCTGGGCCAGTTCTCATTCTACGGCGCCATTCTCACACTGATTGATGGCAACCGTTAATAAATTTGTTCACGAGAAAGCCCAGTGCTATCCTGCTACGAACCTTCTTGCTTGATTCTCAAGCCATACTTTACTTCGCTTACATACAGATAGATAAATAATGGAAGATGGGATCTCTTCCGGGTCGAACGGGGGAGTCTGAGGAAGGTGAGCTATTGAGAGGAATTGCTGGACCACCATAAGACTATGTCTCATTAGCTTAATTATTAACCTGCCCATACTCGACTACTCCTGCCAACTTCCTCTGCTCGACTCACTCCCGCGAAGCAAACAAAGTCTGCGCACTCAGAGTCGGTCCAAGACATTGATGGATTTTGACTGCTGCTAATCGGGGCATCGTAGTCATCAAAGTCGAGATCATGAAACAAATCCATGAGATTTTCACCGTCCTGATCATACTGTACGAAAGTACACAGATAGTGGGGGTGCTGCCCCCAAACATTCTTTCATGCATTGTTTACCTCACCGAGTACGTTCCACGGAACCTAATACCTGTGGCCTACTCAAATGACACCTTCCAGCTCCCTGTACAAAGTTCATGTCTACGTGAAGGCAAAACAAGGAAGGAATGGGGAAACTCAGACACCTTCTCAATATGTCCGAAAAATAAATGCAACTCAATATCCACAATCTTTCGAACCAAAATGGACGCTGAACAGAAACACAAAGAATTGATGGAATTCTTGGCTGCCAACCCAAATATTGCGCACTCTGACTAGCCACATCAAGGTATGGCACTTATTTCAGTGAATTGTTGAGATTGGCCAGTCTCATTTCTGTGCCCATAGATAGATATCGAGACATGCATTGAGATAGGAAACCGTCATTTCGATACAAAACATCCTACAACTGAACCACAATGTGAGGGAGCTTTGGTGGTTGTCAAATATAACTAGTCTTTAGCTAGGTTATTGGTATTTCAACTTGGAGGTCTTCTACGTGCGTCGAGATCGCTTTCAGGCAGCACTGCAGTTACTGGAACATGCCATTCGGCTTACAGAAGATCGCACAAGCATCATGCACTCTGTTCTCCTTCACATGGCAAGCCAAGTGTTGAACGGGCCTAGACTACGCACGCCAACCTGCACGCATCATAGAACTATGGGTGACAAACAAAGACAGACAATGGCAAGGTACATTGAATCAGGTAGCCACCTGGGTCTGGGACAATTTACTTTGTGCCCAGAATCTCTGCCAAAATGCCGGAGAGCTCGTTCCCACATTAAAGGAGGTCATTAACGGCCACCTCGCTGCTGCCCGGACCCAGTGTATGACTTTTGTCACTTGGGCTTCAGGTATCCTGACTTGTGATCTCATGTAGAGCTTTTTCAGGGGAATATTTACCCGGCCCGAGAGACATTTGAGAGATGTTTTTCTTCCTCCCAGGACGCCAAGGATGCACAAGTCACTGGCTGATATTCAGCATGGAATGCACAGCCTCTGGGCTACAATGAATTGGGCGATGGTATTCCTTGCCTTTGGGATGACCACCAAGAATAAGATATTCACTATGCAGGCCCTTTGGTGCATTGGGGACCTGTTGGTGACTGAAGGAGACGATGAGACAACACTCAATCTCTTCTTGGCAGCATTGGACGGATTCACGTTTATGGACATTCACCGTGACCATCGGATCGCTCTTCGAATGCCGAGGAGAGATCGAGAAAGCCGTTGATTTATGGCGAAAGGCATGTCCGCTCTACGAGAAGTCCTCTCAAGCAAAAGAAATGGCCAAACTTGATCAAAAGCTTCAGGATATCGCAAACTTGGAATGTAATGTGAAACTGCTTCAGCAACTTGTAGCGCTGAATGTCCCGGTGGAGGCCTATAGTCGGCGAGCTTGATGAAGATTCCACGGCTACCGAACATAATCAAGATGTAGTTGGGGGAGAGAAGGTTCTACTATAAATTGGCAAGAAAACAATCGACGGCATGTGGACGCCAGACAATGCATTTCATGTTATTATTCACCTTATTAGCCCAAATGTTGCACCAGTCTTCTCCGTTTATACTGCTGAAATTAATGAGATTATTCAGGTATTCCTTTCCCCACGACTGAACTCAGATGAGTGTATTTATTCTTTCCCGATTTCTCCCGCCGTGCGCAGACCAGATGCGGGGATAGCGTACTCGACGTCTCAGCCCCAAAACGCCATAACAACTGCCGCAAGCGCCTAGAAAAACTTCGGCTGCCGGGACCCCGAAAGCAGTGAGGGAGGTAGGATGTAGATGGCGACTGAGTTATAGGTGCGACATTGAGTGAAGGGGAGAAAAGATAAGAGCATGGAGTGAACGTGGACGCCGCGACTCACCACGCAACAAGTGCCCATCCCGGATGCACAGACCGTCGAAGAGGCGATGACAGAAACAAATAAGGAGCACATACGAACGTTCCCCATCTGAAACGGTACGAAGCATTCAATATATGGCAGACCTGGAAAGTGAAAGAAAAAGGAGGAAGTAGAAGACGACGCAAACAAAACAAAAAAACGCACAAGCTCACTTGGGAGTTAGATAGCCGCGTCGAGACCACGCACTCAATACGCCGCAGATCGGAGGCATCTTGGATTCGAAGAAAGAAGAATGGATGACGAAGAAACGATGCAAAATCAACATAAATTGTACGAGCAAAATGGGATGGGATGGTGAGGGAAATATAAAGGAGATTTGGAAGGAGCGAACGACGGCGTTGAATGAGGTGAGCGTGAGCGACAGCGATAGGGAGGAATGCGATGGGGAGGAGGTGGATAGATCTGGTGTGTGCTGGTTGATAGGTACGCACGTTGATAGATAGAGATGGTTGATGGGTTTTTGGGGGAGAACAAGGGAAGCGATGGTTGGTATGGACGACTGGAAGAAAAGGAAGTCGACGCGTGCCCCCGCCCAAGAATAATGGAACTGTTCTTCCTGACTATCGTACCTGAGTCCCTACCCGTGGGCGAAGACCCAGTATGCACACCGATGATAACTACGTCCTGCAGTGCCCCATCCTAGAGCAGCGCGCACCAGGCGTGCGGGTGTCAAGGGACGTGCGCGTAGCTTGTCGAGGGGCATGCGCGCCGGCGTAAAAGCGCACAGAAGCGATCCTGCGAGACGCAATGCCGGTTGCCCGCGAGAGATACCTGCGATTGGGAGGCCCGGGGCAGTGGGGCGTGGGGCGTGGTGAGCGGAGGGCGCTAGCATCTGGCGCATGTCGTCCTTCGTCTAGCACGATGCGGGCGTGGTGTATATCGGTGTCCTAGTCTCCCATTGCAGCACCACCTGCGGCAATGGCGCTGTAGAGAGCGGGCACGAGTCGCACGGGATCCCTCGTGTGCGTGCGGAGGTGCCTGTGGATCGAGACACTCGTGGTGTGGCCGCGTCTCGCGGCTTTCCTCAATAGACGAACCGCCAGGGTAAGCATCTAGTCAAATATCCTTACCCTCAACACCCCACTCCCACCGTACCCCAGCGCAATCTGTCGCTGGCGGCCCAGGCCGAAACGTTAACCCCGTCCCGCGCGCGAGGACCCTGTGCGGGTGCCCGCGCCCTCTGCGCCTCGGTGAGGGCTTGGCGTTGGGCGAGACGCGCGGGCGGAGAAAGCGCGAGGCGCAGGTGGCTGGCGGGAAGAGAGTCGCACGTGGAGGATCGCCGCTGTGCGCGTGGGGATGCGGGGGCGGCGGGCATACGGAACACGGGGGATGTGGCGCCCAGGCAGCGCGGATGCGTGCTGCCTCTTCGCGCTGGGGGAGTCAAGGGCTACGGTACGCGGCGGTCTATGACGTGCGGGCGGTGCTGGCACGCAGCATGCCATTGAGACGGGTGTGGCGATGCTGGGATGGTGGAGGCAGGCGACTGGAAGATGGATGACTTGCCAGGCGCAATGGGGTGCGCCGAGGAATTGCGTCGACGAGCTCCAGAGTCATCATCATCTCTGGAGGGACATGCATGTACTCCACGGCTGCGGCCTAACGTTTCCTTGTGGGACGCGAAGGCGATTGTCCAACGAGATGATAGCGATTATGAGGTTCGTGGGTCGAGAGACGCTAGATGCGCGCGCGATCTGGTTACATGAGTCGGCTGCGGTCCCCGCGACGAGGCCGACACACCGAGGGCAGACGAGACACACGTGCGCTGCGGCCCGAGTCGCATGGCACACCCGTGGTGTGCGCATCGTGTGGCCGGATGAGCCGGGATCTCACCTTGGAGGACAGTCGCAGCTTTCCCTCAACAGAAGAACAGCCAGGTACGCACCTTATCATATCTTTACTCTCGACGTGCCAGTCCGCGGTATCTGCGCTTGAGCGAGGGCTTGGCGTTGGGCGAGACGTGCGGGCGGCGGAAGCGCGACATGTGCGTGGAAAAGGATGGGTTAGCGTGGAGTGGATGATATATAGGGAGGCTGGATCGCGAGATTCTCTCCGATGATGGAGGAAGATCTGACGCGTCGCACGTGATGTAGCAAATAAGCCACAACAACGCGTACCCATTGGGTCGTGTGCATGCCACGGGCGACTGCGGAATTATAGAAGAAGAAAAAACAATTTTCCGTGGTTCGCTCAAATGTTCCCACTGATTCACCGCCACCCTTAATAAATTTAAATTTGTTAGCAAAAAAGCCCACGCTACCAACGAAACTTCTCTTGTGATGACCACTTCTACCGGCCGTCGAACTCCTGCAACACATGAATCTTGTGCATTCACTGGTTGAGTGCTCTCGTTGTGTGTACATGCATGGGTAGGTTCTGCAAAACTCCCGAACGTGCAATGTATCTGCGAGTGTCGGTACACTCTGGACTGTGTCTCTAGGAAACCTCTCCGGCCACGCGCGGAACTCGATAATCTCGCAACACCGATTTTTAGGCTCGGGAAGTGATCCTATTCCGGTAACTTACTTACAGTCGGCCAGGTAGCTGACTGGCCCGGAAGGTCAGGGTCAAAGGTCTGTACCTAGTGCACAAAGGTTAGCGGGACTGTACTTTCACCTGTTTACCGTGTGATTGAGCAAATATGCTGATTGAATTGGAGCGTGGGCATATTGACACCTACCTTACAAGCGCTCGGACTCGGAGTGGGCGGATGCAAAATTAAACTTGCTCACTCCGCAGTCAGATCGTCGGTTCGCGCAAATAAGGCTTAGCTCATGTATCGCATCGCGCTCGATCTATCAACCAACCAGGGACAGCTATTTTGAGCTGTTACGATATGTGGCGAGCTCTTTCAAGGCTATATGTAGCTGTGTATGGTTAGGCTGTGGCTACGCCTTTACTACGCTTGTAGCCACCCTGCGCTACTAGGCCTATAAACACAGTGTATGTACAACTTCGACGGTACATGTACTGCCTTTCGTAGCAAAAAAAATCAAGGGTGCGTTGATTCAAACTTGATTCAAACAACCTATGACATGGTGAGATAGAAACCAAAAACAAGGAATAGGAGGATCCTACCAATTCGGGATAGAGATCCTTCGAAATTGGTCCCGGTGCCCATTCAATATCGATGTTTAAACCAGAAACAACAAGAGCCCGGAGACGCGAGACGTGCGCCACGTCCCCCGAGCGGTCAAATCTCAGTCCGAAGGACTCAAGATTTGCGACGTCATGGCTTTCGTGTACCGACTTGAGCATGTTTGTCAGCCCTGATGCCTTGATAGCCAGCGGAAATTCGTTGAATCTCCATTGGTATCTCTCTGTTCCTGCCTCCAATCAAATTTCTGGGGGTTTCCCGAATGACTTTTACATGATCATGGCTCCGACAATTCCTGATGGCCATACTAATCGGCAACACACCCACAGGAATATTTTTACATAGTGTGTCCACCGATATTTATCTCACTAATTTATCACTTTACATCAGCTCGCGCCAAACGACAAATAATTTAACTAAGCAGGGACAAAGTGACGGAGCTGACGTAGGATCAGAGCATGTACAAGGTATAGACGCGACGTAAAAAATGGAACATCAGCTCAGTTCATCATAGCTCAGGCGCTAGGTACTGTCTGGTGCTTCCATACCGCGTGAACATGTAAGTGAAGGTTTCGGAAGTAAAAAATGAGACAGATCCCCCCGAATCGGTGCTGTTCAGCGTGGCGGGCGGTAGGAGGCAAAGGTGTGCTCACCCATTGGTGTTCCTGGTGACCTGCAGGATCCGTGGTTGCTTACGACACTGTATATACTCATGTGCCTGAATACTCATGTACCTGAATCCGAAGTACAAGCCAGGGCTGTCTATTTCAACAGCTAAGCCACCATCTCCGATAGCAGTTTGCAAATGCATCCGAATTATTGCTGGTGAGGAAGCGGGGCCGACATATAAAGGGACGAGTCACCCCCGTGCTATTTACCCCCCCTCCTCTCTGATTCTATTCACATACACCATGGCAAGCAAAGCTCACTTCGAAGATGTTCTTGAAGTTACAAGGGTGGCAGCCTCAACTGCTCGCGAACTTTCAGTCTCGGCCAAAGTCCCATTTCTTGGGGGTGCATCCGTGCTGGGCATCGCAGTAGTGGATCTAATCGGAGTCGGTCCAAGTAATTAGGGGAGTTTGACTACTGCTAATCAGGGCATCCCAGTCGTTGAAGTCTTCGAAAGAGCAATATGTCGAGATGATGGAACAAATACAGGAGATCTTCACCACCCTGATCATGCTGTACGAAAGTACACAGACAATGGGGGTGCTGCCTCCCAACATCCTTTCCCAGATTGTCGACTTTACGGAGTATGTTCTACTGAACCTGTTGAATGCCAAACTTCAATAACACCTTCTAGATCTCTGCGCAGAATACATGTTGCCGTGAAGGCGAGACAAGGATTCGGAAGACTCAGGCAGCTTCTCAATCTAGCTGAAAAAGAAAGCCAAATCCAGGCATGCAGAGCCGAGTTGTCACAAATGTTGGACACATTTCGGGTAAGAATATTCAAAGTCAAGGCAAGTACTGGGTGATTGACACGGCATCTCTTAGTTACAAGCTCGTGTATCTACAATATCTACAATCTTTCAAACCAGAATGGATGCCGACCAGAAGCACAGGGAATTGCTGGGATACTTGGCTGCTCACTCAAATATTGCACACTCTGACTCTGCATCTGAGGTAATTTAAATTAATAAGGGATCCCCTTCGCTAATTATATATTTTTACAGATATCTGGCACACTTTCAGGAGCCACGGGAAGGTATATAGACAGTACTTCAGAACCATGAACCAGTGACTAATAAATCCATAGTTCGCTGTCGATCTCAATGCTACCACCGGCCCCGCACATATTCCATGGCTGCGAGTCTGAACTGAGAGAAGTGGTTCACCTCCTCAAAGTAGAATCTCCCAGGATAGCGATCCTCGGTCCAGGGGGGATGGGGAAGACTAGTTTGGCTCAGGCAGCACTCCATCATGCGGACATTGCTGCCAAATATTCTGAGCGATACTTTGTTCCCTGCCACTCCAGTATCACACACACCGACCTCGTCTCTGCTATTTCCACCCACATTGGATTTGAGAGTGCCCAGAACTCTCAGGTGATCTTGGAGTATTTTTCATCCACTCCATCATCCCTTCTCATATTGGATAACTTTGAAACCACCTGGGAACCGATATCCACCCGCACTCAGGTGGAGGAACTGCTCTCCCTCCTTGCGGGTGTGCCTCACCTGGCACTGATGGTGAGTTGTCCGGTACTACATCGGATCAATATTTATATCTATATCACTTCCAGATTACCATGCGGGGAGCTGAACGTCCTGGGAAAATCGCATGGACCCGCCCATTTCCCCGTCCATTAATTCCACTGTCGGATGCTGCAACTCATCAAATATTTGTGGATATTGCTGAAGACCATCACGAGCCAGAAAAAGTCCAGCAGCTGCTGGAGCTTACCGACAACCTCCCATTGGCCGTGACTCTCATGGCCACAGTAATAGAATATGAAGGCTGTGACAGAACCCTCTCATGCTGGAAAGAGGAGAACACCCATTTGCTTTCCGATGGCTATGACCAGCGTTCAAGCCTGGATATCTCAATAATGTTGTCATACTCTGGCCTCCAAATGACTCATGGAGCACAACAGCTCCTGAGTCTCCTGTCAGTATTGCCAGATGGTCTCTCAGATGCAGATCTCATCCAGAGTGGACTTCCTATAGAAAATGTCCTTGCATGCAAGTCAACACTCATCCAAGTGTCCTTGGCACATGTGGACAACAGTCAATGCCTGAAATCTTTGGTTCCAGTTCGGGAATATATCCAGAGGGTACATCCTCCATCAGTGGCCCTGAAGATTCCACTGCGCCAACACCTCTATGCCATTCTTTCCGTTGGAAAGAATCTTTGGGGTCCACCAGAAAATCTTCCTCGAGTCATAAAAATGACAGGGAATTTTCATAATATCCTGTCCGATGCAATCCTGGATGATCCCCCACCCCAGTGGGAGGCTACAGTTGAGAGTGTGACACGTTTCAACCGATACTTGCTCTTAGCAGGTAGAGGTGGCTCCAGCCTCATGGTGGAACTTTTGCCACAAGTAATGCTGCATCCGGGAACAGCAAACTATGGCCTTTATTTCACTGAATTGCTCAGATTGGCCGGTGTCATGCCTCTGCCCATCGATGTCGAGGCATGCACTGAGTGGGGAAACCGCCATTTCGATGGAGAACACCCTTCTGAGTCACAATGTGAGAGAGTTCCTTCACTGGTTGGCTAAGAGAAGACTAACTAATTGATAGGCCAATGGTATCATAGCCTGAGCTTTTTCTACTACCGTCGGAATCATCTTGGAAAAGCACTCCACTCCTCTGAATTAGCGCTTTTGCGCACGGAGGACATGACCAGCACCATGCACTCCATCATCCTTCTCATGACCAGCCAGCTATTACACAGTACAGGAGTCCATACACGTGCTCTGTCCCTTGCTAAAAAAGCCCAGCATATCAGTGAACTCATTGGTGAAAAACGCACCGGGGCCATGGCAATTCGCATCGAATCCTCGTGTCAAGCAGCTCTTGGCAATTTACTATGTGCTGAGAAACTGTGCAGAGAGGCTCCGGACCAATATTACATTGAAGAACAATTGCCAGACATCCTTGTCACCAAGACCGAATATCAGGAGGCCCGAGTATTGTTGTTCAAGACTTTGGAGTACCGATCCTCATGCAAACCTCCCATTTCGGACACAGTGACGTGCCATATTAATCTTGCAATCATTGCCATTGAAATCGGGGATGACGTGGGAGTCATCAAGCATCACCTGGATGCTGTCCGGATGCAGTGTACCACTTTCGTGGTATACCCGCGGGGTATCCTGTGGTGTGATTTACTTACGACGAATATACACCTTCGACAGGGGAACATCCAACTGGCTCAACAGACCCTCGAGAAATGTCTCACTTCAGCTCAAAAAGACAAAGATGCAGATATCACTGACTATTGTCTGTTACTCCTGGCCGATATTCAGCATGGCTTGTCTAGTTCCCAAGAAACAGAGAGATGGGTGGTGATATCCCTTGGATTTGGGGTGGCCACAAAGAACAGAGTGACCACCACCAAAGCCCTGCGTTGCATAGGGGACCTGTTGGTGATTGACGGGGACAATGACACTGCACTCAGTCTGTTCATGGCCGCATTGGACAGTTTCACGCTCATGGACATTCACCGTGACCGCGCAGATTGCATGGTCCGCATCGCTGCAATATTTGAACAGCGGGAAGAAATCAAGGAAACTGTCCACCTACTGCAGAGTGCCCGCCCACTCTATGAGCGGTCCTCCCAGGAAAAAGAGATTATCAAAATCGATGAAAAGCTTCGCGACCTGGCAGCAGTTTCGGAGGACCATGATGAGCCGCTTCAGCGACTTGCACAGCTGAATGTCCCCGTTGGAGATCTGAGGGTAACTGAAGTTACAGAACTTGACGAAGATGCAGAACGAAATTGCGACATGGTTGGTGAAGATATGGAGAGACAGGGGGTGTTTGCATGAATTTCATCCTGAAAAGAATCTTGAGTGTGTAGCCGCAGGGATTAGTATTTTTTCTTCATGTTGGTTCAAAATACACGAAATGTTGAACCACTGCTCACATTTTGCGTCACTGACACCAGGGAGATGTAAGAAGTACAAAAGACAATAGATCAATGAGAAAAACAAGAGGTAAGAATATCGGGATCAGAGCGGGGATGCGTAAACGGTTGGCCGGTGTTCAGTGTGGGGTCTTTGAGACACTTGGATCTGAAGTAAGAAGAAAGCATCAGGGAAGAAAGAGATGAAGACACATAACACGCGGGATTGAGATTCCGGAGTGAACTGAAATTGGAGTAAAAATAATAATAAAATGGACACGGGAGTGCGCTCGTTGATGAATTTAGGGGAAGGGGCAGCCGAGACGAGGTTGGTAACTTGTGGGTGATTGGGAAAAAGGACGCCGACGCATTCCCCTGCCCAAGAATAATGGAGCTGCTGGTCCCAGCCAGATGAATACACCCCATCCCAGAACCAGGCGTGCATATTGTCAAGGGATGTGTGCGTAGGAACACAGAAGTGATATGGGGTATGGAAAGCAGCGCGAGAATAGCAACCGCGAAAAAGGGAGTCACATTGGTGGAGATCTGGACGTGAAACAGCATTAATATTATGTAATATCATGTCCTGCAAGATGACGAAGTCGGAAGTACCCGCCACGTCACGGCATGGATAAGAGAGAGAAGAGAGAAAGAGAGAGAAAACGGGGGGGGGGGGGGAGGGACGAATTGGATGCACCATTGGCCTTGCCGTCTGCAATGCTTTCGACTTTACACGACACATTCAATATACGGCTGACCTAGAAAGAAAGCAAGTAGAAAACTACGCCAAAAAAGATGCACGAGCTCACTTGGGAGTTGTAAGAGGTAGCGTCGACGGGGACGACGCATTCAATACTCCGCAGCACCGGAAAAAAACAGATGATAATAAAAGAGGTAAGTATGCACCGATCATGATGCGCGTGAGCGGTCGGCCTGTATTCGGTGCGGGGTTGTGACCCATCTGGGTCAGGCACACTGGGATCCGAAGAAAGAAGAATGTATGACATATTTAAAGCATCAGGAAGAAGAAAAGAAAAGAGAGATTGACAAAAATGAATGACAGAAGTGGGAATGAGCTGAAACTGGAATAAAATTAAATAAATAAACAATTGGACGAGGGAGAGAGGAGGAAATTAGAAGGGATGGTGAGGGAAAGAGAAGGAGAGACGAAAGGATGCCAACAAACGACGTACAATAAATCACCAGAAGGAGCTCACATTGGACAAATATATACCTTCGATGGCGCACGGCGTAGTAATGGAACGAATAACAAAAGTCGTAGAGGAGGGATGGGCCCCGGAGAAAAATATGACGCGTGCTCGGTAGTTGCATGGCGGGAGTCCCAATGTATTCGCCACGGTGATCCTCGTCTGGGACACCTGAATCCTGACGAAGAAGAGGGAATGAGAACCGACCCGTTATCTCGCCAGCTAACGCCTCTCCGCAGATATCGTGACGCCGTCGATGACGGTGCCTACCCTCATGTTCGAGTGCTCGATGTGTGCGGGCGGGGGGTGCGGCAGGACACGAGGAGGGAGGTGCGCGGGATGGGCGGTGCTGCGGGATGACACGCTGGCTGTGGCGAGGAGGCTTCGCTTACCTCCTTATCCGGCGCCGCGTTCTCGATGCGCACGAGGTTTTTTCGCATTTTTGGTGGGGGCGCACTACACCGCCACGCGCTCTGATGGCGCACGAACAGCGAGCGCACATACCGCCGGGTTTCGGGTGCCGGATTGGGAAGAATCGCCGCGCGGCAGTCGTGTCTCTAGTTTTCAATAGTACGACACGCCTCTAATTAGAGGTATTTATTAATAAATGCCACGCCTCTAACCACAACCCTTTTTTGTAGTTATCGCCACCTACCTCTGTAAGGTTCGCCAGCGGCATTATCTCTCCGATGTCATCTTTCGAGTACTAGAGTAATCGGAGTCGGACCCGCTGACTCCCACTCTCGGCAACGACTCCCACTATCCCCAGCATGGATGATAGGACTCAAACGCGATAATAGGATTCATTTTGTTGGGCGGGATCATCAAAGTCGAAAAGCGGTCGGTACTCACTCCTCCTGTGCACAACGTTCAAACGCAACCCAATCACTGCGTTGAGGCCGTTTGTAGTCAGAGGCTGGCTACATTGGTTCACATTGGGTCACATTGGTCTACCCATGGCCTACCCCGGGTAGACGAGGGGATCGACATATGTGTTTGGCTACGCTTGGGTAGCCTGGTACACAGGAGGTAGTCACATGCTGTCACAGTGTTGACTACATTGGGCTACATCGGGCAGCCCAATGTAGACCCACCGCGACATACCATATAACCTTAATTATGATAAGCTCGTCTATGAGAGCATGTCTCAAAAGGTCTGAAATGGTGTGCCGCCAGTTCCACGTGCGGCTTGTGCCGCATCAGAGAGCCAAACATGCCATAACTTTGGTAATCATGGCCACATCAAAATTGACGTTGAGAATCATTGCACAAAGACTTACTTGGAAAATACTGCTACAAGCCTATCAATGTAAATTGGAGCTCCCAAACAGTTCTCCAACTTGGCATACCTGGGTCTACCCTGGGCAAACCCTGGGTCTACCAAGGTACCCCCAAGTAGACACAGTTTGGGTAGGGTAGACCATGTGGCAACCACTGTGTTTACACTGTTATTCCCAGGTACGCATATGCCCATGTCTACCCCCTTGTCTACCCCCGTAGCCATACCCTGTGACTACGAAGGGCTTCAACGCAGTGAATAGGACCCCGGCATCTCCCTTGGAGGTCCGATCCGATTCGCCGGATTTCGGGCGTCTCCGTACAGCTTCTCATCCTCCCGATCCGTCAGCATTTGGATCGGGTAGCATGTTTTGGGAGCAGATCCGTCCGCATAACGGATGGAACATCTTGGCGGTGCACTTTACGTCAGCATAGTAGATCATACCTCCGTCAGACACATTTCCATCAGCATATGTGGTACATTTTCGTTGTAAGTGCCCCCTTCTACTGCCACACATCTCCATCCTCTGCTGTACTTGAGTACTACATCTCTCGTCAACTCATGGACAGCAGCGTAAAGCGCAAAATACATTGTAAGTAAGAAATTGAGCGGCGCATGAACTCGTGCAAATTGAAAGTAATCATCAAATGGTGCCTTCAGATTCAATTGGGGCCCTTGAGAGTGTATATAATAAGACCGTTGAAAATGAATGCCAGGGAGTTTATTGTGTAGAACTTCAGTTTCAAACATCTTTGGTGGTTGCGAAGAATGTTAAATTGAGCGTACGTCAAGTATATCGGACATCAGGTCCGACGACCAATTTCTGTCATCAAAATAGATGGGACATGCTGAACTTTTTTGCCCAAAACGTACGCACCCGGATGGGACATTCAGCCCATTTTGGGCCCAAATCCGTACGCATGAGAATCGGACCTCAAAAGGGATATGCCGGGGTCCTAACTCAATGCACCGTTAAATTCATATTGCGAACCAGTTTATGTCTGAGTTCACACGCTCCACTTGTGCGCTGATGTGCAACGAATAAACAAAGATGTATGCCATTGTTTGGAGACTCAGCGGAGTCAATTTGTCCCCCAGAGCTCTAGAGTGACCACGCTTGGTGTTGTTGACCTAACTGTATTCTATACCCGATTCTACAAGTGTTCCGGTAAAATTTCAATATTTATAGATTTTTGTGCCCATGAACAGCTGGGCTATATCATTCCCGTGCAGCACATACAACCTCGCCTCATCATTACAATAATAAATAAATATTCCTCAAGCCACCAACACACATACTTGTGTGCTTACGCTCTAGGTATTTACCTACGTTCCTATCAATCATTGTGACCCAGTCCTAAGGCCTGTCGGCTTTGAATAGCCTACATGTTTGTCCAGTTCCTGCCATAGCCACCGTTTTGAGGGTGAGGACGGCCGGGCAAATATATAGGGACCAGACAAGGTGCCCAAGCACAACTCCCAAAATTTCTCATCAAACCACCGTGATGGCCCATGCCGCGTAGAATTATACCTAATATCAAGTTGGCTTGGTAGTTTAATTATTCTTTGGGTCTCCGGCCCGCAGGGACTGAATCCATACTCCTGGCGAATATTCAAGGGTGATAAAAAGACATCTGATCTGAACGGTAATAATTCCGTGTAAAGGACAAGGATGGCAAGCCTTATTAAGATATAATTTTAAAATAAAATGGACCACGCATGGCTATTGATGGTATGTACAACGTTTTGTCAACCCCGAATACCTATTAGTAGCCAGTACAACCAGGAATTAGCAGCAGTTTGCCTTGGTGCATCTATGTATCGTATCCAGATTTTGAGCTTCCAGTGGATCAGCCGGCCGCTCCGCATCTGCAGTCCGGGGAACCGGTTGCATCTCGCTGAATTCAACGGTAGAGTGCTGTTGAAATTTTGACAAGGACGATTCGTTATACCCTGCGCCGGTCAAGAGGTCTTTTAAATTAAGGAATATCCGCGTTGACTACAAGTTGGGATGATGCGTCAGAAACGTGTATCTCAGAAACACGCCATCACGTACCGCCACGGAGTAGGTGGCGAGCAGCCACCTAAGAAGGGAGAAATCCCCTATCATTAGCCTACTAGTTTCCCATGAATGTAAATATAATGCTTACGCCGTTCCCAGGTACGCGTAGCGGTCACGCACCAAGACGAGGACGAGGTTGACAAGCAGGACACCTGAGGTATTGTTTGTTAAACCGTCACTCAAGTAAATGTCTGGAGATATGCATCCAACACACAAAAGACGATCCCGAAATATATCGCTGTGAACCGGAGAATGAAAATGAGGCTCACGAGGTCCCAGTGATGACGAGACACATCAACGCTCACCTGCATCGCGTAAACACACATGAAGAGTAGGTGTCAGGTTCGGCGTTTGGAACGAAAACAGGTGGCCCATTTTCTTCATCGTCGGCTGACCTTCTGTGCCATCGATAACGTGTGCGATGTCCTTGGCTTTATGGACCACGAGCATGAGGTAGATGCCTATGATAAAGACGTCCTCTATGATTTTTCATGAGACGTAGAGGATTCCGCACCGACGACGACCATGGAGGTGCACCTTGGCAGGGGGAGGTTGTCCTCAGTATTCATATCAACTTGACGTAGCTGGGATGCCTTACCACACTATGCATTTGTGGTGGCTGAAATGAGCCAACGAATCTAAAGCGCAATGGAGACTGGGGCTCACTGGAGACATTGACGTCCGGAATGTATCCTTGCCTCTCATCGCAGGTGAGAATGTCGGTGCTGCCCAACAAGCCCTTGGTGCCTCCCCGGATTGATATGATAGTCGTAGTGAAGCCAATCTAAATAAGGGGGGGGGGGGGGGGGGGGTGGGTGCGTGAAAAATGTGGACACTTCTGTGGTATCAGGAGGTGGGACTCACCACGCTCTCAGCTGCAACGGACGAATAATTCAAGCAGGCGATGCATTGCGGAAGGTCAGTGTTTACCAAAAATAAGAACAGGGTAAACAGAACGACTGCAAGGAAAAGATCACGGCTCTCAGCAGGCGGCCTCACCCGCGATTTGACAAATGCGACACACCGTAACGGCTCCACCCATAGACAGCGTTGATTCGCATCAGAATCATGAACTCCCCAGCCATGATGGAGAACACTTGAGTCAAGCCCAGGTACCAGCGTGATGCATAAGAGCTTGTGCGATCAAGTCAGGAGGCTACCCGCGGTTTGTCGCATAATCTTACTACTGCAAGAAATGAGTGGCACAGTGACAGCACTGAAAGTGTGCGACGCACTGGGAGGTTCGCTTTGCAAGGCTGCGTCGTGTGAGATGCAGGAGTGAGAGAGCATCAAACGAAACCTTACAGCCCAGAAATTCGGATCTATTGGAAGGGGACCCCCTGTACCAATCCTCAAGGTGAAATGCTCTGTCCCAACTGGAAGGTATTAGCATTCCGTAAGAAACTGAGCAGTAACATACCGGCTTCCATGAGGAAGAATCTGAGAAAAGTTCACAAGGACATTCACAGACCCCAAGCCTAACCGAACGAGACTTACCCCAACGCAAAAATTGTGTGGTAGCGGCTGAAGATGAATAGGACTTTGGAAATCGACCAAGACGATCTGGCGTACAGACTCAGGCTTGAATAGAAATACTGCTGCTGGCAGCCTTAGGCACATACCTCCAGACCGATGACAGCTGGCGCATTGGTGTCAATATAATGCACGACACCGCTGGGAGCCAGAACTCACCTCTCGGTCAAAGGTAAGGCACACATCATACACCACCCACATCAGCGCTGCGACTTCCCAGTTTCCATCGTCAGGAAAATTGAAACAATGCAAGGAACTGGACACCTACTCGCACTTCCCTGCACAAAGTTGGGGTTGCCATCGGGAGAGAGGAGGGACATGACCGCACGCGGCCGACGTGCGTCGTGTATTAGCGCAGGAGAGCGGCGAAAGTAGACAGGACATTCTGACCGAGGGATTTAAATATGTGGACAAACAGCCGATGTCATATTTTCAAGGTCGCCGTCGGGAAACTTACATGACCACAAGCGGCGTACATGTACATATTAGCATAGGCGAGCGGCGAGGACAGTCTGACCGAGGGATTTAAATACGTAGACAAACAGCCGATGTCATATTTTCAAGGTCGCCACCTTGGCGACAGGACGAGCGGGAAACTTCTCATTGGTGGGAAATGCCGAATCATGGGAAGACAGTCTCGTGCGGGTATATCGGGCGAACGCATGGAGAAACCCCCATACATACTCGGCATTCAATATGTACAGACGCGTTCCTAACGGGATGAAGGCGCTCGAAGAGACGGTATGTTGAATAAATGCCATCTAGTTTGACAAATATCATGCAACCGCTACTGCCGCCGCCGCCGCCGCCCTCAAATCTTCGCCCCAGACCGCGGCTACTAAACCCCTGTCGAGCCGGCACTTCATCGCTATGGTAGTTCCTACTTGATGGATGCTGTTAATTCGCTAGTCTCGTTTCGAGACGTTAAGGGCAGTGGCTCGCTGCGCGAGCACAGCATGGGGCGGTCCACCGGACCGCTCGGAATGATCCGAGGCAGATTTTGATGAGAATTTTAATTTGACCGTAAAACTTGAGCTGAGTATCACGCTTGCACCAAAAAAATATTCCTCTTCTCTCCGTAGCCTCGAAAATCTCAAACTTGCACTACCTTCATCTATACACATATTCCTTCCCTTTAAGTCGCAAATTCAATGATATTTGAGCTGTGCTTCACTGATGGTGAGCAGTTACTGATCTGTCCTTGATGCCTCCCCCTTCCAATTTGAAGGCCTGAAAAATGACGCCGAGGTAGAATTATATTGCAATCTCTCATAGAATACTTCCCCTTCCAGAGCGCTTTGGGATGGCTGGAGAAGATGCGAGAACACATTCCGTTAGCATGGAAATGATTAGCAGGGTGAAGATTAATTTTCTGTGTCCCACATCAAATATGCGAGGTGTCTTGGTGGGCAATTGATTCATTGGTATTCCATAATAGCCCTGCAATTTTTTTGTGCCCATAGAAGACTGCAGAACTTATGTATGAATTAACTGGTAGACGGGAGAAACTGTGACTACCGTGACTGATGTCTTCGAGCGCAAGTTTCACGGCTAAAGTACACCAGAGTTCAGGCGGTGATCGATGATCCCTGGCCTCTTTTTTCATCAATCATCGATCGCATCAGCGATCGGTCCGACACTGCCGAGCATCTGGAACCGAGATTATTAATTTGCTCCAACAGAGGGATTAGGCACAAGCGAATCCGCGGGCTGAACTTGATGGATATATCTCAGTCTCGAACAGGTCAAAGATGTTGTGCATTAGTGGGGGGTATGTTATTCCTGATGGAGTTACGCCGCATTCATCAAGCACGACATACTTACTTCTTTCTCATCTTACTTCTTAGATCGCATCTTTCATACTTATAGTCGTCTTCACTATTTTCCCTCCTCAGTCCTTACCCTACGGTGACTGAGGAGGTATGTTACTATATTCATTATTTCTTTGTTCACTCACCTCTTGTAGTTCTTTTGTTATTAGGTATATTTAATATGAGTCCTTACCCTACGGTGACTGAGGAGTTCTTTTGTTATTAATTCCATCCGGCACAATTGAACCGGAGGCGCGGACTCCCTCACCAGCACAATGTCTCCCATCCCACAATCCGACTCATGGCCCGCAACTACTACATCAGGTTTCTGACAAATATCTTGTGACTTTTTTTAACTTTTTGAGCTTGTGAGCTTGTCGACAAGCTGACAAGTTAGACAAGCCCAAAGTGAAAAAAAAAACCTTCGCCCAACAGTGGTGAAAAGACATGGTAACCCCTCTCGAAATTTTTTTTTGGGAAATTTTCAGCTTGTCGGAAATTAGGGCAAACTTGTTTACTTGTGACTTGTGAGCTTGTTTGGCTTGTACAATCTCAATCAAGCTCCCACAAGCTCAAACAAGTTTTTTGTAGGAAGTCTGATGTACTTGCCTATTCAAGGATCTTCGACGTCTGCAGAGTGCGCCTTCTCCAGCAGCAGTCTCACCGGTACCAAACTACGCAACCGACTTGCTCCGGAAATCTTCGAAGCATTGCAGCTGCTTAAAAGTGCGTACCGCAATGGTCATATCAGTGCTACAAGAGACGCGGGGAAGCATATGGACGCATTGATTGCAGAGCTGGACAGCCAGAATTTTGGCTTCGCAGATCTGGAGATTGATTCGGATGGTGACAAATTTATCATGTAATTTATGACACCATGTTACTTTCCCCCGCACAGTTTTTTCCCGAAGAAAAGTTCGGTTCAGCGTTTGAACTCTTGTGAACCCCGAACCGAACCCGATTGAACCTGAACCGAAAGTTCAGGTTCAAGTTCAGAAAATTTCCGAACCTGAACTGAAGTTCAAGTTCGGTGTTCAGCAAAAAACACCCTGAACCTGAACCGAACTTGCCCATCACTACTCACGGTCCAAATGCGTTCCTGTGGCGCGATTTGGAGCCAACTCGGTGCTCTTCATAGCGGCTGCCGTAAGACGACCCTGGCGAATTCCGCAATATTGTCTCCAACCCTGGCGTCAATAGGGGTGCTCAATTCTTAGCTTGTGAGCCCGTCCCGTGTATTTATTTGTTCCAAACAAACAGAATTGAAACTCCGCCCGGTGTTCATGCCGTTTCCAGTGCCACACTAGCTCTCAGCAGAGTTCCACAGCTTATAAAACATGAAGATGCTGTAACAGATGTCACGGGCTGAGAATTGAGTACCACTAATGGGCATACTCAGAAGAATTTTTCTGTGAGGCCGTGGCTCATATTTTGCAAGTGTGTGAGGCATGCAGAGATGAGGAGAGACGGCTCGAGTACAGTGAATATATAGTGAATACAAGAATCTATGGATGCCCGGAAGTTCTAATGTCTGTCGTCCCTGCAGGTATTGACTTGCACTGCTGTATGGTGAAACAAGGTACCAATGGGGCCCTTATATCGAGGCTGCTGTCCACCAAGAATGGGTGAAAATGGTTTCCAACTATGGCAATACCTGATGGCGCTGACGAGTGCTGACGGAAGTTTATGAGAGGCGATGCATGCCCGGTGGTGATGCCCGGCGTGGCAGCATGAGGACACGAAAAATTGCTGTGCTACATTAAGCCCGCTTATGAACCTGTGACGGGTACGGTGATGTCTTCGTTGTTGCCGTACTTCCGTGAAATTACGAGACGCCAATCGGGATTCGACAGACGTCGGTATATATTTTTTCGACCCCGAGCTGGCCCCCAGGTTAATTTACCTGACCACCATGGCTATTTTTGAAACTCACCGAATCTCGCTTCCTGGTAGGTAGGTAGGTAGGTAGGTAGGTAGGTAGCATTACACGGCACGGTCCAACTCATGAATGCCGGTTTCCAGGAAGTATCCCAGCATACAGGCACTAAGTAACGTGGAACAACGCAATACTGCGTGGGGCATGGACACCATTCACGACCGCGAATCTCGAACTGGAATTGGCCCACCCACCACTCGAAAAATGGCCGAAACTGACTCCTGGCGCATGATAGCGCTACCTTGCGCTCCGAGGTCCTAGTGGACGCGGATTCCACACCAAAGGGGGCCGATGGATTCCAGGTCCCACTGGCGCTGTCCGGGGCGCGGATGCACGATGCTTACCCAGGAGGATTGGCCGACGCGGATTCCTTGGTGGCCATTTCCTCCGTGCCGGTGCTGCACTCCCAGGCCTACGAGCTCGGCCCAGGCGTCGCACATGGTCAGTGGTACCCTCTGGCGTCCCCCCCATCCAGTTCTGGAGTTTCCGTTGATCCCCCATCGTCCGTGGTCGACGCCTCGTTAGCACGTTTGCCAGCGATCGGGGGAGTCGTGTCCGCTTCCGATACGTCCCGCGCGCGGATCATTTGTGATGGCTTGGCACTATCTATCTTTATTGCGCATATGGGGACTGCGCGTGGTGGTGAACCAGTTCAAGCTGCATAGAATCACGTCCTCAGTTGGCTCCTGGACTTATTTGCATCTTTGTGGTGATGTACACACGCTCCCGTCCCACAATCGGGTCTTTTCCCTCCGTCTATCACTTCGCGGTGCCGGCTGTTCGTACTAACTTGTCAACGGGATCCGGATCGGGACGGCAATTGGCGACCACGAACCATGGAACCGGGACTCAACGTGGCGGGGGTAATGTTAGACGTGATGGTCGTTCGTCACAGAATGCGGACATATAAAATTTTAATGCGTGTGCTCCTTCCCTCGCGTGGTCGAAGGGTGCAAATACGACGAGAAAAATGGTGGACCACGACACTGGGAACGTGTCGACGGCCGATGCTGGCGGATCCGCCTCGGGGTATCGCACTCGCGGTGGGAATGGGAACGGGAACGGCGGCGGGACCTATCGGCGCTCTGGACGTCCGTAATGTCGCTACATTTATGCTCCTGGAGTAGTACTGCATCTGCCAATATGATGTACCGGAACCTCGCCTTCTGGGTTATCGCTGGAGATAGAGTGCTGTTGTTGTCGCTCATCTGCCCTGTTTCTCAGGAGACAGGCGCTTAGTTGAGGTTTGTCTCTTACCTAACCCCCCCATCTTTCCTGTCTATTTTTATTGAAAAAATGTTCCGAGAACAACCCATGATAACCCCGCCTTTTTTTTGTTCGTAATCGTCTCATGCACCAGTCTGCATTCTAACTCCGGATATATTCAATCAAAGTGGCCTTGGATACTGATAACGGAGAAGAACATATTACAGGGGGGGATTAGCACTGGTCACCAGTGTAACGGGCAAGGGACTCCGAAAGGGGAAATGAGCTAGGAATCTCTGGAAAGAAAGAGTGAGAGAAACGACTTGTATCCATCCACAGGCATTTTAAACCTCCATTCAGAGGCTGATTGCGACATAATTGCAGGCTCTTGAACACTATGTATGCTGCACGAAGATGTGATAAGTATTCCTCCCTCTTGCATGTGGTAACTTTGAATATTGTTGTGGACTGTGTAAATGGAGACCCCAATTATAGGGAACCAAAAATGGCGTGAACGGCGCTCGCTCTCCGCCCCCTTTCCCAAGTATGGACTCCATACACCATTCCTATAATTTCTTTCTTACTATTCTTCTCGCAGAATATCCTCCCGAACAAGCCTGTTTCCGATATCGACTCAGCACCTGCACCGGCGCTCGCTAGGCGACACCTGTTCGCCCCACCACCAGCTCCGTGTTTCGCTTCTTTCCGATGTCTTGCAGGACGGCTACTCCACCTGTGGTCCATCACCCATATCACCAGCCACTCCTCGCTCCGCTGTCCTCGGCAAAGATCAGCTGGAGCTCGCTCCGCTCTCCGTCCTTTAGGAGCAGCGCAGAATGTCCCAGCTTGGCTCTTTCCCCGTCGTTTTCGGCCACAATCCCTGGCTCGCGGACGCCCGAGGTGAAATGGGCGACGAAGTTCCCCGCATCCCCCCCTCCCGCTATCCGTACATCAACGAATCCCAAAATGTGCCGCTCTCATCGTGGTAATGCTTCTCCAGCTTCCTTAATATTCGCTGTGCCTTCACCGTCATATCTGTACCAGTGCCACCCGCTGTCTGATCTATCTCTGTACCGTGCACATGCCTACAGTAATTTTCATGCGCATTAGCTCTGTATCAACAATCGTACCATAATCTGTATATCATACATCTCGCCTGCCGACATGGACTGCTGGCAAAGGGCCCATCTTTTGCCCATCTTTGCAGATGACCGATGTTCGTTGGCGCGATTTTAAAATTATCGAGCTTCGGCAAATAGGTCTAAAAGTATGGGTGAGAGCACCTGGGTCTCTGCCTATCGTACATAGTCTATAGATCGGCCGCTCTTCCGCGGCCGCCGCCTTCCATTGCTATTATCCTCCTTCCGCCCACCTGCCTATTACGCTGGTATAGATATGGATACAACAAGAGATAAACCACCAATCCGCGACCACGCACCGCCCGCCGAACTCACAGCCTAATTCATTTGAGTCCCGAAACCTTAATTAAGGAACAAGCGGACTTACCCGATTCCCTGCATAAGCAGTAAGCCGACACTGGAAACGACCTAATCACATGTGATCAGCACTGCATACGAGTGAGGGCGTCGGACATACAAGGGTAGCGATGATGCTCGCAGGGACACCATTCTTCAGGAAGTCGACGTTGGACAAGTATAGTACACCGAGCTCGTCCTCCTGCGTAGCCCTAAAAAGAAAAGAAAATGCCAGCTGGGTGGGGAAAGACAGGTGTACAGAGACCACATACGCAGTCTGGTTAGGGAAACCCGAAACGGGCATGCCCATCCCGGTGGAGCATATTAGCCCCGTTATGAAGATGAGGAGATTCCGGTGGTTCTCGGGCAGATTGGAGCCCACTACCCTCGCAATCGGAACAAGAAGTATGCTGGCGATGGTGTGGCTGATAAACGTCGAGATCACCTGTAGCCGGCGCCTTGAGAATGCGATGGACGGAAAGGCCGACAGCGTGGACGTACCAGAACGACCGGAGATAAGATGAGCACGACATTGTAGAGACTCACGCCGTACAGCAGATCCAGAATGACGGTGTGGAGCACCTCCAAGAGCCCGCTCGAGGCCACACCCTCACCCAGCGCGATTCCGCCCATAGCGAGGAATACGATCGTCCACGCAAACTGCTCGAAGTCGTCCTAAAATAGACACTCCGCCATCAGTCGGGTGCTGAAGCGAAAAGCGCGTATGGCGCGCATGGTACGAACCTTCTTTAAAACACCCGTGGCAAAGAACGCGATGATTGGGATGATGGCGATGATCCCCATGTCGCCGATGTAGTTCTCGATCTCGTGCGCGACGCACCACAGCACGATGGTGACGAGACAGACGAAGGTGACCCACCACTGCTTCAAGGTGAACTTCTCGCGCGTCGGGCGGATGACCCTAATCTCGATGTCACGCCCGCAGTCCGGCGCGCGGGCCGGGCGGTATGAGACGAGAAGCAGGCCCCAGATGAGCAGTATCGAGATGAAGGAGACGGGCAGCGCGACGATGAACCATTGTCCCCAGGATATGGGCGGGTCCATCTCTCTAAGGGCGATGAGGTTCTGCGGCGACGATATCGGAGAGCTCTGCCCGCCTATGTTCGCCGCCAGCGCGATGGCAAGCTGAAGACAGCGTCAGTACGGTATTCAGGGGTGTCTATGAGTGTCGACTCACGATGAGGCAGGGGCCAAAAGACGATTTCGGCGGCAATGTCCGTAGGATGGGCTGGACGCGACAGATATTAGAATGTACAGAGTGTATGGCATGGAACAGCGTACCCGTATCAGCGTAAAGCATAGCGTCGGAGCCGCGACGTTACTGGCGAGTGCATCCTTCAGCAGTCAATCATTGGGGGTAGCCGCAAAGGCGCGTACCTGATCCACATACTGGCGAAACACGACACGCCCATGAAGGCGAGTAAAACCGTACTCGGTCGTGTTCCCGCTAGGCTCAGGACTCGCGTAATGAGCACTCGGTCGATATTGGTCTTGCTGAGGGCGGAGGAGATGGTGAAGCCGCCGATGAGGAGCATGATGGTGGGCGAAAACATCACGGAGAAGATATACCTGCGGGCTGGCAGGTCAGCAGGAGTGGAGACATAGAGGTAGCACGAACGTACTTGGTCGCATCCTTAGGGGACAATGGCGTGCCCTCTGTATTCCGGATGACGGAGAAGCATACTAAGAGCAAAGGGACCATTAACGACGTCACGAATAAGGGTATCGCCTACAGTTGCGGTGAGTGAATAAACGTGAGTGGAACGACATAATCTCACTTCAGTTGCCCATAAGAACGTGCAGAACATGAGCACTGCGAAACACTTGTTGGCCTCCGTCCCTTCAACAGACTGCGTATTGAGCAATGCGACGAATATCACGATGGCAAGGACCATGGCGATCTTCTTGTTAGTCACCCGCATCCGAAGAGGCCCCAGCTTCAGAACCACCCCAGATTTCCCGTTCGTCTCTTCCTCCTCTTTGAGCAGCGACGCTCCAGTGGCACCCACAATGTCGCCGTCGCCCCGCCGCTCGCGCCCGATCATCTGCCGCCAAACAGTATCCCGCTCCCATGCGATGTTTTCGCGCTGATGGAGGCGCAGCTGCTGCTTTGCCATGGATCGGTCGTTCCGCGTGACGCATTTGGCGTACAGCTCGACGAGGCGGCGAACGAGAGCCATGATGGTCGCGCGGGAGGTCGCGGTGAATGGTATTGAGGGCTCGACAGCGGTGTGCAGGTATGTGTCTTTGAGCTGGGGGGCATATTCAGCAGCAATAAGAATATTAGGAACTATTCTTACTTCGCGGTACGTGACCTTGTCATATCTGAGCGGTGCGTTGTTAGAGCGGCGATAGACTGCCAGCACATGGGGGGCTACTCACTTCTTCAGGATTTTGCGGAACCCCGAATAGTTGACCTCGACGTAGGACCTGAGAGATGTGACGGAGATGTAGAGCGTTGTGATGCGGCGCTTGAAGAGTATCCGTGTATCGTAGGCGTAGTTCGACTTGGATGTCCACACGTTCTCGTGCTTCGACGATGTAACACTACTTTGCATAAAGTGATGGCTGAATCTGCCTGCTAGCCGGCCAATGGTCGTCCTGGGGCTGGAGGGCATCTGTGGTTCGGGATGGCCATCGGAGGATGAGGAAGAGATACTGTATCGGTGGGCCTGACGAGGAGATTCTTCAGGGATTCGTGATACTATCATGGCATTAGTCGACAGACAACTGGGGCGAGCGAATAACCTTCCTCGTACCCGATGCGGACAATGTAGTGTAGGTGCCATTCGGTCTCCTCCCTTGCGGGTTGCGCAAGACACTCTCGTCGTCGTCATCGTCGTCATCGTCGTCGTCGTCGTATGGGCCATCCAAGTAATGGTTCCCGGCCAGGCCTGCCTCCTCTTGCTGTCGTACCGACTTCTCGAGCTCGATGACTTCATCTGCTAGTTCTTTCACTTGCGCCTCGTAGAAGGCGCATATTTTTTGCAGCTCCCCGTCCAACAGAGGCACAAATACGGCGTCTGCTCCGGCGCCGCGGTCGACCAGTGAAGTTCGCTCGTTTATTTCAACATCCTGGTACGTGGACTGGTCGTGCTGAGTCTTCTCGACCTGGTAGATATACTTCTTGAGGGAGTCATACGCAATATATTCATCCCACCAGTCCGCGATGGCATTGAATTTGAGGGCAGAGCTGGCAGAAAAGGTGTAAACCCTAAACCGAAACCACGTAAGAAGGGTACCTGAACTTCATGGTAGCTGCTGAGCCTGGCAAAGGCTAACTACTGGGGGTAAAGAGCGAAGAGTAGGACTTGCTGCGAGGTAGATAAAAGGAGAAAGGTCGTCACGAGTAACACTGAGGTCACGGTGTTTAACCACGTGAGAAATGACTCGAAGCTCGGTCCGATATTCCAAGGTGAACAGGACGAGGTAATATTTTGTGCTATTCGAGTGAAGCCAAAACCGAAAGGAATCCAGGTACAGTAGAAAAAATCGAGCTTATATTGTTTATCAAAGCGAACGTGCGTACTTGAAAGTAGCTCAAGCTCTGCTTCACAAGATCGCCCAAAGATGAGCACTAGGTGAAAGGGAGAGCAAATGGATTTCAATTGAATGATAATGAATGTGAATGAACATTTCCCTCACCCGAAAATTCTATTAATGCATAGCTGTCGAAACTTCTTTGTCGAATTATTTTGGGTTAAAGAAGTTTCAAAAGATCGCGGTGGGCCCTAGTTGCGACCTGAAGGCTAGCATTGAATCCAGATGAGTGTAGCAATTGGATTTCTGGCGTTTGCATCGCGCCTGGATGCAGCACTGTGTGGCAGGTGAGAGTACTAGTACTACCTAGCCAGGAGTCTCCAGCGGCCACAGCAGTTGTTGGCTGGCGGACCTGTAACAATCTTGAACGATGGGTAGAACCAGAATTATTGAGGTGAAGGAGTTAAGGAGAACAGCTTGAGGTGTAACTCCAGAGTAACTCGGTAAGTTGGGTAAACACTGGCCAACGCGTGGTTTGTGTGCACCTGTGTGGTCTTGCACATCTCAAATTTCCAACCCCGATGACTCTCGTATAAGGTGGCGTACCGTTCAGGTACGCTCTCTCTGCGTCGTGGCTTAAGCTTGAAAAACGCTGACTCGAACACCAGAGGAACTGCGAGCCTCCGACTTAGCTAGGCTACAGCACATAACCTCTTTGCAGAAAAGGATGTAGACTCGGACATCATTGCGATCATAGTATCCTCAAAGGATACCGACACTCTTCATCTCTCCCACAATCCTCTTCAATCAAGTTCATTCCCGACCAGCACTGCGGCGATCAAAAAATATTACCCCAGGAAAAATGGCCCCGTACTATGAAATTCCATTTCCTGCCTAAATATTACCTTGGAAGAAAATTGAGAAACAACTACATTCCCACAGCTTTGCTTTTGGATTACTTCTTTTAAATTAGGGATCACAACTTCAATTATCTGCTGCATGCACCTTTTGTTGATGTTTACATCTCGGTTGAACTTCACCGTGGTTCAAAAAATGCAGACTTTCTATAATGCTGATGAGAACAGTGATGGCTCGTTTTGCCGATGTCCGTATTCGGTGATCATAGCATCTTTCACCCTCGTTATGCCCTGACAGGCACAGTACACCTTTTCAATGTAATTATGGTGTGCCTGAACCGTCCCGGACATTATACTCTGAGTAGAGCAACTTAAAACAGAATTTATGCTAAGTTCAGCTTTAAATGGCGCCTACAACGGTGGCTGCATTCAAATACTTCTCGAGGAATTGTTCAAAGAGATGATTTAAAAATTATAGTACCATTTTCCTATTTTTCGATGCAGCTACAAGGCCAGAAAGAATTTTCTAAGGTAGCGATAATTGATGGACCTGCCGTGTTTGATGGGAGGATCATACTCGTGATGATGCCAACCATTTGAAGAGATGTAACCATAGTGCGGAGGTTGTAATCACCTTAGACATGTAGTTGTAAGCAAATTTGAGAAGATGTATTCAAAAATGATAAAAAAGTTGTAAGTTGTAAGTAAAAACCCTACATAATTATTGAACAGTATATCGCCCATAGATCTCTCCCGAGAGCCCGATGATAGATCAAATCCCCACTATGGCCTGCAATTTTCTGTGATAGAATGAATTAGTGAATGCGGTGGTGGATGGCAATCGGCGTAGTATCTATCTTGAGCGTCGACATGTTTGCCATTGAATCAAGTGGCCCTTTCAAAGTTGGAGATGCTGGAGGAAAGTGAGGAAACTACGCTTTGTTTAAGTGTCTGTGGAGTCATGTGGTCCGCGCATACACCGTCTCAAAGTGCTTGGAATCATCCTCTTCATAAAATTCTCCATGTCACATCAAACTCACGTGTATAGCCACAAGAATTAATTGTCATAAAAACTCGACCTTGCCAGTACTTTGCCATGGTCAGAATCGTGGTGAGAATCGCCTTGAAAACGGGACGGTCAGAATTCAGGGCGATTCTGAGCGATTATCACACGATTCTGATCAAAATCAATTATGAGAATCGCATCAGAATCGCCGTCAGAATCGCCTGAGAATCGCTGTCAGAATCCTACTCTGACCGTCCCTAATCAAACACGACAACTTTCAATGCCAGGAGAACGGCTCGTTGGATTCTCCTTTTTCGTTGTTAATTAGGGTCCTGTTTTTAATTCCCCAGCCAATTATAAACGGTTTTCAATGTTTCGTTTGTAAACAAGTCACCGAGATGGGCCCGACGGCCTTATTTCCGTGATTTTTCGCCCTAGCCCTTCCGCGTACCCGGTTCAAACCCAGTCCCGAGGGAAAAAAATAAGAATATTCCAACATTGAAGGACTTGGTGCAATTTCTGATCTTGAACCTCATTCTGGCAATTTTCAGCGAGAATAGAGGTCAAATTGGAAGAGTTTTTCGTCACCGAAAACAGCAGAGACCCAAGGACCATGATTTCTGCCGATTCTTAGTTGTCTTCGGGCTATTAAGTCAGGGAAAAAAATTAGCAAATGGTATATCCATACTGCATATCAGCAGATAATTCTCCGTGATGAAGCAGGCATCTCGATGCGGAACTGTGGATACGAGCCCGCAGCAACATGTCAAAGGTATGAAGCTCGGTGAGGGTGGAACAAAATCAAAACAGGCCGCTGAAAGAGATATGGGTGGAAAAAAGGAAGGCACGCACAGAACATGCCAGAAAACGGATGAGGACCTCACGTCAGATTAGAAGAACTTTCCCCGTGCGACATATATAATATATGGCAGGCATAGAAAGAAGGAAGAAGAAGGAAAAAACAGAAAAAAAGATGCATCCGGCGCGCGAGCGGTCGGCGTGTATTCTGTGTGGGCCGAGACGAAGTCTGGAACACTTGGATCCGAAGAAAGAATGAATGACAAATTAAAGCATCAGAGATGAAGAAGAAAAAGGAAAAGAAGAGAAAAAGCGAGGAAAACCTATGAACCAGCGAGATTGAAGCTCGGGAGTGAACTGAAATTGGATTTTAAAGAAGAATGAACGACAAATTAAAGGATCAGAGACGAAGAAGAAAAAGGAACAGAAAAGCGAGGAAAACCAATGAACCAGCGAGATTGAAACTCGGGAGTGAACTGAAATTCGATTTTAAAAAAATGGTTTGGACAAGGGAGCGAGGAGGAAATCAGGATAGGATGGTGAAGCACATATAAACGAGATTGGGGGGACGGTGTTAAATGAGGTAAGGGTGAGCAACAGCGGTAGGAAGGAACGCGGTACGGGGGTTGGGGAGTCGGTGGATAGAATGCCGTGTGCTGGTTGATAGGCATGGGCGTTGGTAGATAGATATAAATAGTACTCAGTAATAGATTTAGAAGAGAGAACAAGAGACGCGATGGATGACTGGAACAAAAAGCAGCTGACGCGTACCCGCCGGATAATAATGGAACGGATGGATGAATTTGACGCACCGTTGGCCGTGTCAGGCGTAATCCTTATCGTCGAGGCGCGCGGACTACACGGACAGGTAACAGAATGTAGCTTTAATTCACGTAAATGAGAGCGGGAAGAACATTGCGAGCTGGTATTCCTCAGGATGCGACGTGACGGTCCACCAATGGGCATCGTCTCCCAGAGACGGACACATTTGACAGACCTAACAGCGCGGGTATGTATCATCAACACTATCCAGCAGGAATGGAGAGAAAATAGCGGGGAAAGACCGAAAGCCCTACCTCATCTCTAGAAACAACCCTGCGTCGACACCAAAGGCCACAGGTGAGATAGGCCTTGTAGGTTCAGCGGTGGAGGGGTGGATCTTGGGCGACGGAGTGCTCGCAGTCGGCACCAGCTGGAACGGCGTAGTGCGAGGGTGAGGGTTACCGACGGGTATACGATGCCGGGATGAAGAGAACGCGGGGGCAAATCCAGTGGCAGAAGTGAAAGGCCGCGACTCGGAGTGATAGCAGCCGCGAGATGCGAATAGACAGACATATATGAATTGATTGGAGCGTGTATTGACGCCTAGTATCCCGTACCGCAAGTACAAGCGTTTCTCTGCACACTCTGGATGTTTCAGACCGTCTATTCGCGAGTTGTGAGTCACGCTGGGCTCTTACGGAGCCACCTCAGGAGGCACTTGAGAGTCGGAGACTGCAGTAGTAGCCGGGATTCGGCGGGCAGCGTGACGATCCGGATGGTCTACGAGCAAATTCGAAGCGTGGAGAGCTTGCCGAGGAGTAGGCGAGTAGGAAAGCGTTGTGATGGTGGGCGATGGGCAGGGTGGTGGGCGCGACGAGCGAGGGGTGAAGGCGGGAAGCGGCACTAGAAGCACTTCGTTCGCGACGGTGTGGCGATGGGTTGGTCGGCCACGATACGCGGATGAATCCGCACGAGGGAGGGGTGACGGCGGTAGGGATATGAGAGCGCGGGCATCGAGGGAGGCGCCGGGTCTGTGTTGCGCCTGCAGCGCGGGCGGCGGGCTGCCCTCGACACCTCGCGGCGGCGGCAGCATGCCGTCCGTAACGGCGTGTCGGGACTGACGTGGTTGGCATGGAATGACAATATGCGCGCAGTGCGGAAGGGTGCGCGAGATGGTGGAGGCGTGAGGCACCGAGACTGCTGCGCTGATGAATCGGCGGGTCGATGTAGAGGGACAGCCCCAGGCCCAGGGTTGGTGGACGCAAAGGCGCCGCATGCAAGGCGCATGTCTCATCTGTCCCGATATCCTGTGAGTGGGTTAGGAGGGGTTATAATTGCGTGGTGGCGTGGAGTGGATGCGTATGGGGGTGGATGAATAAATTGGCGTATCTGTAGACAGTCCTAGTCACCGGTGTATACTACAAGGCGCGAGCTTCTTGTGTTCTGGATAAGCGCTTGTTGGCGATGAGGTAGAATCCAGGGTACAGCGAGATAGAGAGCTCAGGCGGCGGCGGTTGGCCGGAAGAGAGCCTGACGCGTCGCACGTGAGGTGACAAAGAAGCCACAACAGCGCGTACGTACTAGGTTCAAGTAGGATTGCAAGGGCGGCTGCGGTAAATGCTCACAATACACAATAAAAATAGAACTAGCTGGGAAAACCACAATTTTCCCTGGCATGGCCCATCTATGATTCAATCGGTGCCATTTTCCCAAAATGATTGCACCTGGAGATTATTTGTTGGCGAGCGATCGCGAAAAATCTCAGTGCTATCCTGCTACCGACTTTTTGAATGACTTTAGAGCCGCACTTAACTTCGCCTGCATACATTTGCGAACGTAATAAATAAATAAAGGAGGATGAGATCTCTTCCGAGCCGAACGGGTGAGTGAGTCTGTGCAAGGTGAGTTATTGAGAGGAAACACAGGACCACCATGCGATCATGCCTTGAAGGCTTCATTATCAACCTGCCCATATTCGACTGATTATACGAACTCCCTCTGCCCGAAACCCTGCAAACCAATAAAAAAAATCACAGCCCGCAGACAAAAAAAATAAACCACCGATGTGGCTCCTCCGTTTTCTTGGCGCCTTATAAAATCATAACCATATAAGTCATTGGCGCGTCCTAAGTTTCTTGAACTGTAAAATATTACAGACTACATAAGTCATCGGCTTTACAAGTTGAAAGAAATTTAAGAAAAACTCCCATGTATATTCGTCAGCATTGCTCAGGCCCAACTCGAACGAGAGTCCGGCTCCTTACAACACCATCTCAAGCAGGAACTACGTAGCGGAGCCTCTGGATCACACAGCTACCGCGCCATGTTCCCTTTCTTGCACATTGGAGCTTTACGAGTCCTAACTTGTTTGGGATTCGTTCTTGTCAGCCCGTACCCCGCAAAAATTTGTCGCCATTCAGTCCCCACTTTTAATTGAATATCCCCATCCGTTTGCATCCAACCACACATTTTAAAAAGTGGTCAGCAACCATCATCATGCTGAGCGGTGGAGCATCATATATAAATATTTATGCTCGGATTAGCGCACGGGTGCACAATGATTTAGCAATATATTGACGCTTTCAGGATCACCCGCTGGCACTGAGCAGACGGTCAAAAGATAAGAATTGGATTGGCAGAGGACAATCAGTAGAGTGGCGGTGGACAGGCAGCGGATGAGCGGTGGATCATCTGCAGACCAAATTTCAGCACAACTGAAATTCATAGTTTCAATTTACATTGCAGCTGCACCGAATTCAAGCTGAAACTTTAATTTCCCGAGGACTGAAATGAGAACATTCATTTGGGGTAAAGGGCTGTGGCTACACCCAGCATGAGTGAGTACTTATGAGTTTGAAGGGTATTTAAGAATGCTCATTCCACCCACTGAATTTTGATTTTAATTTTTAAAACATGCCGCATCATTGATGGAGTTTGATAGTTGGGGGTGTATTTTTTAATGGAGAATGCAAATAAAAAAGCGTGAAGGGGGAGAAATATTCGAAGCAACAAATTCAAACAAATTCACCATACACCCTCTGTCTCCCCTTCTATTCATTACCCATGTCGCGATCTCGCTCAGGATCTTCATCAAGCTCTGCAACATCATTTCTCCCCAGATTTCCGACGAGAACATTCAGTTTTTCAAGCTGCTGAAGGGGATTTTCATCATCCTTCAAAACTGCTCCCATTCCGCGAAGCTTTGTATCGATTTTAATGATCTCATTGACCTGGGAGGACCGTTCGTAGAGTGGGCGTGCCCTCTGCAATAGGTCGACTGTTTTTCTGGTCACTCTTTGCTGTTCAAATATTGCAGCAATGCGGACCATACAATCTGCGCGGTCACGGTGAATGTCCATGGACGTGAAACTGTCCAATGCAGCCATGAACAGACTGAGTGCAGTGTCATTATCTCCGTCAATCACCAACAGGTCCCCGATGCAACGCAGTGCTTTGGTGGTGGTCACCCTGTTCGTTGTGCTCATCCCAAATGCAAGGGATATCACTGCCCATCTCTCTGTTTCTCGGTAGCTGGACATGCCATGCTGAACATCAGCCAGGAGTAACAGGCAGTAGTCAGTGAGATCTGCATCTTCTTCTTCTTGAGCTGAAGTGAGACATTTCTCGAGGGTCTGTCGAGCTAGTTGGATGTTCCCCTGCCGAAGGTGTATATTGGCAGTAAGTGTATCACAGCACAGAATACCCCTCGGGTATACCACGAAAGTGGTACACTGCATCCGAACAGCATCCAAGTGATGGCTGATGACTCCAACATCAGCCCCCATTTCAATAGCAATAACTGCAAGATTCAAATGGCACATCACTGTGTCTGAAATGGGGGGTCTGCATGAAGAGCGGTACTCCAAAGTCTTAAGCAGCAATCCTTGGGCCTCCTGGTATTCGGTCTTGCTGAGAAGGATGTCTGGCAATCCTTCGTCAATGGAATGTCGTTCCGGGGCCTCTCTGCACAGTTTCTCAGCATGTAGTAAGTTGCCAGTGGCCGCATGACACCAGGATTCGATGTGATTTGCCATTTCTCCTATGTGTTTGTCACCAATGAGTTCGCTGATATGCCGGGCCCTTTGAGAAAGGGTGAGAGCACGTATATGGACACCCGTCATGCATAGTAGCTGGCTTGTCACGAGAAGCAATCTAGAGTGCATGATGCTAGTCTTGTCCTGTGCGATGGAAAGGGCTGATTCAAAGTAGTGGAGTGCTTCTCCAAGACGATTCCGACGGTAATAGAAAAAGCCCAGGCTATAATACCATTGACCTAGAACTTAGTTAGTTTTCTCTTGGCCAACCACTGAAGAAAATATCTCACATTGTGACTCAGACAGTTGCCGCCCATCGAAATAGTGGTTTCCCAACTCAATGCATGCCTCGACATCGATAGCCACAGGCATGATACTGGCCAATCTCAACAATTCACTGAAATATAGGCCATAATTTGTTGTTCCTGGATGCTGCATGACTTGTGGCAAAAGTTCCACCATGAGACCGGAGCCACGCATCTGTGCGAAGTGCATGCAGCTGTTGAAATATATGACACTTTCCAGTGTAACCTCCCACTGGGTTGTGGAATCATCCAGGATTGCATCGGAAAGGACTGTGTGACAATTTCCTGCCATTTTCATGACTTGTGGAAGATTATCTGTTGGACCCCAAAGATTAGTCCCGACACAAAGAAGTGCATGCAGGTGCTGGCGCAGGGGAATCTTCAGGTCCAGTGATGGAGGATGTACTCTCTGGATATATTCCCGAACTGGAACTAGAGATTTGAGGCATTGGTTGTTGTCCACATGTGCCAAAGAGACTTGCATGAGGGTTGACTTGCATGCAAGGACATTTTCAATGGGAAGTCCACTCTGGATGAGATCTGCGTCTGAAAGACCATCTGGCAATATGGAGAGGAGACTCAGGAGCTGCTGTGCTCCATGAGTCATTCGGAGGCTGGAGTATGACAACATTATCGAGATATCCAGACTTGAACGCTGGTCATAGCCATCGGAAAGCAAATGGGTGTTCTCCTCTTTCCAGCGTGAGAGGGTTCTGTCACAGCCTTCATATCCTACAACCGTGGCCATGAGAGTCACAGCCAATGGGAGATTGTCGGTAAGATCCAGCAACTGCTGGACTTTTTCTGGCTCATGATGGTCTTCAGCAATATCCACAAGTATTTGACAAGCTGTAGTATCCGAAAGCGGGATTAATGGACGGAGAAATGGACGGGTCCATCTGATTTTCCCAGGACGTTCAGCTCCCCGCATGGTAATCTGGAAGTGATACAGATATAAAGATTGATCCAATGTAGTACCGGACAACTTACCATCAGTGCAAGGTGAGGCACACCCGCAAGGAGAGAAAGCAGCTCTTCCACCTTAGAGCGGCTGGATATCGGTTCCCAGGTGGTTTCAAAATTGTCCAATACAAGAAGTGATGATTGAGTGGATGAGAAATACTGCAAGATCACCTGAGAGCTCTGGGCACTCTCAAATCCAATGTGCATGGAGATAGCAGCAGCAAGGTCCGTGTGTGTGATACTGGAGTGGCAGGGAACAAAGTATCGCTCAGAATATTTGGCAGTAACATCCGCATGATTGAGTGCTGCCTGGGCCAAACTAGTCTTCCCCATGCCCCCCGGACCGAGGATTGCAATCCGCGGGGAATCTGCCTTGAGGAGGTCAATCACTTCGCTCAGTTCTGACTCGCGGCCATGGAATATTTGTGGGGCCGGCGGTAGCATTGAGATCGACAGTGAACTATGGATTTATGAGTCCCCTATTCATGGTTCTGAAGTGGTGTGTATGTACCTGCCCGTGGTCCTCGAAAGTGCACCGGACACCTGTAAAACAGACATGGTTATTGAGGTGTGCTGTACAGAAGTATCAATTATAGTTACCTCCGATGAAGAATCAGAGTGTGCCATATTTGGGTGGGCCACAATGAAGTCCATCATTTCCTGGTGCATTTGGCTGATATCCTTTCTCATTAGGAAAATTGCAGATGCAGCTGACATGCGAGTTTGGATCTAAAGAGTGTAAGTCATGTCTTGCTTCGGAACCATGGAACTCTGCTCACCCGAAATGTGTCCAACATCTGATCCAGCTCGGCTTTGCAAGCCTTCATTTCATTTCCATTTTCAGTCAAATTGAGCAAGCGCTTGAGTTTTCCCATTCCTTGTTTGGCCTTGAAATAAACATGTATTTTGCGAAGGGTTCTGGAATTCATCATTGGAATTGTGGTGGAAATGGGACCCAACTGCAACGTACTCGACCAACTTAGCAATCTCTGACAGAATTGCAGGAGGAAGAACTCCATTGATTTTTGTGGTCTCATACACCACAATTACAGCCACCAAAATCTCATGGATCTGTTCCATGATTTCTGCAGCTTCATCCTGGCTGGATTTCAGAGTCTGGAGAGATATGATGAACAATACTGGTCAATGATTGGAGCTGAACTGGCCTTGATGACTTCCACAATTGAGAGGGTCATTGTTGCAACCCCGCCCAGGAAGGGAACCGTGGCAGCTGCCGAAATGTTACGGACAGTTGTTGCTGTGTCGATGACAAACTGGAACACATCCTGTATACGAGCTTTAGATGGCATAATGGCAAAAATGACCGCGGACACAACCCACCGGTGTTTTATATAGAGTCTCGGTTCCGAAGATGCCCCTCGAAGCACAGCGTTCCAACGTCCCGAGATGGATCGAATGTGGGTCGGGAGGTAGTGGGTAGGTAGGGGAAATTCCGTCAAAGGATGCTGGAGAAATCACGGTAGCTATGGACGACCGAGTGATTATCACAACTGCGGAATCGAATTACGTAGCTCTGCTGATATGATGGTTCGTGAAAAAAAGGTCCGCAGTTACCAACAGAGATAGAACAAGTGTGGTAAATGTTCATATTTCCCTTGGAGAATGCATAGACCAGGAACATCGGCCAAGCATGTCGACATGGAAGGGAAAAGGTGTGTGCCCGCCACGACTCTGGGGTTGCCAGGACAAGAATAGAAACGATGCGAGCCACTTAACCGCATGCGCCGGTCTAGACAGCGGTTGCTATGCCGCCTAGACGCGCGCGTCGCACTCCGCCTGTCAATGGCGAGACGGCTAGATACAAACTGATTAGAGCGCAGTAAATCGGCGGGAATTATCTGAGGTACGCAATGTAGGGATACAGGGGGATACAGCCAAGACGAAAATTAAGCACGAGGTCTTTTCATCCATCTCCTTCGTGGCGGGTTATCGCCGAACAGTGCATTGCCTGGTATACATCGTTCTTGCCGCGCGGCCGAAATAAAAATCGTACCACGCCGGGAGGGACATTCGGTGCAAAAGTACCACAAAAGCAAAAAAAAAAAAAGCACGAAATCAGGCTAACTTAAAATGAGTACATCTGGTTCGTGGGAAAAGCACCATAATAGAAAACAGAAATCGCGCCGATAACCAAAGAAAAAGATGAAAAAAGGATGTGCTCCTCAGATAAAAAAAATAAAAACAATAGAACCAGAAGAAGCACGTGAACGAAGGAGAATAAGTAGAGTTGTGGAGAGCAGAAAACTCAATATGTCCGGCGCCAGAAACCACGGCTATTGGGATTGTCAGATCCGATGCTCGTGGGATCTGCGATCTATATCCCAAAGACAGCGCGCCTTGCCGGCGATTGCGCGCCCAATTAGAAGAGCGGTGTGAGATAAGAATCAGAGGTGAGACCGCCCATGAGTTATTCATAGGCCTTGATATCCGGAATGCGGAAATATCTGAGGGTACGCAATATCGGGATACAGCCAAGGGACAAAATCACGAGTGGGAAAGCGCGAGGTCCTTTCATACATTGTCCTTTCATACATCGTCGTGGTAGCGGTTTTTACCGCTGCGCAGCACCGCGTCCTTTGGAGGAGCTGCATCGCCTGGTATACGTCATTCGTTGCCGGACGACCCGAAAAAATTATACGCGGAGTGGGGAGGGATAGGCAACGCCAAGTACAAGGGTTTCGACAACAGGAGATTATTGTATTATAATAAGGTACATATGCGCGCAATTTTTAACCTTTTCAATTGATGTCTTTAGTATCCCAGAATGAGTGCCGTGGTAAAAGGAACCGTCCGTATCCAAAGGGAAACCGGAATATTGAACTTCAAGACTGTTCGGTGCAATAAAATCATCTTCTGAAAGACCAGAGAAGATAAACTGAGAATCAGCTCCGGTGTCGAGGATGATCAACGTGGAGGAAGAGTTCACATTGATGAAACCAGCCACGTTGGGCCCTCTGCTGTTGCTCTGCTCTCAGGGTTAATTATTTCTGCAAGTTGATAACAAGCTGGGATTGGTTTATACCTGAAGCATTGAGGTACTCCGGTAAAAGGAATGAATCTGGCAAGGTTCCAATGAATGCGATAAATTTGATGTCTTGGCTGAAGGTTTCCCAAATCTCATCGTAATATTTTACAATTAGAGTGAGAAAATGAAAATGAAGATCATACGAAATGGATACACAACTAGGACATGTAACTTCGTCCAGAAATTCAGCAGAGCTAGATACTTTTTTTTTTTCTTTTTTTGGTGGTACGAAGTTGTCCGAATAGGGAGTATTGTTTCCCGTGTTTGATGTCGCTGGTTAAATTTCTATCTATGCTTAAGCGCTCATTTATTATCTGGAACCAACGATTGTGAACTTCGGGCTTGGTTGCGGGCACACCCTCATTGGAAATAACGCATTCATTACGCAGCTTCCATACAACGATAATACAGATTGAAATATTTTATACAAAATAATAAGTGATTCAAGGGGGCCACTCATTGCGTTCGATGTTGGAAACCGAATAGCTAGGCCAAAAAAAGAACAAGAAATATTCTACATGAGAAGCCAAAATGTAGTGTGTATTGCCCATTTCGAAATGCCCACGTAGATATAGTGTTGAACCATTGAACACGGATATTACGGGTGTAATCACATAACTAATAATTCTCAGATTGAACCATATTAGCATCTGACCAAATCCGGAGAGCGTGAGAACCTAACATGTCTGGAGCGTGAAAACCTGGCGAGGTTGAGTGGGATCAAACACCTGGAGAGTGAGCTGCAAAAAAAAATGCATGAGGACCAACGGTCTCTTGCAACCATTGTGAATACTGACCGGACAAGTATCCGAATATTACTGTATATAATTTAAATAAGAGTGGGAAGGGACGCGCACATTCCTGGTCTTGTTGGTATTCTTCCAGAAAGCAAATTATGCCCGTGACGGCCCACCGGGAATCGTTCCAGTAACGGCTCACTGGCGGGCACCGTGTCCCGCAGAAGGATGCTCTTGACAGGCCTAACAGCGCGGTATCATCAGCACCATCCGACAGGTTCGGAAGGGAGGGAAAAGCGAGGAGAGACCCAACCCAAAGCCCTACCTTGACACACGTCATCGTCTCCAGAAACCACTCCAGTTCAACGACGTGGATTCGTTGACTCAACGTCTTTGAAGACCACCGGTGGGAGATAGGCGTTCAAGCTTCGGCGGTGGAGGGGTCGATTTTGGGGCGACGGAGGGCACACAGTCGGCGTCAGCTGTGAGGTTGTGGGGCCTGGGTCCTGCGAGCCAGCAGGTATATGATGACGGGATAAGGAGAACGCTGATCCACGGCGGGAGAGTACGAAAACGGGGTAAACCCAATATCGGTCGCTGCATCTGCAATTTTCCTAGTGAGAAAGGATATCGGGCAGATGCACCAGGAATTAATAGAATTCGTTGCTGCCTACCTAAGCATTGCACAATCTGACTCTTCATCGGAGGTAACCGTAATTGATACTGCTGTGCAGAACACATCAATAACCGTTTGTGTTTACAGGTGTCTGGCACAGTTTCAGGAACCACGGGCAGGTACATACACCCCACTTCAGAGCTACTTGGCATGTGGCCAACGCTTCGCCTGGCAGTACGAGTCCGATCTTTTTTTTTCTTGTTAAAATGGCGCTGTACAGATATTTTTGTCACTAGAATGTTTGCAAAGAGCTTGGCAGATGAGGCAAGGTGGCGGAAATAAAATCCCCTACTTATCAACCACTGAGCACTTTGGTAAGCTCACACATCCTCCCCGCTCCTTTACTCCTATATTATGACCGGTCATTGAAATCTCTCTGGCTTTGAAAAAAAACAATTGCAGACTGGAGTAATTATGATCTCAAAAAATATCCAGGCTTCCACCCGGACGGAGGTAGTAGATATGTTTAGCAGCACCTCTTTCCTCGATTATGAGTTATTTTAATCATGGAGCCCGATGGTTGAGGAACTGTGAGTCTGTGACCAAGTATTCGGTTTCTTGAATGAGAAAATTTTATCATTATTATTCGAAGTCTGATGACCACACAGTCGGATTTAACGGCCCTGAATTGATATATTTTTCTGAGCCCATCCCTCCTTGTTGAACTCCGTTGAACTGCCCGCTCCCGGACGGCCATCTCTCGGTCCGGATCACCGACGCGCATCATTCTCGGACACCCCTAGCGTGGGATATTCTTCCTTGATTTAGGCCTGCACGAGGCCTGTCGGAGTTCTAACTACGATCAAAAAGGGCTGAATTTCGATGAGATTTTGGCGGGTGGAGAACTGACAAGAACGAATCTAAAAATAAATTTTAGACTCGTAATAAACCAGTGACTCATAAATCCATAGTTCACTGTCGATCTCCATGCTACCACCAGCCCCACACATATTCCATGGCCGTGAGTCTGAACTGAGAGAAGTGGTTGACCTCCTCAAGGCAGATTCCCCACGGATTGCAATCCTTGGTCCAGGGGGGATGGGGAAGACTAGTTTGGCCCAGGCAGCACTCCATCATGTGGACGTCACTGCCAAATATTCTGAGCGATACTTTGTTCCCTGCCACTCCAGTATCACGCCCACCGACCTCGTCTCTGCTATCTCCTTTCACATTGGATTTGAGAGTGCCCAGAGCTCTCAGGTCATCTTGCAGTATTTTTCATCCACTCAGCCAACACTTCTAGTATTGGACAATTTTGAAACCACTTGGGAACCAATCTCCACCCGCTCAAATGTAGAGGAGCTGCTTTCGCTCCTTGCAGGAGTGCCTCACCTAGCACTGATGGTGAGATGTCTAGTACTACACCGGATTAATGTTTATATCTTACTTCCAGATTACTATGCGGGGAGCTGAACGTCCTGGGAAAATCGGATGGATCCGCCCTTTTCCCCGTCCATTAATCCCACTATCGGATGCTGCTGCTTATAAAATACTTGTGGATATTGCTGAAGAATATCATGAGCCAGAAAAAGTCCAACAGCTGCTGGATCTTACCGACAATCTCCCATTGGCTGTGACCCTCATGGCCACGGTTGTAGGATATGAAGGCTGTGACAGAACCCTCTCACGTTGGGAAGAGGAGAACACCCATCTGCTTTCCGATGGCTATGACCAGCGTTCAAGTTTGGATATCTCGATAATGTTGTCATACTCCGGCCTTCGAATGACCCACGGAGCACAGCAGCTCTTGAGGCTCCTCTCAATATTGCCGGATGGTCTTTCAGATGCAGATTTCATCCAGAGTGGACTTCCCATCGAAAATGTCCTTGCATGCAAGTCAACTCTCATCCAAGTGGCCTTGGCACATGTGGACAACAGCCAATGTCTCAAATATTTGGTTCCAGATCGGGAATATATCCAGAGAGTGCATCCTCCATCACTGAACCTGAAGACTCCCCTGCGCCAGCACCTCCATGCACTTCTTTGTGTCGGGACTAATCTTTGGGTTACACCGGATAATCTTTCTCAAGTCATGAAAATGGCAGGGAATTTTCACAGTGTCCTTTCTGATGCAGTCCAGGATGATCCTCCAACCCAGTGGGAGGCTACACTTGAAAGTGTCATACATTTAAACCGATGCATGCGCTTAGCACAGAGCGGCAGTTCAAGCCTCATGGTAGTACTTTGGCCCCAAGTATTGCAGCATCCAGGAACAGCAAATTATGGCCCTTATTTCAGTCAATTGCTGATATCGGCCAGTATCATCCCTGTGCCCGTAGATCTCGATGCATGCATTGAGTTGGGAAACCACCATTTTGATGGAGGGCCACCGTCTGAGTCACAATGTGAGACATTGCTTTTTGGTTGGCAAGGGAAAATTAACTATTCCATAGGTCAGTGGTATTATAGTCTGGGCTATTTCCATATGCGTCGGAATGGTCTTGGAGAAGCACTCCATTGCTTCGAATTGGCACTTTCTCTCGTAGAGGACGAGACCAGCGGTATGCACTCCACTTTGCTTCTCACGACAAGCCAGCTATTATGCTCTACGGGAGTCCATAAGCGCGCTCTCACCCTTGCTCAAAAGGCCCGGTATATCAGCGAACTCATTGGTGACAAACACATAGGGGAAATGGCAATTCGTGTCGAATCCTGGTGTCATGGGGCCACTGGCAATTTACGACATGCCGAGAAACTGTGCAGAGAGGCTCCAGAGCAACATGTCATTGGAGTTCAATTGCCAGGCATCCTTCTCACCAAGACCGAATACCAGGAGGCTAGAGGATTGCTGTTCAAGACTTTGGAGTACCGCTCTTCATGCAGACCCCCCATTTCAGACACAGTGATGTGCCATTTGAATCTTGCAGTTATTGCTATTGAAATGGGGGCTGATGTTGGAGTCATCAACCATCACTTGGATGCCGTTCGGATGCAGTGCACTACGTTTGTGATATACCCGCGGGGTATCCTGTGCTGCGATACACTTACTGCCAATATACACCTTCGACAAGGGAACATTCAAGTGGCTCGACAGACCCTCGACAAATGTCTCACTTCAGCCCAAAAGGAAAAGGATGCAGAAATCACCGAGCATTGCCTGCTACTCCTGGCTGATATTCAGCATGGCTTGTCCAGCTACCAAGAAACAGAGAAATGGGCAATGATATACCTTGCATTTGGGATGACCACAGTGAACAGGGTGACCACCACCAAAGCCCTTCGTTGCATAGGGGACCTGTTGATGATTGATGGGGATAATGATGTTGCACTAAGTTTGTTCATGGCCGCATTGGACAGTTTCACATCCATGGACATCCACCGTGACCGCGCGGATTGCATGGTCCGCATGGCTGCAATATTCGAACAGCGAACAGAGATCGGAAAAACTGTCAACCTATTGCAGCGGGCACGCTCACTCTATGAGCGGTCCTCCCAGGAAAAAGAGATCATCAAAATCGATACAAAACTTCGCGCCATGGCAACAGCTCCGAAGAGCCATGAGACCCGCTTCAGAGACTGGCACAGCTGGATGTCCCTGTCGGAGATCTGGGGTGAACTGAATTTACAGAGCTTGATGAAGATGCTGAACAAGACTGTGACATGGGTGGTAAGGAGAAGGAGAAACAGAGGGTGTTTGCGTGAACTTCATTCATGTGACTTGAGAGGAATCTTGAGTATATTTTGACGTACATATTTGTTCTTCTCGTTGGTTCAAGATACATGAAATGCTGAACCACTACTTTCACTTTTATGGGGTAATACTGTGCCTTAATTATGGTGGCTTTTCATGAATGTACTTAGCTCATTTACCAAAAAAAATGCGCAGGTCCGTATCAATATGAGCAGATCTCTGGACTGCAAAAAAAACTACACAGCTCCATCAATCAGTTTCAAAAAATACACAACTAATGTTGCCGCAACTTGAACTCAAAGTCTCCAAGTCACCTTAAGCCGAGTTAAGTTGAGTCGACTCACTCGACTTGAAGTCACTCAAATTGACTTCAAGTCGGGTTCAAAGTGCTTTCTTTCGTTTTTTGCCAACAAGTACATATGAGGGTCAAACACATCAGACTTTTCACAAAAAAGTTGTGGAGGTTGTTTGGGGTTGTACAAGCCCCAAAAAGCCCAACAAAGCCGACGAGCTGGGAAACCTGGCAACTTGAAAAGTTCGGGGTTATTTTTGACAACTCCAATTTATGTATTTATTTTTGATCATGGGCATGATGGATGATTCTGCATTCCTGACCACTTTTTTTGTAAAAAAACCCAAAAAGTCCAAAAAGTCGACAACCCGACAAGTTTTTCGTGAAACGGCTGATGCGCATTTTATTCATCCGACACTTATAGACCTATTTTTGACATTTCCGACACGTACATTGCTCAAATGATGCTTTGCGACACTTATATAAGGTTGAAAGCAATGAATGTACGAGTTGGGAAAGTGAGGTTTTCCGACACATAAGAGATCTTGCAGTTTTCCGACGCATTTATATAGACAATTCCACTTCTGATACATTCATATTGACCATTTTTTTAAGATATCTGCTTCCACCACCTATTTCGGCCCTCTTGTATCAACATTGTTGACTGGTTCAGCTTGAAAGGACCGAACCAATTGACACCTTTAGCTCTGTTGGCCCTCAGCCGAGGTGATCTTGAGAACTGAACTTCCGTAAAAAAGATCCCCCAGTTCCAGTGTATTACTACCTACTTACCAGCATTTTGGAGTCCAATTTCTCTGCGGCACACGCTTCATTTAGTGTCGTCCTGGTGCTCGTCGGAGCTGGCGTCTCTCCCTACCCTAATCTCTCGTACTGACCGAGCTCGGCTTGGCGATCTTCCTTGTCAGGCCCTGCCTCTTCTAAGTTGTGGCGGCGATGTGCGCTTAGTCCTCGTTGACTTCTAGAATCTGCCGTCAGGGATGTCTACCATTCGCCTAGTCGCCTTTCTTTTTAGGCTCTGGTGTCATATGTGGAACCGTCCCAGGCCCGATTAGGCCTGGCCAGGCCGCATTGGGCCTGCCAGGCCGCTTTAGGCCTGGCTCGCTCCCACATGATGCCGAGGCGTTGCCGGGACCTGATATAGCCTAATATAGCCTAATATTAATAGATACCCTGACCTGTTGTCGTCGTCGCGCGTACATTTCCCTTGTTTTCCCCACATTGCTTGCAAGATAAACATGTCAGGGCCAATTGGGAGACCCAGAGGCAGCAAGAATAAACCTGATCACCAAGCAGGAGGTGCAAGGCCTGGTCTGGGCCTAAACGAAGGGATGTAGGAGAGGCGAGCGGCTCAGGAACTCGGAGTGCCCCTGAAGCTCCGGACTCGCAACCCCGCACACCTCCAGATAATTTCTATGTGGTACACTGTAATTTATACTGAAGTCATCTTTTCATAAGTGTGGAACAGTAAAATAATCAGAGGCAATGGAATTGCGGACTTGTATAATATATTCAGTGAGTTATTTGGCCCTGCTACTGTACTACCCACTTATAAATCCTCTGTAGAGCCTAAACTGAGGTGTGTTTCTGTTATAGAAATTATTGCCAGCCATTCATCTGTATAATTTCAGTCAACAAGCTACTTCTGCGACTGAAAATTCAGCTGGACATGAGAGCAGCACTGAAGGTACATAAATCTCACTCTTGCCGAATCCCTCCATCTGAAACCTGACTAGAAATGGATACTGCCGAAGCTGGTCAATCATAGCTTATTTTCTCTCTCAAAATCTAACTTTGATTGGAAGCTCCATTCCCATTTCTGAGACCAGAGCCACTGGATAGTGACTCGGATGATGAGTCAGAGGCTGACTCCGACTTTGAAGATCTTTTGGATGAGGCTATTCCATCTAAGTCTTTGCCAGATGAAACTCATGTTGACACAGAGGGTGTAATTTCACTCTATCTTGCTGGCCTCAAGACAAAGCTGGTAGCTGAACTGAATAGTGGTGTATGGCCCAAATGCTATGAGCAGGGCTCATTCTGGATTCATCCACCATCCCCCATTTTTTCTCTACAAAAATCCTTCCAGCCTACAGGATTATATTTTCCATCGGTGTTCGTTTGGCTCCCTCACTTGATCAAATTGGGGACCATTCTCACTTGCCCAAACAAAGACTGCCCTCACTATGGAAGCACACACCAGCCACTGGAAATCAAAGGCTGGAATGATAAGCCACTTGCTCGGCGGGTCATTGATATTGTCCGAGTTTATTATGTCATGACAATGCGCATACAGTGCAAGGTGGTGAATAAACTAGGTGACAAGGATGCAGCCGTTCCTGGAACCTCTATGATCCTTTGATCCGTCCCACCACAAGGTTTGGGAAGGTCTTAGGAGAAGCCAAGACTCCTTGCTTTCAAGCAGAGAGCAGTGCCGGCCCAACCACAGTCGGATCCGAGCAACAACACATGTTTCACATGTACTTCCTGATGCAGCCAGAGACAACCCAGGAGTGATCCCAGATGAGGACCTTATCAGTGAATCCATGCCAGATCAGCTGCCTCCTGTAGATACAAACCTTTCAGGAATTCAGGGTGCAGATGATGGCTCCACTCAGATGCAGATCCCGATGGAAGTGGATTTTTTGGACATTGTCTCACATCCCAGCGACCCTCTCCCAGACACCAATTACAGGGGAAGTACTCCCATGCCTTACAACACGCAGCCTTGGCACGGAATTGGGCAGACCCTAGAATTCCAGCCCACTTACTGGCCACAACAAGCGGGATTGGCCAGTGGTTCATCCCAGATGAACTTTGTATCCTACACTGGACCACCCAATCTTGGAAAGAAACAACAGAGGAAGTGTCAGAATTGTGTTCCTGCTGGACAGTCAGGTTACAATTGTCCTGGTGAATCTGGCAGGAAATGGTGTAAATTGTTACCAGTGAGCTCTTCTATTCCACATTTTCAATAGTGCACTTCGGAAATTGTGCAGGAGAACAGCGGAATTTAATTCTTTTTGACAGTAGGATCATGTTTGTTAATTCTTATATATTGATTGAAAAACACCAGAAAGCATGGTGACATGTAAAAAAAAATTCGGGAGAAACAGTAGAATAGTGAGAAGCTAATTAATGGACGGCGGAAATGAGAAAAAAAAGGGAACCGCTACAGGGTTCGAACATGCGACCAGAAGACAAGGCTTACAAAGCTGAAAGAGAAGCTACACACAACCACTTCGCCAATAGGCAACACAAAAACTGGGCACTGCAAAACCTCTACTATCTGAATACAGACTTTTTGAATATTTTTGAATAGAATTTTTTCAGTTCCACATATGACACCAGAGCCTCTTTTTACGGGTAGATACGACAGTTTCGATGCCTTGTCAGCCAAATCACGTGCGAGTACTCGCCACTGGCCACCTGCGACGGCTAACCCCTGCTCTAAGTTCTCTCCCACCGTTACTTTTCTTGTCTGATCTTCCTTCCAACACTCCCAACGTCGAGTCGTGTTATGCCCGACTTCATCCCCAGCACGTTCTCCCTCCCTCCCGAGCCTCGTGTACGCACCACTTCACGTACGTGCACCGGCCTGCTCTTATCCCGCCCCCTAACACCTCCCCGTAGATCCGTACCTCCGGTTTTCGCGATGCGGGCCACGGAGGTACGTACCCTCATATTCGAGTTCTCGATGGGCGCGGGCGGGAAGTGCCGCAGGGTGCGAGGCGGGAGCTAGGAGGGGTGCCGCGCGGCGCTGGGGGATGACGCGCTGGTGGAGGTGGGGAGACCTCACATCCCCGTCACGCTCTCGATGCGTGTGAGGCTGTAAATGACCTTGAGCGAGGGGTGGTCTTGCCGGTGCGTGCAGCACGCAACGATACGCGCGATGTGCGGGAGGCTGCGAACGGCCGACGGGTGAGAGGCGGGGGAGGCAGGCGACCCTGAGGTTCCGACGATCACCTCGCCCCCGATGGCGCTGCGACGATGCACCCGATGAGCGAGGGGCGGAGGAGGCGGGGATGCCTTGCCAGGCTGCAGGTGCACAGAAATTCGTTCGCGATGACGTGGAAATAATGCACGGTAGTTTTATGGCCTGCTGGAGGGGAGGTCGTGCACCCTGCTCTCCGCAACGGGCGTGGAGGAATAATGATGTGGTGGAAGCGGGCGATATACGCGAGGCGGATGACTCGCGGTGCGCGTTGTGGATAGCGATGTGGAGGGACGGCACGTCGGCGAGAGAATGCCTCATATGTGCTGTCTCGCTTTGGTCCCGGTGGCATGCGGAGGACGTGGCATCGGGATGGGCGGATATGGTGCGCCGCCGACGGAGGACGACGCAGAGCGCGGGGGTACACCGTATCTTCCCGAGGAGGCTATTCGGGGGCATGCAGAGAGCAGATAGATGTACGGCGGGACGCAGTCATGGTCTGCGGCTGCGGCCCGCGCGCGATGTGGCGCAACTCTGCGCAGTGCCGCATGTGGGGCGTGGGTACATTGGTTGACTGAAGTCCCTGCCACAGTGCGGCCGAGATGCGGAGCTCGGAGGTTCATTGTCGTCCATCGCTGCAATAGCACTTCGGTGGGCGGACAGTTCGCAATCGCAGCTCAGGTGTCACATCGCGCCATCAACCAAGCAGGGACAAAGTGATGGCTCCGGATGTGAAAATGTCCAGCGGTGTCCACCAATATGCTTTCATGCGGCGGGTTTATAACTCGTACGCAGGACTAATCGACCCGGATCCTCTCCTCAACAACTTCATCGTCGGACAAGCGGGCTCGGGGTGTGTGCGCCGATGTCCCTCCCAACGGGGTGGGGGCTACACATCAGGCTTTTGACAGATTTCTTGTCACTTGTGGGAGCTTGTTTACTTGTCGACAAGCTGCCAAGCTCACAAGTAAACAAGCTCAGGCGTCAATTTAACAGACAAGCTCGCAAGCTCGCAAGCCCAACTCAAATTAAATAAATTATTTTAAAAATTCGTACATATGATGGTCAGCGTAAGGATTAACAAAGTAACGATTGAAAGCATCTAAGGAATAAGAGAAATGGAACTCCTCGGGGAGCGCAGCCGAGCCATAAACGGGGAGAAGGTGCGCCGCACGCGCGATGCAGTCCATCTTGACGATTGCTAAAGACGGCTCTTGGCGCTCGACCTCAGGCTCCACAACCCACATCCCTGTGTCGGGATCGGGTGCCTGTCCCACCGGAACAAGCCAGCGAACTAGCGCGCATCGCTGCTCGAGGTTATTGTAGGTGAAGCTGAAGAACAGGAGCACACGGCCAATGACGAGGCCACGCATTATCGGAGCATCGACGTCGATGAGAACCGTGTCGCGGCGGGCGTAACCATGCCAGTTCGGATTAGAGCGAATGATTTCCTTGTACATGCCGCCAGCGCCGCACAAATCGCTTGGGGCGTAGAAGCGCGCGATGGCGCCGTGCTGGACAGATATCGCCCCAGCAAAAGCGGGATAATCCGCGTCCGCAATGTCGGCACCATCGGGAATAGGACCGTGGACCTCCTCGTACAAGTAGCGGCGGAAAAGGAGAGGGAAACGGGGCTGAGATATATGCGCTGCGAGGGCCAAAATATCCCGCGGATAGCCACGCTCTAGGGAGGAATGAGTAAAATTGTTACTATAAAATAGTGAGGAGACGGTTGGCATGTACGCGAAGTGGCTGCGAGCTCGATAGAGGAGAGGGATTTCGGCCCAGGAACGGCAGTATCCTCGTCCTCATCATCACCAGCTATTGCAGCAGCAGCAATACCTTGCGGCTGGCCACCATCGAGTACCATCGCAGTGTACGAAGAAGTGGTGCCGACCAGCATACCACGAGCCCAGAATGCTCGGAAGCTTGCCGCCATCTTGTCGAGCCGGCAGAGGGTGACGAGCATCTGGGGTAGTGCTTTGAAATGGCTTGAGCGCCGCCAGGGCTCCTTCACAGCCTTAATGTGCTTGGACTCCGTAATAGATGAACAGAGTCCGTTGGGGGAGCCAAAAAGCTTAATCGACCGTATATAGTGGATGAGGGAGTGCTGGCGGGGAAGTGAGATGTCGACACGTACACCCGTTTGGATAAAAATGTCGCGGTAGTGGTGAAAACGGTCAAGAGCATCTTTGATGGTTACGAGGTCGTCGCTTGAGATGCTGTTGCGGCGGACCAAATAACAGAAGTCCATGAAAGCCGCCAGACATTTGACCATGTCAGACAGTAGGTAGCCCGCAACTGCGCCGAGATAGATCTTCCACACATACTCAGCAAAATCACGACGGCCATGGAGATTACACACCTTCATGAGGGCCTTTGAATCGTCGCCCGTCCACTGGTTGAAGTCCCTGCCGTCAGGGAAGCGTCGCAGGCCTGGAAATTCGGGTACAGCAGAGATCCTGCAATTTCGATTTTAGTCATCATCATTATGTCATGCTTCGTCGACGTACCGTCGGTCAATGTCTTGAATAATCTCCAGAGCACGCTTCTCGCCGTGTTCGAGGGTAAGGTACTCGTTGACCCAGGACACCAGATGGTCTTTGAAAGCGCCCTTGATGACCTGGTGCAAAAGGTCGGACGATAATAGCTCGTGGATGTCTGCCCGCGGAAATCCGTGTGTGAAAGGCTAGGAAGAAAGCTTCGTCAAAATGAAGGCGAGGGTGTAGGAAGCATCCTTACCACCACGTCCGACCGAATCCCATAATCATCCCAGAGGGTACCCGGGTCGAAGATCGTGATCAAGAACTCGGTGTTAGCCTGGACACGCAAGCGTGCTCCTTCCCCGTCGAGATTATCGGGATGGGCGTCACATCTGGAAGTTGTCTCAATGCGCGCCGATACCCATATGAAGGGGCAGACGTACTTGGGACACCAGTTTTGGACAACAGCTGCCAGCCACACTTGTTCTGGATAATCTGCAATGTAGGGACCAAGTCCGTATATGACGCGACGGAAGTGCCCATCAGGGCATCGCACGACCTCAGGTACTGTCATCCCTGGCTTTAGAGGTGCGAAAACGAGTGCGAGACACGCATGGTACAATTGTCGGACGAATTTTTGATATTCCGGGGTTTTTCGATGTTTTTTAGAAGCTGCGCAATGTGAGCAAGAGCAAGGAGGGCATGAATAAGGCACGTACTTTTGGGAATGGGGAGAAAGGCAGCGGGAAGAACGGCGTTCCCATGCCCACGCCGCGCGGGATTTGTGAGAACAGACGGAGAGACATAGACCAGGTGATATTCTTGATGGCCCGTTGCGACAGAAACCGTCGTCTTGTCGCTGCCGCCAATGGCGGCCACAAACATGGTGCCATGAGTAGCTTCATCCTCCGCGATGATATTCTGTCCCTTCATGAGTACATAATGAAGTGCAAAAAGAAATACAGACGGCTTGGTTCCACGCCCAATCCCCCGACATCAAATTAGACCAGACACGACGACCAGCCTGATTAAATTGACGGTACGGAACAAGATTGATGTGGTCCTTGAAAGCTGTCGTTGCCAGTTGCTGGTGGATAAGGTGCCGTACGTCGCGAGTACACAGGTCGTAGGTTTGTGTCATCCATTTTGGCGGCGTGGGCGGTCGAGGGCCAGAATAACGGAGTGTATAGGTTTTCCAAGGTGCGTCGCCAATCTGAATAGAGTCTATCGTGGCGTAGAGATCCTGAGCGTTCTTCCAAGGAACCTTCCCGCCATACTTGAGGACCGATGCCGCCCAGAGGTCAAGGCCTTTATTAATATCGTTCTCCGAGCTCTGCGCGTCGACAAAGTGGAATTGTGTAAAATCAAATTCAAGGCGCTCTTCAAACGGTGCCCACGCTTCGGAGTCTTGGCCGTTCTCAGGTGGCGGTGTTGGCGGCGGCGGGCCTGAAAATGGAGGGAGAAAAACCCCATTGACATCGCAGGGTCTTGCTAAGATCGTGTTAGGCAGTCGGGACATTAAAAATCCACACACACCATTCAAATCCGGGTGAAATACGGTCTGAAAGGCATTTTCGTCCTTGCCTTCGCTGGCTGGCGTAAATTGTCGATGTTCTGAGTTATGGTGCTGTGAAAGGCCGCCGCGAGATCGGAAGGTCCTCAGGCATATCAAACACGTCTCTGATTGTCCGTGGGGCATGAGGCACCTTAGCATGGGCCTATGATCTATCAGGCCCCTCCAGTCATAAGCCAGCTGTGATGTATAAACGCCCACAGTTGTAAGGCCATTTTGATATATCAGCTCGGTACTCCCTCAGAAAGACGGCGTGATTACCGTATTTGTTACTGTATCAAGTTGGCGATGTACTCAAGGTCGTCGCCGTCGTGCAGAACGATGAGCTCCATGATTGCAGCTGTTTGTGCTCACATCCGCATTCGGTCAGATCTAAAAATACAAAATACCTAGAACACATCCAAAATAAAATTCGACAGCTAGGAATCTGTATATGCGGCCTTCACGGGGCGTAAGGGTAGTGCCCCAATCACCCCAATCGGCTCCCCCTCTCCATCCTCCCCGCTACTCGTCTCCTCAGCCTCGCTATCCTCCTCGGACTCGGACTCACTAGCCTCGCTGTTGTCGCTCTCCTCCCTCCTCATAGCCGGACCACCCGCGCTACCGCCTGGCGTCACTCCCACCGGCGCCGATGCTTCTGATGGGGTGCGCAGTCGGCCCGCCTTGATCAAGTCCGGTAGATGCACCCACTTCGCTGTAAAGCTGCTTGCCAACGCCGTTTGGAATGCACTCTGCCTCAATGCGTAGGCCGTCTCCCCCTCCAACTGAGCCCCATCCACCAGCCCTTTCCGCCCGATTTGCTGCCTCCACCAGTCCGACCGCCACATCAAGAATTGCACAATCCGCCGCATCTCCTCCTCCAGCAGGTCCACCTCCTCCCTCCACCGCATGCAGCGCGCACGCGCTTTTGCCCACTCAATCCGCAGCGCTGGTGAAAAAATAATTAGTGCAGTTTCTATCACCGATCACCACGGCCCTCACCTTCGTTCATTGCCGGGCTCTCCCCATCCCTCACCACCTGCGCCTCGGCAATCCATATCCACGACACCACGCGCTCCACCTTCGCCGCCAGCCGTGCCCTCTTTGTCCGGCTGCGCTTCTTCGCCGCCCGCACTTTCTTCGAGTTCTTCCCCCCCTTCTGCCTGTCAGGGTCCGCAAATGTGGCGCGCGGAAGACCCCTCACATCCTCCTCCTTCAGCTCCTTCAGCGTCCACGCCCACTCGTTCCTCTTCAGCGCCGCGCCCAAGACCTCCAACGTCGCCCTCGCCACCCGATACACCTTCGCGAGGCGTCGGATCTTGTCGTTGATCGCCTCGAGCTTGTCGTTCATGCGGGTGTTGGCGGCGACTCCACGGGTGCTGGGATCCTTGTACTTGTACAGCTTCGTGCGCACGAGCAACTGGTGGCGCATCTCGTGCAGCGCCTCATGCGCCTGCCCAACACGCATCCGGTACTCATACTCGAGCACGTCGGGTGCACACGGCGTCTCGGTCCCCTTCTTCTGAAGCGCAGATGGCAGCCACAATGCTAGGTCCTGGACCTTCACTCCTTGGATGGGCTGGGTGCGACTCGCCCGCACGCGTGCTGCATCCTCCAAGTCGCGGAGTATCAACACCTGGGGGAAGAACTGGGCCTGAATCTCCATCCAGGTGACGATCTTGCGCCGCAGCTTGCTGGTGCGCTCCACAAGCGCCGTTCGCTGCTTGTCCGTGGGATGCAGGCCAGTCGCTGCTGTCTCCCAGCCCAGTTCTCGTCTGAAATGAGCATGATCAGTTTTATTTTATTTTTTGCGCCGGCAACGACTTACTGTGTTTCCTCGAGCTGCAGCCCCATCGCCAGCAGCTCCATAACGTGCATGTCTGAGCGTACTGCTCCCAGGACTTCGGAGTTCGTCGCCTCCCTTGCTGCCGCCTCCTCAGCCAGCTCCCGCCGCACCTGTGCCAGATGCTCGTTCTTCCTCACCGACTCGAACGGGTTTGGGGACTCTGGATCCCGCTCCCAAGCCTCTGCCATCGCGGTCCACGTCTTCACAGTCTCCCCCTCCACGCCTCCCAACAACTCCTCCATATCTTCCAGCGCGGCCTTCGTCTCCACCATTTCCGGCACCGCGTTCTCCGTCTTCTTTAACATCCTTCCACCTAACTTGCAGTTAGTTATATTCATCGCTCTGTGTACGCTGCGCTTACCGAGTCTGATGATCTTCTTGTGGTTGAGGTCATTAAAGTGGCTGTCCAGCGTGTCGCGTCTCGCCCCCGGTCCCATCTCCTTTGTGCTACCCGCCAACGGCCCCGCATCCGCCCACCCACGTTCTGGCGCCTCGCCATCCGTTTGACCCACGTCCCTCGTGAGATTGAAGGAAAACCGGAGGTTGCAGGCCTCGATGTGTGCGGGCAGGTGGAATTTTGGCACGAGGAAACTGACGAACTTGTCCTCCCCCACGAGCCACATCTCCTCTTTGTACCGTAGCATGCGTTCCCAGATGTGGATGTGCCACTGACAGGCAATGTCGTAGGACACGAAAAACCGGACTAGCTCAGAGCCCTGCACGCTCTTGAGGAACATGTAATCAATATTTATATACCTGCGCCGGTAAATAAGATGAGTAATAGCCCCAGAACAGGTAAAGTAACATACTGCTCCCCAAGCTGCAGATCGCCGACCGCTTGCGGACGTTTCATGTCGTGGCGAGCGCAGTCGACGGCTCCGATTCCGGAGGACGCAGTCCCGCGGGCCTCCCTGTTGGGTTTGTCTACCGCGTCGTGCGACACGCAGGTGCTCCGCTGGATCTCACTTATCAGTAACATTAAAACCTGAGCCGGTCCGAAATCACGTACCTCCTGCGGCTGATCCCAATGCTGCTTCACATGGTCCATGTACGCTTTCACCTCACAAAAAAAAGCCCATCCAGGACCCAGTCCTGGATCCTTCTCCTCACTGGACACATCCTTCCGCTTGAGGCGGAAGTTGGCGTCCATTGCAAGGAACAAGGCATATAAAAATCTTAAGGCTTATCATCAGTATCAGGAAAACAGCGCGAGCATGAACAACGTACCGTTTGTCCTCCCCCACCGTATCCCAACCAGGCGGCAGGTTCTTGTCAGGGTGCGGACAGGCTGGGCAAAGCAGCGCGCACTCGCCAGCCTGCGTATTGAGTATACCGCTGGGGTCGTGTATGCGTCCCGCGCGTTTGAGCATTTGCAGATGCCGCCACTCTTTCGTCATGCGCAGGAACTCATGATATCGATCCTGCAGACAAAGCGTTAGGCGGAATCAGGGGCTTTCGCATGGTACTCACTGGAGGGGGATTGAGACCTGTATTGTCCGCCGCACGCGCCAAGCTGTGATAGAATTCGTATGCTGAGCACTTGGACTCGAAGGACATGAGCTGGAACCCGCGCAAGGTGCCGAAGGTGGCCGCAGTGCGCGGATTCGTTGTTGTGGCGGGATAGAGGCCCGCGCGCAGCAGCTGCATCGTCGGGAGACCGCCGCCACATCCGCAGTAGTCGAGGGCGACCTCCTCCACTCCATGCTCATGGACGACCACGAATGAGTCGCCGCTCGCCGGCTTCGGCGCGTCACACTCTGGTCGCCCAGCCCAATGCCCCAGCTGAATCCGGAGGCCGACCTGCTTTAGAGTTGTGTGGTGGAAGTATGCGCCGTCCCAGTGCTGCGTTGCAAGCTGTCAGATGGCGCTTCATGGCAAACAGAACAATGTACCTCAACCTTATGAAAAGGGAGTTGTCGATGGGAGCTAATGAGACAGCTTTTGCAAAGCATCTCGCCTCCCCCAATGCATGTCTTACAACGATACTCCGCCGCACCCCCACAGTTACGGCCCGCGCAAACCCCAGAACGATGGTCGCCCCGCCCGTCCCAACGGAGAAACTCACGGGCAAACGTGTCCCGGTGGTCGTCCAACCATTGCCGCAGTGGATTGTCCTGGGATCAATATACATTAGCAAGTGGTTCTCAGATTGGCGCTGCCTCAGCCTACCGAGTCCCGAAGATCGCGTCCGCCTTCATTTTCTGCAGAGATGTCATCCTCCCCAGTAAACAAGTCATACACCGGCTTGTTCCCCGCTGTGTTTGACGGTCCAGCACCCTGATTGCGCGTGGGTCTCCTCTCAGAGCGAGCAGTTTTGGAAGGTGAAGCCAGTACGGGGACTATTTTCACCGTATGTCGCACAGCGCCCGTCTTTGCCACATGGGCACTCTCCCGCATTGCCTGACCAGTCCCTCCGCCAGCTTGAGACCTGCTCTGTGTCGGTTCGGGAGGTGCATCGTAGTGGCTGGCCTTTTTTCTTTTGCCCATGAGCCGAGTAAAACCCCAGATAGACAGTCAAAAGGCGACAGAGCTGGTGCAAAAGAGCTGAGCGGTGAGTTCCGAGAGACCCAGAGTCGAGACAGATAGCGAATAGCAGACCGCTTGATTACATGGCTGCTTTGAGATCACGAAACAAAATATGTCACCCGTGTCACAGATATGATCTCAGATCTAATCTCTCAAATCCAAACCACCATGACCAATGCCAACCCATGTACGCAGGTCCCCCACTCTGCGTGTGCTCTACCTACTGACTAAATCCAGGTCGCGCACTTGTTTATTCTCCTACCTCTTTACCACGCATGCGTTTCTCTTATTTTCGCCCGAGTGGAATCGGCAACCTCCACAAAGGCGAGCGCTACCAAAAATTGCATGCGTAAGTATGCTGAAATTGCATGCATAAGTATGCTGAATTATATCTTTCTCTGACCTTTCCTTTGTGCAGATTGTATCAAATGTACGCAGTACATGATTTTGACGGCACTGCGTCGGACAGTGACGACGACGATGACATCCCGGAGCTCATCCCCGCTGATACACCACCTCAATTACTTACTTATTACGACCACTGTCTCTACAACTGCATTACTCTTGTGAAATCCAAGCTCTGAATAATGTGTACCCCAAATATACTATTTGTTCTGACAACTAAATAAATATCTATGCAAATGTTACAGTCGTTCGCGATCATATTTTACCATCTGCCTAAGGCACCATGTCTGCCTGGGGCTCATCTCACGAGCTGCGTCGTTACCCTGAGAAACACTCTGGAGCGCCGGCATGATGTCCCGGATTGGGATGGCGAGAAAATGCCCCCCAATGGCTGTAGTGCCTGCGCACTGAGCGAGCGGTTCGTCGTTTGCGGCTTGGCGCTCTAGAACTGCGCTCCATATATCCTCCATCCTCTGACCTTCGACAAACTCCGTGTCTCGGGAATCTTCGGGGATTGCGACACGACTGGAGGATTAACTTGATAAATTAGCAGCCCCACTTGCCAGGAAGTCGTACACACCTCTCTGGGCCCATGTACACATGACATTCGTCGATGCCGTAGGTACAGATCCTGTAAATTCCACCACTGGATTGTATTGTGTTAATAAGATGGCGCACGTTTCAAAAAAAGTCTTGTACTCATCGTCAGTCACGTAGGCGAACCCCTCGGGTGGATGGTCCAGGGTTACTCGCAGAGCCTTGCCTACCTCTGCGAGCTCGTCGCCAATAGCCTCCCAGCCTTGTGATTCGTCCACACAATGGTCCGTCGCTATGCTTGTCGCCGCATGAGAGGCTACAGAAAGTCAGCAGGTATTTAGTCGCACCAACGAATAAGCACGCACCTAGCGAGGCCTTGCGGCGACTCCTTTTTTCCCGGATTGACGAATCTGACCAGTCGCCAGGTGCCCGAAGATTACCAGTCACACTGGGCTGGCCTGCGAGCGTCTTTAGACATGAGCTTGTATCAAGTTAATAGGCTCACCTCTCAATCGCCTCCTTCGAACCGGTGTCAGGGCGGAGCCTCCAGAGTCTTTTGACATTGTAGAGCAGAACGAACTGTTGCTGGACAGTCCTCTAGAGACCAGGAATATCAGAAGCGTATTTTATTAGATCAAAATCTTCCATATGCAGCACCAGATCTCGATTCTTTTTCACCATCTATCAAAGATCACCCCATATTCGCGCTCTATCTCACGTATAATGAAACGGGGTAGGCCCAGATCAAAGGCGGTCGCTCGGGTGGGGTGTGTACCATTCGGCATGAGCCTCGCATTTATCAGCTGGTCATAGTGTGAAACACCGCAGCAGCCGCAATAATCCAGTGCGACAATATGCCGCGCGTGATAGTCCTTGATTCGAAACACATTGTCGGGCACTGGATTCGGGCAGCATTCCGGAGGTCTATGGCCGAGCTGCAGACGCACATCGAAGCTCTTCAGGCCTCGCGCTAGAAAAAAGGTGCCATTCCAAGTCTGTTGAGCGGTAAATTGTGTGAACAAGTGTCATTGAGATGAAGCAATGCCTCAATTCTATGCAGAATCTTGCGCACACCTTGATGCGTCCGGACAAGGCAGGGCTCACAGAGGTAAGAGTCTCCTAAGCAGGAGTGGTCTCGGCAGCGGTGTATGCCGTTCCGCTGGATGCATAGGGTGCAGCTACGAGGAAAGTTTCCTGCACCGACTTTACGAGGATCCTGGGCAGAGGTTTATTGAAGATAAGCTGAAGAGTCGCGTATTACAGACGTTGTAGCCTGACAGGGGCTCCGAGCCGTCTATCGAGCTGAGAGACTCGCCAGGCATTGAGGAAAGAGCGACCTGTGCGCCTATTTGGAAAGCTTCTGGAACCGTTGTCAAAGTTCATTTGGAGCAAGCGTGAACAACTCACGAAGACGAGGCAGTAATAAAGCAAGATGAAAGAAGCCGGAAGACACTGGCAAACAGAGCCAATCTTGCGCACCGCCTCAATGCGCATTTGAATAGGATAGCTCGTGAAGTTGTTGTGAAGCATAAAATGTATTTCACGGGGTGTATATATAAATAAAATCAGTCTATGCCTAGCTCACAATCGGTCAAGATCTCGCTTGTCTGTCCCTCTGCACCCCAGTTGTGCCATTTGGTGCAGCTCTCCCTTGAGCAAAGCGTGAACGTTCGCAAGGCCTCGAGGTCAGATCGGTTGCGCATGGTGGAGGCGACGATGTGCCTCCGTCCGGAGAACATCATGCTCCGGGAGACCAGCCTCAGGGAGGACAAGCGCGGAACATTGTCCTTCTTCAGTTGCAATGCGACGCCCTTTAGCCCAGCCTGAGAGTGACCAAAGTAAGATGTACCCTCGACATAGCTCACCAGACGACTTACAAGGCGCTGGTTCCAATTCCCCTCTGCTTCATCCAAGGTGAGCTCCTCGAGTGCGAGTAGCCACGGACCCGCCTCGTCCACGGTGATGAAGTGTGAGCATATCATCCGCAGCTTCACAACGGTCGCTGGCAGCCTTGCCAAGCGTTCGAGCGTACGGGTGGCGAGGGGGACAGGAGTGACGAGATGCATGAGAAAGCGCACAGATTTTAATGGGTAGATTCCCATGAATGAGCTTGCTTGGTGAGTTGTAGCCGAAACGTGCTCCAGATTGACAAAGGTGGTGGGGAGGTCGCCCGCCAGTAATAATGAGAAGCATAGATTGTAAGAGTTTTAATATGGAGCTGCGCGCGGACAAACGTATCCCAGCCTCTTGAAAGCGCGTAGCCTGCCGAGAATGACAATAGTTGAAAGCGGATGTCACTGACAATGCGGGCATCCATGTGGACATACTGCTGGACGGCCAGGTGCTGGAGATGGATCATCGCGACCAGAACTTCATTCCACTCTGAGCCCACGATATTGGTTACTGCCCGTGTGACGAAGGGGAAGGTCAGCGAGCATACCTGTGGCCAAAATTCAGCGGTAGAACATAACCCACAAAAAAAAAAGGACCATCTCAGATAAAGCCCGGTTGTTCGCCAGTGTGCTAACAAGAAGAGGGGCAGTGGCCGCTACCTCGATGTGGCGGTAGAGGCTAGTGCGCGTCGCGTTGTGTGTGGTGCTCGAGGCTCGGTTCAATGCAGTAAGAGTGTTGCGGTCCACATGGTGGGAGATTTCCAAATAAACATCGGAGGGCAGCGGCGCCAAGTTGCGCAGACGCGGAGGGCCCCGAGCCATAGCTGGCACCAAGTTGGTGCATGGTGGTATAAGTAGAAAAACTGCGATCAGTGATTGTTGGGATCTATTCGACAAGATCTTTACGTCCATATCGGGCTCGAGACCGCCATGCTACAACGTAAGGGGCTGCTGCTCATGCGCTCATGCGCTCATGCTGGCTCCTCATAATATTTGAAAAAAAATTGATACATTCAACAAGTCGTAAATAAAAAAAACTACTTGTTGTCTGGGGCGGTGCCAAAGACTTTGAGGTGATCCGCTTCCAACTCATCATATTTCGAATACAGGCTCAGAGCCCACTCCCAGCGCGCGCCCGGAACTCCATCATACGCATCGCGAAGCTTGTCTCCTCCCGGGCGGGAAAGGAGCGACTTGGCAGACTGGTACCCGTATGCAGCCCAGCGGAAAAGCGCCGCAGCAGCATACTGGGTCATCGAGTAGCGTTTCTCGCCAGGCTGCAGCGGCGTGTTGCCGTGGTCGATAGGGGCGGATGGGATGAGCAGTGAGGAGCCGGAAGGGAACTCGACAACCAATTGAAATTGCTTCATATAAAAATGCGCGCCCTTGGTCGCATCGAAGTCTCCACCGCAGGTCACCCCACAGAAAGAGTTCACCAAGTTGAGAAAGTCGCGGTGGTTGAATGTCGCGGTGCGAGGGCCGCAGTTGACGGTTGCGGCAGGGAATACAGAATTCCGGAATTTTTTTTCGAGGGTAGGGTCTCGCTCGTACAGGGGACCAAGCGTCTCCACCAGGTAGCGGAAGACTTTTGGCGCGAATGTGGCCAGGCCCTCTAAAATGAAGAGCTTCAGTAGTATAAAAAACTGGCATCAAATTGGACATACTCGATTGAAATCCAAAGACACGTTGAGCGCTTTTGTTGCGCCGGATCCTCCGGATGAGCCGGCGGGCGGGGGGGGAATGTGCGAGCATGCCGGGCTTCTAGTGACAAAGTGAGGTTGCGAATAGGCTGAGGAGTAGCAGGAGCTTACCTGCTGACCGCTCCCCAGTGAAGTGCCGAAGTTAAGGGAGAGAGAGCCGTTGCCGCGGCGCTGGTAGAAGTCTGATTCCTTGAATACGCCCCATTTGATACCATCATCGCGAACGCTCTCCATAAGGGCGGTGACCTCGGCGATCACATCGTCCCAGTCTTCATCCTCGGGCCTCCCCAATAAAATACCGACAATGTAGCCATCGGCATCTACGATAAGCATGGGGTCGCTGCAATGAAGCATTAGCAAAAGGGTAGATATAGATGAATGAGAGCCCCTACCACCCATTCCATTCCACGAGGTCACAGCCCATGGCCTTGACCTCCTCCAGGGTGTACAGCCTCGGCGCTGCCTTTGCACGTGTTCCCTGCCAGCTGCCCCCGCCGGACTTGGGCATGTCCCTAGCATGAAACTTGAGGTGGATAGGCGGCGCCATCCGATGCTTCTGGAAAGCGTTGGCGCGAGGACCGCGGCCGAGGGGAGCCGCCGCTTTACGTTGGCGGCGGGCTTTCTTGCCCTTCTTCTGATGCTCCTTCCACTTGGGTTTGTTGGGCGACGGTGCGTGGTGCGGGGGCTGTTCAGAGGCCTGCGAGGATGGGGATTCCGCACGAGATTCGGCAGCGGTCGAGGACGGTGGGGGGCTTGGGCATCGCGAGCCTGGCGGGGTAGGTGTGCACGAGGTCAGTGGAGAGGGCGGCGCACTGTGAACATCCTCCCAATCCTCCCAGTCTGGAGCTTCCCGAGCCGCTTTCTCGTCGTGGGTGAACGCCATGACATCGGCGGCTGCTAGGGCGTCTTTGAGGAGCTCGGCTATTGTTACTTTGAGCCGTATGATTTGGATAGGTTTCTCGGGAAGTTGGGGGACGTCGTAGAGTGAGAACTCCCTTCCGCTGCGCGTTTGCCGCCCCATTTGGGTCAGCCAACACGAGTTGGGCCTGGAAAACGAGGTAGGTCAGCAGCTATTCCAGATCGGCGCATGAGAAAACCTGTCCGTCACGTCACTCGGCGTGAAAGGACCATGCGTGCCTCCATAGAGCTTTGGTCAGCCCAGCAGAGTGGCACACGCATGGGCCTTTCACGCCGGGCGACGCAGGACAAAAAGCAGGCAGGGGAGTGGGGAATCACTTACCAAGTGGCTTGTGGGCGTGGTGGTGGCACAGAGCAAAGAGGCAGATAAGCTCATGGCGACCGGGAGAAGGAGAGTCACACATGTGACACGCTTGCCAAAAGCTCACATTCCTGATCAGAGACACAAAGGGTCGTCTCGTTCTCGGTGAGAAATGCTCAAAGGTCAAAAGTGAGTAGAGAGAACATCTTACAATTAAAAGCCACTGATGATGTGCATGTTTTTTTCGGCGAGGCTGACCTTCATAAAAACGGCAAAAAATGAAAAACCGTTGCAATGTGCGCTCACAATCGGTGTTGGGCCCTTAAGACATTGGTGGATGATAGATATATTGTCATCAAAGTACATTGGAGACGCATGGTGCTTCTATCTAGCGGTGCGTGCGCATAGTGTACCGAAACACTTTGGACCAATGGAAAAGACCGTTTAGCGGACGCTCACCAGGTGAAAATGGATTTCTACTTCCATGGGTAGTGTTTAATTTTATCCCAGAAACGAGTAAAACAACATACAACCGAGATTATAGGGGATCAAAAATCAGAAACATAATGATACGGGTGAAAAATGAGAACAAAGATTTTACACTACGCCAACGAGGATATAAAAGAGCCCACCTCGTCCAACCAAATCCGTAGATATGTACTTTGAGGCCCTCTTGAGGAACCGCAGTTCGAGGTTCAAAAAGTGTATTTGTGCGGTACAAGTTTGGCACGCAAACAGTCAACAGCAAACACACTTCTCTCTCAACTTCCATGTCCAAGAAGAAGCACTGCTGCAAAAAGAATCCAGATGACACTGGAATATACCACCCGAGGTCAGTGCTTGTGTTTTCCCCCGTAGCGGCGTCATGAACGTCGGATATAAAGGCTCAACCCAGAAGAAAAGGCTTCTGCAGCGCATTACAAGCGGTATGTCGAGTCGTTCGCTTGATTCAAATGCTTTTGATTTCTGAGTGATTCATATACAGAAATATAACTGAACTACGAGAGAAGAAACGTATTCAAGTGGCAGCGCGCCGGTAGCAGCATATGACCGAGATTATAGGGGGTAAAAAATTAGAAACATAATGATACGGGTGAAAAATGAGGACAAAGATTTTACACTACGCCAACGAGGATATAAAAGAGCCCACCTCATCCAACCAAATCCGTGGATATGTACTTTGAGGCCCTCTTGAGGAACCGCAGTTCGAAGTTCAAAAGGTGTGTTTGTGCGGTACAAGTTTGGCACGCAAACAGTCAACAGCAAACACACTTCTCTCTCTCAACTTCTATGTCCAAGAAGAAGAACTGCCGAAAAAAGGATCCAGATGACGCTGGAACATACCACCCGAGGTCAATGCCTGTGTTTTCCCCCGTAGCAGTGTCATGAACGTCGGATATAAAGGCTCAACCCAGAAGAAAAGGCGCTGAACCACCGCAAGGCTTCTGCAGCGCATTACAAGCGGTATGTCGAGTCGTTCGCTTGATTCAAATGCTTTTGATTTTCTGAGTGATTCATATACAGAAATATAACTGAACTACGAGAGAAGAAACGTATTCAAGTGGCAGCGCGCCGGTAGGTGTCCACACTCGTCAGATGCACAAGTGTTGACTTTTCTTCTTTTTTTTTCGGTTTTAAAAGTGCGGCTGCCAAGCTACGCAAGCGCCGTTGGGACCCTCCGAGGCGTAGCAAGGCGGTGGATGAGCTGGTTGCGTCAGACGCAGACACATCTGGTCTGGCGACGGCGCCATTGGAATCAACGAGATCTCAATTCATTTTGGCAGGGTCTTCTTCGGGCGGGGTCCCCAGTTCCATACCCTTCGGTATTCTCGATATGGAGGAGAACCACTCGGAAGGCTCGTCAATGGCTGCCGTCGCGGAATTTTTGGTAACGGACCTTAGTGAGCTTGATCCTCCAGCACCTGAAGAGCGCGCTCTTAACTCCAATTCACCCACCCCGGATGAGCGTATCGCCATAGAAGCTCTTGCCAGTATGGCTCTAATTACACAGCGGCAGGCTCAAAATGACAGCTCCGACTCCGTTTTGTCTCTTGCAGGCATGTTGAGTTCATTTTGGTGAGTGAATTGCAGTTTAATTTCCTATGTACGCTATATATCTGAAATTTCGCGCAGTAATTCTGCCTCTTCAAAAGTCGAACAGCAGGCTCTTGGGGTAGAGGATGCTGCCAGGTGCGCTGTAACAGCACTGAACACGGGACGCTCCGGCGACCCGCCGACCGCATTGGAGGTACAGCGCTGGTTGGAGTCAGGCCGTGATCTTGTGGAGTCTGGGGCCTGGATGTCGGCGAGAGATGCTACACGTGTAGAGGTGTGGTCCAATGGGGTGGATCGGGCATCGCGGTCAGTTGTCCCATGTGCATTTGTGTCTTGCTTCTGATTGATTCTCGGGCAGGGAAGGACCATCGCAATCACAGTTGGAGGCCGCAAAATCTATTCGCGAGGAAAACCGGTTCTATGAGTATCACAAGTACTAGCATCACAGCGATCATTCATGCAAGTAACCTAAACTGCGGCAAATAAAATTAGGGCGGGTTCAGAGAAAAGCGGTGAGGAAGGGGCTTACTGCGCTAGCTTATGTTTGGCATATGACTCCGCGAGTTGGAAAGGAGGCCATGAGCTGCAGGACATGAGATTCAAAGGTGCTAAAATTGAGCAGTTATGCACCAACGTCGCGTGTCATTGAGATCCGGTTGGGAGGATGGATAGGGCCTGAGATTCGCTTGGGAGGCTGGATAGAGCCCGAGATTTCATTGCGTGCTTTTTAGCGTCCTGAAACGGGGCCTGAGAATCAATAGAAGATGATGGCGCGTAAGAGCACGTATTTGCTTCGAAACAACGGCAGCGACGTCCGCATGTCGTGATAGTTGATGCATTTAGGCTTCAAAGCCGTGGGAGGCGTATCTTTGTAGGAGCTCGGTCGCCAATCTGGAGTTGGTTCACACAGGTTGACACGAGTATCACGGTATTGTATTGCAGGTGACAGATATAGTAATGATTGGGATGTGGCGCCTACGAACTAATCTGGACTGATGCGATACGGATAGCGAGCTGCAGGAAAAAAAATTAGGAGCAAAAAAGGGTTGAGAAGAGGGGAAAATCACCGGTCTACTCCTCAACCGGAGTCCATTGCTCGACCTCGCCGCGGTTGTAGGACGCACGGTAGAAGGCAAGGGCCTCCGCTCGCCCGCGCTTCTTCTCGCGGTACTGGTTGGGAACCCCAAGCACCTGGTCATCGCAATCAAGCCTTTTTTTAAAAGGAAAAAGAAAATCAACCCTCCAAAAAAAAAAGGAATGCAGGCATTTGAGACATACGAGCTGGGGTAGAGGCCAGGGCTTCGCCCGCGCAGGACGACATACCAGTGCTGGTGTTCGCCGGTTCCAGGAGGGAACTTGGTGTCGAGGTCGTCGGGAGTCAGCGGGGTACCTGCGACCCAGACCGCATCGGGTGTTTCCTCTGAGGACGGAGTTAGAGAATGATTCGTGAGTGTGGATGATTTAATGCGTACCCTGGAAGGCCGAATCGATAGCGGCTTGGACGATGTCAGGTAGTTCCGCTGAAGGACAGGTGAGTGAGCCAGTGAAAATGGAGCAGCCGAAAGACGTACTTTGGACCTCGATGGCGAGCTTGGTTAGGTCGGCAGCAAGCCGAGACAGGGTAGCGACCTTGGCAACGAAGGCCGCCATCGCTGGGGGGCCAGCGATGGGGGCAGTCGTTTGAGTCATATTCGTGAGCGGGTGGTGGGAAAGGACAAGGCGAGGTTATTGTGATCTCACCTAGATAAATGAGAGATTCGGGGCTGATATGCCGGAGTGTGCGAAGCATGTCAGCAGGTGATAGGACCATCTGATTCAAGTGTGCGTGATGGCGACGCGAGGCAACAGAAAATTGAGAAATCAGAATCTGAGATAAATAAAATCGGTTAGCCATGGGCGAGAAGGGCCGGGGAGCGCAGATGCCTGTGAAATATTGAATCTAAAAAGAGGGGGAGGATCAATGATTTGTGTTTGATATCAAAATGAGAGAGGTAGGCGACGGAACGGCACGATATAGGGACCCCAAAAAAAGGAAACCCACCATCGCAATTATTGGGACCAAAAAAAAAAGGGAACCCATCACGCAATCGGGCGCTGCTCTTTCATTCCTCCACCACTTTGCTCCTCCTTGTACTACAACGCTCTTCAATGGCTCCTCCTGGATGGACAACTGAGGATGAAAGAACCTTCCTGTTCCTGCAGCTGCCCGAGTATATCCAACGCGCAGCCGCCGGCAAACTTGGGCTCTTCTGGGGCTCTGTCTTCGAGGCTTTTCTCCATAAATTCCCCGAGCGTGCCAAGTTGGGACTGCCGAGCGCGACGGAGACCGGCGATGCGGCTCAGTTGACGACAGAGCAGCGCACCGTGCTGGAGAATGCTATAAAAAAGAGGAAGAAGGTTAGTTTGGCGTTCATTTTTGTCGTGTCGTAGATGGATAGCTCATGCGGTCTTTGCGTAGCAAATCGAGACGTGGTTTCGCTATCAGAAGAAGAAAACAAGAAACAACTCGATGGTGGCTGCAGCGACGAATTCTCAAGCGTCGCTTGCGTCTACGCTCTTCACTGCGCCAGTACGCCGCCGGGTTCATAAGGCCATCGAGATATTCCAGAAACGGCATGTTGCTATTATTCGAGGCGCACTGGAAAAGGCGGGGTACGACGAGTTGGATGGAGCCAATATGCCCGAGGCCGCCAGCGGCGGGGACGACACAGCCAATAACACGCATGAGGCTCACGCCAAGCGCATCATGTCGCAGCGCATGCAGCTCCGAGTGCGGGTGGTGAGGGAGCTGTTTGATGCTGCGAGCGCGGAGGAGAAGGCGAGCATTGATGAGGAATTGGAGGAGGAGAAGGAGAAGGCATTGAAAGAAGAGGCAGAGGTGGGAGAGTATAAAAAGACGCCAGCAGCTTTACAAAAGTAAGAGTATGTTGTATTGCAATGATAGGTTCTAATACACGAGGTCCAGATCGATCGACGACTTGACGGGGGCGCTCGGGAAGGTCTTGAACATCGCCGAGAAGGAGTCGGGTTGGGTGGCAATGACAATAATCGGAGGCCCTAATCCTCGCAATGGTGGCGGCTTGAGCGTAAAAGTGTGAGTTTCCAAACTGGGCGATTTGTCACAGCAATTACTCATTCTCGACGGCGACAGTGTTTGTACTGGCGAAACCCCGATAGGCAACGACTTCGAGAGTTTCTTCCCCAACTTCGACACGGTTATCACGGGAGAGTTCTTCAACTTCCTCCGCGCCGTTTTCCGTAAGTTTGGGGTCTTTTTTTTGGGGGCAAATGGTGAAAGCTGACTGTGCTCCCTTAGCTGCTGACGTTCGAGCTGCTCGCGCGTTGCCCACAGGCAGCGGGGGATCCGACGATGTGACGGAGCAAGCTGTGGACCGCGATGCGGCCGAGGTCCTGCACAGTGACCAACCTGGTGAATCCGATTCCTCCCCGAAAACGGCAAATATGGGTAAAAAACCCAAGAAAAAGAAGAAAAAGAAGACGACAGTCTTGGCCCCGGCGACGGTAGAAGCAACTAGCAGTGGTGTGGATGATGCAGCGCTCCTCACGACCTCGATGCACGATACTCGCATGGACTCCGACGACCCCTTCTTGAATCCGAATCCCTTTGCAGGGGTGTCACCTGAATCTTTGGCCATGCTCGACAGGGCTTCCTTACTGGGTGCCGACTGGTCTTGGGCAGAGTACGCAGCTGGACGACCTCCGTGAGTCATCGGCACCCTGGATCTTCCTCCAGCGCTGACGCGGATTTATAGACCGTCGAGCGGTGCATTGCCTGCGTCCGCCTTCTCCCCGGCAGCTACGCCACCCGCGTCGTCGCCTGTAGGGTCATCCGGATCATCGCAGCTGGGGCTGTCCCCGGGTCGGTCCTCCTTCCCGCCATCGCCCTCCCCGGCAGTTACGCCACCCATGTCGTCGCCCGTAGGGTCATCCACGTCAGCGCAGTTGAGGCTGTCCCCGGGTCTGGCTTCCTCCGCGCCATCGCCCCCACCATCGCCCTCCCCGCCACCACGCTCGCTCTCCGGAATGTCCCTTCCCATCTCCGTTCATCGAGGCGGGCTACCGACGCTCTTCGAGGCATTCAAGGCAAAAACTACAGCTCTAAATTCGACTGCTTTCTCTTTCGCAACACCTACTTCTGTGGCACCACCCTGGTCTTTCGCGACGCCTACACCTTATGTGGCACCACCCTGGCCTACAGCCACCTGGTCTCTACCGCCGACCTTTCCCAATGCATCAGCACCTGTGTCGTCAGGGGCGCCGTCACCCCCCACACCTGCGCGTCAACCGACCAGAGCCGCGCAGATGCTCTCGAGCTTCCTTTCGCCGGAGCGCAGAGCTGGAGCCGGCAGCCCAGCGCTGCAAACAACGACTGGGCCTCCTCTACCTGGAGCGGCGGCGCATGTCGGTATTGGCGGCATGTCTGGGCCTGCTCTACCCCAGACGCGTCCAGCAGTGAAGCAGCCCAAGGCAGCGAAACAGCCCCCGGCTACAAAACAGCCCGTCGAGCAGACTATCCGCCCTGTTCCGAGGAGAGGCCGCCCGGCTGCAAAAGCCTTCGGGGACGGAGTGCTCTCAGATGCTACGAATGGGACTGTGGCGAGGGCCGACGGCGCAACCCATTCCACCACCCCAGGTGCGGTAATGGATGTGCCGCCGAGCCAGAACGGGAGCGCAACGAGCCAGGCCGAAGGGGTGACTGTGGGTACCCAGAACGACGCGGCTGAGCCGGCGCCACCTGCGGAGAAAAAAAGGGAAGGGCGGGTACGGCGCGCACCAGTGCGCGCGGATGGGACAGCGGCAGTGGGATGGACGAAGAGGAAGAGCGATGAGATGAACACAGACGCAGAGGGGCCGACGCCGCCGCAGCCTGGCCGCAAAAAGTATGTGGATCAGTTGTGTCTCCGTCTGAGACGTACAACTGACAGATTTTGCAGGCGCAAGACGTCCGCCGCCTGAGAAGTGAGGACTTTTTAGGATTCCAGCTGCTCAACCAGCGGTCCTCCCCCTGCTGCTCAACCAGCCCGTTCCTCAACGTGGACGGTTCCAAGCTCCTTGTGCTGCTCAACCAGCTTTTGTGTAGCTCTCGTAGATATGTTTGTAGTGATACATTTTGATACATTGTGATACATTGGCGGAGCAGCGGTTTGTGATACATTGGGATACATTGGTGGAGCAGCGGGCGTGATATATCAGGAGGCTGATATATCATGATACATCACCAAAGACTCAGAGAAAATTTGTACGAAAAAATTTATAAAGGTGCACTCCTGCAAAAAAAGACTCACAGTGGGGTTCGAACACAAGACCTCACGATAAGACGATCTTATACAAGGGGCAACACAACCACTATTCTAAAGAGAGTTAAAAATTGATTTGAGGCAGTAGTTAAACCAAGCCCAGGCCGTTAAGGTACAATAACTAAAAAAAAATACGGAACATATTCAGCTTACCTGTAGGCGTTAAACGCGAGTGCGGGAGAAAGTAATAAAGAGAAAAGAGGAGGAAGGAAGGCGATGGGGTGGGTGAAGATCATTTGAGGCAGCGAAATATGGAAATTATCCCAAATACGCGGAAAAAGCCGTGTAAAGCCGCAGGGGAGAGGGAAGGATAGCGCCAGGACGGTGCTGAGAGAGAAAGCAGCCAGTTTATGTTGGTTTTCAGAGTGCAAGAGGCGGCGTGGCCCGTGGCCGCGAGAGGAGCAAGCAAGCAGAGGGGAAAAAAAGGTGTGGTGTGCGCAGTGGGGAAAGTAGGTCTGAAATAACAATGGCCAGTGGTTCAGGGGGTTCAGGGCTTACCCTGGAAAATAGGGCAAAGGGGCAGTGGAAGCAGGGCGGGCGGGGAGGCAAAACGTGGCACAAGCTCGAGGATCAATGGTGGGGGACGTGGAGGCAATAATTCCAGATGGAAATGCTAGTATCCAATGTAACTATCGAGGTTGTTTTCGTGGAGGAGCTTGTGGGGCCAGCCGCAGGGCGGAACGGGGGTTTTCGGTTAATAGGGGCGAGAAATGGCGGGGTGGCTAGGAGGCGCAGGGGACCAGATCAGAGGTGTGGGGGTATGATGCGGGCGTAGCATAGAAGGCATCTCTTTATTAAACAGGGGGTGCGAGCGAGCAGCGGCGCCAGGAGAGCATTTTCGGGGCAAATACGGAAGCGAGTGAGGGTGGTCCTAATATATGTCAACAAGGCCCAATGGGGTCTGCCGAAGACAGTTGATGTAGTGATGCGGATGCGGTCTACCGACGAGGGCGGGAGCGCCCTGGCAGCGAGCGCCCGCGCGCCTGAGCGGCTTTTGGCAGCTTTTGACAGCTCTTATAAAGTGATATATCACAACATCCTTGCAGCCATAGGAGTTGATACATCACGACCGCCTTATGATCAGAGGACCTGTGATAGATCATATCCCCACATACGCCTGCATGAGGGTAGAGAGAAGAACGGACTTAGTAGATTTAGATATTATACATGGATAAACAGAGGTCTTGCACGAAAAAACGTCATCCATTTCCGTTTCGCCGCATCCATGTCCTCCCAGCCTTCAAAGGCCAAACCTGCTGCTCGTGGTAGTGCCCGTGGTGGTCGTGGCTCCCGTGGAGGTCGTACTGCTGCTCCGACACGCACTAAACGGACGGCGGACCACCTGGATGCTCCTACCGACGATGAATACACGGAAGCTCCCGCAGCGCCAAAAAAGAAACGTACCGTCGCCCCCCTTCCCCCCCGTGCTCCTTCTGTGCGCAAGACAAATCCACACCCTGGCAAGCCCGACCAGCCGAAGGAGATTCGCAGCTCGGATCAGCTCGACGCCGAGGACGAAGAACTGCAGCAGGAGTATGCAGACGTCGAAGAGTACCGCCAGAGTGGCTATTCTGCTGCTGCCGAGCTCCACGTCGCGCAGGATGCCGACATGGAAGCCGAGGAGCGCGACGCCGTCCTCAGCATCTCAGACCTGCCCGCTGGCACGATTTCTCGAGCGGCTCGTCCTGCGACCTCCGACACGGGTGCTGAAGACGACGAGCAGTTTTTGACCATCACCCAGGAAGACTTTGACCGGCAGGAAGAGTTAGACGGTGAGCCGCCGCGGGTTGAGGACGATGATGCATATGCGTCGGAGGATCCTCATGCTCCCAAGGCCAAAGACAAGAAGGTGAGCAGCTGTTGTCGCTCTAAAACTTGCTGAGACTAACTTGATTGATCCAGAAGCGGCTCGGGAAAGCAGGAAAGCCCAAGAAACTAGTCAAAGGGGAGGCGAGGGCGTCCGTCGAGGAGCAGGTCAAGAAGCAGAAGGCGGCCAGAGAGTTGAAGAAGGAGGGTGCGCTGGCATCCCAGGCTGTCGCCGGGAAGAAGAAAGGCGTCCAAAATAGGAGAGTTATTATTAACGATAACGGCAACACGTGTACTCACTCCTTCTTCTCGACTACAGCGACGCTGCCGCCTCCTCAAGCAAGGCAGGACTCTCACCCCAGTGGCTCAAGGCTGCTGCCGCCGCCGCCGCTGCCAACGATAATCCTAGCCCGCCCACCAGCCCCGTTCTCGGCGGCTTGAACGACGCAGACCTCATCTCGACCAGACCTCAGCCTGCAGTCGTCAAGAAATCCGCAGCTTGCAAGCCTGGTGTCCAGCTTCTCTCTCGGAAACATGAGGTGCATATTCGTCTCCGCTATCTGTACCTATAACTCACTGAGACTACCTCGGTACATCCAGATCCATGCACGGACTAACAATGTACATGTTTAATCATCTGATCCTCTCTCGCACTAACTGATACTACCTCAGTACGTCCACATCGAGGACGACAGCGGGAGCGAGTCAGAAACTCCCATCAAGACCACAAAACGTGCCAAGGCTACCCCCAAGACAACTGTCAAAACCGAGGTGAAGATGCCGGCGCTTGCCCTCCCCAAGTCTCGCAAGGTCAAAACCGAGCAGACCTCGTCTATGGCGACTCTCGTTGGCACCCCCAGCTCCCGTACACCCTCCTCCGACGGCGCCGACGGGATGCCCGTGTTTCTCGCCGCCCAATGGCAAGGTGTCGTCGTGCCCGCTCTTTATCGCGCCCTCAACTGCTCCTCCTCGCCATGCGAGGTTGGCTTGCAGGGTACGACCACGGTTAAGCTGGTTCAGGCCGTAATCAACAAGCTTTACCCTGGCAACACCTACGAAGTCAAGTGGAACGATGCTGTATGCGCTAAAGTAAGTTATTCTCCCTTCGCATATTGTTATAGCTTAACTGTCAATCAGGCCGCCGCTCGTTTGATGGAATACCGGTCGTTCATTGGTACAGCAGGCATGGACACGGTGGCGGCATACATTGCGGAGACGCCGCTGCTCAACACCAATTCTCTTGAGCTCAAGAAGTATGCGCGTTATGCTAACAAACCCGGAGGTCCCGCGCTTTTCAAGGCTCCCCCACCCCCGGACGCTATCCACATCCAGGACCCGAAAGATCCTATTTACGTGGTATGTGTATTCCTTGAGCGCTTTGTATTTTATCTGACATCACATCGTTCGTGCAGAAACCGCGAGGCTTTTTGGAAAGCCCCATGTTCGTCAGCATACTGGCGCCGCTCCTCAAGACGCTCAACGAAGACCGTCCCGTCGGCGCTATGGCATTAGCTGCAGCATCAGTAAGTTGCTCTATCTGTACGTTTTTTTCCATGCTAACGATCCTGCAGCTGGAGCGCGCGTGGAACTCGTACAAAAGCGGTTCCTATGAAAAACCCGGCAAATTCACGAAGGCCGAGGTCGGCGGCGCCGTCGCAGGATACCTCGTGAGCATTAGCAAGCTCAGTGACGCCGCGTGGGACCGGATTATGGGCGCCTGCAACGACGCCGTAGAACAGGTCCAGCTGGACCAGTCGGATGACGAAGATGTCCACCTCGATGGCCACCGCGAGAATCTTTACGTGCCCAGCAGCCCGCTATAGTCGTGTGAGTCCTGATATTCTTTTTGAAGTCTACGTATATGCTCATGATCTGCTAGCTCCTTCGTGTTTGCCCACCGCCCGCTCCTCCCCAAAAAATACGAAAAAATCGCCCCTGGCCTCATCTCTCGCCTTCGCCGGCGTCTGTTCATTCAAAATCTGTCGCGTACGACTTGGTCTACCTACGTACATGTGCTTCTATACAGAAATTGCTATTTTTTTGATTTTTTTACTTGTGTACTTGCGAACTTGTGAGCTTGTCGAAGCTAAAAAAATGCGAGCTTGTCTGAAATCGGACCTGGCTTGTGAGCTTGTGACTTGTGAGCTTGTTGAGCTTGTTTGGGCCCAAACAAGCTCTCACAAGTGCCGACAAGGAATCTGTCAAAAGTCTGATGCATATCCCCGGCGGCTCTTCTTCCCTCAAGATCCCGGACGCGGCGTGGCTAGACGGCGTGTGTGGGCGAACTAGGGAGGCAATGGGTGCGCCTGTAAGGCGGAAACTGCGGGGCTGAATCAACCAGGAAAATGAACCGGCAGCGGAAGAACTCCGGAGCCGTATCAATCGGTGCCATATCAGCTTCAAGGCAGACACTGTGGAGCTGCATCGTTGAGAGCGCATTCCAGCTGTCCGCATTTTCAAATATTCGGAAGGCGACACTTGTGATTGCAAGTGATAGTGAGTGACCATTGAATCCAGTCAATCTTCGTGATATGAGCAACTTGCTTTTGACCGTTGAAGGGCACCTGGTGGAGGGACAGAGAAGGACGCCAGGTAGGTTACACAGATAATTTCTGGCCCAAAATGGTGCAAAAACGCGAAGATTTGTGCTACGACATTGGTGGAATTGCCGATGATTCCCGAGAAATGAACAGTAGAAAAAATGAACTCCTCAGGGCCTATGAACATTTGGACTGATCACTACATCCGAGAATAATTCAACATACCTTACGGCGTGTGTCGGTGTTTCCTACTCCCGGAGTTGATCGAATCCTCGGAGATAAATGGACTAGCGGGACCGTGCCGTGTAATCCTACCTACCTACCTACCTACCGGTCATATAATTGCGTCATGCTTACAATTGTTGGTTAAATTCATTTATTATTAGACGGCGCCGTAGTAGACTAGTAGTATAAAAAGCTTGTATAGTAGCTTCGTTAATATTAGAGCTTATCTACATTCCATCGCCTCAACCTTTGAGCTACATTGGACTTCCCAATACGCTACTCGACCATCTTCACCATCGTCTTTCTAGCCCTCACATCCGCCCTCGGGATGCCACAAAACATTGCTCAGGCAACCCGCGCACCCCATGCCTCCACTGGTTTTCACTGGGTCGATGCGATGTCCAAGAACAGGAAGCCTTTCCGAATTGGATCTCCAGAGGTCGAATCGGAACATTCTTTAAACCAGGGGTCGGAACCTGCTGGCGTTGCAGCACAGTCCACTTTGGAAGCGCGCAGGGACATCTGATACAACGTCGACTGGCCCGTGGGCAACAGCAGCTGGAAGAAAGTCACAAACGTGCCGCAGCTCACGAAGTATGCGCTGTATGAACAGAGTCAACCCAGAATCTTTCAATATACGTTGCGTGTGTACCTCACCAATACGGAGTTTGGTGAGACGTACACATTTGAAGATCAGGAGGGGAATGACTACACGCTTACGGTGTTTCTGGATGGGCAACATGTCGATTTTGATTCGGAGAAACCGAACATCCAACGGGTGAGAACTCATCAGGAGTTTTAAATCAGCCTTGGAAGAACATACCAGGTTAGTTGAACGAGGATAATTGTCACAGAATGCCTGCTTACTACCCTCTTCTTCTCCCCAGGTGGCATACCGATATACCCGACTTGCATTTTTATCATAAATAGTTGCCTCCTTTATCAATTCCTCACCCGCCGCGCTGTACTCCTTGTGCCAACTTTCACCTTTATATTCATGATTTCTGTTCGATTACTCCATTATTCCTTTTGTTCTTACTACACATTTTGCTATATCCTACCTTTCTTGAGACTAGTACGTTGTCAGACTGACTTACATCCATTGCACATTGGTTTTTCATATAATCGAGCAGATATGTTTCCGCATCTGAGAGCGATAGATCTGAGACCTAGAAATTGGAACAACCGAGAGAGGTGATCTGAGACTCCAACTCACTCGTGATGTTTTACATTTCTATGCGCGGCAATTTCCGGTCAAAACCGCGGTGCGGGCGCCAATCGATGAATGTAGTCTGATGTAGTCGAGTCCATCTGAAGACTTCTGCACGTCCAAAGAGGAAGAGGTCCAGAGGAGATTGACAGAAGAGACTTAATTTTCTCGAAATTGAAGACGACCCTTCGTATGGAGATGCTCACAGATCACCACAGCCAACGTCCGGCAATCGGGGATGAGAAAAATGCCGAGGTTAGAAAACGCACCGATGATCTGGGTAATTTCTCGAGCTTCGACGTGAATCGGTCAAAGCTTGAGCACCAAGTAAAGGTCAAGCCAAATCGCACATATGGCACGATATGAAGTTGGGTGAAAATGAATTACAAATTGGCCCTGGAAATTATAAGCATGAAAATAAGGGCTGGGGTTGACCTTGGGCCGAAGAGAGTGGGACCTGATCCATTTGGATTGGCGCTAACGCTGTCGAGTATCCTTCGGCCGGCGCCGACCGGACATGCCTCTTGACCTGATTGTTAGAGAGAGATGAGAGTGCTTGGCTGAACAGCACGAGGGAACATAGCTTTTCGCTCCAGGTGCTTAATAACACGGATACCTGCGAAAGTGACTAGTCACAGCCGGAACAATGAAAATCCACGAGAAGAGTTGATATTGGCTACAAATCGCAGGTTGTAGTCGGGCTCGTTGGAGAAATAGCGAGCCCCGAAAAATATGGGAATGATGGAGGTTGGATGGAGGCGGTCTCCGACATGTTTATGCGAATATCAGCGAGTCCCCACCGCAACGATTATCTGGTTTGAGCAAGAATGATGTACATGGCAATGGTATTTCTGTATGCATCCGCGGCCGAGTGTTGAGACAGTTGAGGAAGGAGCGCAAACGAGAAGTAAGTGGAAATGAGAGACGCGTCTGACTGGTGCAGTGATTTCATCAGGAAAAACCATTTTCTTCAGTAGTCCTGACCACGGATATCAAGCGCTGGTAGCCTTGATAGTCGCCTGCTGCAGATCAGTAGACGTTGATAGCTTTCAGTAGCGAGGTGCCAAGGCATCAGTAGCATACGGTAGCGCATCACCAACGGATCAGTAGCTGCCGACTTTTTATCACCGTGAAAAGACACAGAAAAGTACTGAAAGATTGTCAGGGCAGGTTACTTTGCTTTCAATCTCATTCAGTCGCAAAATAGAGGGATGTGTGTCTCTATTCACCACAGCAGCTATGAAAGAACGAAAATATTCTTATAAGTCCTTTTCAAACTCCGCCGCCACGTGTGTGATGGATTGCGTGCTTGCTTGACGTGACATATGTTGGTTGATCATGATGGGCCTTTTTCATCGCTCTTTCCTTTCCCCCACCATCGCCGCTCAGTGTCTCTGCCCTCAAGCTCTGTCTATCAACTCGTTACCTCCTCTTTCTCTTGTCGGTGGACTTCATACCCTATCGTATCCTTTCCGGCAGCTTTATGACTCTCTGCACAAGTCCTCGCTCTGCACGCAAGATTCTACAAGCCCAAGCCAGCCCGCGGCCCGTGCGCATGTAAGACTCAAAGCCTGAGCCACAATTCGTGCCGCAAGATTTGGAAGTTCTTTGCTTCAAATATGCTCTGTCATCTTGTGTGCACGGCGGCTGTTACATACTTATTGCACACCCCAAATACACCCCTCCCCGTGCATTGTTCGCACTGTTGCCGCCTGTGGCCAATCCATATCACCCTATTAACCTCCCAGTGATGCAGTATCGACGATCAGAGCCTCTTGTCCCGGTGAGTCCCAATGTCTTACCTGATGCATTTACTCATCGATCTATTTCTAACTCAGTGTGTATCATCATCGGACCCACAATCATATGTATGTTTTTCCTCGTGTCCGTTCCAACCTTTTCTGACTCTTTGCTGCAGGCCAATTTCACCGTTGACCACGTCGATTATATTTTTGACGGGGCCGGGGGCGACAGGTTTGGTGTTCACACAGCTTAGAATATGTACTGTAATTGATCAATAAAATCATTTCCGCCCATTATTGTCGTGCGAAGTTACTATGCCTTGATACCAGGGTCTATATGAAGCTACTGTGCACATATAGTGGTGCTACCAGGGGCTACTGAGTCATAGTGCGAGGGCTACCATGGGCTACTGAGCGCTTACCGGTGGGCTACCAGGCACTGTATAATGGGGACTTGTGTACCAGGCTATCACTACTATTGAGCCTACCTAGCCCTACCGAGGAAAGCCCTTTTTTCCTGATGTTGGCAGTCATGTGATGAGCTAATTTTATCTTGATTCCAGATTGGCTTGCACGATGTTCCGTTGAAAGATATAAATCTTGAAAGCGCGTATTACCACTATCAGTGTAATGCGAAGTTTGATGCTGAGATAAACCAAGACACAAAATCCGTTTGTTCTCCATATCACGGATGGGTTTTCGCTTAGATCTTTGGCAAGAATACTGTATCCTTTCGACCAAGTGTTCACATCACGCGTCACAGGCCTTCGTGAACTGAACACTTTTGACGGTCGTGCGTGTCGCAGCACCCAGTGAACACTTACTCTGACGAACCCGCCAGAGCGCAGAAATGTCCCGTGGCTGCAGAAGATAAAGCAAGTGCAGCCCTTTTTTTGTACAAGCGTACGATTATTATTGGATTATTATTGTGCTCGCCATTTATATTTTTTTGGGGGGCCTAGCGGCTTTCATCATGATCAGGTGCGTTCCGGTGCGCTGAGTCTGTAAGATCAGATTATTAGGGCTGATTTGAAATTGAGGCCCATCATCCGCCCTTATCCGCCGCTTGCGCTATTTCGACAAATGAACATTCGGGAAATGTGTCACAGCGACCTCGGCGCTTTGAAAACCTGTTCTAGTGAACACTTCGAACGGGAGAGATGGCGCGTAAACGCGTTAAGATCATTGTCCCGAAAATCACACAAGAAATAGCCGAACTAGAGACAAAACTGGATCTATTGGGCGCGGACCAGGATATCTCCGAGGAAGACAGGAAAATATCTAGTACGCTACTGATAGAAAAACTGGTAGTGCTCCAGAAGAAGAGAAATAATCAGCCGGTACTGGTCTAAGATTAATAAGCCGAGCAAACCGAGAGACATCATCAACAGACTCAATAAGAACTCGGACCCCGAGGGTCCAGTACAGTATGAGACGAATTCGAAGAAGATGGCAACACTTGCGCGCGACTACCACAACAAAATTCAATGAGAGGACGGCCACCCCTGCAGACATTAGAGATGGTATAATTGAAACTGTGCTTGGACGCACCACCAGAAGGACCGCAGCGGAGCAGAACGAATACTCAAGGCTAAACTCACCATCGACGATGTGAAGCTAGCACTGAAAATGTCAGCGAATTACAAAGCACCTGGGCTAGACGGCATAATATATGAACTGTGGAAAACACTTGACGCGAAGTATCAGACCGCGGTGTCGCTGGAGAAGCCGGCGTTCAACATTCTGAATGCGATGCTGAAAGTATACAATCACATAGAGACTCACGGGATGCTCAAAGGAACAGGGTTCTCACAGAGCTGGATGTGTCCGCTCTATAAAAAGAACGACAAATCCGACATCGCGAACTATAGACCTATATCACTGCTGAATACAGACTACAAATTCTTCACGAAAGCACTCACATTGAAGCTGGCAAAAGTCGCGCCCAGCTTAATACACCCGAACCAAGCGGGACTTGTACCAGGCCGCCAAATCCGCGACCAAGTCTGGCTGACGAAACGGATAATTGAGCTCGCAGAAGCTACTGAGAGAAACGGAGTCATTGTGGCACTAGATCAAGAAAAAGCATATGATAAAATCGAGCACGATTACCTCTGGCGTGCACTAGCTAGCTATGGTATCCCTGATGAATTCATAAGTACGATAAAAGCACTGTACAGTGATGCGTTCACTTACGTGATGGTCAACGGTGAAAAAAGTGAGCACCCATTTAAAGTCACCAGAGATGTGAGGCAGGGAGACCCCTTATCATGCCTGCTATTCGACCTTGCCATCGAACCGCTTGCAGAGTCATTACGACAATCGGACCTAAAAGGAATAAAAATAAAAAACAAAAGGGAGAAATTGATCGCTACCTTGTTCGCCGATGACACAATGGTATACTTAGACGTAGATGACGACTTCGGGGTGCTTCTGAAAATTTTAGATGAGTGGTGCATAGCTGCAGGTGCCAAGTTTAATATAAACAAGACAGAAATGATACCAATCGGACACATCGACCATAGAGACAGAGTGCGAGCCTCCCGCTTCGTCAATGGAATAGATGGCACAATGATCCCTGCGCACATAAAGATAGCACCAATAAGAACACCAGGAGCGTGGGTAAGAAACCAAGTCATACAAGTAGATACTTGGGCACGCACCTTGGAAAAGATAGATGAAGCGCTTGACCGCTGGGAACTCGGACATCTGACCATGGAGGGCAGACGCTTGATAGTCCTCATGGTAGTCGGCGGGATGACACAATATATGGCGACAGTCCAAGGAATGCCTAAGGAAGTTGAAAAGAAGCTAGAGAAAAGAGTGAGAAAATTCCTGTGGGCCGAGAAGACCAACGTCACAGCAAACAAAGAAACAAAGAAACGGTATACCCCCCTGCGGAGGTGGGAGGAAAGGATCTCCTGAATATCGTCGCAAGGAACGAAGCGATCGCCGTTACGTGGCTTAAAACGTACCTCAGCTTTGGACTAGACCGGCCATTATGGTGCTTCGTGGCAGACGAAATTCTAGCAACTAAGGCGTCAGGTAGAAATGATAACGTAGCTGAGATGATGAGAATGAACACATACCTCCAATCCTGGAACCCCAAGATATCGGCAGCCTCGGTGGGGAAAGACCTAGCGGGGATGATGAAAGTAGGCCGAAATACGGCCTAGAAATGGACGCGATCGCTGGATCAAGGGAAATCCAGAACTCAATGCCAGTATGGTACCACCGCAAATCATACGGCGACAGGAACCTATACAACCACGGAATAGAAGTTGTAGATTGCCTACAGAATAACCATAGAATTAGACTAGTCCGCGACGCAGTTACGCTGGGTGCAAAGATGGATGCACCAAGACACCAACGGCACAAAAGATACCGATGTGCGATGTGTCGAGTAACGAGAGCTATAAGCGGATGTCAGAACCCGAACGCTTGCTACTCAAAAGCGAGAGACCTACTAAACGCACTTGAGGAGAAGTGGGACCCAAGAGAACCGCAGCCCGAGGACCACGAGGAATACCACGCCCCCGAGGCAGAAGCCGACCAGGAAACGGTCGATTTCGACCCAGGAATAACCACACACGGGACGATCGCGGACACGTTCCGGATATTCACGAGAGGTGCCTATAACCTACATGATGTTGCCCCCGATACCAGACACGCGGACAACGGAGCAGAAGGGATCGTCGTATACACCGATGGATCCGCGACCAACAACGGCAGCGAGGACGTGCAGGGCAGGGCGGGAATCTACTTTGGAGAAGGTGACCCAAGGAACCTCGCCCTCAGAGTCCCCAACGGGCTAGGACCATCCAATAACGTAGGGGAAATGGTGGCGATAAAACAGGCCGTCGAAATGTGCCTCCTTGATACACCACTCGTAATACACAGCGACGCGCGATTCCCGTGTCTCGATAGACGGCCTAACGAAGAACCTTAAGAAAATCAGGGATACTTCACCGTAGCGAACGGAGACCTAATAAAGGCAACCGTCAGCCGACTACGGAAAAGACGCGCAAAAACCTCCTTTACCTGGGTCAAAGGCCACGCTGGAAACGAAGGGAACACAGCAGCAGACGTACTCGCAAACGAAGGCAGCGCGAAAGCCAATGCCACAGATATTAATATCAAGCCAGCCACGGCGCTCCTACCTGGCGCAAAACTACAGGCAATGACACAGTCATTAACCTACAAAATAATACGGAAGGTGAAAATGAACGCACCTACATACAGAAAAATGCTGGACCGAAAGGCAACAAAGAAGAACATGGGCTACGCAACAGCAGCGGCGGCCGACAACGAAGGTGGCGCACCCACAATTGAAAAGATCTGGAAATCCACGGGACACAAGGACATATCGAGAAGCGCCCGATTCTTCTCATGGATTGATACACGACTCCGGGTATAAAGTAGGAAGGCACTGGGAAAAGATCGAGGGACATGAGCATAAGGGAATATGCAGCGTATGTGGAATAACGGAGTCAATGGAGCATATCCTTACCAAGTGCGACGTCCCAGGACAAACAGAGGTCTGGAAACTGGCGAGCGAGCTATGGAGTATGAAAACGGGAGAAGAACTCTCCAAACCGGTAATGGGGCAAATCATGTCATGCGCGGCGATCAAAAAGCGCGACGCGGGTACGACGCGACTTTTCAGAATTCTAGTCTCGGAATCGGCCCATCTCATCTGGAGATTAAGAAATGAAAGAGTGATAAGAGCCAAGGACGCGGCATCTTCACGCGAGATTCACAACCGGTGGTTAAAATCCATCAACAACAGACTAAATCTAGACTGCGCGCTAACGAATGGCGTAAAATATGGCAAGAAAGCCATTAAAAAAGAACTCGTCCAGAAAACATGGAGAAGAGTGCTAAAAAATGAGGAAAACCTCCCTAAAAATTGGACATGGGAGACCGGTGTATTAGTGGGTATCGGAGGAGTCGGCGATGAAGGAAGCTTGATGGTAAGCTGTCAGGCCTACGGAGTCGATGAGACCGGAGCCCCACACAACGGGTACAAGTGCGATTGCGCATTTCCTCGGGTGGTAGATAAATTTCCTCTGGCCGGGTTTTAATTCCAAGGCCGCTCACTAACGGGTTGCAGGCGGACGACTATGTCGGCCTGAATGTCCGGGGTGTCGCCTGCAGATACCCCCGACAAACAGGAAGCAGAAATGCTGTTGCTCAATACCAATTCAACGTTCCACAAAAAAAAAAAAAATAAAGAAAAACACTTCGTGTCACACGTCAAACCCATGAACACTTGGTCGAAAGGATACAGTATTTATTGAAGTCTGGTAAATCTCTCTCTCTTTCCCCTTTCAACAACTTGAAAAACTTGAGAAAACCCATTCTCTCCGGGGACATAATCCATGAGCCGGCAACGATGACAGCTTTCTTGCATTCTCCCATCAACATATTTTTTGCTTTGGTCAACGGTTGGTTTGGTTGTGTTCACTGCGTGCTACTTCTGCTTCGGACTCAAGCATAACATCTCATATCTTCGTCAATGTTGCCGCAAGGCGTTTCGGTCGGCTCTGGCATACCCATCTGCGCGTCAAGTAGGGGCCATTAAAATTCCAGCAAGTTTATTCCTCTCGTTGTATATGTACAGTCGATGTTTCTGCGCTCCCGCTAGCCCCCAAAAACATTCCCTTTGTCTCGAAGATGACATTGATTTCCTCCAATTTGGTTTCGCCGCACGTGTCTTGTTACCCCGAACCACCCACCGCAACGCCTGAAACCCAGTATCACTCATCGTAGTAGCGAAAGATGCAGTGCGATCGGCACGCTTAGTTGGGGCAAGTCTGAAGGCCCAGGTAAGCAGATAATTCTGTCGCCAGTCTTATGTGGGGGGGCACTTACGGCTCCGCAGGAGTTGCACGTCTTGCTGTTACCAGCAGAGGCACCGCATTTGGGGCACGAGTCGCTATGAGTGTCGACGGGAGTGGTGGTGGTGTACATCATGTTTGGAGTGGTGGTGGTGCGTGCGGACGGTATCTGTGTGCGCTTGGTGGGCAGGCTTGGAGTAAAGCTGTGGATGGTGCGGATGTAGGGGTGCGTGAAGGGAGCTCTTATGAGTCTTAAGATAAGAGGGGAATGCAGTCAGCTGCCCCCAAGCTGCCCCGCAGAGTGGTAAATTACCGGGTGTTGCGGTCCTTGATCCGTTACCACTACCATCTCGACCACTGATTTTTGTTAGAAGGAATTCTCAAAAGGAGGTACATTGAAGAAGGGCGTTCCAGTTTATCTGTTCGACAGAACCGTCGACGGCGTTGAGCAAAGCATTCGAGAGCCAAGCATTCGAGAGACCGGTGCCTGAATGATAAGCATCTGCGATATCAGCTGATGAACCTCATGACAGCTTCTCTCCGGAGAAAGTCCTTTTTGTCACGTCGGCGTCTCCCGTTGATGGCGTGAGATTGTCTTTCGCTTCCTCTGCGGTATATATAAACACCATGGAGCTGCTTTATCCCCGCTAAAAATGATTATTCTGCAGCGTTTTGGAGTCCAATTTCTCTGCGGCGCGCGTCGTCCTAGTGCTCGTCGGAGTCCACCTCGCCTACCCCAATCTCTCGTACTGACCGAGCTCGGCTTGGCGACCTTCCTTGTCGGACCCTGGACACAACCTCGTCTATTTTTGCAACGGGCCTCTGCTTTTCTCAGTTCTGGCGATTTCTCGTTGACTTTTAGCATCTGCCGCCAGGAATGTCTACCAGTCGCCTTTCTACGGGTGGATACGACAGTTGCGATGCCTTGTGAGCCACCTGAATCACGTCCGAGTACTCGCCAGCCACCTGCGACGACTAGCCCTTGCTCTAAGTTCTCTCCCATCGTTACCTTCCTCGCTACCTTTCTTGTCCGTTCTTCTCCCAGTGTCGAGTCGTGTTATGCACTTCATTATCTGCGCGTTCCCCCTCCCTCCCGAGCCCCGTGTACGCACCACTTCACGTACGTGCACTGGCCTACCCTTATGCCGCCCTTTAACACCTCCCCGTAGATCCGTACCTCCGGGTATCGCGACGCCGGCCACGGCGGTACGTACCCTTATATTCGAGTTCTCGATGGGCGCGGGCGGTGCCGCAGGGTGCGACGCGGGAGGTGGGGGAGGCGCCGCGCGGCGCTGGGGGATGACGCGCTGGCGGAGGTAGGGAGGCCTCACGTACGCGTCGCGTTCTCGATGCGCGCGAGGCTGTAGATGACCTTGAGCGAGGGGTGGTCTTGCCGGTGCGTGCAGTACGTCGTGCGCGATGGCGTTGCAACGATGCGCGCGATGTGCGGGAGGCTGCGGACGGCCGACGAGTGAGGCGGGCGGCCCTGCGACGGGCGCAGGCGAGCACCGCGTCGTCCACGATGGCGTTGCGACGATGTATGCTATGGGGAGGGCGGTGGGCCACGATGCGTGGATGGCCGATGAGCGCTGAGCGCTGAGCGGAGGTGCCGCGCATCACGTCGCCCCCGATGGTGTTGCGATGCGGAGAGCGGTGGGGCGATCGCCGCGATGCACCCGATGAGCGAGGGGCGGAGGAGGCGGGAAGGCCTTTCCAGGCCGCAGGCGCGCAGCAAGTCGTTCGTGGCGATGATGCACAGTTTTATGGCCTGCTGGAGGGGAGGTCGTGCACCCTACTCTCCGCGACGGGCGATATACGCGGGGTGGATGACTTGCCGTGCGCGTTGTTGATGGCGATGTGGAGGTCGGCGAGGGCATGCCTCATGCGCTGCCCCGGTGGCATGCGGAGGACGTGGCGTCAGGATGGGCGGATGTGATGCGCCGCCGACGGAGGACGACACAGAGCGCGGGGGTACACCCGAGGAGGCTATTCAGGGGCACGCAGTGGGCGGATGCATGTACGGCGGGATTATGGTCCACGGCTGCAGCCCGCGCGCAATGTGGCGCAGCTCGGTACATCGGTTGGCTGAAGTCCCCGCCACAGCGCAGCCGAGATGCGGAGGTCGGACGGCTGCGTGGGCTCGATGTCGTCCATCGGTCCAATAGCACTGCTGTGGGCGGGACAGGGTTCGCAATAAATGATTCGAAAATTCTGGTCAAAAACGCAGCTCACGTGTCGCATCGCGCTCGAGCCATCAACCAAGCAGGGACAAAAGTGATGGCGCCGGATGTTGAAATAGGATCAGAGCGAGTCCATTCACTTGCCCCGCCAGCACATCTCCACCAACATGTACAAGATATAGATTGAGGCTTGTAATTGGCTGCAGTAGTTGCAAAAAACGAAGCGGTAACTGGTTTGGGACACATGAAAAATGTCATGACCGCCGAATACGGACATCGGCAGAATGCGCCATCAGTATTCGCATCAATTTCATTGAAACTCCGCAATTTTTTGAACCACGGTGAACTCCCATGGAGAAGCAAACATCCTTGAGGAGTTGTAGGCAGCAGGTAAACCGAGTTGCTTCAATCAGAAGATGTAATTCAAAACCAAAGCTGTGTGCAGGTTGCCCGGATGTAGTTCAAAACCCTGTAAACAGCTGGGGTTGTGGGCCAAATAATTATTGGACAGTATATGTGCCATAGTGATATGGCAGCATTCAATCAGTATACATATCTCCCCCCCCTTTCAATATCCTGTGCCAAAATTTTACTCTTGTTCTCTTCGCTCCATCTTCAAGCTTGGAAACAATTTCTCCAGATTAAATATCATGTCTCGACATGGATCTGCCCACATATCTTGGGAATATTGTTCAAGACCACTCACTATGACACCGTATCATGGGAATTGAGGGCAAAACAAGCACCCTAAGGCTTAGATTAATAAGGCCATTGGAAGTGGTGCTCAACATATTACGCACAGATGTGAAATTTTGCCCAATTGCGAAGATAACTCACGTCAAAGTTGGGATGTTACATTTCATACATCCACCAGGTCCTCAATGTTCTTAGTCGCCTCATCTTCATCCTGCTGCTGCACAAAAAGGGCATAGGTGCTCTCCTAGCCATGTTCAGCGATCTATCCTCCTCGTTGGATACATCTGGTCGTATTTGCTCCAACTTTTATTCTCCTACCAACCCATTTTGCATATGCTACTCTGAATACCTCAATTGAGGTCGAGTACGGTGGAAGATTTGTTCCTGGTGGCCGTTTCAGGCTACGGTTGGCCCAGCCGCGTGCATGGGGACTTCGGCAACGGGAATAATAGTGTAGATAAGCAGATGATCCAGAAACGTGGGCGAAGTCACCGAGGCTATATTTGCGGATGGTGTGTGGGCCAATAATAGTCATTGGAACTCAACTCATGGTTCATATTCAGCTCAATGCAGAAGATCAGGATGGAGCGTGGGTGGCAAGATGTCTGCAAAGATACTCTCCAGTTCCTCCACGAGATATTCACGCACCTCGAGGAGGAAGGACTCCTCGAAATGGAATCAGGAATTCACTGTGTATGTCTCTTCATTGTCTTTCAGCCTCGTATCCAGGATTCCTTGAACAAAACTCTGTCTTCCTGGAATCTGCACAAGGTTCACACCACTGAAAACAAATCCCCCCACGCCATTTATAGCTGAGCCGAGAAAAAGGCATTAATCATGGCTATTGGACTGGTGATCGGGGGAAAACATACAAACAGCGACAGCTCCCCAATATGTGTCAGTATATGGCTGTTCGCATCATTCCGAGTACACTATTATCTTTGGACATCTTTGATACTTGATCTATGTATATCTATCAGTTGTTAGCCACAATTCATCGATTATCCTCTTCCCCACATCGTTTGTGCCCTCTCTGTGCTCCTGCACCCACACTCAAGTAGCTCCTTGTCCTCTGCGAGCTCCACCGGCTTTTAGCCACCTCGGTTTATTTTCTGATAATATGGAGGAGATTCCAGCAAGCGCCTCCCTCCTCTCAATGAGCTGGAGAATGACCCTGTGTCTCCTGACTACAACCCATTTCCTGACCACACAGCCGAACGGACAGCCGGAGTCTTTGTTAGTGATGATGACAAAGTTTCGGAGGCAAAGGAGATCTTGCAGGACTTGAATTACAAAGAGGACGATGGGAACTGAGGAATAAACACGTACCATAAGGCAGTCTTGACTGTGACTCAATATTTGTAAATGGCGGAGTGAATGAATAGATATTTTTGGCACGTTACTATTGGGCTTAAAACTCCCAAGTTTAAAGTTGCGATGACAATCTTGTCAAGTTGAGTGCTCAGAAAATTGTCACTAAATGAACTTGCATGTTGTCAAATATGAAATTGTCCTTTCTGAAACCTACAGCTTATGGAGTTGTGATTGTCATGTTCAACCTTGCAACCTCCCACTGTTGTGTGTGAGTCAAGTTGCATTTTGAAAACTTTCCTCAAACTGAGTTGCAATTTCTTTGAAGTTGCGGCATAATCAAGTTGTCAAAAATTTCGCACAACTGACGAAAGTTGCCACAAGAAATCACTAAAAACATGCGACGTGCTCACAAAAACTTTCTGCACAGTATATTTGCCATAAATGAGTGATGCATTCTTCTCAAGTTGAGTCATGAGGGTAGGCCATCAACCCAAGATCTAAAACAACTCACTCATTTCAGTAGTACAAAGTGGAAGTAGGGCTCAATGTTTCATGTATCTGAACCAATGAGAAGAATATATATGTATGTCACAATACTAATCCCTGTGGCCACATAGTCAAGATTCTTTTCAGGCCGCATGAGTGGAATTCATGCAAACCCCCCGTCTCTCCTTCTCTTCACCACCCATGTCACAATCTTGTTTTGCATTAGTGGAATTTTCATCAAGCTCTGTAACTTCAGTTTCCCCCCGTATCTCCGACAGGGACATTCAGCTGTGCAAGTCTCTGAAGTGGGTCTCATTGTCCTGCGGAACTGCGGCCATGGTGCGAAGCTTTGTATCGATTTTGATGATCTCTTTTTCCTGGGAGGACCGCTCGTAGAGTGGGTGTGCCCGCTGCAATAGGTCGACAGTTTTTCTGATCTCTGTTCGCTGTTCAAATATTGCAGCCATGCGGATCATGCAATCCGCGCGGTCACGGTGGATGTCCATGAATGTGAAACTGTCCAATGCGACCATGAACAAACTGAGTGCAGTGTCATTATCCCCGTCAATCACCAACAGGTCCCCTATGCAACGCAGGGCTTTGGTAGTGGTCACCCTGTTCATTTTGGTCATCCCAAATGCAAGATATATCACTGCCCATCTCTCTGTTTCTTGGTAGCTGGACAAGCCATGCTGGATATCAGCCAGGAGTCGCAGGCAATGTTCGGTAATCTCTGTATCCTTTTGTTTTTGAGCGGAGGTAAGGCATTTGTCGAGGGTCTGTCGAGCGAGTTGGATGTTCCCCTGTTGAAGGTGTATATTGGCAGTAAGTGTATCACAGCACAGAATACCCCTCGGGTATACCACGAGAGTGGTACACTGCATCCGAACGGCATCCAAGTGATGGCTGATCACTCCAACATCGGCCCCTATTTCAATGGCAATAACTGCAAGATTCAAATGGCATATCACTGTGTCTGAAATGGGGGGTCTGCATGAAGAGCGGTACTCCAAAGTCTTCAACAGCAATCCTCGGGCCTCCTGGTATTCGGTCTTGGTGAGAAGGATGCCTGGCAATTGAACTCCAATGACATGTTGCTCTGGAGCCTCTCTGCACAGTTTCTCGGCATGTAGTAAATTTCCAACGTCTGCATGACACCAGGATTCCATGCGAATTGCCATTTGCACTATGTGTTTGTCACCAATGAGTTCGCTGATGTGCCGGGCCTTTTGAGCAAGAGTGAGAGCACGCATATAAACTCCTGTAGAGCATAATAGCTGGCTTATCATGACAAGCAAAGTGGAGTGCATGCTGCTAGTCTCATCTTCTACGAGAGAAAGGGCTGATTCGAAGCAATGGAGTGCTTCTCCGAGATGATTCCGACGCATATGAAAAAACCCCAGGCTATAATACCATTGAGCTATGAAATAGTTAGTTTGTTCTCATCCAATCACTGAAAAAAATATTTCACATTGTGACTCAGACGGTGGCCCTCCATCAAAATGGTGGTTTCCCAACTCAATGCATGCCTCGACATCTATGGGAACAGAGATAATACTGGCCGATATCAGTAATTGACTGAAATAAGGGCCATAATTTGCTGTTCCTGGATGCTGCAGTACTTGGGCCCAAAGTTCTACCATGAGGCTGGAACTGCCTCTCTGTGCCACGCGCAAAGATCGATTGAAATGCAGGACACTTTCAAGTGTAGCCTCCCACTGGGTTGGGGAATCATCCAGAATTGCATCAGAAAGGACAGAGTAAACATTCCCTGCCATTTTCATGACTTGAGCAAGATTATCTGGTGCAACCCAAAGATTCTTCCCGGCACAAAGAATTGCATGGAGGTGTTGACGCAGTGGAATCTTGAGGGTCAGTGATGGAGGGTGTACTCTCTGGGTATATTCCCGAACTGGAACCAGAGATTTGATGCATTGGTTGTTGTCCACATGTGCTAAAGACACTTGGATGAGCGTTGACTTGCATGCAAGGACATTTTCGATGGGAAGTCCACTCTGTATGAGATCTGCATCTGAAAGACCATCCGGCAATATTGAGAGAAGACTCAGGAGCTGCTGTGCTCCATGGGTCATTCGGAGGCCGGAGTATGACAACATTATGGATATATCCAGACTTGAATGCTGGTCACAGCCATCAGAAAGTAAATGGGTGTTCTCCTCTTTCCAGCGTGAGAGGGTTCTGTCACAGCCTTCATATCCTATAACCGTGGCCATGAGAGTCACAGCCAATGGAAGATTGTCGGTAAGATCCAGCAGCTGCTGGATTTTTTCTAGCTCATGATGGTCTTCAGCAATATCCACAAGTATTTTATAAGCTGCAGCATCCGAAAGTCGGATTAATGGACGGGGAAAAGGACGGGTCCATCCGATTTTCCCAGGACGTTCAGCTCCCCGCATGGTAATCTGGAAGTGAGATATAAACCTCGATCCGATGTAGTGCCGGACAACTCACCATCAGTGCCAGGTGAGGGACACCTGCAAGGAGGGAAAGAAACTCCTCAACCTTTGAGCGAGTGGATATCGGTTCCCAGGTGGTTTCAAAGTTGTCCAATACCAGAAGTGATGGCTGAGTGGTTGAAAAATACTGGAAGATCACCTGAGAGCTCTGGGCACCCTCAAATCCAATGTGAGCGGAGATAGCAGAGACGAGGTCGGTGTGCGTGATACTGGAGTGGCAGGGGACAAAGTATCGCTCAGAATATTTGGCAATGACATCCACATGATGCAGTGCTGCCTGGGCCAAACTAGTCTTCCCCATCCCCCCTGGACCGAGGATTGCAATGCGAGGGGAATCTACCTTGAGGAGGTCCACCACTTCTCTCAGTTCAGACTCACGGCCATGGAATATGTGTGGGGCTGGTGGTAGCATTGAGATCGACGGTGAACTATACATTTATCAGCCACCGGTCCACAGTTCTGAAATGGTGTGTATGTACCTGCCCGTGGTTCCTGAAAGTGTGCCGGACACCTGTAATATAGAAACAGTTATTGAGGTGTGCTGCACAGCAGTGTCAATTATGGTTACCTCTGATGAAGAGTCAGAGTGTGTAATGCTTGGGTGGGCAGCAATGAATTCAATTAATTCCTGGTGCATCTGCCTGATATCCTTTCTCATTAGGAAAATTGCAGATGCAGCTGACATGCGGGTTTGCAACTAAAGAGTCTAATTCATGTTCTGCTTTGGAATTGGCTAATTCTGCTCACCCGAAATGTGTCCAATGTGTACTCCAACTCAGCTTTGCAAGCCTTAACTTCATTTCCACTTTCAGTCAAATTGAGCAAGCGCTTGAGTCTTCCCATTCCTTGTTTGGCCTTAAAATAGACGTGTATTTTGCGAAGGGTTCTGCAATTTATTATTCGAACTGTGGTGGAAATAGGACCCAACTGCAACCTACTCGACAAACTTGGCAATCTCTGACAAAATTGCAGGAGGAAGAACTCCGTCGACTTTTGTGGTCTCATATACCACAATCACAGCCGCCAAAATCTCATGGATTTGTTCCATGATTTCTGTAGCTTCATCCTCGCTGGATTTCAGCGTCTGGAGGGATCTGGTGAACAATGCTGGTCAATAATTTGGACTGGACTGGCCTTGATGACTTCCACGATTGAGAGTGTCATCGTTGCAGCCCCGCCCAGGAAGGGGACCGTGGCAGCTACCGAAATGTTTCGGACAGCCGTTGCGGTGTCCGTGACAAACTGGAGTACATCCTGGATACGAGCTTTAGAGCGCATGATGGCGAAACTGACAACGGACACAATCCACTGGTGCTTTATTTATATACAGCCGTGCCTTGCCGGCGATGCGCGCCAAATAGAGGAGCGGTATGAGATAAGAATCAGATCGCTTGGGAGTTATTCATAGACTTCGATATCCGGATGCACTGGTGGGAACTATTTAGCCATATACGACAGGTTCTTGGGGAAGGAGGCGGTAATTATCTGAGGGTACGCAATATGAAATAAAATTACGTGTGGGAAGCGCGAGGTTCTAGAGAAATAAAACGCGGAGTGTGGAGGGCTCGGCGATGCCAAGTACAAGATCCCCAAGACCAAATAATGAAAGGATTCGAAAGGAGTTCCATAAATAGGAAAAGGATGTAGCTTTGAGTTGGTGGCCTAGGAAACACAAAAATGGAGTGCGAGGCAGAAAGCAGGAGCTCACACGCCACCCTTCGCGTCAACGCACCCAACTAGCCACCGGTACTCTATTCAATGCCGGTTGGAATCACATCCTCTATGCGCTAGTCCGCGCGGCCGAGATAAAAATCGTCCCACGCCGGGAGGGACATTCAGCCCAAAAGTACCACAAGGAAAAGAAAAAAAAGCAGAAATCAGCCTAATTACCTAAATAGAATATAGAAATCACGCCGATGAAGCAAAATCACGCCAAGGAGAAAAATAGATGAAACCGACCAATAAAACCGGAAGTGAAACTCTTTCGACTCAGGAGAATATCCGGCATACAGGAGGCATCGGTATATGAGTGAAATTCGACGACGCAGCAGAGCACAGCGGTGGCAGCTGGGCTTGCTGATAAACCCCACAACCACCATCGATTTTTGAAAACTCTCTGCCTCACCTGGATCTTGCCCAAACGGAGGAGGACCTCCACTACAGCAAGATACCCACTGTCACTGGCCTATTAGGCGGTCCAAATCCTGCTTTTGTCGTCGTCAGAGACCGGGCCATGTAGCCTGTTGTATGTCTGCTGTGCGATACGACGGTTCGACCACGATTACGACCACTGCTCAGTAATGGCAAGTAGCATGTCTCAACTCGTATACAGACGCACACCACGCATCTTCGGACCCATGCCATTACTAGTAAAGGCCGTCGTCCATCTTGTGTCGGTCTGCGGTGACGAGACGGCGACGCTACGCACGGTGTTGTCTTCAGACTATAACCCCTATTTTCGGCCACACCGGATATGAGGCCTTGAAGCCGTGTCTGGATGTCGAGCCGCAAGCGAGACACCTCTGACTGCCACACGAGACGACTACTTTCACCACAAGCATGACTTGATGAGTGTTGTAGTGAACTCAGCACGGGGGATGATCGTCCACGACCATATGGTCAATGATCCTTGATTCTGCGAAGAGAAGACCGTTAGCTATGAGCCGGTGAACTCGACAGTACAAGGAGTTTCTTCCTACGCGGGTCCTTCTACGCCAGTCGTGTGGAGACATTCCATGAGACACTATCTTCACCGCAAGCAAAGCTTGTCGCGTGTCGCAGTGAACTCAGTGCGATGATCTCATGGCAGAGAGAGAATTTGTTCGCCACAACTCAATTCCACGCACGGGGAGTCGCTGGGATATTATTATCATGATAGGTGACTCAGCTTCACCAACTCTGTGGAACATTTATTTCGCAGACTTGGCTGGGCCCGACGGCGATGACATTAGGCTCCACGGCACACCTAACGGGCGACCCGTGTGTCAAGCGGAACAGGCCGATGACAATCTGATTATGACCATGTCCTTCTCCACCTTCCAGGCGAAAGTGTCGATGTTCTTCGCATGGGGTACAAATAAACGGTGCTTCGTTAGTGTGGAGAAATCGAAATGGATGATCTTTGGGCCACTCCCGAGCGTCATTCCGGTCCTTCGTCTCGGGTATCTCGTGGTCGAACTGGTGCCGTACTTCAAGTACGTTGGTATCTGGTTCACGTCGGTGCACGTCTTCGCCCACCATTATTCAATCCGAGTCAAAGCGTCCAAGGCGAGGAACATCAGCAATGCCATATTCGGACTCAAACACCGCGTTGGCCAGCTCCCTGTTCGCGACGGCCTCACCCTGTACAGGGCAAGGGTTGATTGCTATCTCGTCTCGGGTTGTGAGTTAGCCCTTGACACCGACGCATCCTTGCTTCGTGAGCACCTGGAAGCCCAGCACGAATTTCTCCGGTGCCTATTTGGGCTCAACTCCTACTCAATGCTCGCTGTACTGTTTATGGAAACCGGTCTCATGCCCATCCGCATCCGGCGCCTCTTGCTTGCAATGGGCCGACTTCAGTATCTGGTGAAACGGAACCTGACCGTGTTGTTCATGCTGCGCTTCTGGACTCGATCTCGCTCCTACTAGTACGAGAAGGTAAAGCTGGGTGGGCTTCAGATTTGGTGGTAATGCTGCAACGCTTGCCAACGCCAATCGAAGTTTCACCGGATGACTTGCTCTCCGTGGATTTCATCGACTCCCTCATAATCCGCATTATGGACATCGCGGATGTGGACCTGCAGTTCGACATCGATAATTTGGTCAAAACTCACCTGTTACGCAATAGGCTCGAACCCAGGGAAGGCAACTCGTTAAACTTGGTCACTCGCCACCTGCGGCATTACTTGAGCTTGGTTGTCGTCCCTGCGCATCGCAAAGCGCTGACCGGCCTGTACTTCAGGGATCACAATCTCAGCGTGGAACGGCTCCGCTACTCCGCACGGTACAAGGATAAAGTACCGCGCGAATGTAGACTCTGCGCCCCGTTTCTTCCCCGTGGTTTACAGGGTTCCTGGATACTCAGCTCACCCGTCGGTTCGGTCTATTCGTGAGACGTCTATACTTGTAGGCTATCAAAGCGCTAGGGCTCCCGATGTCTGTAACGTACATACGGACGTGTTGTACGTAGGTACAGAGCCTGCTTGTTTCCTGATGGGACCGCTGCAGTAATACATCCTCCTCCTCCTCCTCCAACATCTTTTCTAGTTTCATCTGTATATACTTACTTCAAGAAACAACCAATAGAACCAGAAGAAACACTTTGGTGAAGGAGAATAAGCTGCATACAGGAGTGCGGAACCCCACCATTCCATAGTCTCTCCTAGACAGTAACCATTCCAAGGGTAATCGTAAAACGATTCGCAAACCGACTAAAACCGAAGCTCCCTGGCGGCAGAACCTTGGCAATCTGAGGCCATTTCAGGCGAAATATAACTAACCGATTTTTCAGACAGTGACATAGGAGGACGCTCCACTATCAGAGATAGCGGGAATCATGATCAGCCATCAGTTCTACGGGTTTTTCCTGACGAAGACTTGCCTTCATCCACCAGCACTCCGCAATAAAGGATGATTTCAATCCCGTCCTCAACACGCCACCGTGCTCACTTGCCGCTTTATCCCCGTTAAAAAATGATTAAATTTCTCCAGCGTTTTAACTTTGGGAGTCCAATTTCTCTGCGGCACGCACTTCATTTGGCGCCGTCCTGGCCCACTCTTGTACTCGGCTTGGCGACCTTCCATGTCAGGCCCTGGACACAGTCCAAATATCGTCTATTTGTGTAATGGGCCTCTTCTCAGTTGTGGCGGCGATGGGCGCTTAGGTCTCGTTGACTTCTACTCTATAGAATCTGCCGCCAGGGATGTCTACCATTCGCCTAGTCGCCTTTCTTTTTATGGGTAGATACGACAGTTTCGATGCCTTGTCAGCCACCTGAATCACGTCCGAATACTCGCCAGCCACCTGCGACGACTAACCCCTGCTCTGAGCTCTCTCCCACCGTTACTTTTCTTGTCCGATCTTCCTTCCAACACTCCCAGCGTCGAGTCGTCTTCATCTCCTGCGCGTTCTCCCTCGCTCCCGAGCTTCGTGTACGCGCCACTTCACGTACGTGCACCGGCCTACCTTTATGCCTACCCTTATGCCGCCTCCTAACACCTCCCCGTAGATCCGTACCTCCGGGTATTATTGCGACACCGGCCATGGCGGTACGTACCCTCATATTCGAGTTCTCGATGGTCGCGGGCGGGAGTGCCGTAGGGTGCGAGGCGGGAGGTGGGGAGGTGCCGCGTAGCACTGGGGGATGACGCGCTGGTGGAGGTGGGGAGGCCTCACGTAGTACGCGTCGCGCTCTTGATGCACGCGAGGCTGTAAATGACCTTGAACGAGGGGTGGTCTTGCCAGTGCGTGCAGCACGTCGTGGGCGATGGCGTTGCAACGATGCGCGCGATGTGCGGGAGGCTGCGGACGGCCGACGAGTGAGGCGGTCGGCCCTGCGACGGGCGCAGGCGAGCACCGCGTCGTCCACGATGGCGTTGCGACGATGTATGCTATGGGGAGGGCGGTGGCCCACGATGCGTGGATGGCCGATGAGCGCTGAGCGCTGAGCGGAGGTGCTGCGCATCACGTCGCCCCCGATGGTGTTGCGATGCGGAGGGTGGTGGGGCGATCGCCGCGATGCACCCGATGAGCGAGGGGCGGAGGAGGCGGGAAGGCCGCAGGCGCGCAGAAAGTCGTTCGCGATGGCGTGGCGATGATGCACAGTATTATGGCCTGCTGGAGGGGAGGTCGTGCACCCTACTCTCCGCGACGGACGATATACGCGGGGTGGATGACTTGCCGTGCGCATTGTTGATGGCGATGTGGAGAAACGACACGTCGGCGAGGACGTGGCGTCGGGATGGGCGGATATGGTGCGCCGCCGACGGAGGACGACGCAGAGCGCAGGGGTACACCGTATCTTCCCAAGGAGGCTACTCGGAGGCATGCAGTGGGCGCGGCGGGACGCGGTCATGGTGGCCCGCGCGCGATGTGGCGCAGCTCTGCTCAGCGCATGTCGGGCGTGGGTACATCGATTGGCTGAAGTCCCTGCCACAGTGCGACGAGGCCGAGATGGGGAGGTCAAGACGCGACTCACGTGTCGCATCGCGCTCGAGCCATCAACCAAGCAGGGACAAAGTGATACTGCAATATAAGATGGGATCAGGGCGAGTCCATACATTTGCCCCACCAGCATATCCTCACTGTCTCCACCAGCCTTATAACATGTACAAGATGTAGATTGGGGCTTATAATTGGCTACGATACTTGCAAAAAACAGAGCAGTAACTGGTTTTGGCGCCAAGTGCTCGCATACTGCGTCAACATGTAAGTGAAGTTGTCGGAAATTGTCCAGCATGACTTATTCGGGACTTCACTCGAGATCTCTCTGATTTTAATTCCGGTTCTAACTTCTGTAAATGAATGCAAAATTATTGGTCTTCCTCTTACCACATTGCCGTGCAACTCATATGGAGCATGCTTTTACTCATACATCTTATCATACACCGCACGGTAACCCGGTTGATATCGATGTATACATCCAGAGTGCATGCAGAAAATAATAAATTACGCAATGGGGAAGCACATGACTTAATTTCTACTGCGCAGAAGTGAATATGTAAGCAGAAGATAAAAAGAATTGATCCTCACGGCTGAGCCTTGAGTAAAATTTATGTCGTGAAACTAGAAATACTATTGAACGGAGGTAATACTGAGGCCAAACAAACCGCTCAAATGAATAATAAGTCATCGGATGATGGATTTACCTAAATAACTTGGACTGCAGTAAAAATTCCTTTCACTCAAATATTTTTTGGTCCTTGTATTGTTACCGAAATAAACCTGTGAACTGAAGGACATTTATTTCAGATATTTTCAGTGTGAAGGATCCACTCCAGTCAAACTTTGGGATGCCGCGTCAATGGCACTGCCACTGATGTGTGTATCCTCGTCGTGGTATTTTGGGCCCGTTGAAAGTGGCGCACGTTGACGCGGCTCTGACGCGCATTGCACTAACGCGGCAGAGACGCGCACCGACGCGGCACGAGTACGCCTTGGGAGAGAGTCAGTGGGCTCCCAAAGTGTCATTTACATGTGCAAAAACAACGTACTGAGCACCAGTAGCTAATTGAACATGACCTACGAAGAACTTCACCCATTTTATTATAAAAGTCTTGTGAGCTTCAATAGATTATTGTAAGGATGAGATATAATTCATTTTCAATGTATATGGTACTGCACTGGGTCTTTAGAATTCGGTTTTACTAGGTGCTGGATGGGTTTAGTAATGCCGCGTCAATGCGCGTCGGTGCCGCGTCACTGCGCGTCAAAATATCCTGACCCCTAGAGCTTATGGAGTTGCAGTTGTCATTTTCGAAGTTGCAACCTCTGACTGTTGTGTGCGGGTCAAGTTGCATTTTGAAAACTTTCCTCAAACTAAGTTGCAATTTCTTTGAAGTTGCGGCATAATCAAGTTGTCAAAAATTTCGTACAACTGACGAAAGTTGCCACAAAAAATGACTAAAAACAGAGGCCTGCTCACAAAAACTTTTTTCACAGTGTATTTGCCCACAAAAATGATTGAGACCTTTTCACGCCTTCAAGTCCATTACTGGCTCCGGAATCCTCCTGTCCACAGAATACTTGTCCACCATTTCGACGCGATTGTCCATCATTTCGACGTGATACTCGATCTCCTGGTTGACTTGGATGTCCTGTAGCTCATTAGCGCTGCAACTTGGACTTGAATCGCAACCCTACGATATCCGTGACTTCGCCATGATGATCGGACGCAACTTCTGCGCGCGGACTCTTGGGAGAGAAACGGTTCATATGGGCGGTATTCCGTCTTAGCGAGATGCCCATGGGCCTATGCATGTGGCGGGTACCAGTTGCGGAGGTTCAGTCTACACACAATCGTCATCAACGGTGGTCCGCTGTCGAATTAATTGTCTGGAGACGTACGTGGCGAGTATCGAGTTGGCGAATACTGCGAAAATCCGATATGTGAGCAATGCTCCCTTGAGCGAGGCGCGGCGATGAGACGACGTACATTTGGCAAGGTTGAAGAAGAGGCCGATCCAGACGAAGTTTCCGTGCGTGCCCACGACCTGGCTCAGAGATTGACCAAAGTTGGGAAGTAGAAGATCGAAGTTGACATACGCATCCCAGGATGGTGATAGCGACAACACCTGGTTCCACGTTCAGTCCCCCGGCGGCAGCGGATTCTCAGAAATCAACGCACTGGTAAGTAGCCCGTCGTTGAGGGTGAAAACTACTACCGCGTCGACGACTTCCCTTGTCCTATCAACGACGAAATTAACTTCGAACGGTGTCGGTCTAGCGGCGAGAGTGACGCACTGGACGTAGCCAAGCTTGAGCTCACGCAGGTAGTAGTACCGTGCGGCGGAGATCACGATATCCGCGCCTGCGGACGACACGAATGATATCGTGCGAGCAACCTGTAGGAGGGGGATCGCGCGCAGAGATAAGTGGAATATGGCTTATGATGAAGATGGCACACCAACCCAGAAGTGCTCATAGACTGCGGCCCACCTCCAGTATTTCAGCCTGGTTCATATTTTTATTAAACCATCCGACTCTTCAAGTTTGCGGGTACGCACTCTGCGTAGAACAGGACTAGTGGGGTGTGAGGCGCAGTCCCGCGGCCGCTTCAAGTTGAATGCAACGAGTAATATGAACATACTGAGAGCACAGGCTGCAATGTCCGAGTTCGAAGCATGAGCATCATTCTAGTTCCTGGCGTGCAAAGCAGGGAGACTAACAGGTGCGGGATGCGCATAGCATAAGCTTCAATTCATGTCAGTGGCAGTTGAGAAGGCGGAGGAATGATGTACAATTGTCACAGTTATATACCAGTTTGCTTTGCTCACTACCCAAAATTCAGTGAAATAGGGGGGCAAGGAGAAAACCACGCACTCTTGTGGATGCGCCAGGTGTAGAAGCTGATGAGCTCGCGTCAACATTGTGGAAAATACAGACGCCGAAAAATTACAGATTCGCGGTCAACGTGGCCAGTAGGGTCGCCAAGAGGTGCGCCTGGAAATTATGAGGAACAGATGCAAGGCAGAGTGTACAACGAATTATACCGGATACCATCTGATTTCGTCAATTACTGGTATTATTTTTGGGGACGGAAACACGCACACGTTGATCACCTCTAGGTGTTCTTTGTCGCCAAAGTGGAGGGCGGCGTAATCCCAGGTCGTTAAGCAGACGAAAACCGTATGGGCAGCGTCGAGGAGCCTGCCATCCGCTCAACGGTGAGCTGAAGAGGTCGCTTAAATGAATGAGGCAAGACGCACCAAACTCCCGCGACCTGCAGAGATGTCAGCTCAGTAGAGGAGGAGTGAAATTGTCAAATTAAGTACACACCAGGAGCTTGACCCGCATCTCGTCTTTGGTCCCATAGATGTGGAAATACAGAAATGTCTGAAAGCCGACAATGGCAGAAAGCCTGGAGTTTTCAGCACCTGGATTCGAGATCGGGATATGAGATGGCGCATACCCCACGGCAGAAAAGGTTCCCGCAATCAGTGGACCCAAGGTCAGCAGAACGCCTTGAGGTGAAGACATTGGATTCGAAGATGGGTGGTAGAGGGTGTCGGATCTTTATAGGCCAAGTTTAACATCCGCATGGCGTCGCTATTTGAACTGAAGAGATTTGAAATGTCAGCTGCCCTCTTGGGATTGACGAGCGGATCTGAAAGATGCTCCAGTGTCGCGGAAGAATTTATGCCTTGAGTGACAGCCAAAGGAAAAACTATAGATATGTTTCGTTTTTAGACCAAAGTGCGGCAAAGTTTGGCAAGCGGCTAGAGGAACTGTGCGACTCCAAATTTCGCCCCATCGATGCCCATAATAACGCTGTGATGTTAACATTTTAAAAATGTCCAGTCTTTTATCTTCACAAGTCGCGCTAGCGCGCAAGCACTGAACGCATACGTGGCTGTGCCGACTGAGAGTTCCATATTTGCTTCTGAAGCGAGCCGTAAGGGGCCTCAACTGCCAAGCAGACGTTGACATACGAGCTGTGCAACGGACAGATGGACCTCAGCGAATTTGGGAACCGCCACGCTGCACCAAGAAACCCCTCCAAATTCGGCAATACTGTCGCCGAACTCCCGCAGGACAGATGATTATCTTTCGGATCCTATATATCCTATATATAAAGAGACAATGACACTGCCATTTGATGGACGTTTCCTCGAACACTCTGCAGCTAGTATTTGCGTATGTTGTGCTAGGTGCTATCTTATCGTGTTTGTTGACTGATGTGGATTTGATGCATATTGTCGTCCTACTGGACTGACCTACTGATTAGGTAATTTCCGAGGAGGGGGACCTTGACAAGCAAGGTAACTTACGAGAAACACGTAAGAAAGCTTACGACCTTTCGGCCATTTCGGATTGCTGCGTCGGGAACCGACGCCCGTCCGCCGAGCGTCAGCGAGCGGCGGGTACGTAAAGCTGGTCCGGAAAATCGGCCTCAATTCGAGTCTTGTCGGGATTAATTCTATTTTCCGCGCTTTTTGGGACGGCCACACAACTGCCAAAAAATCGGTCCGGACGTCCCCTTATAGTAATTTCTCGCGCTAAGCGAGGAATGAACATCTTGCAAAAAATGTTCAGAGGTGACGGTGACATGGCGTCAACTTTTGGTCGAAATAGTACAGTAGATTCATCAAAAGTCTTTGAAAGACCTTTCTGTCTTCGGCAAGATGAAAAAGACCGACAATTTTTATGTCAAGATGCGCGTTCAAGATGTTGTCAAAGCCATTCAATCATCGCTCATTCGGACATAAAAAGCAAAAAAGCAGCACTGATTAAAAAGATCTATAATAGGCGATGCTAATCGGACACTACAATCACCTCGTCATCATCAGACACCATATCGTCGTCGTCGGCCTCAGACGCGCAGCAGCTGGAAACAGCGCGCTTGCGGGCGGGGACCTCCACCCACTCCCTAGCAGCCTCAATCACCTCTTTCCAGCGTGCAGCGTCCCATTTTTCCACCGATGACATGAACTTCGTTGCCTGACGAACTAATTTGGACTTGCCGTTCTTGCCCGGGAATCAGAAAGCCGTTCGTAGCCGTCGGGGATAGCGTCTACCCACGACAGGTGGTACACGAATGTATGGATGATGAGATCGACCTGCAAGAAACCCTAGATATAACAAGCGGCTGCTCGGCCTCGTGCATGCCAACACTATAGACCCTATCAGCAATAGCTTGGGTCTGCTTAAGCGTCAGGCCTTGCCAGGGTCCAAGCAGGCCAGCTCGCTCGCGAGCCAAAGGGAGAATTTATACCATGAGCAGGTGAGACCTTTTGTGAGACCCCAGAAGCAGGCGCTCTTCCGCAGCTTCTCCGTAATTAAATGTATTGGGAAGCCTGTAACCCTGCCAAAAGACAGGTCACCATGTACTGTTCCAATTGGCCCGTCTACAAGTACAATAACTAGAAATCTACAGTTACCTTCTAACTATGGTCAATCTATGTAGAACATGCGGCTGCACCATCATGGATTTTGTAATTAAATAGGTACGGGCTAAGTCGGCAATAGTGTGGGTTACTTCTTGGAGGTGCCGGCCGGCGGGGTTCCTGAAAACCTGGTTCCCCAATAACAAAAAAAAATCTCGAAGGGTTTCCCTGAGAAACCCGGTTGCTCAATATAATTATCTGTCTGCTCTTGCTTCCTCTTTCGACTCCCAACACCGAAAATTCTAGTTCTCCCCCGCGGCTCTCAGGTTAGATTCTCGTCTTCCGATAAGCTCAAATTCTTCCTTTCTTGGCATTATTCCAAGTATCCAACAGACCGGGAAACCAAACTGCGTCAATTTCGGTCAAGCAATTTCCAAAATGCTCTGCGACCGGGTCCGATGGGGCAACCCTGCGTACCAAGGGTTCCAACTCGGTCGCAGGGGCCCAGCCCATTCTCAGCGATTTCTAGCCCTATGAGGGATCCGGCGCATTTGGATACTCATGTCCACACTTCAAGATGACTGTTTGTTTTTTTAATCCGTCATCCAAGCTCAATTCCAATATCTGACGATTAGTTTTTCACCAGGTTTCACACGGTTCTGGGCCCATTTTTCTCCGGCCTGTGGCGCAGTACATACCAGACCAGCCTCCTAACCCCTTCACTGTGCTCAGAAGCAGGTTCCAACCCTCAAAACCACTTGAAAATGGCGAGGACAGCCTTAACAGGGGCCTGGGAACTGCTCAGGACGAATTGGGCCTGGAAGACCCAATGCGGCCTGGCCAGGCCTATAATCGGTCCTGAAACGGTTCCACACATGACAACAGAGCCTTTTGGACCGCCTACCGCCACTATCTTCGAAGCGCGCCGAAGGACTTGTGATCTTCACTTCGACGGAGGTTCGGCACGGGCTGGGCACGGGCTGGAAAGGATCAGCCGTCCCAGGTTGACAATCATCATGAAGCATTCTGTCGGACTATTATTCCCTTCAAGGGCCTTCAATCATTCAATCCAATAGAGAAGCAACCCGATTTGATTGATCAGATGCATATCAGACATTTCGACTGCACGCCAGCCAACAAAGGCCAATGAGTCATCGCTGGACTGATTACACGGATTTCTCCGAAACTATTTGGGCGTGTCACGTCCCCAAAATGAGCCCCGAGTGCCTGACAAACTTTCCTCGCCCCCTATAGCTATCCCCTCCTTACGATTTTATTTGCACAAACACTGCTTGCCCGTCGGTCCACCACAAATCCAAGTTGATATATCGAAAGCTAACACACATACCTAGTCCCCCTGGAAGGATCATCGAAGCGCACCAGTATTGACTGACTTATGATTATTTTACTCCAGGACAAGCCATGCCTCCGCTACGCTCCGGCGATCAGGATCGAAACAATTGTGCCGTGAAAATTGAGCAATATTATTATTATGGATGATGATAAAACATATGGTTCATTTATGCCACATGCAAGTATTCAAATCAAAATCTGTTAAGACAGCAAGAAGTCAGCGTGAACTTGCCCGACAGAGTTCACTCCCCGCTGGACGAGAGGAGAAAAATTAACTGGGAGCAAAGAGGCCAAAGGAGACGAACTTGGGGTAAAGGGCCGTGGCTGCGCCCGGCATGACCTCGTACTCTTTTATTCTTATACTACTTTAGCCCGCAATTTTAGTTCGTCATGAATATAGTTTGCACTTCATTTGTCATGAACTGCCCACAAAATGATCCAGGAAACAAGATTATCCAGTTTATCACCAGTATGGTGTTTTTTATTTATTTCAAGCCTGCAATTTTATGTTCCACAAGTTCCAAAGTGTTCAGGTAAGGAACATGGGGACAGTCATAAGAATACTCAGGTGCAGTGACCACAAAGTCACTGGTGATGTGTACACAAAATTCGGAATTAGGGATACTCACAAATGTCAGCGGCACATGATATCGGCCATCTGGCGGAGCATGATCTAGGGGCTGAGTATCCTTTGCCTTTAGGTAACCACAGCTGCTGGTTTATTATTATTACAAGAAACAAGTGCACCATGCGGATTGAACTCTTGAATAAGCCACCGAGAGCTCCAATAGAGCTACGGTATTCTTTCTGCATTAACGGCCGCCATAAATCCGAACAAAGTAGGGTGTTTCAACCCACACGCCAAGGGCCGCGGAGTAAGTGCGCCGGACCTGCGTTCTTAACATCGAGATGATCAAGGATTCCCACACCCTCCGGAAGACGCCGAGACACATGCTTAATGCATAGCATAGACCTTAATCCAGTTTTCGGACTTCAGTAAAATGCTTCAGAAATGTGTTTAAAAGGCTGGTTTTTTTTTTTCCCTGCGGTCTGTGAGGGTAAATTTTTCTTCTACCTGGGCACCTTAAAGGGGCGCTCTCTGACCAATTTCTAGAGCCTAAGTTCATATAGTTTGAAGAAGAAACCAACCGGTACTGAGTCGTGTGATCACCTATTATTATCTGCTGTGTGAATGGCGGAGCCAAAGACGCACCGCAGTTTATAGATTGTTTCCAGGAGTAATGAATCTCCTAGTTCAGTCTAACAAATGATTTATTTAAATGCTTCAACAATACTGAACAAGTAGTCGTTGAACTACCTTTGTTTTCATTTATACATGCTTCGCAAATCATCATTTTAACTTCGCTCAGGCTACAGTAGTGCAATTATTAGGCGGGCAATGATGCATAAAATTTAATTCGCAGTTGCACAAGAAATCCCGCACCCAAACGAGGGCGCGATGTCACGGTCACGGTGTATGGCCCTATTAGCAAAGGAGGGTAATACAGGTGAGCGATTACACGTGATATTGATTCTCAACCGTTGTTTAGGTAGTCGGTGCTACAGTGGCTAAAGTTCAAGTGACAGGGAGAGAAGTATTACATGCTTATGAGCATCAACGACACGCAAATGACAGTCCGCGATCCAACCGTGATCCAAAAAAAAACCCCTCGGCCGATCAGCTGCACACAGCTTTCAGCAGTGGCGGGACGTTCCGAATGCACGAAAATCAAGCATTAAGCTGGCCGATGCTTTTCACATGCTCCCCCCACCTATCTCTCCCCAGCGAAAAAAAAAGCAAGACCGCTGATTCGGCAAGTGCCATACCCGGAATAGACCGGATTTCGGACCAGACCGGACGAAACCCCTCTCTGAAAGGACATCTCGAGACATCTCGTATTTTAGACAGGACAACAGGTATTCTTAAAAAAAACTGGTGCTACTAGCTAGGCAAAGTATACAGTTGCATATGTCTCTGTTAAATTAGAGGAGTCTAAGAGGACCATGGTCAACGGTTGCTGGGCTAGAGCCTCGTGTTCCGGGCGGAAATTAGCAGGGGGCCCCTCAAATGTAACAACAGCAAAGAACAAGAAGTTTTTTTACTCGGTGACAGGCCCCATTTTGATGGAAAATAACATGAGAAAACATTACAGCCACTAAAAACAGTACAAATATTTGAATCGAAATTAAGCACTGCCACTAAGTTTGCAAAGCACAGCCACTAAGAAGACCCTCAACAATCACCGTCACTAGTCTAAAAAAATCGAGAAAAAGGGTGATCTGGATTTAGAAAGGGACAATCCTTATTACATAAGTACTCGTAAAATATTTACCACTGCTCTCACTTCTGTTCAGCCTTCATGGTTTTCGAATGTTGTACCGGACTACTTGGGATGGAGCTGCCTGGATTTATTCCAGAGTGCCAGTTGTGTCATCGAACAGCTGTGTGATAATTTGAATGGGTAAAAGCATGAAGCACTTTTCTCTTGCAAAAAAAAACAGGCCAAACGGACGTACTCAGTGAATAGAGAGGATAGAGAATATAACAGCCAACGAGAGTCAGGTTCTAGAATTTATTTCTGTAGGTCCCGGTCACGAATATTTGCGCAGGATTTGAGAAATCAGGCTATTTGAGGAACGGGAGAGGACGGAGAGTAAAAGGAAGTCAGAAGTCAAGCAAGGAGTGATGAAAGCGATAGCCTCGACCAAAATGCGAGCGGCATTTATAGAACAGAAGATGATGCAAATACGTGGCCGCAGTGGTGGTTCTCCTTCGGCGTAGCACGGCACCGGACTTTGTAAATTACGCGTCTTGGCGGCATGGCCTGCATGTCAGAGTTTATTGCGGCACAGCAGGTCTTGGGTTGTCAGTACGTGACATAATGACTGTTTATTTGCTGCGCCGAATCACCTGAGCTGCGGGACGGCAGGGATAGGGGTTCCGTTGAGTTAAAAGGGGAAATGCTGTATAATTTCTGCGGCACAGTGAGAGCTGAGTTTATGTACTGCAAAGCACTACGGAGGAGGAGCCACAATGGTGATAGTATTTACGGGGATATGGCCAAAGACATACAAACTGATTCGAGATATCTCGTTACGAGAACGGATAATAATTTGAAAAAGTTCCAAAAAACGTAACGATTCCCAGAACTTCGCATCCAAAATTGGTGGCGGAACCACATACCGGGCGTCCTCGGAGTACGCTCATTCGGGGCTATATGCTGATATAAAAATCGTATTTTTGCGGCTGCATCCACCACCTCAAAGATCCTCGATGTGGGTTGAGATGCGTCGCTTTGACCGTTTGATTGTCCCAAAATAGGTTCGCACTCCCTTGGCAGTAACATAAAAGAGTGCGCACTCTTCCTAAAATGGCCACATACCCGCTATTTCGATATTTTCCGACACCTCCTCATGCTTCTCGGGCACCCCACTGCCCACTTTGTATCACTAAAATCAATGAGTTATTTTAGTTATTTGTTTAATAACACCTTCTCGCAGATTCGGACCCCGACGCGCGCGATAGAAGTGCACACCACATATTCGAGTTCTCGATTCACGTGAGCAGGGAGTGCCGCATGATACGAGGCGGGACGATGGCGATGTGCGCGCGAGGGGCGGCGCGGTGCCGCGTAGGGGATGATGCGCTGGCGAGGGATGGGGTGCAGGGCAGCCTCATCGAGCGCTGATACGCGCGAGGAAGCAGGAGATCTCGTGCGCGAGGGTGGAGGTGGGGCGCACGTTGTCGTCCGCGACGACGGTGCGACGATGCGTGATGATCGCGGAAAAACAGGGAATCGGGCATTGGGGCCGCAGTGCGCATGCTCCTTCGTCGCGCTGGGGCAGTCAAGGCGCGGCAGCCCGCGGCGGTCGATGACGTGCTGGCGGGTTGGAGGCGGGGTGGTGCGGCGCGGCGCATTTCTTACGCCCTCATCGGGCCCTGCGTTAGCGAGGACGCGGATGACCTCGAGTGAGGGGTGGAGGCGGGGAGGCCTGGTCTTGCCGGAACCACGACGCGCAGCACAACACCGGATGCTTGGCAGTTTTGATCGGAAGTAATCGGGCCTTTCGGGTTTTTTCGGGGTAGCTCAAGAGGAGAGCGGCAATTCCCGGGCGGACATCGACCTCATAACATTTGAGAGTAGAGCATATTCGCACCGCCCAAAAGTTCTCAGATATCAGCCATCACTTTTAAGCGAAAGCCTTGATTGATGTGATTTCGGTGACTGACTTGGCTCTCGCCTTCGACTTTGTGCAACGCCTGCGAAAATTTTCTACTGAAAAAATTTGGATTAAAGAATAGGCAAGGCACTGGCGGTCCGGGAATTTCCTCGGGCTGAAATGACCAAAACCTGCGTCTTTACTTCGCTTTTTGAGTGTCACTTATTCCCTTTTGGGAGCCCCACTTTTCTGGCATCAAGCATCACTTTTAGATCAAAAGGCGATTTTGGAGGGTGCGAATATGCTCTAGTTAGAAATACCGAGCGTCGATCATGCCACAGTGCCCCAAATCGGGAATGCCGGACCCGGCGATGATACCGATCTTAACCTTTTATTCCTCTTTCATTTCTGTTCAAGTGCTCTAGATATTTTGCCTACGCCCCCACTTACACCTATAATGAAAAGTTCTGTCGACTCAGAATACTATTTTTCATCCGCTACTGCATGGTAGGCGTGTAGGAAGATTTATGATGCGATCAATTAATCAGCTGAGCCGGATGAAGGTGCTTAACTGCTGACCAATCACCGCTCTGCTCTCTAGATTTATTCGCTTCGTCGCCCCCCTCCCCCCCCTGATAGCTGTCAAAACTTTTTGAGGTGTCGGAAACTTTACTCCCGCTTGCCTCTTGGGGTAGCTGACCAAATAAGAACAAGGAGTAACGACAATGCAGAGCTATAAAAGACCCAGAGCAAGTAAGCCCTTTACGCCAACCTCCCAGCGGTCAATATCAGTGGTGCCTGACTTGAGCATGCTCAGAAGTTGGTGAACTACCCCTGGCGAATCAGTAAGGGCGTGCCGGGTGTCATCTGAGGAAATAGGAATTGAGGATGTTGGGATGTCAACAGCACCGAGTCACCGACCGTATTTGGCAAAGGCTCTTATGAGCTCGAGTCCAGAGATTGCGGTCCGGAGGTGCTGAATTAATTTGAGAGTCATTCGTCCAAGCCCTGATCGGGTCGCAGTTTGCCTGCATTCATCTGCATGGATAAACCACTCAGTTATCGCTATCAGCGCGTGTTTTTTCTCTCATTCCCACCGTTCGCAATAACGGTTCCCATGATCACTGCAGCGGATTGCACAATGTCGGGGTCCGAGTTGTGCAGCATGCGCATCAACTGCTGTGTGTCATCAGATGCCATTGGTATGCGACTGTCGATATAATGAGCGAGGAGCAGGTCGCTGGGCGGAAAACAAGCATACGAAAAGTTCAGCATCATCGTGATCTGAATATATGATTTCCGGACATTGGGATTTGCGCCGACGATTCGGAGTAATATCTCCTGGGTTAAGATATACCCAATGGGTGTAATATCGTTGTCTGGAGCCAGTCGTCAATATCGGGTCGGACAGGATTAGTGGACATACAGTTTGCTATGAATGACTTCATGAAAAGAAGGATCCCGTCGTCTTCTGGGCTGCCATTGAGCATGTCCAACACATACACCAGAGAGTTCCGAGAGGAAACTAAGGCTCTGGAACTATCTGGGATTTATTAGACAAGGAATAATGCAACCCTGGATGGAGTGGCTATACGATGGTTGAGGAGATCAACTCCGTAAGTAAACATCAATGAACCCGGTTTATGTGAGTGACTAGTGCGTAGCAGTTTCAAAATATGCTGAAAATTCTGGAATGTTAGAATAACTCGAAAGTCATCTAAATAAATGAGAATGAGCTGGCGAGCGGTGCAGATGGAATCGGAATCCCAACCGAAGGGAAGAAGAGCGGCCACAGCCTTGAGTGCCGTCTTTTTCACAGCTCCGGCAGAGTCTTCTAGCCCCGCCGTAATTTTCGCTATCGTTTGTGGTGTCAAAATTGTCGCGCTGATCTCTGCTGAGATAAAGTTGGATGCCAATTCCACGTAGGCAGGGCTGAATGCAGGACGCTCACCATAGGGAACAAGGGCGATGACGGCCCTGAGTGCCGAAATCCGCACCGAAGTATTAGAGTCATCTATCATATCCGCAATCTTGCATATCGTCTGGGTTGAAATTTCTCCGCGGAACTCGTCTGATTGACCGTTGACCGCCAGAAGATATTAGATAATTCGCAATCTCACCATCCTTGACAAGGGCGATGATGCCCTCGAGTGCCCCAAATCGGATACGCTGCTCAGAATCCGTTATCCCGAGCATGAGGTCGATTTCATTTAAAAGCGCAGTCCGAATGGCGTCTGGAATAAAGTTGAGTCCTGAACCGTAGTTGACAATGTGGCACCCCACCATTCCGTAGAAGGGGCAGATTAACGTCGAGTCCTGCCTCACCGAGTGTCGAGACAACTCGGTGCCTTATCTCTCGTGCTAGATCTACCATTCGGACGTGCTCTGACCCTCAATTAGCTCAGCAGCATCGATGAAAGATATGTGATCTCACCGTGTTGCAGAAGTGCTGCCAAAGCTTTGTGGGATGATAACCGCAGGCCAGAATTGTCTATCATTCCAGCAATGTTTTGCAATGCCTGCGGTGCTGACATTGCATGTTTGTCGTCTGAATGAAAATGAGCTAAAAAAACGGTGGTAAACCGCGCATCCTTAATCACCAAATGGAATAAAACCCGGGACGGCAGCGAGGGCGTGCTTTCGTACGCCAGGCTCGGAATCCTCCAGCATTGCGGCGACTTGATGTATTATTTGTGGCGTATTGATACCGGTGGAGACATCGCCTAGGCGCACTTTCAGCTGAGCGATTCGAGCGCAGTTGATGAATCCATCTCACCAAAGGAAATAAGAGTGCAAACGGTCTTAAGTCCTGATTCTCGGAGTGCTGGCTTAGAATCCCAGAGCATATCCGTGATCAGGTGTATCCTGGCCGGTGTTGAAATTTCAGCACGAAAGTCGTCTGATTGAAACTTAGTCGTCGAAGGGTGTTGAGAATCAACACTCACCATGCTTGACAAGAGTGCACAGACTGTCGAGTGCCGAATATCGCACATTGGGGCTTGCATTTCCGAGCATACGGACAATCTCGTGCACAATTCCGGTCCTGACATCGGCTAAATAGCAGTTAGAAATGCATGGCCCTCGAGCGTGAGCGCTTACCATGCTGCAGAAGAGAGGTCACAATGACACTGACTGATTCTTGGAAATCTAACTTGGCATTGCTTATCAGCACGATAATTCGGTTTACAATGTCTAGGGTTAAATGTGTTGTACGGATATCCGCTGAATGGGAGCTGGTTGGCCTGTGAATAAACGTGGTGAGTATCAATTCTCACCGTGTTGCAGGAGCGCCGCGAAAGCCTGAAGGGTGGAGAGATGCACATGAGAATCGAAACTGTGTTGCATTGCGGCGATACTGTCCATTGTCTGCGGTGTTGCAATCACGCGAGCATCATCTGAGCAGAGTCGGCGGCTGAGTGGAGTCACGGAAAATGATCTTACCATATGGAACAAGAACAGCAACAGCCCTCAGGGCCGACTTCTGCACCTCTGGGTCAGAATCTTTCAGCATATCGATGATCTTCCGCAGATTCGACTGCATTAAAATTTGATCCCGCAAATCATCTCATTGACAGTCAGTCGGAGAGGCTGCTTATTATATCAACATCCTACCGTACTGTGCCAGGCCGATGATAATCTCAAGTGTCCAATATCGCACGCACGGGTCTGTATGCTGCAGCATAAGCATGATTTTCTGAGTTGTTATAGAGGTTGAAATTGCTGCACGGATATCTTCTGATAAGAGGTTGAATGGAAAACATTGGGGACAAGCGTGGGGTCTGACCGTACTGTGCAAGGGTAAGAACCGAGTCCCTTGCGTCTGCGTTCACAGGAGGGCTCCCACCAATCAATCCCAGCAAATAATGTACGAGGAGCTCTGCGGTAACTCCAGCACGAACATCATCTATGACTAAATTAAAATGACAAATGTGTAGATCGCAAAAAACCTGCCGTAGGAAGTAACTTGAACCAAAAATCGGATGATACGCGGAGCCTCATTTGGAAGGCAGTTAATTATAACAGCGGGAAGTCCTTGAGTAACCATCTTCCGAGTGTTATCTGGGCGGCGGTTAGAAGGGGAAGTGACATCGTAGTGTATTGTTACCGTCAGCAGAGAAATGTATCAAGGCAACGGCAATATATTCATGAACCTCATCGTCCTCCACCTTCAATAAAGAACATATTTCGTTCTCGCTCCCAATATTCAACATTTCCGTTCTGAAAGCACCTACTGCACCTGTGAGATATGCCAGTTAGACTTGGACATCCACGAACCATGCGTTGCAAGTTCCGCAAACAGCCTGGCATATTTTCTCCGAAGTTCAGTAGATCCTGTGGCCACGCCCTTTAAAAGAGTTCTAGCACCAAATTGAGATACGCTGTCGTTCAATCTCCGTTCTGTAAAAAGCGTCATTAGTGACTGATCGAAACGAAATGTAATAATTGCAGAACAAACCCAACATTGCGGCTTTGACCACTTTGTCATGTGTTTCAATTCGGTTCAATGCATTCCGATCTCTGAGAATGGAGAGGAAGTCATTTCCGGATTCGGTGGCGGTAAGCTTCCCGTGGGGCCGCATGAGTACCTCCACTTCGAATAAGAGTCGTCGGAGATGGTCGTTTGCAGAAGACTTGATGAGAACAGGTATATCTGTGTTGAATAATGTGGCTTCACTAGTGCGGTCGCATAGCAGAAGCATGATCCGGGCTTTAACGCAGATCCCAATTTCTCGGACATCGGAGGGAAACAAGTCGGTCGAAAACAGCGGCCCTCCCGGTTTAATAGAAGCTCGTAGAGCGGATGAAGATTCGTCGCCCGGATCGGTTGAAACAGCCTGAACCAGATGGAGAAGAGTATAAAGGCAGGAACTCAGTACAAGTGGCTCGGGTCGTCCTTTGGCAAGCTCAATGGAGAGCATTCGCAGTAGCGGATGGACAGTCGGGCCACGAAGCAGCTCGTCCTGGACAAAAAGGTTGGTGGGGAGTCCGGCTATGGCCCGAACAGCAGCGGTAATTGTGTCGGCGCTCGGCGACTCCATAAGCAGCCAGGCCAAGGCTTGTGCCTTCTGAGAGTCCTTCTGTGACGGGAATCCGTAAACTGGTTCCAGGTGCCAAGAACCGGTGAGCAGATGCCGGAGGAGCCAAGAAACCGGGGTGCGGAAAGGTGAATCCGCGGAGTAAGCAGGATGTATACTGCTGCCTATGTAGAGAAGCACAATGAACGCTGTCAAGGCGAAGATGACGACACCTATGACGGTGTCGTCTTGAAAAATGAGGATAATGAGACCGACGCTGAAGAGGAAGAAGGCAATATGAATAGGAATGGGAAGAGACTGGATAATGAGCTTCAGATGCCATCTTTTGAGACCTCGCCATCTGCTGCAGTGGACGGCTGCGTCGCCCCAGCTAGAACCAGAAACGGAAGACGAGAATTGGGTAACCCAGCCCTTGGCCAGACTAGCGCCGAGCGCACTCATGAGGCTGAACATCAGGCTTGAAAACCAAAGTCCGTTCACCCATCGCAAGGATAAACTGGGTTCGAAGCGACTAGAGGAAGGAGTGAGTCCAGTCGAGTTCCGCTCATTATCGATGAGAAGCATTAGGAGCGTGTTCGTGGTGTGTTGGAGATCCTCTTGCAGACCCTTACGGACCTCAATCAGGAAAGCGGACAGAATCGCAGAGAAGAGACCGGCCTGCAAAGTTGACGGGTCATATATTTGCACATGCCGATCACAGACAGACTCACAAATATCAAAAGCGGGTCAAGGTCGCTGTTGAAAATGTTGGCGAGGTTGTCATCCGAAATCCTGGCCTGGTCCATGTAAAGCTTCCATACCGTCGCGTTGTCGGTGCAGTACTGGCTGAAAGGTCCGTCAACATCAGTACCAAGCGACTCATCTACTTTCTTCTCAGCTGGATGAAATGACAAGTAGCACAAAGACACGCCTCCTTGGTCAAATTCCTCAGTCTTTCCTGATTCGGCAGCTGGGGATAGTCGCAACTGTGCTCCTGCTTCAGCCTCGGCCGCATTGGAGGCAAACTGCACTGTGGTGAACTTTTGGCTGATTCAGTAGAATTGGGTACGCACACGACCGTGGGGTGGACAAGAGCTCATTGCCAACTGCCGTCTTCACGACCGTTGGGACCAAGTTCGGCTGTACCGTAATGATCATCAATCTGGTCCAGCACAGCTCGAGGCAGCTGCCAAAGGAAAACTCACGACACAGCCCTACAAGTGCACAAGCACACTCAATATCCCGGACCGTCACAGAGATCTCTGAAAAAGAAAATAGTAAGTAATAGAAATGGCTGGCTTTGCGTGCAGTGTCGCAAATAAATAAAAATCACATAATAAAAATGGACAACGGCTGTAAGATGTCACATCAGTCAAGCCCTTCGTTTGCTGTCATTACGCTTGGCTTCCCTTGAAGCGCAGGCGCTGTCACCGAATCACAGAGGAAAAAGGCCCGCGAGTTGAGGAAGATCACGGAGATGGGCGGAAATGTTGAATGGAGGATGGAAATTGGCCTAGCAAGATGCACCGAGATTCCAGGCTCAGCGGCCATCAGGAGATCTATTTATCGCTCGCGCTTCACTGCGCAGAAAGGCTGTGATCTTCACCTTCGAGGATGACAGAAGACTGGAGTGGGCATAAGACACAGATCCAGAATACTCAGAACGAAGATAGGACAAGAAGTCCGAGTCGACAAGAAGACTGATGCTCTTCCTGTCGAGCGGCTCGTCATGCAGTAGTGCAGCAGCCTTTAGTCCAGCTTTAGTCGGGCAACAAGAGCTTCACAAGAAGGAACGGACACAGGCCCATAGGCCGAGAAAGATAAGTGAACACTTGGTGAAACTGAGAAAGGATCCGCTACATACTCGTGACCACCGGCTCTCGGTTATGACTGGCCCGTTTGTGTCCCGTCCTCCGTGCCGAGAGCTCCATCATAATATAGACTCGTCCAGCCTGACAGCGGAGGGTATCCAATGAAAATTGACAAACAAAATAAAATAAATGCGACTCTGCATTCAGACTTTATACACGCTTTATGGAACCCAATATTGATCCAATTGGCTCAATTCTTTTGTATCGCGCTCTGTTGTCTTGCATAGTGGTCACCGTAGAGACTGGTTACGAGACTATTAACATTCAAAGGTCTTTGTGCCATCCTGTGCGTGGCAATTTGCTCCAGCCTCGAACCTCGTTCGAATTGAGTCGGCCCGAGTCACCATGTACATAAAACAATACGGCGATTGATGACGTCCCGAGTTCCCTCTAATGACAGGCCCTGCGTTCCAAAGGGAACCCACGGTCTCCGCGAATTTATTATGCCTGTTGCACTAGTTGCACTCCTTGATTGCCGATCATTTTATTCCCGGTTTGCGATATGCAAAACGAAGCCGCATCGTATCCCGGGCTTTTCAGGTCTGACTTTTTTTTTCTGAAGTAATACCGTGTCATTTGTATCTGTTCTACTTCGTCTCATACATGCCCGATAGAAACCGATGCTCATCGTATATCCATCCAACCGGTAAAATCAGGATCTGCGGGCCACTTCTAGACCTCTGGCATTTTTCTCGCCGTTGCTATCTATCACTGTTAGCGGTTTGATTTTCGGCATCAAAGCGTGTGATGAGTCCACAGGCTCCGCCAGCGCCTGCTGGGCAACCTTTAAACCCACACATTTAAAGAATTCGACCGGTCGGTGTTAATTGTAAATTATGCCCACACTCACATCATGCCAACCAAGACTCACATTCAAGATGTTCTCAACTTCACCGCCGTTGTTGCTGCGACCGCACGAGATATGTCGATTTCAACGAACGTCCCTTTTTAGGTACAGCTTCGATTCTGTCCCTTTCGATCGTGGAAATAATTAGAGTGCGTGGAGCCCCGCGTCCCTGTTGCCTCTAACTTCTTTTGGCAGTCGTTAAAGTCCTCAAAAGATGACTACGTTGAGATCATGGAACAAATTCATGAGATTTTGACGACTATTATTTTGCTCTATCAAACTAACCAAGTTGACGGAATCCTCCCCCCGGAAATTATTTCCCGCATCGTTTCCTTCATCCAGTATGTTCCCCTTGGATGTCTACTCGCCCTCTAATGATATCGCAGATGCTTGCAAAAAATACATGTGCACGTCAAGTCAAAGCAGGGAATGGGAAAGCTGAGGCGACTTCTCAATTTGTCCGAGAATGAGATGCTGTTATGGGCCTGCAGAGCGAAAATTCAGGGGCTGATGGAGTCATTCCGGGCGAGAGAATTTTAATCTCGACGTGGAAATAGTTGGCTGACTGATTTCAGTTCCAAATGCGACTGTCCACGGTGTACACAATGTTTCAAATGCGGATGGATGCTGCACAGAAGCATGAAGCACTCTTAGCTTTTCTCGCCAGCCACCCTGACCAAACAAAGTCAAACTCTATCTCTGAAGTACTTCTCATTAATCCTGCACTTCCTTATTTTCAACGTGTTCCACACACGACAGGAAGGTAGTCAAATTTCTCATTCATGCGCGATTCTTCGTTAACTAACACACAGTTCACTTTCCATTTTCAATTCTTCCTCCGGCGCCCCAAATATTTCACGGCCGTGAAACTGAACTTGAAGAGGTGATCACACTGCTCAAAGAAGAATCCCCACGGATCGCCATTTTGGGACCCGGTGGAATTGGAAAGATGAGTCTTGCACGAGCAGTTCTCCACCATGAAGAGATTGTCGCAAAATATTCGGAGAGAACTTTATTCCTTGCCAGTCAAGCCACAGCTGCGCGGATCTAATCTCAACTATTGCATGCCACGTTGGATTTGAAAATGCGAAGGGACCCCGGGAGATCCTACAGCACTTTTCATGCAGCCAAAGTTGCCTTTTGGTCATGGACAATTTCGAAACCGTCTGGGAACCGACATCGTTGCGGTCAGCCGCTGAGGATCTCCTCTCCCGTTTGACGGATGTCCCTCAGTTGGCTGTTCTGGTGAGTGTCTACCTTTCAGTGCCTCTCCCATACTTACTTAGAGCAATATATCATTTTAGATCACAATGCGGGGAGCCGAGCGACCGGTAAAAACCAAATGGAATCGTCCCTTCCCTGGTCCATTAGCACCACTTCCGGATACTGCTGCTCATCGAATGTTTTACGATATTGCGGACGGCCATCGTGAGCCGTCGAAAGTTCAACAGTTGTTGGAGCTCACAGGGAATGTTCCCTTAGCAGTTGGTCTCATGGCTAGTGTTGTGGGATATGAGGGGTGTGATCGCACTCTCTCTCGCTGGAGCAAAGAGAACACTCTTCTTCTTTCGGATGGCTGTGACCAGCGTTCAAGTTTGGACATCTCTATTATGCTCTCGTACTCCAGCTCTCGAATGACTCCTGGAGCGCCTGGGTCCTGCGAACCAGCAGGTATACGATGGCGCGATGAGGAGAACGTCGATCCACGGCGGAGAGTATGAAGACGGGGCAAACCAAATAACGGTCGCGGAAATGGAAGGCCCCGCCTCGGAGTGATAGGCACAATAAGGGAGTTACACCCGCGAGAGTGCGAATTGAGTTAATTGGAGCGCGAGACCGTTAGGCTATTGACGCGTAGTATCCAGGAGCGCAAGTACAAGCGGTTCTCTGCGCACTCCGAATGGTTCAGATCGGCGATCCGTGGGTTGTGACTCGAGTCACGCTGGTCTCCAAAGGAAGCCGATTAGAATTCGAGACTGGAGTGGTAGCAGCGATTCGGCGGCTGGTGCGATGCGTGTACGACGCGGATAGTCGACGAACGAAGCGGGGAGGCCTTGCCGAGGAGCAGGTGTGCAGGGACGGCGTTGTGATGATGCGTGCGATGGGACGGGCGGTGGGCCGCGATGCGCGCGAGGATGTGCGAGCGAGGGATGAGGTGCGCGGGCACCCAGCACCTCGTTCGCGACGGTGTGGCAATGGGTAGGCCGGCCGCGAAGCTGCAAATGAGCTCGGGGTCGCGATAGGATATGGGAGCGCGGGTGTCGACGGAGGCGCGCGCTGCCTCGACGCCTCGTCGCAAGGGCGGCGGTGTCCGTGACGGCATGTCGAGACCGACGTGGTGGGGATGGCATGACGATGTGCGCGTTGTGTGGGTCCGCCATCGGTGCGGAGGCATGCGGAAGACGTAGCGTCGGGGTGGTGCGGCCGGGACACGGTGCACAGAAGCGCTGGATCGCGGACAGCGCAGAGGGTTGACGGCTGTGTGGGGTCCATGTCGCCCCAGTCTCCCGTGGCTGCAGCACCACTTGGGAATAGCAACTAGTCGTGTTACCAGCAGGGGACCCGGGAGAAGCGCGATATCCTAGTGAGTCGGAGAAGAGGGTAGCCCATGCGTCGTATCTGTAGACAGTCACCGGCGTAGATTACGAGGCGCGAGCTTCTTCCGTTCCGGATGAGTGCTCGGTGGGTATAAGGTAGAAGCAAGGTAGAAGAACCCAGGGTTAGGCGGGATAGGGAGCTCGGGCGGTGGCAGTGGTTGGCGGGAGGAGAGCCTGACGCGTCGCACGTGAGGTGACAAAGATGCCACAACAGCACGTACGTACTGGGTCGTGTGCATGGTGCAAGGCGACAGGGGTAAATATTAACAATAGATAAAATAAAGTACGGCTCTCGTCGGTAAGCACCAAACAATCTGTTCACTATTGGTTAGATTAGATTGCAACACCCCCGTGAGCACGCGACAGCATCCCGGATCCCCATCCCGCAAACCCTGCGGCTCTCCAAAACGGAACAAAATATGCGACGGAGCCGGTGTCATGGGGGTCAAACGGGTGAATTTTTTCGCCGTGCCTGTGGTCACAGAACCCAACTGGCATAAGACCCAAGACCGGGGCCTATCGTAACTCGCAACCTGTCCATACTCGACTCTTTCTCTCAAAATAGGTTGCGCCGAATACCGAGTCCGCAGTTGAATTTCCAGCTTGCCCGCGAATGTACGACCTCTTCTCCAACGAGCAGAAAATCCGAAAATGTTTGGCCTAGACTCGAGTCTCTTAGTACGGATTCAATCCATCCGGTGACCACACAGCACCGCTGCCTAGTTTATCAACAAAAAAAAATGCTAGAGAGGAACCCAATAAAAGCCACCCGTTCAATGTCAGAATCCCCCGCCTTCTGCCGCGTGTCGACATACCACACTCCTGTACGTACGAGGTGATATGTAGCTTATTCTCCTTCGTACACGTGTTTTCTTCTGGTTCTGTTGGTTGAATTTTTATTTATTCGAGGAGCAGATCCCTTTTTTCATGTTATTCTTTTAGTTATCGGCGTGATTTCTGTTTTCTATTACGGTGATTTTTGCTTTGGTGCTACTTTTGTGGTCCTGAGTGTCGGTACCGGTGTAGAGCGATTTTTATTCCGGGCGCGCGGACTAGTGCATAGAAGATGCGATTCCAACCCGCGTTGAATGCGGTGGGTGGTTGTGTGCGTTGACGCGAAGGGTAGCGTTTGAGCTTCTGCTTTCTGCCTTGTTTCTCCTAGGCGACCAACTCAAAGTTACCTCCTTTTCCCATTTATGGTACTCCTTTCTAATCCTTTCAATTTTTGGTCTTGGGAATCTTTTACTTGGCATCGCTGAGCCCTCCACCCTGTATTTCTCCCGAACCTCACGCTTCCCACTTGTAATTTTCTTTCTTCGCTGTATCCCCCTGTATCTTCATATTGTGTACCCTCAGATAATTACCGCCTCTTCCCCAGGAACCTGTCGTATATGGCTAAATAGTTCCCTCCAGTGCATCCGGATATCAAAGCCTATGAATAACTCCCAGGCGGTTTGAATTTACACCGCTCTTCTAATTGCACGCGCATCGCCGGCAAGGCGCGGCTGTCTTTAGGACATAAATAGCATATCCCACAACCGGCAATCTCAATAACCGTGGTTTCTGGCCCCGGCCAACGAAGATGGCCAAGAAGCTCAACCGCAAACGTTGGGGTGCATCAGCGGATGGCTACATAGCTCTGCTGTCGTTTACCTTGGCTTTCGGCCCCTAAGTTCGGGGTGAAATGTGAGATACACTACTGGGAATGGATGCTCGCCCGAATTCAAGTTGTATTCTCACGTTTGAAATAGAGGGGCTATTTTCGGTGCAGAATATCAACAGCTACATATATAGCCCAACAAATAGGATGCTGTGAATGCGCATGCAGTCATCACTCTATTCTCTGGCAGCCGCGGACTCCCACCTCTTCCCTTCCATGTTGACATGATGGAGCGATGATCCTGGCCTATGCATTCTCCAAGGAAAATATGAACATTTCGCGACACTTGTTCTATCTGGGTTGGTAACTACGGAAGTCTGCATTACGAATCATCACTCATTCGTCCATCACTAACGTGGTTTCTCCGGCAGCTTTTGACGACATTGGATTCATCTCGGGATCTTGGAAACGATGTACTTCGAGAAGCATCTTCAGAACAGAGACTGCATATAAAGCACCGGCGGATTGTGCCCGTTATCATTTTCGCTATCATGCCCTCTAGAGCTTGTATCCAGGATGTGCTCCAGTTTGTCACCGACACAGCAACGACTGTCCGAAACATTTCGGTAGCTGCCACGGTCCCCTTCCTAGGCGGGGCTGCAGTACTGACACTCTCAATTGTGGAAGTCATCAAGGCCAGTTGAACTCCAACCATTGACCAGCACTGTTCACCATATCTCTCCAGACTCTGAAATCCGGCCAGGATGAAGCTATAGAAATCATGGAACAAATCCATGAAATTTTGGTGGCTGTGATTGTTGTGTATGAGACCACAAAGATAAACAGAGTTCTTGCTCCAGCGATTTTATCAGAGATTGCCAAGTTTGTCGAGTATGTTGCAGTTAGATCCAATTTCCGTCACAGCTCTAACAATAAATTCTAGAACCCTTCGCAAAATACATGTGCATTTCAAGGCCAAACAAGGAAAGGGAAGACTTAAGCGCTTGCTCAATTTGACCGAACATGGAAGTGAAGCCAAGTCTTGCAAAGCTGAGCTGGGGAAGACATTGGACACCTTTCGGGTAAGCAGACTTAGACAGTTTCGAAGCAAGACATGACTTACATGACTTACACTCTTTAGTTGCAAACCCGGATGTCGGCTGCATCTGCAATTTTCCTAATGAGAAAGGATATCGGCCAGATGCACCAGGAATTAATCGAATTCATTGCTGCCCACACAAGCATTGCACGCTCTGACTCTTCATCGGAGGTAACTGTAATTGAGACTGCTGTCCAGCATATCTCAATAAGCGTTCCTGTGTTACAGGTGTCTGGAAATGTTTCAGGAACCACGGGCAGGTACATACCCACCACTTCAGAACCATAAACCAGCGACTCATAAATTGTTAGTTCACTGTCGATCTCGATGCTACCACCGGCCCCATCCATATTCCATGGCCGTGAGTCTGAATTGAGAGAAGTGGTTGACCTCCTCAAGGCAGATTCCCCTCGGATTGCGATCCTCGGTGCAGGGGGGATGGGGAAGACGAGTTTGGCCCAGGCAGCACTCCATCATGTGGACGTTGCTGCCAAATATTCTGAGCGATACTTTGTTCCCTGCCACTCCAGTATCACACACACCGATCTCGTCTCCGCTCTCTCCGCTCACATTGGATTCGAGAGTGCCCAGAGCTCTCAGGTGATCTTACAGTATTTTTCATCCACTCCATCATCCCTGCTTATATTGGATAACTTTGAAACCACCTGGGAACCAATATCTACCCGCACTCAGGTGGAGGACCTGCTTTCCCTCCTTGCGGGTGTGCCTCACCTGGCACTGATGGTGAGTTGTCCAGTACGACATTGGAGCAGTGTTTATATCTCATTTCCAGATTACCATGCGGGGAGCTGAACGCCCGGGAAAAATCGGATGGACCCGTCCATTTCCCCGCCCATTAGCCCCGCTTTCGGATGCTGCAGCCCACCAAATACTTGTGGATATTGCTGAAGACTACCATGACCCAGAAAAAGTCCGGCAGTTGCTGGATCTTACCGACAATCTCCCGTTGGCCGTGACTCTCATGTCCATGGTGATAGGATGTGAAGGCTGTGACAGAACCCTCTCACGCTGGAAAGTGGAGAATACCCACCTACTTTCCAATGGCTGTGACAAGCGTTCAAGTCTGGACATCTCAATAATGCTCTCGTACTCCAGTGCCCGAATGACTCATGGAGCACAGCAGCTCCTGAGTCTTCTCTCACTATTGCCAGATGGTCTTTCAGATGCAGATCTCATCCAGAGTGGACTTCCCATTGAAAATGACCTTGCATGCAAGTCAACACTCATCCAAGTGTCATTGGCCCATGTGGACAACAGCCAGTGCCTCAAATCTCTAGTTCCTGTTCGGGAATATATGCAGAGAGTACATCCTCCATCGCTGAACCTGAAGATTCCACTGCGCCAACACCTCCATGAAATTCTTTGTGTCGGGAAGAACCTTTGGGTTGCACCAGATAATCTTCCTCAAGTCATGAAAATGGCAGGGAATTTTCACACTGTCCTTTTTGATGCAATCCTGGATGATTCCCCAACCCAGTGGGAGGCCACACTTGAAAGTGTCATACATTTCAATCGATCTTTGCGATTCGCACAGATGCGTGGCTCTGTCCTCATGGTAGAACTTTGGCCACAGGTTGTGCAGCATCCGGGAACAGCAAATTATGGCCTTTATCTCAGTGAATTGCTGAGATTGGCCAGCGTCATCCCTGTTCCCATAGATGTTGAGGCATGCATTGAGTTGGGAAACCACCATTTCGATGGTGGGCCCCCGTCTGAGTTACAATGTGAGACATTTCTTCTCAGTGGTTGGCCAAGAGGAACTAAGTAATTGATAGGTCTATGGTATTATAGCCGGGCCTTTTTCTATTACCGTCGGAATCGTCCTGGAGAAGCACTCCACTACTATGAGTTAGCCCTGTCCCTCGCAGAGGACGAGACCAGCAGTATTCACTCTAGATTGCTTCTCCTGACAAGCCAGCTATTATGCCATATGGGAGTCCATAGACGTGCTCTCACCCTTGCTCAAAAGGCCCGGCCTATCAGCGAACTCATTGGTGACAAAATCATCGAAGCCATGGCATTTCGCGTCGAATCCTGGTGTCATGCGGCCATTGGCAATTTACTACATGTCGAGAAACTGTGCAGAGAGGCTCCAGAGGAATATTCCATTGTAGCAGATTTGCCAGATATCCTTCTCACCAAGACCGAATACCAGGAGGCCCGAGTATTGCTGCTCAAGACTTTGGAGTACCGATCCTCACGCAAACCCCCCATCCTGGACACAGTGACGTGCCATATTAATCTTGCAATCATTGCCATTGAAATGGGGGATGATGTGGGAGTCATCAACCGTCACCTGGATGCTGTCCGGATACAGTGTACCACTTTCGTGGTATACCCGCGCGGTATTCTGTGGTGCAATTCGCTTACTGCCAATATCCACCTTCAACAGGGGAACATCCAACTGGCTCGCCTGACTCTCGAGCAATGTCTCGCTTCAGCCCAAAAAGACAAGGATGCAGGGATCACTGCGCATTGCCTGTTACTCCTGGCTGATATTCTGCATGGCTTGTCTAGCTACCGAGAAACAGAGAGATGGGCAGTGGTATACCTAGCATTTGGGATGACCACGATGAACAGGGTGACTACGACCAAAGCCCTGCGTTTTATAGGGGACCTATTCGTGATTGACGGAGACAATGACGCTGCACTCAGTTTGTTCATGGCCACATTGAACAGCTTTACGGCCATGGACATTCACCGTGCCAGAGCCGACTGCATGGTCCGCATGGCTGCAATATTTGAACAGCAGGGAGACATCAGAAAAACTGTCGACCTATTGCACAGAGCACGCCCACTCTACGAACGATCCTCCCAGGAAAAAGAGATCATCAAAATCAACACAAAGCTTCACGACGTGAAAGTACTTTCGGAGGACTATGAAAATCCGCTTGAAAAGCTAATGGGTTGTGACGAAGTCTGACACCCTTGGATTCGGAGAAAGAAGAATGAATTGACGGATTTAATGCATCAGAGAAGAAGAAAAAAACAGAAAAAAAGATGAAAACGAATGGGAATGGGAATGGCAGTCAATACGCCACAGTCCTGGAAGAAAATAGATAGATGAGAAGGAAAAAAAGATACGTATGTACGAGCATCAGAGCGGGATGCATCCGGCGCGTGAGCGGTCGGCGTGTATTCTGTGCGGGTCGAGACGAAGTCGGACACACTTGGATCCGAAGCAAGAAGAATGAATGGCAATTAAAGCATCAGAGACGAAGAAGAAAAAGAAAAAGCGAGGAAAACGAATGAACCAACGAAATTGAAACTCGGGAGTGAACTGAAATCGATTTAAAAAAAAAAGAATTGGAAAAGGGAGCGAGGGGGAAATCAGGATAGGATGGTGAATGACATATATGCGAGATTGGGGGGACGGTGTTAAATGAGGTGATGGTGAGCAACAGTGGTAGGAAGGAACACGGTACGTGGGTTTGGGAGTCGTTGGATAGAATGCCGTCTGCTGGTATAGGCATGTGCGTTGATAGATAGATATGAGTAGTACTCGGTGATAGATTTCGAAGAGAGAAGAAGAGAGGGAACGGAGACGCGATGGATGACTTGAACAAAAGCAGCCGACGCTTACCCGCCCGATAATAATGGAACGGATGGATGAATTGGACGCACCGTTCGCCGTGTCAGGCATAATCCTTATCGTCGAGGCGAAGCGGACAACACGGACAAGTATGAGAATGTAGCTTTGATTCACGTAAATGAGAGCGGGAAGAACATTGCGCGCTGATATTCCTCCAGGAGGCGACGGATGGTCCACTGATGGGCATCGTCTGCCAGAGACGGATGCTTTTGACAGATCTAACGGCGCCGGTATGTATCATCAGCTATGCACTATCCAGCGAGTTCAAAAGGGCAGAATGGAGAGGGAAAAGCGAGGAGAGACTGGAAGCCGTACCTCAACACACGTCATCATCTACAGAAGCCACGACACAACATCTCCAGAAACAACTCCGGGTCGACCTTGACTCAACGTTGTTGAACGCCACCAGTGCGAGATAGGCGCTGCAGATTTAGCGGAGGAGGGGCCGATTTTGGGGCGACTGTTTGGTTAAGGCGACGGAGGGTTAGGCTTGCAGTCAGCGTCAACTGAGTTGTGGGTCCTGCGAGGGTGAGGTTTATCAGCATGCATACGATGGCGGCATGAACGATCCATCCATGATATAAGCTGTGGGAGAGTACAAAGACGGGGGCAGATTCGGGGGCGGGAGTGGAAGGCCCCGACTCGGAGTGATAGCACCCGCGAGATTCGAAAAGACGCATATGATTTAATTGAGGGGCGAGCTCGTTGGGGTATTGATTGCGTAGTATCCAGTACCGCAAGTACAAGCATTTGTCTGCGCACTCCGGATGATTAAGATCGCGAACCACGCTGATCCCTTGTGGAGCCCATTAGAATCGGAGATTGGAGTGGTGACAGCGATTCGGAGTGGTGGCAGTGATTCGGCGGCCGGCGCGATGGGCGCGACGATGCGGATACCGAGGAGCGAAGCGGAGAGTCCCTGCCGAGAAGCAGGCACGCGAGACGGCGTTGCGATGATGCGTGCGATGGGACGGGCGGTGGGCCGCGATGCGCGCGAGGATGTGGATGGCCGAAGAGCGAGGGGTGGAGGCAGGAGGTGCGCGGAGAGACAGTGTGGCGATAGGTCGGTCGGCCGCGATACAGGGATGGATCGTGGGAGGGGATATGGGAGCGCGGGTGTCGAGAGACGCGCCGGTCCTGTGTTGCGCACGGCGGGCGTGGCGAGACTGACGTGGATGTGCGGTGTAGGACGACCCGTCAGGTTATCGAACGCGAGAGTGCCTTGCGAGGGCGCCTGCATACATGGTCTGGTCTGGCGCGTTGGTATGCGGAAAAAGTGGCGTGCCTGGATGAGGCCTGAGGGGTTATACTTAGTTGCATGGGTAGGGGATGGATGAATGAATATGCGTATTTGTAGACAGTACTAGTCACCGGCGTAGACTACGAGGCGCGAACTTCTTCCGTTCCCGATGAGCGTTCGTTGGCGAAGAGGTGAGTAGGAGCCCAGGCGGAAGCGAGCCTGGTCGCACGTGAGGTACAAAGAAGCCACAACAGTGCGTACATAGCTGCGGTAAATCTTCCCAATAAACCTTCATATGTAAAATAAACTGGAAGAGCCAACTTGGCTGATTCGAACGGTGCCATTCTCCCAGCTGGTTGCAACTGTTAATAAATTTGCTCGCAGGTCATAGCCAGAAAATCGAAAATCCAGGATAAGTATCAGGATAATATATTACCCTACATGGTCCCATTTCGGAACATGCAGGGGTGTAGTGTTTAGTACATCGGCCTATATGCCCTACCTACTACAATACAGCCCACTTATCTTCGACGAGCTCACCGCTTTTAAGGTTGTAGATCTAAATCCGCGAGCTGTAATTGATAGTACCGTAAGTTACCCGTTCCATCCCCTCGCCCCTGACACATCCCATCCGGCCACTTAATAGCGACCGTTTCAAAGATCGCAAATACCCGATGGACATATGTGGCCAATTGACACACTGTCTCCCTCTCAAAGACAAGCTTCTTCAGGACTTTTTCGCAAAAGTCCTTTGTAGAAGATAAGTCGGTATAACTAAGCATAAGGCGGTATAAGCTTGTAAGGTTTTCAGGGGGCCTATAAGCTTCAGAATGGCGCCATCCTGGGTTATAAGGACTTACGGAGGTTATAAGGGGTTACAGGGTTATAGGAGGTTATAACGGCTTATAACTGGCCGAGGCAAAATTTCGAAAAGATCTTGCTCCCCTCCGCTGGTACTTTGTAGTACCAGCGGGAAGGTGAGTAGTTAGTTAGAATTATTATGATTAAGTATCAGTTAACAAGGTAGGTCAGGGTCAGTCTTCAGTACTTATATTATCGAGTGTTGAGGACTCAATTACATTCAGAGTATCTGTTATCAGTGCAGGGAAAAGCTCAGCTGTCACCAACACAGTTTTGCACCGTGATCAGCGCTCGGAGGCCCCGTGAAGCTCCTGCCAAAGATTGTCCGGAAAGTGGCTTGTTTAAGGAGAAAATTTTGCGTTTTTGCCGTCCAGAAAGTGGCTTTTTAAGGTCCAAATTCGCGAAAGGTTGTCCAGGAAGTGGCTTTTTGAGAGGAAAAATTTGGCGGGTGTCCCAAAAGTAATCCCCCCTGGAGGGTCGAACTGGTGACCGAAGGGATACAGGTTTTCTAAGGTAGGTAGGTAGGTAGGTATTACACGGCATGGTCCCGCTTATAAGAAAGTGGGGTAACTATAACTGAGCTAAAATAGCACTACAAGACTGTTAATTATCGTTCTACTAGTATCATCTGTTCGACAGTGAGGAACTCATTGTTGATCAGACCATGGTCAAAAACGCTTCTACTGTAAAGGAGCTGAAAAAGATGACGATAAAGATACCGAAGCCTGCGAATACTTGGTTGATTCCGCCGGGGGCAGAGAAAGAAAATCCATTATTTTGGCGGGAATTATTGATTCACGTGATCACCCCTGTCCGATAGTGGCTTTTTGAGGCCAAAATCTGGGATTTTCCCGGACAATCATTGGCAAGAGTTTCACAGGGCCTGCGCTCGGGTTGGAGTTCCACTCCACCCAGCTCCACCCTCCAGAACTGACCGAAGTGCCTGCAAATTCACCCAAAAAAAGGCGTTTTTTTTTTGGTAACTGGGGCCGACTCAGCAGATTAGGATATTGGGACAATATATAGATGCCTCAATGCCCCACAATATCACTCAAAGGATATATTGAATTATAAGAGGATATACAAAGCTCGTACGGCACATCTGTTTTCAAACACTGCACATTCCGTCTGATGTGCCGCCTTTTATAACAAAGGCGGCACTTGCCATTTCGGAATGTGCAGTGTGTCGGTAAGGTTCGGCAAAGCGCCCATTCCGTGAGTGTCCATACCGAATGTCCATATCGATTTTTTTTCATTCCTCCTTCTTCCATCACTCTACACCCCCAACCCCGCCGTGGCGCGTTGAGCACGCGTCAAAATGGCCAATGGTTTCGAGGGAGCATCAAACCACACGCCCGCCGACCAAGAATACATTGGCAGCTTGTCACCGCTCACATTGATGGAATTCCGAAACCATGTACGCAGTCCCCACGGCTTCCGAGCACTCATCCTAATGCGAAGAAAACTAGATTTTTAATCCCATCTATATCATTAACAATGCGACAAAATTCCTCGATTACGAATGGGTCAACATTGCCCTGCTTCGCGAGTATGTCCAACAAACCGCCGCCATTTCTGAGCTCGGCACGTCAACGACGCGTTCATTCCCAACCTCTGATCTGGTTCACATCAAAATCGAAGCTATACCGCCTCCGGTGACGACTGTTTCTGTCAAGGCGGAGCCCAAAGCAGTGCACATGCCATGTGTCAAGATGCGCACTCTGCAAGTGGGCAAGCGGGAGGTCATCGAGCTCCTTTCGGATTCAGAACCCGAGACCGATGACCCAGATTCAGATCTGGAGGTGATAGAGGCACTCCGCCATGCCTCTCGGTCATCTAGTGTTCTCCCTTTGCATGGTGCATAGCTTTCTTCAAGTTCTCCTCACCGTCACTGATTGTTGTAGATGCCGACCATTTGTCTGAACATAACAGTGATTTAGAGGAGTTTGATGAAGGATCAGATGGTATGCACAGTTGTGTTTTAGCCTGTCTCACACTTAATTTCTAATTTTTGATCGCCAGACGGGAATTCTGCTTGGTCCCGTCCGACACCATCTGGCTAGATGGTGGTACATCACACTTCCGCATTGGGACATTTCGTCCCACCCAGAAGCTAACCGTCGAGCGCATGGAGTACTGGGATGGTCCCGCCGCCATCTACCCAATCCACCGGGTTCGAACGGGGATCGTTGTGGACCTTAGCGATGAAAAATATCACTTTCGCGACGCTTCCGAAGAGTTGGTTGTGCTCACTACAGTCATCATGAACACAGTTTGTTTTAGCTTCTAACTTTCAAGCTCCAACACTAATCAATTTCTCTTGCATCAGGATAACGACTCGTGGCAGTGGCGCGGTGGTAGCGCCAGCGCCCAGGTGACTTTCTCGCCTGGCGAGAAGCCCATTGCTTGCCGATGCATTCGGTACGAGTGCAAAGGTGTTCATGCATGCGACAAGCTTGATGCCGCATTACGAACTGCGGTCCGGTTCGAGTTGGATGATCCAGCACCCCGCAAAGCAATCGTTATCGCCCAGCAAGAGACCCGTCGCAAAGAAGGGAATACGGCTGAGGAACGGGTCGTACTGTGGGTTTTTATCTTGAGTCTACAATTATGATCTTTGAATTTTCGCAACAGCTTCATGAAGATCATACGGAATGCCAAATGCCATGCCGTCGATTCGCAGGGCAACAAGTGCTGTGGTGGGCCGATATTGAAGCCCAAGCCTCAGGTTTTTCATTCGAAGTCATCTACAGTTCCTACCACTAATATCCTGACATTATAGGGACCTTCACGCGGTCACCAGCTCTTTGTTGGATGCAGCGGTTGGACTCCGAAATTCACAAAGGACCACCGAACGCACAGCATTCCCAATAATGTCAATGAAGATCTTCTCGCAAAGGGCCTCGCAGGCTTGCCGCTGGCTGACGATCTCAGCAAAGACACTGCTCCATGCAGCGGTATCATTCACCCACACACTGGACTCAAGAAGAAACTGTGCCGTACGCTGTTTCTTTCAATTATTTTGAATCATACGGCTTTAACTAATTTATTGTTAGCTCATGCTCATATCGTCAATGGCATGCAAGTTCAAGGCCAAATTCAGCAGTATTCTTGTAACGCCACACGGTCAATTTACGTCCCCAAGGACCAGTCCATCCGCAAAGTCCTCATTATACATAACAACACTGGCCATAATCATCCTATGCCGGTCCTCACCAAGGTGGCATTCGGTCACAAGGACACATATCGGCAATGCATCCATGCAAATGGTGTTCTCGGGGCAACGGTATCCAAGATCGATAATGGTAAGGATTTGATTTCTCGTATATTATTGTGGCGTAGCTGATAATGGATATAGCCCAATCCACTAAGTTGGTGCGGGGAGGACGAACGCCCACCGCACATGCTCCTGCCCTTCACAACAAACGTGCCAAGCGGGCTATACTTCACGCAGAGAAACTCAAGAGTTACCCGAACGGCCTTGGCAATGATGGTAAGCCGTAAACTTTCGCAAATTTCGCTCAAATATACTCACAATGCTTAGCCATATATGCTACCTATCGCGCCGAATTGACCAAACCGCTTCCCGAGCGCTACATCCACAGTTATATTGAGACACCAAAAGGCGAGAAAATTATCGTGACCTTCGTTCCTTACCTCTTGAAGCTTCTTGATGATCCTGGAGTCACTTCTTTCGAAGGCGATACCACATTCAAAGGCGTTGAGGGCAAGCTGAACGAATGGGAACTTACAATATTCGCAAAGGTCGTCCAACGCGGTTTGTTTTTCACTTCTAATTTTCACACAATATGGACATTCACATATCTGTTAGCTGCGTCGGTTCTTCGTGCATATATCAATGGCGCGAGCGCAGATTTTTTCGAACTGCTCTTTGACGAGCTCCAGCGCAGGAAACTCGAGGTCACAGGGAAGCCGATTTCATTCGAAATATTTATTCCAGGGGGTAATCTGCTCGTCGCAAATGTGGACATGGATACCGCACAGGTCATTGGCCTGTGTCGGTCGGTGCTGAGTTTCAGTGATCCCGAGTACAGCGGTATTCCTAAAACCACTCCGCCCGAGCAGATTGCGCCCAAGATCATCAAAAGTTGTTGGCGACACGGCAAGGAGTAAGTAATCCGATTCCATCTTTCCGTTATAAGCCACTGATGTTCTGCAGGCCAATCCATGACTTCAGATCGCTCGTATCGCCGGAGGAATTCAGGCGTCTCCAAGACTGCTTCTATGTTGACTCGAAAGAGTCTCTTGATGCCTTCTCTTCGTTTGTTTATAACCTCAAGGTTCCCAAAATCACCGGTTAGTGTTTCCTTCCTCGGAAGAAGTCTTCTCCTGACCATCGTTTGTCAATTAGCTTGGTGGCGGCACAAAGAAATCAACGACTGGATCATTCCGTGTCTCATCAAATCACAGTCGCAGATTCCCGCCGATATCTGGGACTCGACTCCTTCAACGACCAACACCAATGAAGCACAACATCATTAGACGAACAGCCTCACTGGGATTAAATTAACCCCAGTTGAGGCGCTTGAGAGGTGATTAAACACTGTTTTGGACCCTCTTTATTCGCGCTCACTTCCTGCAGTCGGCGTGGGCTTGACCATAACGTTGCTCAAGAGATCAAAATGTCGCGCGAGACGGGCATCCTGTCCAACCATAACAACGAGATCTCTCACCGCATGGCCCGCAACTCTCAACGACAATCACACACGGCACGCAAAGCCCGCGAGTCCCACGAGGCCGCCGATATCTCCAAGGACCTCCGGCTCCGAATCGAAGCAGAAGCCGAAAAGCGCCGTATCTCCAACGAGTTGACGAAGTCCCTCAAAGCGCAACTCAAAGACGCTAAGGGTACCGCTGGTAAGAGCGGGAAAGCGACTAAAAAAACAGTTATTCTGTCAGCAAGCTCGAGTGGACGCGTGAAGACCGCGCGGGTGAGGGGAGGTAATGTCTTATTCCGTCATGATATTCAGTCACGCTAATGCAAACTTCAGAAGTGCCCGCACCCGTCCCACCAGCGCAGTCGGACGATGTTCCATCTGCTGTTGTAGCTCTCAATTCTGGATCACAACCTGCATGCCCGTCGTTGGCGGATGGAGCTAATCTGATCCAATATGTCACGCCCGAGCCGACGTTCAATTCGTTGAACTGCAGTCTCGACTTCGATTCACTGATGCGTGATCTGGTGGCCGGGAACGAAGATGAGACTTGGTCTTTTTTGCAGGATCCCGCCGCCGCCGCCGAGTTCTTTGCCACGTACGACCCGGCTTCTGATCCTACTTCATTTGTCGACTCAAACACACCGATACCTTCAAATGAGCCCCCCAAAGATTCGACTCAAAATTTCACTGATCTGTATGCGAACACGGGTGGTTTTTCTGGTGTCAGGACAGTCATGCCATCAGAGGCGCCCCCCGAAGATCCTGGTCAAGATTTCTTGGATCTATATGGGAGCGCAGGCGGTTTTTCCGATGCAGGAGCTGCCCAAAGCTTTGCGGCATTCACTTCCACGTGGTATTTTAATGACCCGCTACCCGTCCTCCCTCCACCACCACCCGAGTCCCCTGCACCACCTCCATCGGTTGAAAAGGTGTCGGAACCGGGCCCGAGTGCCCCGAGATCACGCCGCACTCGCCAAGAAGTAGACGAGGCAAACATTATCCATACCACACGCACCCGAGCCCCCAGCGCACGTAAGCGGGGTGCAGAGGACGACGACGATGTTTCAAGTCGGCCGCTAAAAAGAGGCAGGCAAACAGGGTATGTCGTTGTCATTCTACTTTATACTTATAACATCTGAATTCTTACAGACAGTGACGTGCAGTTGAAATAGGGGGTTTAGAGTTGCAAATTAATTATACATACTCTATCTTGCTCTTATAAAACTTATGTTCATGACCTTTGGACCTTAACGACGCTCGATCAAGGGAGGAACGGCGAGGCGGCACGGAAATAACCGGCTTGGCACCCAGGTAATCAATGTGCCGCTTTTGCAGCAAATGTGCAGGGTTTGTGTGAATGTGCGGTGCTTGCGGCTGAATGTGCGGTGCTTAGAATAGATGTGCCGTGCGAGTCTGGTCGATCCCGTAGTTGTAAGCCTAATATAAGTCGCCTGTAAGTCGCCTATAAGCCTGTAACCCTTCCTAACCCCTTATAGGCGATCAGGCCCTTTTGCGACGTTCCGTCACATTCCAAGGATTAATAGCCAACACCTCCGGAAACTTTGTTGAAACTCCCAGTTTGAATACCCTTCGTTTTTCTCGCAGATCCTCTGACCCGTTTCAGAAGAACAGTGGATGTTCAACTGTTTCCACTTGATCGCACACAAATCTGCATTTGCGTAGCTCTCGTGGAACCGGGTCATCATGGTGCCGGCGAGGATATCTTAGCTTTTCAACCGCAAGAGGATGTTGGCTGAGCAACATGCGTATGAGCGCCTTGCAATGATGGGCATTCTCAACCAGGATTAGGTAGTGTCGAAGGATGCTGTGACTGCTTTGGGAGGCTCTTCTTCCAGTGGTTCCCTACGGCCATGTAGCAGGGACAGACACGTCGATGCTTCTGTGTCCGTCGCTAGGTGCCCCATGCCTACTGCATGGACTGCTTTATTTCACTTGACTCGGGGCTTTTGCTTACGCCTTGTTAGTTCCACGAGAGGGGCACTGGCCAGAATCTCGAGACTCGGGAAGAATTGGGTTTGTGGGAGGTAACAAGAGACGGCGGTAGAAGAGAAGTTGATACATACAAGTAGGGCAACTGAAATGCTTACCGAGATCTCACACAATTCATGCCGATGGACATGTATTAAAAGCAAATTAAAAGCGACCGTTGGAGCCAAACAAATGTACGTCACAATTTCCCATAGCGGTGAGCCGCAATTACCAGGGATTTCTATTGAGCTGATCGTAATTTCTCGAGGCTTGTATTTTCTAGTCAAAAACAATAATGGTGGAGCAGTTTTAAAGGTAAAATAAGGGAAACGCGACAAGGAAACGTGCTGCCGAGAGCGTGAGAATATTTGATGGCTTCCCAAAAGGAAATTTCCCCTTTTGGTGGGAGGGGAGGGGTCGCCGATTTCTCAGAGAAAAAAGTTTCGACGTATAGTGTGGATTTCGCGGATCGGTACCCCCTTGGATGGCAACTACAATTAAACATGGCTTGGAGGTTCTCGGCTCTCCGTTCTTCTGACATACTCTCCGGTGACAGTATAACTTGAAAGTTCAGTTGACTGGGTGCCATGATCCAGGATGTTTGGCTGGAGTCTCAGTTCTAAATTGAGCGTGCAGCATCATGCATGCGGGGAAATGAGAACGAAGTATATGCGTAGACACTAATTTATTGTTAACTTACGGGGATGATGGCCACTTAGTTTTTCAATGCTAGTGTGACCACCATTTTAGTTCGGTATTTGAAGCTTGTGATCTCGCTGCATCTGCGGCCCCGTGCGCGGAACTGATGTTCGACGAGAATTAAGAATAAGAAGAGTAGTTTATCTTCGACGCAGTTCCAGGACCCTTGATTATGGGGTTCGAGGTTGGGTACGAAATTTAGGGTTTTCAAAATTTTGTCCGGATTTTTGGTCAACCCCAGCGGTTTTTTTTTGTCCGGATTTTGCATCTGGCTCAAGGTCCAGCCAAAATTTGTCCAGACTTTGCTTCTGACCTCAAAATTTCCCACAGGGCGTCAGAATTGAGCAAAAAAAATTCCCATTAATTACTCTGCATCCTCTGCATCCTCGTCTAGTTCTACAATATTAATATTTGCTTTCCCATTTCGCCGGACTGTGTTTAGACTGGCAACGGCAGTGGTAAGAGCATCCCTCTCATCATACAGCACCTCAAACAATTTTTGAGCATGCGCACCGATCTCCAACTTGTTGCGAACGAATTGGGCAAATGTAGTGTTGGTGATTAGAGCGGTGTGGTCTCCGGATGCCGTCAAACAAAGTGAAAGCAGCTGGAGCATTGCGTTCACAATATCACCGGAGAGGTAATCACTCGAGAAGAAGCGTGATAAATCGAGTGTAGTGAGGCTCCCAAAGCCCCGTAGACAACCATACCACTTCCCGACGCTCCAGAGCCCAAGGACGGTCTGTTTCATCCTTATTTCCTCCGCAGTTTTACCCGTGTTCTTGAGCCAGGCTTCTGCCCGAAGCCATTCGGCCTTGGCTTCGCATGCATCAAGCATTTCGGACCAGTACATCAATGACCAGAACGGGTACACAATATCCGGGTTGCAGATGGTATGCAATGAATTATTTCCATCAAACCATGCTTGTCCGAAGGTGCTAAACATTTGGCGCAGCATCTTTCTGCTCGGCAAAACAAGGAACGGTAATTTTCCTCCAAATCTGCTGTTGGCTTCGCTGTGGAAAATATTTCATAGTCCATGTCCATCGCGAGGTCGTCATCGGCTACGGGTGGCATATCAAATCGCATCAATTGGAGAATTGACATGGATTTGGGAGGAAGGTGGGGCTGGAGGGAGGGGGGGATTTTGAGAGTATTGCGTCTCGCCACCTCTATGATGGGTGGCAGATCCTCGTATTTTTTATTGCAGGAAATCCATTGAGCTGGATCCCACTGCATTGCGAGGTCTAGGTCTTCATCATCGTCGTTCCGAATGCAATCCATGGCTGCAATGAATTTTGCTGTGGAATTTCGGGAGTGTGAACGGTAGAACAGATGTCTGAGCAAAAGTATAGAATAGTTCCAATTCTGAGACTGTACGGACAGGTACGGACGAACTACTGCATTGTTCATTAGTGAAAGTTGGCCAATGTCTGTCAAGGCTGGCTATTGCATCAAGACCAATTCCTTTGTCCGGACTTGCGATCTGAGGTGGCCCCATTGTCCGGTGATTTTGTCCGGACTTTTACCCAACATCAAGTGCCAAAATTCGAAATTTATCCGGACCCAGTACCCAGCCTCGACCCCCATAATCAAGGGTCCTGCAGTTCGGCGCACTGCGGATCCTGGTCTGCATGTGTCTCCCGGGTTGTGCAGACGGGGCCGCCGAACGCAGTACTAGTGTCTGTTGTTCATTTTCAATCGATTGCTGCGATTGGTTTCGACGTAGAAGCGGTACCCCTGCCATTTCCAAATCAGATTCATCTACTGGATAAGATTATCTAGCTCTGCTGAAGTTCTACACGTCCTGGTTGTGTATTCCCATTTCCCATGATTGCTCTTCATTTTTTTTTTCACTCTAATAATAATATATTATTTAAACACTATTGCAACCACCACCACAGTGCATGGCAATCATATTCAGGGATGGAACAGAGGACTCCGAGAGGAGCCTGCTACTGTGTTGATGTATGGAGTCGTACCGTACACGCCCACACAAAGATTGAGGACAAAAGTTCGGATCAAGTAACACCGCCACTGACACGGGACAAACAGCCACCCACACTTGACCTACGCTGTAGATATTTTTTGATTTTATCCCATTGACTCTCTGATTTCTACCGGATGTCTTGAGACATGTCCAAAAACACGGGCAGGACAAGGGCCCTGGCTAGATGGCTAGCCACGGCTAGACACTTCTCGTCGAGGCGGCTAGGACAACCTCGACATTTGGCACCGACTACGTCATGGCCATACAGCTTGCCACGGGGCCCTGCTACCTGGGACCTGAACACAATGTTATGTATGGATATTGAATTACACTCTGTAGGCAGAGCGTGTCTGAAATGGCGCGACGTTGCTAGCGCACCACATGGCCCAAATCAGAATCTAAGTGAAATCTAGGCTGAAAATGATTCCACAACCACTTGGAAAATACCGCTATAAGCCTACCAATGTAAACAGAAGTTCACAGATGGCTCTACAACTTGGTGCACCAAGGTAGACACAGGTAGACCATGTGTAGGCATAGCGGAGAAATAAATTATCCTGAGTATTGTCCTGTGTCTACATGATTAGGCCCATGTACACGTAGGTCCGTGTCTACACCCTCGTCTGCCCCCATAGCCATACCCTGTGATTACATACGGCCTCAACGCAGTGAATGCGATGCCATTTGGGAGATCTTCAGCCAACACATGAAATTTAGCACCTCGACGATGTATGAAAGGACCTTGCGCTTGCCCGCTCATGAGTTTCTTCCTTGGCTGTATCTTCATATTGCGTACCCGCAGACATTCCCGTTGCATTCCCGCCTTTCTCCCAGGAACCCGACATGTACGGCAATTTGGTTCGGTGAGTCCGGAGATCAAAGCCTATGAATGACTCACGGGCGGTCTCACCTCTGATTCTTGTCTCACAGTGCGCTGGCACCGGGTCCACTCTAGTGCATGTAGGGTCCGGCGTTAGTCCATATGGTTTTACCGGAGTTCTCCTATTATGTAGGGCTGTGCGCCGTGCCCGTCGCGCCGGTTCGACGGGTTCCGTGTGCGACGGGTAGCCGACCCGTTCCGTCGGGCCCCAGAAATATTTTTCGACGGGACGGTTTGAGAGGGTAACGGCCGTCGAAATGACGGCCGTGACGGCAACGGGACGGCACGACGGGTACATACAGTTTAAGTCATAAAATGGGAGGTTTATTGGTTCAAAAGCGTACGCAAGTTCATTTGAAGTGAGACGAATCATATATTATAGTGAGGGTGGGCAGGAAAACGGTGCTCGAAGTAAGGCTGGCCGGCAATCAGCGGCGGCAATCAGTTCGCATATCACCTTCCTCTGCGCGCACCTTTTGCTCCAACGCGTTTTGGACGCTTTCAACACCTTTAGACCCTAAACGGACAAGTGCCCAAACGACTACTACTGTCTCCGTTGAGCATTTTCACCCCTACAGCATGAAAAAATTAACAACATCGACTTGCAGAGCAAGTATTTTCCCGAAAAAATACTCCAAAGGTCCCCTAACGCTTTTGCGGAGCTGCGAGCGACTACGACAACGTCGCAAAAGGAAAAATGACTTCCTACAAGAGGCCGTCCGTCCCGGCCGTCCGTGACGGCCGTCCTGTCGGCCGTCCCGTTCCGTAGAGAGTCTTTGAACCTCGACGACGGGACGGGTTTGCCCGTCGCCTAACCGTCGAAACAACGGCCGTGCCCGTCGACGGGACGGCGCACAGCCCTACTATTATGCCCATTTCTTTCAGCTTACAATGGGCTCATATCTGGGTACTCTCCTTTAAATTTCAGTGTAAACTTCATTTGTGGCTGGTGATCGCCCGGATTGCAGGAACATTGAATGGCATCGCGAGGGCGGCTCAGCCAACAAAGATGGCCAATTTTGACGACATTTGATCGATCTCGGGGTGTTGGAACGCCGTGCTTCGAGGGGCATCTTAGGAACCGAGACTCCAATTTTGACAACATTTGATCAATCTCGGGGTGTTGGAACGCCGGGGCATCTTAGGGACCGAGACTCAATATAAAGCACCGGTGAGTTGTGTTCATTGTCAATTTCGCCATCATGCCCTCTAAAGCTCGTATCCAGGATGTGCTCCAGTTTGTCACTGACACAGCAACGACTGTCCGAAACATTTCGGTAGCTGCCACGGTCCCCTTCCTGGGCGGGGCTGCAACGATGACACTTTCAATTGTGGAAGTCATCAAGGCCAGTTAAACCCCAACCATTGACCAGCATTGTTCACCATATCTCTACAGACTCTGAAATCCAGCCAGGATGAAGCTATAGAAATCACGGAACAAATCCATCACATTTTGGCGGCTGTGATTGTAGTGTATGAGACCACAAAAATCAACGGATCTCTTCCTCCTGCAATTCTGTCGGAGATTGCCAAGTTTGTTGAGTAGGTTGCAGTTGGGTCCTATTTGCACCACAGCTTGAACAATAAATCACAGAACCCTTCGCAAAATAGATGTTTATTTTAAGGCCAAACAAGGCATGGGAAAACTCAAGCGCTTGCTCAATTTGACTGAAAGTGGAAATGAGGTGAAGGCTTGCAAAGCTGAGCTGGAACATACACTGGACACATTTCGGGTGAGCAGAATTACCCAATCCCAAAGCAGAACATGACTGACACTTTTTAGTTACAAACCCGCATGTCAGCTGCATCTACAATTTTCCTAATGAGAAAGGATATCGGGCAGATGCACCAGGAATTAATAGAATTTGTTGCTGCCCACCTAAGCATTGCACAATCTGACTCTTCATCGGAGGTAACCATAATTGATACTTCTGTGCAGAACACCTCAATAACCGTTTGTGTTTACAGGTATCTGGCACAGTTTCAGGAACCACGGGCAGGTACATACATACTACTTCAGAGTTATAAACCAGTGACTCATAAATCCATAGTTCACTGTCAATCTCCATGCTACCACCAGCCCCACACATATTCCATGGCCGCGAGTCTGAACTGAGAGAAGTGGTTGACCTCCTCAAGGCAGATTCCCCGCGGATTGCAATCCTTGGTCCAGGGGGGATGGGGAAGACGAGTTTGGCCCAGGCAGCACTCCATCATGCAGATATCGCTTCCAAATATTCTGAGCGATACTTTGTTCCCTGCCACTCCAGTATCACGTCCACCGACCTCGTCTCTGCTATCTCCTCTCACATTGGATTTGAGAGTGCCCACAGCTCTCAGGTCATCTTACAGTATTTTTCAACTACTCAACCATCACTCCTGGTATTGGACAACTTTGAAACCACCTGGGAACCAATATCCACCCGCACTCAGGTGGAGGAGCTGCTTTCCCTCCTTGCGGGTGTACCTCACCTGGCACTGATGGTGAGTTGTCCGGTACTACATTGCATCAATGTTTATATCTCATTCCCAGATTACCATGCGGGGAGCTGAACGTCCTGGGAAAATCGGATGGACCCGTCCATTTCCCCGTCCATTAATCCGACTTTCGGATGCTGCAGCTCATCAAATACTTGTGGATATTGCTGAAGACCATCATGAGCCAGAAAAAGTCCAGCAGCTGCTGGATCTTACCGACAATCTCCCATTGGCAGTGACTCTCATGGCCACGGTCATAGGATATGAAGGCTGTGACAGAACCCTCTCACGCTGGAAAGAAGAAAACACCCATTTACTTTCCAATGGCTATGACCAGCGTTCAAGTCTGGATATATCGATAATGTTGTCATACTCTGGCCTCAGAATGACCCATGGAGCACAGCAGCTCCTGAGTCTCCTCTCAATATTGCCGGATGGTCTTTCCGATGCAGATCTCAGACAGAGTGGACTTCCCATCGAAAATGTCCTTGCATGCAAGTCAACCCTCATCCAAGTGGCCTTAGCACATGTGGACAACAACCAATGCCTCAAATCTTTGGTTCCAGTTCGGGAATATATTCAGAGGGTACATCCTCCATCACTGAACCTGAAGATTCCCCTGCACCAACACCTCCATGACATTCTCTGTGTCGGGGAGAATCTTTGGGTTGAACCAGATAATCTTCCTCAAGTCATGAAAATGGCAGGGAACTTTCACACTGTCCTTTCCTATGCAATTGTGGATGATCCCCCAACCCAGTGGGATGTTACACTTGAAAGTGTCATACATTTCAGCCGATACTTGCGCGTAGCACATAGAGGTGGCTCCAGCCTCATGGTGGAGCTTTGGCCACAAGTCGTGCAGCATCCAGGAACAGCAAATTATGGCCTATATTTCAGTGAATTGCTTAGATTGGCCAGTATCATGCTTGTGCCCATCGATGTTGAGGCATGTATTGAGTTGGGAAACCACCACTTCAATGGAGAGCCCCCCTCTGAGTCAAAATGTGAGTCATTCTCTTCAGTGGTTGGCCAAGAGAAAACTAACTACTTTATAGGTCAATGGTATTATCGCCTGGGCTTTTTCCATTACCGTCGGAATCGTCTTGGAGATGCACTCCACTATTGTGAATTAGCCCTTTCCCTCGCACAGGGCGAGACCAGCATCATGCACTCCATCATCCTTCTCATGACCAGCCAGCTATTACAACTGACCGGAGTTCATACACGTGCTCTCACCCTTGCTCAAAAGGCCCGGCATATCTGCGAACTCGTTGGTGACAAGAAAGCCTGGTCCTGGGCGATCGGCGTCGAATCGTGGTGTCATGTGGCCATTGGCAATTTATTACGTGCCGAGAAACTGTGCAGAGAGGCTCCGGAGCAACATTTCATTGAAGAGTGCTTGCCAGAGGTCCTTCTCACTAAGAGCGAATACCAGGAGGCCCGAGTACTGCTGTTCAAGATTTTGGACTACCGATCGTCATGCAGACCCCCGATTTCAGACACAGTGATGTGCCATTTGAATCTTGCAATTATTGCCATTGAAATGGGGGCTGATGTTGGGGTCATCAACCATCACTTGGATGCCGTTCGGATACAGTGCACCACCTTCGTGGTATACCCACGGGGTATTCTGCAGTGTGATTCACTTACTGCCAACATACACCTTCGCCAGGGGAACACCCAACTGGCTCGACAGATGATCAAGAAATGTCTCACGTCAGCCCAAAAAGACAAGGATGCAGATATCACTGACTATTGCCTGTTACTCCTGGCCGATATTCAGCATGGCTTGTCTGGCTACCGAGACACAGAGAGATGGGCGGTCATATCCCTTGCATTTGGGATGACCGCAATGAACAGGGTGACCACCACCAAAGCCCTGCGTTGCATAGGGGACCTATTGGCGATTGATGGGGATAGTGACACTGCGCTCAATCTGTTCATGGCCGTATTGGACAGCTTTACGGCCATGGACATTCACCGCGCCAGAGCCGACTGCATGGTCCGCATGGCTGCAATATTTGAACAGCAGGGAGACATCAGAAAAACTGTCGACCTATTGCAGAGGGCACGCCCACTCTACGAACGATCCTCCCAGGAAAAAGAGATCATCAAAATCGACACAAAGCTTCACGACGTGGAAGTACTTTCGGAGGTCCATGACAAGCCGCTTCAGCAACTTGAAATGCTGAATGTCCCTGTTGGAGATCTAGGGAGAACTGAGGTTACAGAGCTTGATGAAGATGCTGAACGAGATAGCGACATGGGTGGTGAAGGGGAGCCAGAACGTGCTTGCGTGAATTCCATTCACGCGACCTGAAATGAATCTTGAGTATAGATTAGCATTGTGACGGGCATTTTTGTTTTTCACGTTGGTTCAAAATACACGAAATGTTGAATCACTACTTTCACTTTGCACTACTGAAATCAATGAGTTGTTTTAGATATTCGCTTGATGACCCACCCTGGCCCAACTTGAGATGAGTGGATCAATATTGTGTTCGATGCTTCCCATCGTGCGCGGATACTCAACTGGGCCTGCGCATCTTCCCACAAGCAAACAATGTATACCCATACTGCATATCAGCAGCTAATTCTCCGTGATGAAGCAAAAGGTATGAAGCCCGGTGGGATGGAAAAAAAATCAAAACAGGCCGCTGAAAGAGATATGAGTGGGAAAAAAAGAAGTCACGCGCAGACCATGACAGAAAACGGATGAGGAGCTCACATGAGATCATGCGAACTGTCCCCATATGACACATTCAATAGATGGCGATCCTAGAAAGAAAGCAAGTAGAAACGAGGCCAAAAACAAAAACGCACGAAGCATCGGTTGGGAGTTGTGAAAAGTAAAGTTAGCCGCGTCGAGACGGGGACCACGCAGTCAATACGCCGCAGTCCCAGAAATAACAGATGATATATCAAAGAGGTCCCCACCGGCACCAGACCGGATGCACAGTAGTCTGGCACACTTGGATCCGTAGAAAGAAGAAAGTATCAGGGAAGAAGAAAGAAAAGAAAGAGATATGCAAACGAATGAAACAGCGAGAACTGGGAGTGAACTAAATCGGAATAAAATAAATAAATAATTGGACGAGGAAGTTGGGATGGGATGGTGAGAAAGAGATTAGAAGGAGCGAACACGGTGTTAAATAAAATGACAGTAGCAGGGGGGAAGGTAGTGCGCTCGTCGATGGATTTAGGAGGAAAAGCAAGTGAGGCAACCAACACGCGATGGGTGGTATGGATGATTGGAAGTAAAAGAAGCCGAGATCGAAAATAATGGAACTGTTCCTCGCGACTCCATCCCCATGGAGTATGCACGCCAACGACAAATATGCAGCATCCCAGAGGGCGTGCACCAGCCGTGCGGGCTGTCGAGGGCCGAGCGCGGAGGCCGTCAAGGGATGTACACGTAGGCTGTCAAGCGTACTAGGCATACACGCGCGCAGAAGCAATATGGGTGTATAGAAAGTCGGACTAGGCAGCGAGTGGGAATGTGGACGGGTGCGGGAGGCCAACATGTCGAAGAGCATTGGTATTATCGACGTGTGAAGAAGCATTAATGGTCCGCGCAGATGGCGGAGTCGAATCGCCCACGTCACGACACGGAGTAGGAAGAAGGAAGAAAAAAAGGGGAATAGACGAATTGGACGCACCATTGGCGTAATGCTTAGAGAAAGCGGACGACTATACCAGACAAGTATCCGAATGTAGATTAATATTACTGGATATAATTTAAATAAGAGTGGGAAGGGACGCGCACATTCCTTGTACTGATGGTATTCCTCCGGAATGCGAATTGTGCCCGTGACGGCCCTCTGGGAATCATGCCAGTGACGGTTCACCGGCGGGGCATCGTCTCCCGCAGAAGGACGCTCTGGACAGGCCTAACAGCGCGGTACCAGCACCATCGGACAGGTTCGGAAGGGAGGGAAAAGCGAGGAGAGACCCACCCAAAAGCCCTACCCCGACACACGTCATCGTCTCCAGAAACCACTTCAGTTAAACGACGTTGATTCGTTGATTCAACGTCGTTGAAGGCCACCGGTGCGAGATAGGCGTTCAAGCTTCAGCGAGGGGGGTCGATGTTGGGGCGACGGAAGGCGCGCAGTCGGCGTCAGTTGTGAGGTTGTGGGGCGTGGGTCCTGCGAGACAGTAGGTATACGATGGCGGGATAAGGAGAACGCCGATCCACGGCGGGAGAGTACGAAGACGTGGGCAGACCGAATATCGGTCGCGGAAATGGAAGGCCCCGCCTCGGAATGATAGGCACGATAAGGGAGTTACACCCGCATTTGATTTAATTGGAGGGCGAGACCGTTGGGCTATTGACGCGTAGTATCCAGGAGCGCAAGTACAAACGGTTCTCTGTGCACTCCGGATGGTTCAGATCGGCGATTCGTGGGTTCTGACTCAAGCCACGCTGGGCTCCCATGGGCTCCATCGGAAGCCGATGAGAATCTGAGAGCTGGTGCGATGCGCGCGACGCGGATGGTCGACGAGCGAAGCGGGGAGGTCTTGTCGAGGAGCAGGCGTGCAGGGACGGCGTTGTGATGAGGCCTGCGATGGGAGGGGCGAGGGCCGCGACGATGTGGCAATGGGTCGGCCGGCCGCGAGGCTGTAAATGAGCTCGGGGTCATGGCGATAGGATATGGGAGCGCGGGTGTCGAGACCGACGTGGTGGGGATGGGATGACGATGTGCGCGTTGTGTGGGTCCGTCTTCGTTGCGGGGGAATGCGGGGGACAATAGCGGCGGGGTGGTGCAGCCGGGACGCGGTACGCAGAAGCGCTGGATCGTGGACAGCGCAGAGGGTTAGGGTTGCCCGTCAGCCGAGACCCGGACGGTTGTAATGGACCGTCGGCTGCAGCCCGCGCGCGGTTGGCTGAAGTCCCTGCCACAGCGCGGCCAAGATGCGGAGGACGGACGGCTGCGTGGGCTCGATGTCGTCCATCGGTGCAATAGCACTGCTGTGGGCGGGAAAAAGACTTCGGACTTCTGGTCAAAGACGCAGCTCACGTGTCGCATCGCGCTCGAGCCATCAACCAAGCAAGGACAAAGTGATGGTGAAATATAAGATAGGATCAGAGCGAGTCCATTCACTTGCACATCTCCACCAGCCCTATAACTTGTACAAGATGTAGATTGGGGCTTATAATTGGTTACAGTACTTGCAAAAAAAAAAAGCGGTAACTGGTTGTGGCGCCAAGTGCTCATGCAAAATTATGTGTCTTCCTCACACCACATTGCCCTGCAACTCATATGGAAGCATCACTTTTACCCATACATCTTATCATAAACGGCACCGTACTGTCACGCAACCGTTGATATCGATGTATACATCCAGAGTGCGTGCAGAAAAAAATTATAAATAGGAATGAATCACGAATGGCATAGGGGAGGCACATGACTGAAGTTCTACCTCGCCGACGCTGCGGTAAATATGTAAGCAGCCAGTTTCGAATGCCCATACAATCTGAATCGAGATCCATGTAGTCCGGCCTGCACGCACGAGAGAGCGTGCTTCCACACAGAGAACGGCATTTAATTCCGGCCGATATTTGAGTGCAGAAATAAAACCTCCGTTCAAGAGCTTGGAGCAGAACCTGGATATTAGCCTGTTTGCGATGGAGAATTCACTTTTTGGCTTGCAAAAGTGGCTTGCGCCCGCGCGGAATGGCTTGTTTCGGGCTTGGGCTTATCACAAGCCCAAGCCCGGCATTTCGGCTTGCAAGCCATTTTGTCAGCTTGGCAAGCCATTTTGCCGGCTTGGCATCAGCCAAAAAACTGAAGTGGCTTGCGCTCACTGCGCATTATGTAGGGCCCTGGCATTGAATTTTATGGGGCAGATACACTACCTTATGTTCTCTGCATGTATGTAGGACATCAATTGTCACATAATTTTATATTTGGGGAATGCTCGTCATCGCCGTGAAAGATGATAAGGGCAACTCACGCTCGACATGCAAGCCAGCGGGCTTGTGAGCTTGTGGGGATAGACCAGGCTTCCGAGAATCCACCTATATTGAAAATAATGTAAGAAGTGTCCACCATGCAAAGATATTCACAGAAACAGTGTTCAACTCGCCCGACTTTTGAACCACACATGTGGTTAAGTGCCTCAAATTGAAATTTGAACAGATTCCTTCACAAAAGGCTTTGGGATAGTCTAACAGAGCTGAAAAAAGCCCTCAGGACAGCAATTCTAGGTTGTGGCTCTCGGTAGTTGACGTTGGTTGTACCAGGGTCTTGACCGCAACCAACCGAATGAGCATAACTACTGAAATCTTTGATGCAAACTGCCACAATGAAGACATTTGAATGTTCTGGAGGATTATCAGGCCCAGAATGTGCCAGGACATTGTTCTTTTTCATCAGCAACGAAGTGGCTTGCGCAAGCCATTTTGTCTGATGCCATCAAAATGGGCGTGGGTACGGCTTGTCACGAAAAGTCGCAGAATTCATGCGTGGAACAAGGTCAATGCCATCTCAGATACATCTAATTTACCTGCTCCTATCATGTTGCAGCAAGATCTAGGTGAATTGGCGCCAGGTTGAACGTCTCAACTGCCATCACAAGCCATTCTGGTGACAAAGTGGCTTGTGCCCAGTATGGGCGGAATTTGTTTGATTCAAGGTTTGGAACTCATGCTATTGCAACTTTCATTGTTATATGGAGTCAGTGAACTCCAAATAATAGTTACTTTCATTTATTTCGGCCCCTAGTTGCTGCGAGCAAAATGGCTTGCGCAAGCCATTTTGTCTGATGCCATCAAACAGGCGTGGGCGTGGCTTGTGACAAAAATTTGTTAAATTATGAGTTTTTTATTCAAGCTTTGGAGGTCATTCCATTACGACTTCCACTGTTGTAGGATCCACTGAACCCCAAATAATAACTGATTTCAGTTTATTTTGGTCCTTCGTCGCTGCGAACAAAACGGCGTGCGCAAGCCACTTTGTCTGATGCCATCAAACTGGCGTGGGCGTGACTTGCGACAGAAATTTGTTAAATTATGAATTTTTTTATTGACGCTTTAGAACTCATTCCATCACTACTTACACCGATATAGGAGCCACTGAACTCCGAAAAATAGCGGATTTCAATTTATTTTGGTCCTTAGTCGCTGCAAACCAAACGGTGTGCGCAAGCCATTTTGTCTGATGCCGTCAAATGGGTGGGGGCGTGGTTTGCGAAAATCAGTGTGGGTTTAGAAACCTGTGGAAATCATGAATTGGATACATGAGATGTTATATAAGACTTTGAATGTCGTAGGGAGGGCGGGCATGGGTGGACATGGGCAAGCGTGGGCTCGAGCAGAATGGCTTGTATCACGTGCCACAAGCCATTCTGCGTGAGCAAGGTGGCTTGTGCATAAATAATTTTGTTGATTAATCCCTTGAAGTTCAGTACAGAATTCAGCCAATGAACAGACGCATGGCATTGTGCACAGCTAGGTTAATTCTCTATGGTGTCAGTGATGTTGGAATTGGGGGTTTGTGCTTGGCTTGTTGGGCGGGTGGCTTGGGCGTGGTTTGTACAAACGGGCTTGCACCCCTACATAATGGCTTGGATATGCGCAAAAGGGCTTGTGGGTGACAAAATAGTTTGTGGTTGATCCTGACACAAACCATTCTGCCGCGGACTACGGTTCCAGAACTGTGGGTGAAATAGAGTTCGATTATGCGAATATTCCTGCACCTCCGTCGGCCGACCCCATCCCAGTTTTAGACGACTCAAATGACGACTCAAATGACGAGATTGACCAAATCCTTATCGACTCAATTACCACTCCATCCAAGAACACTTCTATCGGTCTATCCCCTCTCCTGCTAAGCTCGGATCACTTCTGCACTCCCGAGGAAAGCCCATCCGATCATCAGGAGTTTAGAGACCTTCTTTATCCAAAGCACGCACGCGCTCAGGAGGCTGGCAATTGGATACGGACACTGGGATTAGATGAAGAAGTCGATGCTGAGAAGAAAACGGGCGAAATTTGACCCAAAGAAGGAGCGGAAAGGTAGGGGTATCGCTGCGTAGAAGCGCAGGGGAAGTGACGAAATTGAAGCCGAGAAAACGACGAAGTGTGCCAGAACTCACCAGAGGGGGCTCAGAAAGATGCGAGCAAAAGCACGAAGAAACGGCTCTCCTCGAGGCCAACCACTGGGTGCGCGCATGTGGGAAACAGGTAGTGTCGATAACCGGGCAGCGGAGAGCCAAAAAAAGAAAATGGTGCGAAGATGTTCAAAAATGACATCCCATTTGCCTCGGCATCGTCGTTCATAGCGTAGATGCAGATTTCAGGGTAGATTAGAATGCTCATACTGGCCTGAATAAATTATAACCATATTGGTGTGGTGTGGAAGTGGGGAATTTGCAATGAGTTCTGTCCAATTGACCAGGAAGTGGTCGAACAAAGGAAGCAACGTAGAGTTGAATTAATGAATATAGTTGACTTTGAATTGATTTCGCGGGACAATGGGAGCAAAGATATAGTTATATTTAACCAAAAATGCAAGAAGACTTGCTCGCCGGAGGCAGTGTTGGGCTCACATACTCGATGATTACAATGACATGTTTTCAGGCGGCAAAATTTATGGCTCGGGAGATAGGGATGGATATAGGAAGATGCTGATGAACGAGAAAAGTATCCAAGCATAGCGGAGCAGATATGATCAAATTACTTGCAGTGGAACTGTTAGTGTTAAGCGAGCACAAGCCACGCCACGCCACAAGCCACGCCACACAAGCCCGCCCCAGCCAATTCAAACTCCGCTAAGCGGCGCAAGCCATTCGGCCAAGCCACTCGGCTAACTCTGGTTTGCGATGCAGCCATTGGAGCCACCATGTGGCTGATTTGCGTTGCGATAGTTGATGGCTGATGGCTCAGTGAACTTTCTTTGTCTTTATGTCTGACCCACTCAGAATGAAGATTGAGCTATTAGAAACAGCTCTTGCATTCAATACGCTCCTCGCCGATCTTCCAGAGGCCTTAGACCAGCAATGGATTTCCCAAGAAGGCCAGTTCTGGCCAGGTACTTAGATTTTGCCTGCACATGGCTTCGATGTGAGGCAGCATGGGACTTGGAACATGTCTTTATTGTGTAGACAGAATATTCAAATATAGTGCAGTGTGTAGTGAGTAGAAGATGAAATGTTATCGTTGTGGAGCCATCAACTTTCGCAACGCAAATCAGCCACGTGGTGGCTCCAATGGCTGCATCGCAAACACTCTATTTATCTGGTGAGGTACACATCCCAGCTGTGAATGAGAAAAAGAATGGACAGACAGTAAGAAGTCATCTACAATCTGGGGGACCTGCAAAACATACATGCCTCGGACGCGAACCTAGGAGACGTCAGAGTATCACTACGTTCCGGCATCGCCTAAACTTAGAAATTTAGCCGAGTCTAGCCCAAGTCTAGCAACGATCGATCAACCAGACAGATCAATAGACACCCAAAGGGACTGTTGAGATGATGGCCGATTTGGGTGTCCTGGTTCTCGGGGAATTAGGGTTAGCGGCAAGGAATTGCAGCATCCCACCCATGAGGTTACAGCCGAAGGACCTACCTGCTCTTGTCCGAGCCAGGTCGGGGACACCTGCTTGGTCTGAGTCTTTCCGCCCCCCTTTGGTAGTATGTGTGTTCTACTTACGACACTTGACTTCTTAGGCTATAAAAGTTTCGATGTCGTACGTAGTAGACTGGCTGTTCCAATTGTGGGACCGTGTCAGTATAATATATCTCCTCCTCCTCCTTCTAAACAGACCTAGTGATCTGTCTGGTTGATCGATCGTTGCTAGACTTGGGCTAGACAGAGGCTAGCCCGCTAAGTTTAGGCGATGCCGGAACGTAGTGTATCTCTTCATCCGTTCGCGGCGGGAGACACAGGCCACCGCGCAGCGCGGAGCGACTTTTTTTGCAAGCAACATCCGTGCCCCTATTTGCACATTGTCTCATCGTTCAGCTGGATGATTCTACCGAAATTTAAGCCAATCGACGAGGTCACGTATTGTAGTCCACTCCCATCCGGGCGTAATGGTGTAATTACCTTGGAGCTTTACCACAACTTGACCACAACCGAAGCTGATTAACCGTGAGCTGGTGAACCGCATGGGGCAGACAAAATCGAATTGCGCTTCATGTAAAGTATACGTGCTCATTATTGGATGTCTACCTCCCAAACGATGAAACAAATGTGTGCCCAAAAAAACAAAGGGACGGGGTTGATGTACGTAAAGCTTGAGAATCTATATCTATAGTCCGGCCTGCGCACTCCCGGCTAATGATTTATATTTCGGAGTGCAGAAATAGAAACTCTATCAAAGTCCCAATGCCGATCGCGGTGGGAGACACAGAACACCGCGCTGCGCGGAGCGACCTTTTTTGGTACTAAAGTCGGAGACTGAATTATTCTATTTGAGGCACCCATTCCATTTCTGAACGCATTTACCCAGCGCCGCCATTTTGACATCATAATCATGTGTATTTCAGGAGTTGATATGGCTACAAGTCTCCAATGGAAATTTCCCATGCATCCTAAGTGTTTCCGGCGCGAAAAAGCGACCGACGTTGGAGACGCCGGAGCTGTGCCAGATCTCACGTCTCCAACGTATAAAAGACCACTTACCCTCGTGCTATTAAATCTCTCTCTAATCCTATTGCAGCTATAATATGCCCGGCAAAGCTCACCTCCAAGATGTTCTCGAATTTACGAGTGAGGCAGCCTCGACTGTCCGCAAAATTTCCGTCTCTGCCAAAGTCCCATATCTCGGCGCAGCGTCCGTACTGGCCGGCGCGATAGTGGATATAATCAGAGTCGGTGCAAGAAATTGCTCCAAACTAACTACTACTGATCAGACTTCCCCAGTCGTTGAAGTCGTCTAAGGAGCGATCATGGAAAAAATACATGAGATCTTCACCGCCCTGATCATACTGTACGAAAGTACGCAGATAATGGGGGTGCTGCCGCCAAACATCCTTTCCCATATTGTCGCCTTTACCGAGTATGTTCCACGGTATCTGATAACTGTGGCCGACGTCAATGACACCTTCTAGATCCCTTCGCAAAGTTCATGTTTACGTGAAGGCTAAACAAGGGATGGGGAGGCTCAGGCACCTTCTCAATTTGGCAGAAAAAGAAATGCAAATCAAGGCATGCAGCGCCGAACTGGAAAAAGTGCTGGACATTTTTCGGGTGAGAGTTTAAAACCAAGTCCAGCTTTGGGTAATTGACACTATAATTCTTAGTTACAAACTCGTCTGTCCACAATATCCACAATCTTTCAAACCAAAATGGACGCCGACCAGAAACACAGAGAACTGATTGAATTCTTGGGTGCCCACCCAAATATTGCGCACTCTGACTCTGCATCTGAGGCAAGTGAAATTACTATGAGATGCCTCGTGCTAATTATATCTTTTTACAGGTGTCCGGAACACTTTCAGGAATGGCGGGCAGGTACTCGCGCATCAATGCAAATACGAACTGGTTACTTATCAACACATAGTTCACCATCAATTTCAATGTTACCGCCTATCCCACAAATATTCCATGGCCGAGATTTGGAGCTCGAAGAAATCATCACCCTCCTCCGCAAGGATTCCCCGCGGATTGCCATTCTGGGTCCCGGAGGAATTGGAAAGACCAGTCTGGCGAGGGCAGCTCTTCATCATGATGCAGTTGTTACCAAATACTCAGAAAGATACTTTGTGCCCTGTCACTCCAGCCTTACTCCAGCGAGCCTCATCTCTGCCATCGCATCTCACATCGGGTTTGAAAGCGCCAAGACCTCCCAGGAAATTGTGCAGTATTTTTTAACCAGTCCACCCTCACTTTTGGTGTTGGACAACTTCGAAACGACCTGGGAACCGACATTTACTCGTGCCGAGGTTGAGGACTGCCTATCTCGGTTGACTGATGTCCCTCAGTTGGCACTCTTGGTCAGTTTTGTCCATTTCTCACTTCCTATTGATATTTATTTATCTTTCAGATCACCATGCGAGGGGCTGAACGTCCTGGAAAGACACAATGGACCCGTCCCTTCCTCCGTCCATTGATACCACTCTCAGATTCAGCAGCCCATCAGATATTTGTGGACATTGCCGAAGACCATCATGACCCAGGCATGGTTCAGCAGCTGCTGGAACTCACCGACAATCTTCCATTGGCTGTTAGCCTCATGGCCAGCGTTGTGGCGTCCGAAGGTTGCGACAGGACTCTGGCCCGTTGGAAAGAGGAGAACACACATCTACTTTCCGATGGCTATGACCAACGTTCAAGTCTGGACGTTTCAATAATGCTCTCGTACTCCGGCTCACGGATGACCCCAGGAGCGCAAGAGCTCCTAGGTATCCTTTCGATGCTACCGGATGGGCTTTCGGATGCAGATCTCATTCAAAGTCAGCTGCCGATAGAGAACATCCTCGCATGCAAGTCGACATTGATGCAGGTGTCCTTGGCATATGTGGACAACAACACGCAGCACTTGAAGTCCCTTGTTCCTGTCCGGGAATATATTCAGAGGGTCCATCCGCCTTCACTAAACCTGAAGTATTCACTCCGCCACTACCTTTATGCAATTCTTTGTCTTGGAGCCAATCTGTGGGCTGCACCAGAGAATCTTCCTCAAGTGAAGAATATGGCAGGGAATCTGCACAATATCCTTGCCGACGCAATCGTGGATGATTCCGAAGCAGACTGGGAGGTCACCCTTGAAAGTGTCATACACTTCAGCAGGTGCATGCGCAAAGCAAAAATCGGTGATTCTCGCCTCATGGTTGAGATCTGGCCAAGAGTGATGGATCGTCCAGCCACATCAATCCGCGGCACCTATCTCAGTGAATTGCTGAGTCTGGCCAGTTACATTTCTGTGCCAATAGACATCGAGGCATGCATTGAGCTAGGAAACCATCATTTCGATGCAAACTACCCGCCAAACGAGCCAAAATGTGAGGACTCTATTCGCTGTCAGACAAAACTAATTTTTGGCTAGGTTATTGGTATTACAGCTTGGGGAGCTTCTATGCGCGACGGCATCGCTTTCAAGAAGCTCTCCATTGGCTGAAACAGGCCCTTCAGCTCGCAGAGGATCACCCAAGCATCCCCCACTCCGTTCTCCTTCTCATGATAAGCCAAGTGCTGAACTTAACGGGTGACCATTCCCGTGGCCTAGACTGTGCTCGCAATGCTGTACACATCAGCGAACTTGTGGGTGACAAACGAATACAGGCATCGGCAAAGAACGTTTAATCAGGGATCCAACTCAGCCTGGGCAATTTACTTTGTGCCCAACAACTGTGCCAGGACGCCGCAGAGCTAAATCCTACGATGAAGCCCAGTTTTGACGAACTTCTGGCGCTCATCCTTCTTGAAAAGACGGAGTACCGTGAGGCCCATACATTATTTCATGGTATTCTGGAGCGCCGATCTTCTAGCAAACCCCGCATTGCAGATACAGTGATGTGTGAACTCAATCTTGCCATCACTTGCATTGAGATGGGAGCTGAAGTGGGGGTCATTGACGGCCACCTCGGGGCTGTTCGGACTCAGTGTACGACTTTTGTCACTTGGGCTTCGGGCATCCTGTCCTGTGATGCTGTGGCTGCGCAGGTCCAGCTTTTGCAGGGCAATATTCCGCTGGCTCGAGAGGCATTGGAGAGATGTCTGTCTTCATCCCAGGAAACCAAGGATGCACAAGTCACTGGCTTTTGCCTGACACTACTGGCTGATATCCAGAATGGAATGCACAGTCCTCTCGCTACAATGAAATGGGCGGTGGTATACCTTGCCTTTGGGATGACTACAAAGAACAAAATATTCACTACGAAAGCCCTTCGGTGCATTGGAGACCTGTTGGTGACTGAATATGAGACAGCACTCAATCTTTTCTCGGCAGCATTGGACGCATTCACGTTTATGGACATTCACCGGGACCGCGCGGATTGCATGGTCCGCATGGCTGAAATCTTCGAAAGCCGAGGAGAGATGGAGAAATGCGTTGATTTGTGGCGAAAGGCGCGTCCACTCTATGAACGGTCCTGCCAGGAAAAAGAGATCATCAAAATCGATGCAAAGCTTCGCAGCATGGCAGCAGTTCTGAAAGACGATGAAAACCCACTTCAGCGACTTGCACAGCTGAATGTCCCTGTCAGAGCTCTGGGGGGAACTGAAGTTACAGAGCTTGATAGATTCCGCTGATGCTGAACGACATCATGACACGGTTGATGAAGATATGGAGAGACAGAAAGTGTTCGTGTGAACTCAATTCATGCTACCTGAAAGGATCCTGAGTATGTACGTGGCCGTAGGGATTAACATTTTGACATACATATTTGTTCAAAATACATGAATGTTGAACCCTATTTTCACTTTGTAGTGCTGACATCAATGAGCTGTTTCAGATGTTCGTTTGATGACCCACCCACTGCAGCGAGCTCAGAACACTTGGTTCAACTTCATCTGATCGCATCAAAAGGATGTTATGCCTCATTTTTCTGTCAGAGCTGCCCACAAATTGCGGCATAGACGCTCGCCCGACATCATGCGAGCCGATTGCAAGCTTTATTCGGAAGGACTCGCGTATCCGCCGGCTCAAAGCGTACCATGCTTGTATACATTTTCAGAAAATCCGAAATGCTGGTTGGCGAGCAACGGAGTAGCAACAGGGTGCGAGGATCAAAACGGATCATCACATGATTTTTCAAATTCTAAATTTCATTGGAGGCCGTGGTAAGTGATGCGGGAAGAAAAGGAAGATCACATGATGGCCAAATTTTCAGCAAAATTGAATTATGAGAAGGAGACCTGGACCTAAATCGGTACCAGGAAAAGACCCAGAGCAAGTACTGTACTTTAACGATCAATTCGACAGGGGGGTGACACGTGACCACAAATTCCAGTTCGACAATTCGACAACCGCAAAATTTGGCGTGACCGACCGGAAAATTTCGACAAATAGAGCCGAAAATTCGTCGAAATCGAGCTTTTTTGTGCGACCGAGGCCGATTTTGGTGTGATGAACCAAAATTTTAATTCGACAGAGCCCTAGGTGATGCGTGACAAGCACCAAATTTCGGCCTCAACAGACCCCCGCGTGACGCGTGACTGTCGAATTGATTATTAAAGTACAGTAAGCCCTTTACGCCAACTTCCCAGCAGTCAATATCAGTGGTGCCTGACTTGAGCATGTGGTGGACTACCTCTGGGGAAGCAATAAGAGCGTGCCGGGTGTCGTCTGAGGAGATATGAATTGAGGATGTTGGGATATCGACAGCACCGACCGTATTTGGCAATGGCTCTTATGAGCTCGAGTCCAGCGATTGCGGTCCGGAGGTGCTGGATTAATTTGAGAATCATTCGTTCAAGCCCTGATCGGGTCGCAGTTTGCCTGCATTCATCTGCATGGATAAACCACTCAGTTATCGTTCTTAAGTGTGTGTTTTTTCTTTCATTCCCCACCGTTCGCAATAGCAGCTCTCATGATCAGTGCAGCGGATTGCACAATGTCGGGGTCCGAGTGGTGCAGCATGCGCATCAACTGCTGTGTCGCCAGATGTCATTGGGATACGACTGTCGATATAATGAGTGAGGAGGTCTTTGGGCGGACAAGAAACATACGAAAAGTTCAGCATCATCATGATCTGAATATATGTTTTGGGACATTAGGATTTGCGCCGACGATTCGGAGTAATATCTCCTGGGTAAAGATATACCCAGTTGACCCAATGGGTGCAATACCGTTGTCTGGAGCTAGTCGTCAGTATCAGTTCGGACGGGATTAGTGGACATACAGTTTGCTATGAATGACTTCATGAAAAGAAGGATCCCGTCGTCTTCTGGGCTGCCATTGAGCATATCCAAAACATACACCAGAGAGTACCGGGAGGAAACTAAGGCTCTGGACCTATCTGGGATTTATTAGACAAATAATAGTGCAACTGTGGATGGAATGGCTATACGATGGTTGAAAAGATCAACTCCGGATCCGTAAGTAAACATTGATGAACCCGGTTTATGTGAGTGACCAGTGCGTAGCAGTTTCAAAATATGCTGAAAATTCTGGGATGTTAGAACAACTCGAAAGTCATCTAAACAAATGAGAGTGGGCTGGCGAGCGGTGCAGATGGAATCGGAATCCTCACTGAGGGGAAGAAGAACGGCCGCAGCCTTGAGCGCCGTCTTTTTCACAGCTCCGGCAGAGTCTTCTAGCCCCGCCGGAATTTTCGCTCTCGTTTGTGGTGTCAAAATTGTCGCGCTGATCTCTGCTAAGAAAAAGTTGGCTGCCAATTCCACGTAGGCAGGGCTGAATGCAGCCCGCTCACCGTAGGGAACAAGGGCGATGACGGCCCTGAGTGCCGAAATCCGCACTGAAGTATTAGAGTCATTTATCATATCCGCGATCATTGCACTATTCTCGTCAAAACATTAGGTCGCCACGAGCGTATGCGCGAGGTTCTCTCCAGCGAGGAATGGCGAGATAAAGACCAAATCAAATGTGAACGAATGTGATTAGAACTACTATATATGTTATAGCCATAGCAAGTCCCAGTAATGTATGTACAGCAGGCGTCTTATCTGCGTCGTCGAACCACCCATCCGGCGTCGCACTCGGCGTCGCGCTGCCCCCCGCAACAGTCGCGTACGTCAGTGTCGGGATCGCGCCCGTGGCGGTGTATGCCGGCAGCACCTTCACCGACCCGGGGTCCACACCCGCGATCGTCGCGGGTGGCCACTGCCCGAACTGCGCGACGGCATCCGCCGCGATGGTGCCCGCGCCCGCACCGCCGGTCTGCCACGGGGCGTACGCCCCGTTGAAGGACGGCGAGACCGGGGCACCGACAGCGGCGCACTTGCCCTCCGAGTCGCGTGGGTCCGTGGGCATCCACCCGCCCTCAAGCCCGAGCTTGTACGACCACAGCGGCGAGCGCACGACGCCGTCCTTCGCCGCGCCGATCTGGGAGGGAAAAAAAGCAAATGAGATTACAGGACGAGGTAATAGAGGAAGGAGACAAAAGGCACCTTCCACGTCCAGAAGAACCAGTTTTGCATCGCGTCCATGCTTGCGAGCGAAAACGCCTTGAGGCCCGCCTTGGTCTCCACGCTCCACGGCGCCGAGTCCTCCCAGTCCGCGCAATTGTCCCCGTAGTGTGTTGACCTCGCTCCATTCGTGCCCAAGAGGAACAGCCCGCAGTCGTTGTACCCATTACTGAATTCTCCCGCGACCGTCACGCCAAAATCCTTATGGCTGCAATCAACCAGTTATTACCATCCCATGAAAAGAAAAAAAAAAGCGACAAAAGCGACACACCTCCTGGCAATCGATGGCCCCCAGGAATTGCATGCGCGCGCGGGCCACCCCCCGCCCGCCGTGGCCGCGTTCGTCCCCGTCGCTATGGGCTCGTCGTTCGTCCCACCGTTGAACGCAAAATATGGGTGCGTGTCGAGGGTGACGCGGTCCGCGCCGGGGAGGAAGCCCTTCCAGGACCCGACGCCGATGAAGCCGTCGTGGATGCCGATGTAAGGACCCTTACCCGCGCCGACGCCCGTGATCCCGCGGATCATGTTGTGCGCCTCAAGATAGCTGCGGGGAACACATAAGAAGAGTAAGCAGCATGAAGCGCAGGAGGGACGCACAAGGACGTGAGCTGGTCTTGGCCGATGGTGCGCAGGACGGCTGCGAAGTTCAGGTCGGTTTTTTGATTTATTTTGAAGGAAATAAATAAGGAAGGGAGCGCACCCTCGTTGAGGATGCCAAACATCGGCACGACGTCGCTGTACTCGGGCTGCGAGATGAACTCGGTGATGATGCGGATGTAGTCGAGCAGGCGCTGCGCGTTCGAGATGCCCATGGGCCCGTTTAGGAAGTTGATCGACCCGAGCTTGCCCGAGTGGTTGTAGTCTGGCCAGCAGTTTAATTTGGATAGTGGGCCAACATCCAAGAAAACCACTCACCATTCTGCGACCCGGGCGCGGTATGCAGATCGAGATTGACGCGCAGCCCGTACTTGCGTGCTCAGCCGAGGAGCCGCACGATATACCTGTAAGAAAAAAGACAAAGACGTCAGTAACGCAGATGAGAAAAACCCAAGACGCATTAATCCCCAAAGCGCGTCCAAAAAGGATAAGAAACATACTTACTTCCAACTCGCGCCTTCGAGATACGGCTCGCTAACCGTCTTTCCCTGCGCATCCTTGCCGACGTCATTCCAGGTGCTGACGGCCCAGAAGGGGATGGGGACGTGGATCCAGTTGAGCCCCGCGCCCGCGATTCGCGCGATATCCTCTTCCGTCTGTGGAGGGGGACGGGTGAGTATCAGTTGCACCGAATGCCGACAATGAAACAAAGACGGCCCAGGATGAAACAAGGGCCGCCAAGAATAAAAACAATGACATTGCGAACGATGCGGAAGTTAACGCTGGTCCGAGAAAGATCTATACCCGCCAGCGATCAGACAGGCGCATCAGAGCCGAAGAGATCGCTCAGTAAAAGAGGAAGAAAGCGAATACCCGACGGGGAAAAAAAAGAAGACAGAAAACCACGCACGATAAACTCGTTATAGTGTTTCTCCATCACCGTCTCAAGCGTGCCGTCAGCGCGCATGGCACTGAGAGCGTCCATTCGTCGATTGTGTCGGGGGTATGCCTGGAAGAGCGCGGGGGCGATGACTGGGAGGCGTTAGTGAAAAGAGGGGAAGACGGGAGAGAAAAATGGCTTACACGGCTCCAACACGAACCACCTCCCGAGATTAACGCCGTAGATCTTGTCCTTGCCCCAGTCCCACGACTGGTTCAGCGGGGGCGTCCACGAGTTGGCGCGCGAGGCGGTGAGAAAGGGGTTCGAGGATGAGGAGGCTGAGAAGTGTTAGGCGAGGATCATACGTGACCTGAACGAAACTCACAATAGCCCCCGAACTGATTCTGATATACATGTGTCGAGCCATCCGCCTTCGTCACCGTGCTCCCGTCCCCGCCCGTCTGCACCGCGCCCTTCGCGCCTTCGTCCTTGCCGTCTGTACTGTCTCCCGTCGGCGCACCGCCAGTACTCGATGCCACCGCCGCGCTCTTGTCGTTGCGCTTCTTGATGACGAGGAAGCACATGCAGGACGACCGCAAGCACCACAACGACCAGGAGCGCCAGGGCGCCAAGCCCCAGATTACGCCGCTTGTTTCCCTTGGGGGTTGCGGTGTACGCCGGCCGCGGTGTCGCCGCCTGTGTTCAGCAGCATGGCGCTGTTGTTGGAGGAGGGTGGGCTTGAGGGTTGGGCGAATGGCGCCTGCGGCTGGGAGAGGGACCCACGGGGCGAGGCGTCCGTGTGGCCTGATTCCATGTCGTGGATAGAGTTGAAGATCCGTGCGGAGGCAGCGTAGACGCTTTTTTGCCGACCAGTTGAGGTGCGGAAGCGCGTCGTACTCGCGCCTTGACGGTGAAGGCGGGAAACAGAACGGGATGACTCGCCGCGCACGTTGTGGAGGAACGGCGCGGCGGGTGTCGGATGCGAGGGGCGCCATGTGCTGTATGCCTCATATCTTCTGTCGCGGTAGCATGCGGAGGACGTGGCTTCGCAGACGTACGTGTCTTCTCAAGAATGATGGTGATTCGGCGCCATGGATGTATGGCGGGAGGAAGTCACAGTCCACGGCTGCGGCCTACTAGGATCTGATCTGGGCACATCCGCGACGAGGCCGAGACACCCTTGCGCTGCGGTGGGCGAGAACGAGTTGAATGGGGACCCTCGTAGCGTGCGGTGTCGTGTGGCGGGATTAGCCGGGATCTCGCGTTGGAGGACAGTCGTATATCTTTAATTTCGACATCTGCTGCTGGCCGGGCTAGGCCGGAAACCCGTTCCGCGCGCGAGGAGCTTGTGCGGGTTGTCCGTGGCGTCTGCGCTTGAATGAGGGCTTGACGTTGAGTGAGACGTACGGGCGGGGAAGACGCCGGGGAAAGAGAGCTGACGCGTCGCACATGACTCGGTGACAAAGAAGCCACAACAATGGTGCCTACTCTGGTGCACGCGGCAGCGCCGCGCGGCACCTCCCATCTCCCGCTTCGCATCCTGCGGTACTTCCCGCCCACGACCATCGAGAACTTGAATATGAGGGTACGTACCGCCGTGGTCGGCGTCGCGATACCCGGAGGTACGGATCTACGGGGAGGTGTTAGGGGGCGGGATAAGGGTGGCCGGTGCACGTACGTGAAGTGGCGCGTACACGAGGCTCGGGAGGGAGGGAGAACGCGCAGGGGATGAAGTCGGGCGTAACACGACTCGACGCTGGGAGTGTTGGAAGGAAGATCGGACAAGAAAGGTAATGGTGGGCGAGAACTTAGAGCAGGGGTTAGTCGTCGTCGCAGGTGGCTGGTGAGTACTCGGACGTGATTCAGGTGGCTGACAAGGAATTGTAACTGTCGTATCTACCCGTAAAAGAAAGGCGACTAGGCCTGGCGGCAGATTCTACAAGTCAACGAGACCTGAGCGCACATCGCCGCCACAACTTAGAAGAGGGCCTTCTCGTTACAAAAATAGACGATATTTGGATTGTGTCTAGGACCTGACAAGGAAGGTCGCCAAGCCGAGTACAAGAGATATTGAAGTAGGACGAGATGCCAGCTCCGACGAGCGCCAGGACGGCGCCAAATGAAGGATGCGACACACTGCATGCCTCATCTCTTCTGTCGCGGTGGCATGCGGAGGACGTGGCTTCGCAGACGTACGTGTCTTCTCAAGAATGATGAGGCTCGTGCCACGGCGACTACACATACGGCGGGACGCGGTTAAAGTCCACGGTTGCGGCCTAACGTTTCCCTGTAGACACGAATGGGATGATAGCGATTATGAGGTGCGTGGGTGAGATGTGGCAGCGATGGGCACTAGGTGTCAGATCTGGGTACATCCGCGACGAGTCCGAGACATGCGTGCGCTGCAGCGGGCGGGAACGAGTTGCATTGGGACACCCGTGGCGTGCGGTGTCGTGGGGCGGGATTAGCGACTTCCTCCACAAAAGAACCTCCAGGTACACACGATATCTGCCGCTGGCCGGGCCAGGCCGGAACCGCGTTCCGCGCGCGGTGCGGTTGGCCTTGGGTGAGATGTGCGGGCGGAGAAAGCGCGACAGACATGTCGCACGTTAGGTGACAAAGAGGCCACAACAATGTTGGTGCCTACTCTGAAAATGTTCACAATATACCGTCACAGATAAAATGAAGAAGGAAGAGCCGACTCCATTTTTTCAATTTATTACAAACAAACAGGGCCGAGAAAAAAAAGATAGCCTCCAAAGTTTGGAAGGCACTATGTAAAATGGCTATCGACAACACAGGTATTCGCGGGATCAAGAAAATAATGCTTCCCTCTGCAATGGTTTCAGCTCAGTCTTGGGTGCGGCAGTTGTGTCTCTTGACACGTTTTTAACGATTGTTTGAAAATTAATCCATATAATTCGAATGCAACACTCCCGTGAGCACGGCACAACATTCCGGATGCCCATCCCGAAGACCCCGCGGCTCTGCAAAACAGACCAAAAGAAAAATCCGAAAACCAGCCGACTCATATCTCATATCGGAGACGAACGGGTGCCTTGCTCATCGTGCCCTTTCTTCACAGAACCCAGCTGGAATATAACGCAGGTGCCGTGCCGTATTGCCCTCATTCGCAAGTGCCAACCTGTCCCGGATAATCAACCCTTTCTACCTACATGAAATATTGCCTGTATTCCGCACCGACTGCGGCGTCCCTTCTTCTTGAAATCGAGTTCCTGCCTTGCCCAAGGTCTTGCCCGCGAGTCTGAAAATGTCCAGGGCTCGGGCCAGACTCAAGTCACCTCGCACGGATTCAATCCATCTATTCAGTGGCCCCATCACCGCTGCCGAGTTCATCAACAAACGAAATCCGAATCGTACTGCAAGGGGCACGCAGATTTGACGCGCGAGTGGCATGACTGACGCAGGCGGAAATTACCGCGGCATGCCGCTCAATGGACACACATGCCAAATTGATGGCCGCACTACTGATGCACATCAGTTCAACCAATATACAGTTAACCCTGCGAGTCTTGAGGGTGCTTCATTCTGTTTGTATTTACCCACTGTGACACAGAGCCAAAAAAAAGAGGTAGCATAGACTACTCCTGTAAGTTTCTACAAGTAGCACTTTGGGGCCCACCAGATAATCTTGCTCAAGTCATGAAAATGGCAGGGAATTGTCACACTGTCTTTTCTGATGCCATCCGGGATGATTCCCTAACCCAGTGGGAGGCCACACTTGAAAGTGTCATACATTTAAACCGATGCTTGCGCTTCGCAGAGATGCGTGGTTCCGGCCTCATGGTGGAACTTTGGCCACAAGTACTGCTGCATCCAGGAGCAGGCAATTATGGCCTATATTTGGGTGAATTGCTGAGATTGGCCACTTTCATCGCTGTGCCCATAGATGTTGAGGCATGCATTGAGTTGGGAAACCACCATTTTGATGGAGAAAACCCTTCTGAGTCACAATGTGAGACATTCTTTTCAGTGGTTGGACAAGAACAAACTAACTATTTCATAGGTCAATGGTATCATAGCCTGAGCTTCTTCTACTACCGTCGGAATCGTCTTGGAGAAGCACTTCACTACTCTGAATTAGCGCTTTCTCTCACAAAGGACGAGACCAGCACCATGCACTCCATCATCCTTCTCGTGACAAGCCAGCTATTACACTCTATGGGAGTCCATACACGCGCTCTCACCCTTGCTAAAAAAGCCCAGCATATCAGTGAACTCGTTGGTGACAAACGCACCGGGGCCATCGCAATTCACATGGAATCCTTATGTCATGGGGCCGTTGGAAATTTACTACATGCCAAGAAACTGTGCAGAGAGGTGCATCAGGTGCATCATGCCGAGAAACTGTGCAGAGAGGTGCATCGTGCCATTGAAGAACAATTGCCAGACATCCTTCTCACCAAAACCGAATACCGGGAGGCCCAGGTATTGCTGCTCAAGACTTTGGAGTGCCGATCCTCATGCAAACCCCCCATTTCGGACACAGTGATGTGCCATTTCAATCTTGCAATTATTGCCTTTGAAATGGGGGCTGATGTTGGGGTCATCAACCATCACTTGGATGCTGCTCGGATGCAGTGTACCACTTTCGTGGCATACCCGAGGGGTATTCTGTACTGTGATACACTTACTGCGACTATACACCTTCGACAGGGGAACATCCAATTGGCCCGACAGACCCTCAACAAATGCCTTACCTCAGCTCAAAAAGACAAGGATGCAGATATCACTGCGGATTGCCTGTTACTCCTGGCTGATATTCAGCATGGCCTATCCAGCTACCGAGAAACAGAGAGATGGGCGGTGATATACCTTGCATTTGGGATGACCACAACGAACAGGGTGACCACCACCAAAGCCCTTCGTTGTATAGGGGACATGTTGGCGATTGACGGGGATAGTGACACTGCACTCAGTCTGTTCATGGCCGCATTGGACAGCTTTACGTCTATGGACATTCACCGTGGCAGAGCGGACTGCATGGTCCGCATGGCCGCAATATTTGAACAGCGAAGAGAGATCAGAAAAACTGTTGACCTATTGCAGAGGGCACGCCCACTCTACGAACGATCCTCCCAGGAAAAAGAGATCAACAAAATCGATACAAAGCTTCGCGACATGGAAGTACTATCGGAGGACCATGAAAACCCGCTTCAGCAACTTGAAAAGCTGAATGTCCCTGTTGGATATCTGGGGAGAACTGAGGTTACAGAGCTTGATGAATATGCTGAACGAGATCGTGACATGGGTGGTGAAGGGAAGGGGAGACAGAGGGTGTTTGTGTGAGTTCCATTCATGGAACCTGGAAAGAATCTTGAGTATGGATTAATATTGTGACGGACAATTTATTCTCGTTGGTTCAAAATACACGAAAGGTTGAACCACTACTTTCACTTTGCACTACTGAAATCAATAAGTTTGTTTAGATATTCACTTGAGATCAGTACATCAATATTTTGTTCGATGCTTCCCATCGTGCGCGGATACTCGACTGGGCCTGAGCATCTTCCCACAAGCAAATGGTGTATATCCATACTACATATCAGCAGATAATTCTCCGTGATGAAGCATCTCGGTGCGGAACTGTGGATATGAGCCCGCAGCAACATGTCAAAGGTATGAAGCCCGGTGGGGTGAAACAAAATCAAAACAGGCCGATGAAAGAAATATGGGCGAAAAAAAGGAAGGCATGCACAGAACATGCCAGAAACGGATGAGGACCTCACGTCAGATTAGAAGAACTTTCCCCATGCGACACATACAATATATGGCAGGCATAGAAAGAAGGGAAAAAAAGAAGGAAAAAAAGGAAAAAAATGAAAAAAAAAAATGAAAACGAATGGGAATGGGAATGGCAGTCAGTACGCCAGTCCTGGAAGAGAATAGATAGATGAGGGGGGGGGAAGAGGTAAGTATGTACCGGCATCAGAGCGGGATGCATCCGGCGCGCGACCGGTCGGCGTGTATTCTGTGCGGGCCGAGACGAAGTCCGGCACACTTGGATCCGAAGGAAGAAGAATGAACGACAAATTAAAGCATCAGAGACGAAGAAGAAAAAGAAAAAGAAAAAGCCAGGAAAACCAATGAATCAGCTAGATCGAAACTCGGGAGTGAACTGAAATTGGATTTTAAAGAAGAATGAACAAGAAATTAAACCATCAGGGACAAAGAAGGAAAAGGAAAAGAAAAGCGAGGAAAACGAATGAACCAGCGAGATTGGAACTCGGGAGTGAACTGAAATTCGATTTTTTTAAAAAACATTTGGACAAGGGAGCGAGGATAGGATGGTGAAGGACATATAAACGAGATTGGGGGGACGGTGTTAAATGAGGTGAGGGTGAGCAACAGGAACGCGGTACGGGGGTTTGGGAGTCGGTGGATACAATGCCGTGTGCTGGTTGATAGGCATGGGCGTTGGTAGATAGATATAAATGATACTCGGTGATAGATTTAGAAGAGAGAAAACAAAAGCCGCAATGGATGACTGGAACAAAAAACACCCGACGCGTACCCGCCGGATAATAATGGAATGGATGGATGAATCGGACGTACCGTTGGCCGTGTCAGGCGTAATCCTTATCATCGAGGCGCGCGGACTACACGGACTGGTAACAGAATGTAGCTTTAATTCACGTAAATGATAGCGGGAAGAACATTGCGAGCTGGTATTCCTCAGGATGCGACGTGACGGTCCACCAATGGGCATCGTCTCCCAGCGACGGACACATTTGACAGGCCTAACAGCGCGGGTATGTATCATCAACACTATCCAGCAGGAATGGAGAGGAAATAGCGGGGAAAGACCAAAAGCCTTACCTCATCTCTAGAAACCACTCTGCGTCGACGCCAACGGCCACAGGTGAGATAGGCCTTGTAGGTTCAGCGGTGGAGGGGTGGATCTTTGGCGACGGCGGGCTCGCAGTCGGCACCAGCTGGAACAGCGTAGTGCGAGGGTGAGGGTTACCGACGGGTGTACGATGCCGGGATGAGGAGAACGCGGGGGCAAATCCAGTGGCGGAAGTGGAAGGCCGCGACTCGGAGTGATAGCAGCCGCGAGATGCGAGTCAGACACATATGAATTGACACCTAGTATCCCGTACCGCAAGTACAAGTGTTTCTCTGCACACTCCGGATGTTTCAGATCGTCTATTCGTGAGTTGTGAGCCACGCTGGGCTCTTACGGAGCCACCTCAGGAGACACTTGAGAGTCGGAGACTGCAGTAGTAGCCGAGATTCGGCGGGCAGCGTAACGATCCGGATGGTCTACGAGCAAATTCGAAGCGTGGAGAGCTTGCCGAGGAGTAGGCGCGTAGGAAAGCGTTGTGATGGTGGGCGATGGGCAGGGTGGCGGGCCGCGATGCGCGCGACGAGCGAAAGGTGAAGGCGGGAAGCGGCCCTAGAAGCACTTCGTTCGCGACGGTGTGGCGATGGGTTGGTCGGCCACGATACGCGGATGAATCCGCACGAGGGAGGGGTGACGGCGGTAGGGATATGGGAGCGCGGGCGTCGAGGGAGGCGCCGGGTCTGTGTTGCGCCTGCAGCACGGGCGGCGGGCTGCCCTCGACACCTCGCAGCAGCAGCAGCATGCCGTCCGTAACGGCGTGTCGAGACTGACGTGGTTGGGATGGGATGACAATATGCGCGCAGTGTGGAAGGGTGCGCGAGATGGTGGAGGCGTGAGGCACCGAGACTGCTGCGCTGACGAATCGGCGGGTCGATGTGGAGGGACAGCACTAGGCGCAGGGTTAGCGGACGCAAAGGCGCCGCATGCAAGCCGCGAGGCAGTATGCGGAGAGTGTAGGAAGCCGAGTGCAGAAGCGCTGGATCGCGGACAGCGCACAGGCACGGTCTGGGCTCTCGTCAGAGGCGGCTGTGGGGGCTCCATGTCGTCCGCACCGCAGCAGCACAACTTGCGGAAATGGAAGCTGCGGGGCCCGGGGGGAGCGCGATATCCTAGTGAGTGGGAAGGGAGGGGTTGGAGTGGATGGAATAGGCATATCTGTAAACAGTCCTAGTCGCCGGCGTATACTACGAGGTGCGAGTTTCTTCCAGATGCGCGTTAATTGGAGATGCGGTGCTAATAGAAGCCAGGGTACAGCGGGATAGAGAGCGCGGGTGGCAGCGATGGGTGGCGGGAAGGAGACGCATGAGATGCCAAAGAAGCCACAACAGCGCGTACATACTGGGTCGTCAGGCGCCTGCTATAAATTTTAACAATACATCTTCACATATAAAATAAGCTACGATTTCGTTGGCGTGGCCCTCTAATTCGAACGGTGTTATTCTCCCAATTAATTGCAACTGTTAATAAATTTGTTCGCGAGCTGTCGCCAGTGCTATTCTGCTACCAACTCCCCTGGCTGATTTTCAAGTCATAGCTGACTGGATTTCTTAACTCTCATTCTCCCTCGAAGCTGTCGCTACTGACCACATGCGCCGTCCCTCTCTAGTAAGAGACACTTTCGCGCCATGAAGACATCTCACCTGGCCACCTGCGAGTGACGCTTAATGCGCATGCATATATCATATTTGCTGATCCCTTTGCTCGGGAGTGCGGGATCGCCTTCCGTCTTTCACGTAGGTGGCACACGACGAGGGTAAACCATGCCTGTTCAGCAACATGACTCTTGCAGGATGGGACGAATATTAGCTGGACCTTTCCTGCCGTGAATGAGTATGTATGGCGCTTTCTAACCGGAACACGCTGACCACTACTCGAATCCCGCACCCTCATCTTTGACTCATCCAACCGAATATTTGAACAAGCTCACCAACAAAAATCATGTACAGTCGTCGCTCCCCTACAACCTTGCATATATATTTTCTGAATAAAAGTTCCCGCGTCCACAGACCCCCCATCATTCTGTTCTTCACTTATCGTGGGAGATTACGCTGGAAAACATCAATCGCCGCAGGGCAGTCCGCACGTTCCATTGTTGGGATCAACAGCAAAGAGGAAAGGGGCGCCGCTGAACTGGCCTTGACCACCCTGTTAATGCACCAAGTGAGATACTGACGACACGGTGCGTAGTGATATTGAGATACCATTGAACAGCTGCGAGCGGCGGTAGTAAGCGCGGTGTTACAGTTGGTCAGATTGGGCATTCCCGTGGCGTTCAGCGTGTTCAGGACGGTGAAATCGCCTACACAAATGATAATATGTCAGCGCAACAACCAAGTGCAATAGAAACAGACATTTGAACGCATTGGCTGCCTCGCCGAAGGGATAGGAGCGTTTTCCCTACCTCCCCATTTTCCCGCTGTCCAATTCGTAGAATTTCGGATCCCGTACAGCGCAGCATGACGGGTCGAGAAGGTCTTTGATACTGTTCGTGTTACTGCGGCCCACGCGAAGATTCTGCTGGTGATGTACTCTCGCTGAGGCAAAGTTTTCTTTACTGTACACGCTTGACGCCCTTGGTAATTCCATCTCGAAATTGGGATGTACCGCTTTATACTTACAACACAATACTCTGTACGGAGTTCAATTGACTCTATGTAAGTACGCAATTGTGACTTTCACCGATCAGAATCCGAAAATTCGATGGTGTCTCCCCATTGAACTGATAATTATGTACATGAAGAAGTAAGGTACCCCTCCTCGCACGCAGTGAGTTTACCTTGCAGATATGACATTTGGGACTTGTGTTTTACCAACTAAGGAGCAGGTTCACGTCCGCATATATACTTTTCTCGACAAGAGATAAATAAATAAATAAAGCTCGCAATAACTTTGGTTTGAGGCGATAGCTCTTTTGAATACCCAAACCGGCTTCCAAAATATTACATTTGGAAGCTTTGGACTTCAGACAGAGAAATAAAGGTACCTTGAAAATGAATCCCAACGGAAGGCCCTTAAATCAGTTAAGTTTTTGAGCCGAGAGTACAAGTCCAAGACAAAATATACATGCTCAATCTAGGTGTCGCAGGGACATATGGATGCCGATCATTGCACTATTCTCGTCAAAACATTGGCTTGGTGAGGTCGCCACGAGCGTATGCGCGAGATTCTCCTCCAGCGAGGAATGGCGAGATAAAGACCAAATCAAATGTTAACGAGTGTGATTAGAACTACCATATATGTTATAGCCATAGCAAGTCCCAGTAATGTATGTACGGTAAGAAAGATTGTCTGTTCGGGAGTCACTCTGAATCCCCACTACGGCCCAGTGCAGACCTCCAACTGCACCTGCATCGTCGCCGCGTCATACGCATCGGGATACGGGCACCCCGCCACAGCCGTCGCAGCAGGCGTCTTATCTCCGTCGTCAAACCACCCGTCCGGACTCGCACTCGGGGTCGCGCTGCCCCCCGCAACAGTCGCGTACGTCAGTGTTGGGATCGCGCCCGTGGCGGTGTATGTCGGTAGCAGCTTCACCGACCCGGAGTCCACACCCGCGATCGTCGCGGGCGGCCACTGCCCGAACTGCGCGAGAGCATCCGCCGCGATGGTGCCCGCGCCCGCACCGCCGGTTTGCCACGGGGCGAACGCGCCGTTGAAGGACGGCGAGACCGGGGCACCGACGGCGGCGCACTTGCCCTCCGAGTCGCGCGGGTCCGTGGGCATCCACCCGCGCTCAAGCCCGAGCTTGTACGACCACAGCGGCGAGCGCACGACGCCATCCTTCGCCGCACCGATCTGGGAAAAAAAAAGCAAATGAGATTACAGGACGAGCTAATAGAGGAAGGAGACAAAAGGCACCTTCCACGTCCAGAAGAACCAGTTTTGCATCGCGTCCATGCTTGCGAGCGAAAACGCCTTGAGGCCCGCCTTGGTCGCCGCGCTCCACGGCGCCGAGTCCTCCCAGTCCGCGCAGTTGCCCCCGTAGTGTGTTGACCTTGCTCCATTCGTGCCCAAGAGGAACAGCCCGCAGTCGTTGTACCCATTGCTGAACTCCCCAGCGACCGTCACGCCAAAGTCCTTCTGACTGCAAGCAACCAGTTATTACCATCCCACGAAAAAAAAAATGTGACAAAAGCGACACACCTCCTGGCAATCGACGGCCCCCAGGCATTGCACGCGCGCGCGGGCCACTGTTCTATGGGGTCGTTGTTCGCCCCACCGTTGAACGCAAAGTATGGGTGCGTGTCGAGGACGACGCGGTCCGCGCCGGGGAGGAAGCCCTTCCAGGACCCGACGCCGATGAAGCCGTCGTGGATGCCGATGTAAGGACCCTTACCCGCGCCGACACCCGTGATCCCGCGGATCATGTTGTGCGCCTCAAGATAGCTGCGGAGAACACATCAGAAGAGTAACCAGCATGAAGCGCAGGAGAGACGCACAAGGACGTGAGCTGGTCTTGGCCGATGGTGCGCAGGACGGCTGCGAAGTTCAGGTCGGTTTTCGAATTTGAAGAAAATAAATAAGGAAGGCAGCGCACCCTCGTTGAGGATGCCAAACATGGGCACGACGTCGCTGTACTCGGGCTGCGAGATGAACTCGGTGATGATGCGGATGTAGTCGAGCAGGCGCTGCGCGTTCGCGATGCCCATGGGCCCGTTCAGGAAGTTGATCGACCCGAGCTTGCCCGAGTGGTTGTAGCCTGAGTAGCAGTTTAATTTGGATAGTGGGCCAACATCCAAGAAAACCACTCACCATTCTGCGACCCGGGCGCGGTATGCAGGTCGAGATTGACGCGCAGCCCGTACTTGCGTGCCCAGCCGAGGAGCCGCACGATATACCTGTAAGAAAAAAGACAAAGACGTCAGTAACGCAGACGAGAAAAACCCAAGACGCATCAATCCCCAAAGCGCGTCCAAAAAGGATAAGAAACACACTTACTTCCAACTCGCGCCCTCGAGATACGGCTCGCTAACCGTCTTTCCCTGCGCATCCTTGCCGACGTCATTCCAGGTGCTGACGGCCCAGAAGGGGATGGGGACGCGGATCCAGTTGAGCCCCGCGCCCGCGATTTGCGCGATATCCTCTTCCGTCTGTGGAGGGGGACGGGTGAGTATCAGTTGCACCGAATGCCGACAATGAAACAAAGACGGCCCAGGATGAAACAAGGACCGCCAAGAATAAAAACAAAGACATTGCGAACGATGCGGAAGTTAACGCTGGTCCGAGAAAGATCTATACCCGCCAGCGATCAGACAGGCGCAGATAGGCGCATCAGAGCCGAAGAGACCGCTCAGTAAAAGAGGAAGCAAAGCGAATACCCGATGGAAAAAAATGAAAACAGAAAACCACGTACGATAAACTCGTTATAGTGTTTCTCCATCACCGTCTCAAGCGTGCCGTCAGCGCGCATGGCCTCTGAGAGCGTCCACTCGTCGACTGTGTCGGGGTATGCCTGGAAGAGCGCGGGAGCGATGACTGGCAGAAGTTAGTGAAAAGAGAGGAAGAAGGGAGAGAAAAAAGGCTTACACGGCTCCAACACGAACCACCCCCCGAGATTAACGCCGTAGATCTTGTCCTTTCCCCAGTCCCACGACTGGTTCAGCGGGGGCGTCCACGAGTTGGCGCGCGAGGCGGTGAGAAAGGGGTCCGAGGATGAGGAGGCCCCTGAGAAGTGTCAGGCGAGGATCATACGTGACTTGAACGAAACTCACAATAGCCCCCGAACTGATTCTGATACACAAATGTCGAGCCATCCGCCTTCGTCACCGTGCTCCCGTCCCCGCCCGTCTGCACCGCGCTCACCACGCCCTTCGCGCCATCGTCCTTGCCGTCGGTACTGCCCTCCGTCGGCGCACTGCCAGTACTCGATGCCACCGCTGCGCTCTTGACGTTGTGTTTCTTGATGACGAGGAAGTACACAGGCAGGACGACCGCGAGCACAACAATGACCAGGAGCGCCAGGGCGCCGAGCCCCAGGTTACGCCGCTTGTTTCCCTTAGGGGATGCGGTGTCCGCCGCGGTGTCGTCGCCCGTGTTTAGCAGTAAAGCGCTGTTGTTGGAGGAGGGCGGACGTGAGGGCTGGGCGAATGGCGCCTGCGGCTGGGAGAGGGACCCGCGGGGCGAGGCGTCCGTGTGGCCGGATTCCATGTCGTCGATAGAGGTGAAGATCCGTACGGGGGCGGTGTAGACGCTTTATAGCCGACGAGTTGACGTTTGGAATGCCGTCGTACTCGCGCCTTGACCGAGCAGGGACCGTGAAGGCGGGAAACAGAAGAGAAACGGGTCAGGCCTGCGTCAGGCACACAAACGGAGATCAGTGACCGTGTGTGTTCTGATGGAATATTTAATGTTTGGCGCGGCGCTAAAATATCGGGAAATTTCAAAATGCGACTTCCACTCAAACCAGAGATGCCGATGTGGCAGCTAAGACGATTCTTGCAAAGTACTAGCTCTCGCATACATTCCGAGCTCTCCAGCAGGTCGCCCAAACTGGCCGTCGAACCCGGACATTTACAACGCGTTTAAGGCGGCTACGGGACGGCAAATCCCGCCCGTCCCGTCAAAGGCAGCCGTTGATGGCCGTATTGATCGTATTCAGTCTATTCTGCTCTAAATGTTGGCGCCGGTGAGCCATGTTCGGGGCCCTTTACTGAATTATTCTATTCACTGCGTTGAGGCCCTATGTAGTCACAGGGTAGGCGATGTTGGTCTACTTTGGTCACCGGGGGTAAACCAAGGCAGACCAGCGTCGCCTACCCTACCCTGTGACTACGTGGGGCCTCAACGCACTGATTGGCCCAATTTGCATCTGTGCCCACGACAGTAAGTTCGCAACTGCTCACATGATTCAAGGCAGTTATTCTGGTTTCATGAGTGAAAAAAAAAAAAAAAAAAAAAAAAAAATTGGAGCATTCCTATGTAACGTCTAAATACTCCTAAGTAGAGCGTGCAATTCTCCCTCGGTTTTGTGCATTTGTTGCAGCGCCTCAACTTCTGCCAGTCCTATTTTCTTGACGTGGGATTTGCGTGGGATACGATCTCTTTGTGAGCATAGTGAGCATGCCTGACTGGTCATTGCTCAAACATAAATGACATATGAACTGACGCACAAAAGCGCGTGCAGAGAGAGTTTTTGTATCATATAATAATACAAGATACTGTGCAAGAATTCAAGCCACTAGGTTGTCATTCGGGATCTCCTCGAACTTATCGAAGGTGACATGACCCCCAAGCGTCTCGTTGTCGAAGGTGGTGGGATGCGAAGCTAACATCGCACGCGTCTCGGCTCTCCTCCGTGCACCGTAGCCATTGTCAACATATCGTGCATGAGCAGGATTAACCTCAAGAGGGGCAAGAAATTGGACGTCAACTGAACGGTCATGGTCTCCGCCAGAAAGGCCCTTTTCTCTGTGCGGAGAGTTGGCGTGAGGAGATGGGACCATTCGTCGAAAGGCGGATTGTCGATCTTCTTCCTTTCGTGATACTGGCATACGATATATACAAGAACGTAGTAGAGCGATTCTAGATCGAATCGATAAAGATGAGGCGGAGGAGGACCAGTTACAAGGAGGTCGATGGCCATGTACGGCGCCGTACCGGTGCGGTGTTTCGATGTCGATCGAAGGCTTTTGCCCCGGAGTTCTGATAAGTCGACATCGTTCAAGACGCCACAAACCTTCCCTTATCTTGCGATACATCAAATTGTTGGGGCTGATGTCGCGATGCATGATACGAGCCCTCCCTTATAACCATTGGTAGCCTGTATGGCAAAGATTTAGGACAAGAGGTCGCGAATCTAAAACCCAGGTGTACATCTGAAGATACCGTGGAAGGCTTCACCCAATTCGGCCGCAGTTTTCAGCTCCGTAATCGGACGAAGTCTCTCCTGAACTACGATGCGCCGAACCCGGAGTTCGTAGTCCTCCTCCAAAAGCTGTGCGAAATTGAAGGATTCTGATTTAACGGTGATGGAGCGGTCGTTGTACAGCAGCGCTCCATTATTGAGGTCCTCCTCAGGCTGGAGGTACGGTGCGTAGGCCGTCTGTGTGTGCTGGGAGGCGTAGTTGTGGTGGCTTCCCGAGCCCTTGTTTCGGGGTTGGATTGTGAGATAGGTTCTGCCGCAGATGGAGGTGTAAACATGGCGGTTGGACAGAAGCAGTCGGTGCAATGTGGGCGTGTGGGTGTGGCGTGACAAAATGGACACCATGTGAACGAGAGCGTGATATTGAGGCGAAGCAGAGTCGAAACAGGCGGCTGGGAAACATGAAGATTGAGATGGGAGTGCCAAGTGGGTCGGCATCACAAGAATCTGACTCGAGGCTCGGAGCGTGGCGGAGGATAGAGCAAGCGCGTCGAACGGCACCACAGTATGGCAGACCAAAAAGATGCTTCCGGTGCCAGTGTGTATGCGTCTGTCGCGCCTTTCTTTTGCAAACGAGTGCGAGTCAGAGGCGCTGTCCACCAAATCGAAAGAATCGTACCCGGATTAGCAACGGGAGATGGGTGATCCGCAGACGCAGACTCGAATGAACCATGGTACGATCTCTGGAAACTGTTGAATCGACACGAATCATCTTGATTGCGACCGTCTTGCGCCCAACAAGTCGTGCTCCCTCCCAAGGCGGGAGCAGTAGCGCTAGATCATTGCAGTGACGGAACTTGAATGAGTGCCAGGACAAATTTATTCAGGGCAATGGAATTGAGCCTTAGGGCCGGCCCATGTTGTTGACACGATGGGGCACAGGATAGTATTTGGGCTCAACACGGCCTATTTCACTGTCGTGAAAGATAGGATTGCTAAAGGTCCGGATCCGCGGTTTGAACTGTATGACAAACCTGTTAGGGTTGAGTCCACCAAAGGAGGCAGGCTTACGCAGTATATGGAGCCTGTTTGCAGACGCGATGCGGGGGAAGTAGGATCGAACCTTTCCCAAATCGAATTCCGTCTCAAATTCCAGCTCGACGCGAGCCACGGAGTGCAGCGCGGACATTTGCACGAACTTCCTGTCGAATTCTTTGAAGAGGAGCGCTTTGTCCGGGCGGGCGTCATGAATTCGTAATCGGAGTGCGTGCACGCGATGATACGGTGGGAGCCGCGCGAGCGCTTTGAGTACCCGGACGATATGGTGCTGGATTGTCGCGAAGGATATTATTCGCAGGGCAGTGAGCGTGCGGAAATCGATGTCATTGGCCCAAACAACTGAAAGAAATGAGGAGATAAGCGAAGTTAAGGAAAGCAGATGAACAGTCATACAGTGGGTGATTTCTAGCATCTCGATGAAAGGCAGACGGTGTGCAATCAATGGTTGCATCTCTAGCCACTCATGCTCCCGTATGCCAACGGAATTCAGACGAGCAACCCCAAAGGGGCTGTGCGGCCCCGTCATCCAAGGGAGAAGGTCGGCATGGGCGGCTAGGTGAGTGAGTTGAACCCTCAGTCGGCCCGATCTCCGACCAAGGATCCTCTGATGTTTATTTGCTATGGTGATACCCGACAGATCCAAGCTGTGGATATGGGGTGATAAAGACTCGAAATAGGTGGTCAATGGGGCAGTGTTGTCGAGAGCGCCGCGCAATTTCACGAGACGGAGGGTAGGCCACTGCATGAGCGCTTGGACGAGTGTATCGGCCGCGCCGCGATTTCGTAGAGGGACTAAGGTGAGAGTGAGCTCATTTAGGGCGGGGAAGTCCATTGCCATGAGATGTCGCAAGAGATAGAGGTTGAGCGATACGGATATGTGGTGTATGTAGCGCACCAGATAAGCGGAGGTGCTCAAGGCCACGCGGAGGCGGTGGTATCGAAGCTCGTCGTCCCCGAAGTCCGGTATTGCGTTTGGGAAGTGGATGTGATAAAATATCCGAGGCTGCGCGCAGGAGAGCCATGATCTCGAGACGCAGGCGCAGACGAGAAGGTCAGGGATCGAGTCGGCGAGATGGGCGACAATCTGGTCGAGTAGTTCGTCGATAGCAAGGACGGAGAGAATAAACTTCGTGGCCGCGGCCCATTGCCGATGATCATAGGCTGCTGCCGGGGAATACTGCTCCATAGCACGAAGGGGGAGGTGCATTTCCGAATTTGAGATGGTGGTAAGAGTCAAATAGCAGGGTACAGCCTCAAGTGGTTCTTGAAGCGCTCAATAGCCAACTATCCCCATTTAGACTCTGCGCTGCAGAGAGAAGCTCTGTTCCATTTAGACCATCGGCCTTGGTATCTCTGACATCGAAATAGTCAGCTGAGAGGAAAAAATGAGTCACATTTCGTGATCAAATACTTCAGCTTTCCTTTGCCCTCAGAATTAGTTGCTCCCAAGTTGCCTCGGTGCGCTTTTTCTTTTTTTTTATTTGGGCGGAGGGGGGGTTGACATGTTCAAGTGAACCAAAATGCGTCGAGGATTGGGTGGGTAACTTAAATAGCATCTTGCGCAAGATCAAGGCAACTACTAGACATTACTTATGAGGCCACGAACTCGACAGAAACAGAAGCACGGAAACGAAACGGAAGTGATTCATTCCACTTCGATGATCCAGGGGCCACTAAGATCTGTCAGGTCGATATTTATGCTGTGAGAAGCATTTCAGGGCGATTCAATTGCAAAGTGTGCCCAACCCTACCACAGCAGACAAAACGTAGCGGCAGTCATATTTAGTAATTGATTGTGAGCCTACCATTGGTAGCCCAGTTGACGTTAATGATTGTGAACAAATCGTCCGCATTGTCATCAACAGTGCTCCATACCAAATTCGGGGTTGTAGTGTCCATCCGCCGGACGTTGATTCCCGAAAACTCTGTGCCCAGCAGGGTAATCCGCGATCAGCACCATGTTAAATGCCTCCAACGCCAATGCCGAAAACATGAAGGGCGGCACATTGTTGATGAGGAAGAGGACGCCGATGTTGGAGAACGCGGCCTGGTAGTTCAAGTTTGGGATGTTGACCTGCTGGCCCACGAGATCGATGATGCTGTTGAGTTTGGTGCCCGGGTTCACTGCGACTGCCGGCGAGTGAAAGGCGTTGCCACCGGAAGTATACCAGCAAGAGACAGTGTAGAATGCGCCCCCCGCCGGCAGCTGACGTGCCGTACTACGCGTAATGGCAGGCGCGAGGTCAGTCAACTAGAAAAAATGAGCCGCGGAATGAGCCACTTATCTGCAGAACTGTCTGTGCGATGCTGTTCCCAGCAGCGGGCTGCATCGCATTGAACAAAAAGAAGGTCTGGCCATGGTTAGTAATTGGAAGCGGGGGAACCGTCCAGGTCGACTGGAGAACGTCAATTGGAGAGGTCGCGGTGTTAGACCAAAACGCCCAGGTAATCCAACCACTCTGCAGCGCCTGGGACTTACGACGCGTAGGACGGTTTTGTTCGAAAAGAGAACATGGATGTCGGTTCCCACGTGGGCGACACTCCCTCCCGCGGGGACCTCGTGGACGCTAGACCTGGGGAGGTAGCCACCAGGAGTCAGGACGGTCTCCGTACTCTCAGCCGGGGCTGCGAGAGTGAAGGGTGTGAACATCCAAATGAGAACTGCAGCAGCGTTGATGAATTGCATGATAGAAAAATAGTATCGGGCTTGTTGCGTGAGGGACCATCAGCGCAAGCCGCATCTATATGGGCGATATACTGTCCAATAATTATGGGCATTTTGCAGGGTTTTGGCTGACAACTTGGGGTGCTTACATCTCACTAAATGCCTCGCATCAATTGGAGACGTGATCCCATCAACGTCGGCTCGCAATAAACCACATCAATCAAACATCAATTAACTTCAAAATTCCTTCCAGTCTTGTAGCTTCCCCAGAAAATTCCTGGATGCTCCAATAAATTAAATATAACTATATAAAAGCCTCCTGTGCATCTAGATGAGAAATTCCATCACAGTTACCTTCAAAAGCACCATTTTAAGCGGAAGTTACCAGAGGTTGTGTTTTCTGTTTTGGTGTACAAAATAGAATATCCAGGCACTCCATAATCGAATGAAGGGATTGTATTATACCTTCCTAAGCCCCCATGGCCAAGCAAGGGCTAAAACTCCCCATTTTGCTGAATACGGCAGAATACGGCATCACTTTTCTACCATCATTGTTCAAGGTCCGCAATTTTCTTTGAACCACAGCGAAGTTCAGAGATGTAAACATCAACAAAGGGTTGCATGGAGTAGATAATTGAAGTCGTGATCTTTAACTTCAAAGAAGTAATTCAAAGGCAAAGTTGTGGGAATTTTGCTGAGATGTAGTTCAAAACCCTGTAAACAGCTGAGTTGTGTGCCAAGTAATTTTTGGACAGTATATGAGCCATACATCTAGAAAGTAGCGAGCTGCACCATGTGTTTCAAATGCGGGATACCGTCACAAGAATTGAAATGCGACTCTTGGCCTTTTTATGGAAAGTTCAAGCAATTCCATCGGCTAATCGTCATATGTCATACTTGCTGCTTATTACATCTTAATGTGGCAGTACGTCAACTTCACACGCTGCAGGCGGATATATCAGCTCTGATAAACCCCAAGTGTCCTGGGCCATATTTTGTGCGCGAGAATAGAAAGGAGGGATCAACGTATCCACACTTTGAACAGCCCGGGCGGCACCCCGTTTGCGAAACAACCTCGTCCGCGCGTGCCGTGGCCCAATTTTGCACCGGCGGCCATTAGAACAAATACAAGTTAGCAGTGCCCGTGACGGTCGTATTCTGTAAGAAGGACCCACATATTTGCTCACGACTCTCGGGCACCGCGTGCGACCCATGGTCAGTCCAGACTCGGAAGGGACTGCGGGCGGGCGGTACGACTAATTGAAGACAGACAGAGTGTGGGATGCAATGGCCAAGGCTCGGTTCCCTTGAGCTTGCCATTGTGCAAATAGCCATGTAGAACCAGGTGGTCCCGATTCGTAAATGAAAGTGAGTCAATCGGCCAGCGCCCGTCGGAGAAAGATGGCTAGGGAGGCGATGAGCGTATGCATCGGTTTGGCATCGGTGATATCAACGTGGAATATCCCTTCTCTGTGCAGAACTGCTTCAAAAATTGATTCTCAGCCACTTCCAGCAAAGACAATGAGAGTGGGAGGCCGCCATCATGATTACGCATTGTGACGTAACGGTTGGCAGAGAGATAAGATTCTACATGTGGCGAGGAGGAGCTTGATGGCGCATCAATCGCTACTGGCCGCCCTCAGGGATTTGGAGGTTAGGTACCGACCTCTCGCAGACGGTAGTGATGAATCAGGACCCATTTTTTTTACTTGGCCAGCATTAATCAGTCGAATTCACGGCGCTATGCAGATGGACCAGTCTCGAATTTCCTCCTACTTTGTATTCTGGAGAAGCCGTATATCATTTTTTCTTTGCGGCTGAGAATCCCTCTTAGATGCATACAACTACATGCGCTTGGATGGTGAACCTTATCTTCCGCGCTCCGAAGCCCGATTTCTCCTTCACAGCGTGTTCAATCCCACGTCTCCCGCCCAACACATACCGGAATAAATTCGATGGGTGTCGTATCTCAGGTTCAGCGATTTGATAGTATTTGAGTGACTTACCACCAATTAATTCAAATATCCATCGCCAAATATAACACCTTCTATAGCTTTACTCAGTGTAGATTCATCACTCTATATTTTACATTACCTGAGGCCGCACTTCCCATGCGTGGCCACTTAAAGAATGCCCCACAGTTTTCGAGTTGAACTGGTATCGCAGCTCCAACTAGTGCCCCGAATTCAGCTCCGCGAGGATCAGTTATAATAATATAAATATAATTAGTAAGTCCAACACTCCACCTCCGCGATTACAGGTCGGAACACGTACGTCAATTGGAGCAATATCTCCATGGGATTTCACTGTTTTGTTATAAGTAGCCGGCGAATTTCGTCAAGGAATCTTATCACTCCACTTCGTCCCAAATGAAAACCTTTCTCAACAGCAGCGCTCTGGCCTTTACTCTCTGTTCACTTGCGCGTTGCGTGGTAGACGGGGCCGCCATCCCGGTTCGTTTCGACCCGCGTGCTATCCGGGGGATCCATATACGGATTTGCATCTCACTCATGTGTGGTGATCGGTCTCAGGTTGCACATACGAACTCTGATTCAAGTACTGTTCCCTGTTTGATTAGTAATGGCACGAAGCCCACCCGGGAATTCACGGCGCGCATTGGTGAATTTTCCACCTCCTCCACATACTCACGAGAATCATTTCAGGCAAAGGGCGTATTCTCCGGCGGGATCGTAAGTGAAGCCCTCATGCGTGTATTTTAACTCTCAGCTGAGCTCGGATAATTAGGTGTATCGCGAGGGACGCTGGGTCTGGAACAGCGCAGCTGAACTTGACTGAGTACCGGTGGATATCCGCTAAACTCTGATTCCCAATATTTATATTGATTTCATTTGACCGATGAGCTCTGCTTGTACATGTACATGTATTGATCCCAGGTTGTGTTTCCACATCACGAAATTCGCGCAACTCAATTACGCTTGCAGTGGAACAAAACATATTTGTATTACATTGCATGTAAGTTCAGCTTCTTTCAACCTTGGAATCCCACGATAGAAACGCTAAAAATCACAGGTATATGTAGCAAAAAAAAAAAAACAAGAGCACTCACCCACACTTTTGCCCAACGACCACCATGTCCACACCACCATCCGCACCGGCACCTATCCTACCTTCTACTCGCGAAAGCAAGGGCTCGGAAAGCCACCACAATTACGCCTCCGAGCATACTCAGGACTACGCACCGTACCTCCTGGAGCTCAATAATTAAACGCTGATGTACAACGACCCGTTAAATCAAGATCCTTAAATTTCACGCTACGTGTTGGGGAGGACTCCCGGGTTCGGCGCATCGTAGTTCAGGAGGCTTCGTCCGATCACAGAGCTGACTACTGCGGCCGAGTTAGGGCAAGTGTTCAAAAGCATATTTAAATGCACGCCTGCGTTTTGGACTCGCGACCTTTTGTCTTAAAACTGATTCCGAGAGGCTATCGGTGGCTATACGAGGAATTTGGCATCATGCATCGCGACTTCAGCCTCAATAAGTTGATGTATCGCAAGGTGGACGGTAAGGTTTTCGGTGTCTCGAACGATTTCGATTACTGGTGGACCATCGCCCTCACTCGACATCGAAACAGGGCACCCCGAACCAAGCCCTCATGGGGTTGGACCTCCTTGTGCCTCGATTCGATCTTGAATCGCTTTAGTACGTTTTTGTGCACATCATATGTCGGTATCAGGAAGGGAAGAAGATCGACAATCCGCCTTTCAACGCATGGGACCATCTCTTCACGCCAATTCTCCGCACAGAGAAAAGGACTTGCCTGGCAGAGGCCATGACGGGCCAATGACGGCTCCGGCAACATCCATGCTCAAGGTCATCCATCGATTGGGCTCTCAGTGAGGATACCATCGAGCCACTACGAGCGAAGAAAAGAGGACCACAATTTCGGACTGAAACAGAAGTACTGCCGAATGATATCTGAATTATCTTCCCATAAGCGACCCCTTTTTCTTTTCAAGTATCAAAGAAACAATGCCGAGTGAATAGGGAATGAAAGCAGACAAGGTACTTACCCGGTAGACTCGTTACCAGTCTGTAGCCAAATACCGAAAATATGTGGCGAGCACTTCGGTGGTATATTCGTATTTGCAATTACCGAAAATGTGGCGAGAAAAATACCACCGAAGTGTTCGCCACATTTCGGTATTAGGTTCTGGGGATCGCTGGCAAACGGCTGAATGATATGAATCATCTTCTCCTTAGGGACTACTTTTCCGCATCTCAAGGATCAAAGAAACAATACGAAACGAATGGGGAAGTGGACTCAGAAAATCCATCATCAAACCAGTGCAGCCGCATCGCCACACAGTTCTCTCACGCTCTTTGCCACCTTCTCTCTTTCTCCGACTCAAGCATGGCGCAGGCCATGCTTCCTTCTTCCGACGCGCATTTATTTCATGGCTACGGGCCAAGGATGTTCTTTCTGGAATCGTAAACGATTCCACCCGTTGGGCTGGCTGGATCATTACATTTTGTAGGCCAAGTGCTGATGGGTTTAATTTAGGAATGTGGCCGCAGTTCAGATTCATATTCCTCTGCGGGGCGCATACTGCGGTTACCGCTGTGATTATCCCCGGCAATCAGTTGTTTAAAATGATCTTAAGCCTACATCCTCTTCTGATTCATTCGGCCTCGTCGTGATTATGTTGTCTCTCCTTGTCCTCTCCTTGTCCTCTCTCCTCGCCCACGCAGTGTGAGTCTCTCTTGTCGCTGAGATTATACCCCAAGCTAAAATAAAATAAATTCAGGGATCCCTGTACACTCGCTACCGCCTCGACCTGGGTTTCCAGTAAACTTGCACGCGCGTGCGAGCTCAACGTACCGTTCAACAAGGCGCAAAGCCTGGCCGTCGTTGACACAGCCATCAAGGCATTACAGTACTACTCGACAGAGAACTGGTTCCTCAGCTCGCCCAATCCATTGATTCCGCACAACGTCAATATTCGCGCCCTCCTGACATGTACGTACAGAGTGCATTCCTTGCGATCTACTCTCACACCATGGGAAATCACCAGCTGTGCAAACGAAAGCCGGCGCTTCGTTATACAAAAATAACTGGGAGTTTCACATTGCCGTACGTCCCCGTCGAGCGCGACTGTGGTTTTTTCTTACTGAGGACCCAGGTCACCGATGCTTTTAACAGAGAAGTAGACGGACATACCCTGTATGCGGCAGCGTGTACCGAGGCCTTCAGCTGGAATCTGCCCTTTAGCATCGCCACCCTTGCCAAGACACCCTTCGAGCGCACCGCCTACCCCACGTTCCTCGTCAACTACAACTTTCCCAACCAAGATCGCCCAGGTCTTGAGGCCTACTTCGAGAGCATCAACGTTCATGTACGCCCCTACGATGGCGCGCGCATTCTCGCCATCGACGGTGTCGACGCGAGCGCGTATCTCGTGAATCTTGCGACGAACTCGAGCATTTACGACGGCCTCATCGGCACGTACGAAACGGTCAACCCGCGGTATCTCCGCCTCATGGCGCACTATTCCGCAGACACGGCCGCCGGTGCCTACACGCAGGAGATCGGGCGCTTCGGGCAGCGCTCGTTCTACCCCGGCGCCGACGTTGTCACAATTACCCTCCAAACCGCATACGGAATCAAGACGCTTGCGGTGCCCTGGGCCGCTGCCTTCATCGCGGCGGGAAACAGCACGGCGTCTTTCATCGCAGACACGTGTGCTCTTCAACCGAGTGCTGGTGCGAATAAAGTCGAGAGTGGGACTGGTAATATTCCTGTTTTGATGTCCCGCCGTATAGCTGTCGTTCGCCCTGACAATCAGGCTCCTGTCCGCTCCGCCAACAGCAATGCGCGGCTGGCGGGCGCGGTCAACCACGTCCAGCCCAATCGTACGTCATGCCTCCTCCATCAGAGTCCATCTTGGGCTGAACATAATATCACCCAGTGAAATCCTTCGGCCACACCACCACCCTCGACATCTACCAGCTCAGCACGCACCCAAAGGTTGGTGTGGTGTACTTTCAGCAATTTGAGCCTTCCGACGGCACAGACTTCCTCACGTACCTCAACGCCATTAGCGCGACGCTCTTCACCGGACTCACGGCGCTCAAGGCAGCGGGCGTGCAGCACATCCTGCTCGATACCTCCGGCAACCGCGGCGGGTTCATCTTCGCGGGCGCCGTCGCGCTGTGGTCTATGTGGCCTCAGGACCTATATCCCGGCTTCCCCGGCGTGCTGCGCAGCTCAGACCTCATCCGGCGCGAGGCCGCCGCTTCCGCCGCCACGAACAACCAGGACGCACAGTACAACTATGCGCTCTATCGCGATCTCCGTATGCTCCCTCCTTCCCAAGTATATCCGAATCTAACGCACACCCAAAACAGAGTACAAATTTCTCACAAACAGCAGCCAGTTCATGGACCCACCCGTCCCACAGCGCGTCAACGGCGTGCCGGACGCGTTTTCCCACCCCTTCTTCGACGACTTCATCTCTGCCGCTGCGCTCACCAACTTCACTGCCCCGCCATTCCCAGCGGCGGACTATGTCATGGTCGCGAACGGCATCTGCGCCAGCACCTGCGCCATCGTCGCATCGTACCTTTCGCAAAAACACGGCGTGCGCTCCGCCGTCTTCGGCGGCACACCGAGCGCCACAACTGCGCAGGTCTCCGGCGGCGTCAAGGGCAGCGAGTTGACCAAGCTCGGGAACGTGCTCGCCCAGCTGGAGCTCACGGGGCTCGCGGACGACCCGGCGGCGCCGCAGCCGTTCCCCGTCGCCGCCGACCTCTCGCTCAACTTTCGCAATGCGATTCCGTACGTGCATAAAGAGGACGGGATCCTTGAGTATGTCGTGGATCCCGCGACGAAGAAGTACCAGTTTACCCGTGAGCTGGTCGATAGCCCAGAGCGCGTGTGGGAGTTTGTTGCAGAGGAGTTTTTTGGGCGGGGACAGTAAATTCTTTGGGCGAGATTTGAGAAAGCTCTAGCTCTAGTATTGTCGCTTTTGTGTATTTCACTTTCTTAGCGCGTCTCTGAAACATTGCTCATCGGGCTCTTCCCAGCAAATGGTTGCTCGATCGACTGATTCCTCATTTCTAGGAGAATAACCGTCGGCACGAAACTTTCAAACATAATTCAAGGCTGATATTAAGATGATGCTAGCTATGTGGATCGCAACCAACAGTCCTCATGCTTCGAAAGCTATCGTCATACGCCTCGAGCGGCGTAAATCCAACTGTGGGCTCAGTAACCAAATATGAAATTGTCCAAAATCTCTCTTTCCTGCAGGACTTGCAATCCCACGACCTTGCCGCGCAAGGCTTTCCCGCCTCGTCTCCAGACATAGGCATCCACAATTTCTTTCACCCGCCGGTGAACACCCTTCACCCCCATCGTTCCAAATGCTGTTTCATGGGCCCTTGAAGAGCCGCGGTAAATTGTGAAATGTGGGATGTACTCATTCATGATGAGCGGTCCCACACCGGCGTCCCCCATCCTTCCATGTGCGCATAAGTATCGACACTAATACAGTCTGAAAACACGACCGACCATTCTCTGATCTCCCCGGAAATATCGTCGAAATACTCCTCGTCATCGAACACTGGGATTGCCACACATTCGTGGCCAAGGGGTGTGTTTCGGGGCATACTGTTGGCCTCAAAGTCGAAGCGCTCATATTGAGCTGCAACATTGGCAAGATGCTCCCGAAACTCGTCATAGTCCTCGCTCGCGATGCGAAATGCGGGTGTTACAGAAATATGGGCAGGTGGGTTGGATCTGTACACATCGGAGCGCAGCTTTTCGATCCATCTGAGGTCTTTTCCAGGTGCGAGTTTGAACTGTACGGTGATGTACATCTCTGGCAGTTCACAGGGAGAGTGGGCCTGGGAGCGAAATGGAGAGCGCGCGTAGAGTGGTGAGTCTCAGGCGACATTAATTACACACGCGCAGACCTCGTGGCATCAGAGTTAGCGCTGAAGTCGACTATATTCAGTGCATAGACGCCCATCAAGCGCTCAACAATTGGCCCAAAACAGCCCGCCCCCCAGATACTTCAGTACAGTTTCCCCTTATTTAAGATCTCCTCGAACACATCCTTCTCGCGCAGGTCCATTCTAAGCCCACCTGGATTCCCCATTAGGAGCAAAAAATCGAGAGCGTAGGTTCGAAGTTCGGACAAAATGCCGCGGCGGGATCCGAAAGCAGAATCAGGCGGAATGACACATGGAGATTCTGCCGTGTTCACAATCCAGATCCTACGCAGGACCTGCTAGGACTCTCAAAGATCCGAAACCGGACTCCGTGGTTGACGTGACCGGTCGTTGTCGTCGATGCTGGTGGTCGACAGTTTATTTGTACCCCCTACGACGTTTTTTAAACTCAGAGTTCCATTGATTCACACCCCCGATTCCCAATACAGACTGCCACTGCGGATGAGAGCGAAATAAAAGCCTCGCTCGACAAGATATAACCTAACTTCGGTGAGTGATGACGTAAGTTAATTTTTCACAAGTAATTTGTGAGGTCTTATGGCAGACAAACACCGTTTAAATACCCATGTGCCGTCGACCTTCCTACGCCACTCGCTACTGCTCATCAATACGTGGTTCGGAAACATCTCTCTTTATGCGCTGTAATATTAGCCTTCAGCGACCCTGATGCGCAGTGAAATTACGAAGACTCACTGGGCAGTCCTCCTTCTGATGCTCTACGAATTTCGTCATATGGAGTTATGTGCTGCCGTCCAACCCATATAGTTCACGAACCTCTACAGCAGTAGACAACAGTTTGGCAATGGGTACATTACCGTCTCTGAGTGACTTTCACTTCATGCTTCTGCGCGTATTGCTCGAAGGCGTGCCTGCGTGAGAGCTTAAATTCGTAGAAATCTGTTGGCCGCTGTTCTGCAAGCAAGTCCTCCATCCTGGGTTTTTTTTTTGCTTTCACAGATATACACAAAGATGGTGGGATGGACGAACATGTGACAGAAGTTGCAAATCTTCTGGAGGCGAAAGAGGTGTGCGAACGGTAAATAAAAGATTGAACCAGGTACGTACATCAAATACCTCGCGTAGGTCGTTGTCGTTGCGATCTTGGTGTCCCTTACAAAAGGAAGCGCGGCGGCGGGTTGTAACAAGCCATTTCCTTAATTCTGTTACCAAGTCGTCAGACAGGTCCAGGAAATTCCACTTGTACGTTTGCCGATCTGTGACAGCTCAAAAATACAAGGCACTAATACGTGTACGAAGCGACTCACAAACCGCAAGCGTAACCAAGAAGCGCAGGAACGTGACGAGTTCCGCAGGCTGCGGGAAGTGATTCTGGATAAACCTCATATACTGATCATCCCAAGTTTGGGCGCAATACACTCACCGCATCCGGAGGGTAGTCTATCAATATCTGATGAATATTAAACCCTAGTAAATCCGATCCTCGATGGCTGCGCATGAATTTGGCCGTATACACATTATTCATGAGCGCTGAATGCGCTAAGTAGTATGGGCTCCCGGTGGTGGGTGCCACCTTGTACGCCGCAATTAAACTGGGGAGGAATTTCGCACAGAAGCAGCACTCCAATAATATCGCGATAAGATGCCGAATGAGGTGTGAAGGAAAAGAGAGGCTCACGATAATAGGACCATCAATATTCTCTATCCGAGGCAACAATTCCTGTTGGAGTATGCTTACAAACTGTATTAAGGGTGTTTTCGAAGCAGCCTTGGCTAGGCCAGGCAAGTAACCACCGTCTCTCGGGCATTCCTATAGATCGTGCTTGGAACAAGTGTGAATCCTGTGGCCGTCAATCCGAGTTGAGCTGCAATCTTGCTGGCAGTGAGTTCTGTTGCGTTAGGCATGATAGGACTAGACTCAGGAATAAGATTTGAGCCTCTATTCAGAGGGCAGGCATCAGAGGTGGTGGCAAGGTGGTGGTACAAAGAAGAAGCGGTGTTTTGCGTGGCATATTTGTAGCGTCAACTTGAACATGAGCACACAACGCGCCTCTCCACCGCATGCGTACCATCCCCGCCTGGAAAAACTCTCAGACCAAGCAGTGTCTGAGATCCCCAAGCCGTTCCTCAAAGTCTAGCTTTCTCGGAGACCCACCGCCTTTCGTCTCCTTCGCAGAGTCCCGTTCTAGTTGTTTGAGAAACCACCCGAGTCCTCCAACACTGTATTTGTTTTCTCTAAGGCTCAGTGCTCAGGCTCAAGCCTTCGCCGCGACTCACGGGAAAACGATGATTCTCGTCAAAATGTGCGTGTGAGTGGCTCCGGCAGTCGCTATCCTTCAATAGGCCCCGAACGCCAGCGACATCGTCCTATAATTGGTCGTGATTTACTCCTCCGACAACACCGCAGGTTTGACTACCGATCAATCCGACACGGCTTACTCTGTTGGACGACGTGGGAGACAATTTAACCCAGTTGGTCGCATCCATCGAGGCCTCTGCTCACTCCTGAACTACTCTCATACAAATGTGGCCTTTCTTTGGGTCCAATTTCCACACTAAATAAGCGCACTAGCGCCTGGACAGTCACGGGCACTCATCTTGTTAGCTGTAAAAGATAATTCCTGCGCAATCTGTGTCGGGTTTCAAACGATGTGTGCGCAACTCTCCGCCGCGCTGATTATAACCACCGCCTTTATGCCCCATACATGATATTCGTGGACGATTTTGTTCGACTCTACAAGCTCTCGATCGAACTTCTTCTGCAACGGAAATTAAGGGCTACTATATGCGAACTGGATCATTATTGGAGAGCCCAAAGCCCTATAATCCCTGTTAGCGCTCGATTCAAGGAATATATGCTCATGAGACTGAGATATTGATCTGGGTTACATAAATGTCGATGCAGTTCATTTAATCTATTGGTTGGATTCTGGCAAAGGGAATTCCAGTTTGCGAAACTATATGTGGCTTCCCATCTATATACTGTTTCCGTTACTGTACCTTCTTATTGAACTAACTTAGTGAAAAATAGCATTCGTGGACCGCTGAGGGGATAAAACCGAGGGACGGCAAAAAACGGCCTGCCCAATGAATTACACCCAGCCGAAAGAAATGTCACTTGGCAGTTGGAGAGGCGCAGGCATTGACAGAGGTGATTGTCAAAGTATACTGTGATGCAGTGAGGAAAAAAAATACTACTGGCTCCTCACTGCGGTCCATGAGCTCCTAGACTTAGTCTGGCTTGCTGAGCTGGCTTCAGCCTAGCTGAGTGTAGGTGCCCAAAATGCCTCTGTCTAGGCCGTCTACGCTCATTTTGAGTTCAGCTGATGGCGGATCAGCCTAGGTCGTCGATCCCGCCTCTGTGCAGCCTGTAGGTGAGTGTGGTTCCGCCTCGGTCTCCAGACATATCCCTGTCTCATGTGCAGACTAGCAGTAGCACTCTGCGACACCGGAAACATTTATTTGATCTGTGTCCTAGATGAGCAAGTAAACCACCACTTTGAAGGGATTATCATGATCTATTTTGAGCTGATTTTCAGAACGTTTAGGCTCAAGAATCGCCAGGGGGGATACAGATATTGCCCTCGTCTTGAGTCGTTATGCCGTGCGAGTTTTGCCACACAACTGTGGGTGATGGATTATTCCGGAAAATAGATCTAATCAGGTCGCCCTAGGTCGCTAGACAGACCTGCATTGACATTTACTTAGACTCGGATCCATCCCTACGTTGAGGAACAAGACAGCGGAGTCTGGAGTCTTAATTGAAGATTGAATCCAAAAAAAAAAAAAAAAAGTTAATAATGCTTCCTCGAACGTGATATCGGGGGATCTCAAACTCAGTGGGAGTGGGATCTCCTGCGAAGCACCGAAATACAATTTAAACGGTAGATCTATGGACACAGGCACCGGCAGGCCGGCACAAAATTTGGAGACCCCAAACCTGGTTTTAGACAATATGCTGTGCTGGTTTATAAACAGGTTCTTAATTCCTTGGGAATATTATACAATACCGTACCGCAGGGACGGCGACTCTTCCTCGTTCCCTTCTCCCACAACTCCATCATGTATCATCATCAGAGCTTCTAAACAGATATATATTCAGGTACTCGTTGACAGTTTGGCCCTGGTCCTTACTTCTTCACTTCCTCGCAACCGCCACGGACGTTTTCTAGCCGTGAATTGTCAAAGTTTACGAGCCGATTCCTGAGTGTCGTAATTGAATGAGCTAGACAGGAATCGTCAGTGTCTTCCACGTCTAGCTTTCGTCTTGAACATCGAATAATCCCAAGCCAGGTGATAGTGCGCCGGGAACAACTGTCCCCACATATGATTCTCAGATTCTTCAAGTTGCACGAGGTCAATTCTCCCTATGGTCGTCTGTGATTGGTACCTCGGCCCTGGTACAAGGGTTTTCAGATTTAGTTCCTGAGGCGGCATATTCCTCTACTGCTACTCCACGCCATAAAAGGACTCACGAAGATTCCGGATTCTCAGTGAAGTACACCACTTCCCTCCTGAACTTCAACTTGCATCACAATGTTCTTCGTATCATTTGCTCTCCCCATCCTTGCCGCCTTTTCCCTACTCCTCCGTCCGCTGTCAAGCTTTATACTGGAGAAGAGGCACTTGCCGCCGGTTTTCTAAAGGTCATCCCAGGGCCGCCGGAGGTATGCGTACTTTCTCAGTTAACTGCGGATATGCAATGCAATTGACTAACGCCTTCCTAGGGTCTTGCCAGCTTGAACAACCCGGTCAATACCACGTTGAGTCCCGCAAGTTCCCAGGTCTTTTCGAATCAAATTTTTCTCTGGGTGAGTGAATCACCAAATTCTATTCGTAACTTGAGAAAAAATCATAGAGCAATCCAATACCCACGGGAACCTTTTACGGCCCAGGGACCTTTGGTGCAGGCTTCTTCTTCTGCGTCGACCTGACGCTCAGGGACACGTTCTTCAACGACATGGCCCAGAGCTACTTCGCCGCCACTGATTTAAGTTGCAACCTATTCCTGTGTGCCCCCGTCATTTATCACCGTGCCTTCTCATTTTGACGCCTTATTGCAGAAACGCAGGATGCACTGGCACTGGAATTGTCGATGCTCCCAGGGGCGACTTCATCACCTTGAGTGGAATATTGTATGTGTCCTCTTTGAGACATTTCTTTTACTAGGTTTGAATGTGAAATTTACAGCGCCAAATCCATCACCTCCTTGGCTTGCGAGTTTCAGCCCTGATTCGCAAGCCTGAAGTAGTATGTACCAATGGCTGATCTGGAGTCAACATTTCCTTCGTTTCATTTATTACTGGGGATTTTCAGCAACTTTAAGAGTGGAAAATCTTTAAAAAAACTGTTTGTTTAGGTTACGACTACTATCGTGGATTTCTCGGTGTCACTGACTTATAATGGTGGTTATACATTCCATACCCGACCTATAGTTCAGAACGTCAGAAGGCTGGCAGATGTGGACTCTTAGCCACCGAGTCGGTACACATCTATTTTTGTGGGCAAAAAATACTTCGCCGCGTCAGCTGGGCGCGGCGGTGACGCGACGGTGCCGGCAAAAATTAGTCAGCGCTGTTCATGCGTTCTAAGATGTGTCATCCCACCATTATTGGCAGAAGGGCTACACACATAGCGGTAAGGAAGGATGGCGAAGGCACAGCGTTGAATGCTGGCACCTACCCTATGGTTGGTGCCACGGAAGGAAACTTGGACGCGGCGTGGACGCGGCGATCATGCGGCGGGACGCGGCAAAGTGCATGGTAACTTCGCCGCGGCAATGGCCTCGGACGCGGCGATACCGCCGCGTCGTGCGGCGGTATGCAGCGCGTCAACGTGCGAGACGCGGTGCTCAAAATATTAGATGCGGCGGTACCTTTGCAGTACCGCGGCTTGACCGCAGCTTCATCCCACTGAGCCCGTTCTCAGCCTTTGACTTATCTGACCTGTTGTTGACCAACTTAGCAACTGATTCTTGTACGAATAATGACCAACTTTCCACTGCTCTCCTAACTGTCACCATAACATTTTTTCAAATCCAAACATTTTCGAAAACAATATGAAGCTTGATTCAGTAATATGTTGGCAGCTTTGCGGAAACCGTTATGGACAGTTACGTGCAATTTGAATGAGAGCACAAGCGATGCGGTGCGACGCGGCGAAGTGCACAGTGACGCCGCGTCAGTGCTTCTGCGCCGACCTCGTTGTTAAAACTACCCAGGCCCACCAAAATTTCCTAGGATATGTATTTAATCTAGATGGCTTTACTGAACCCACAAATTGAATGAAATTCTTCTCCGTATGTTTTCAACGTTGTTCACGATTTGAAGGCTGATTGCACAGCCACTTGTTGGAGATGCAACAAGCCGATACAGACTTCCAGAATAAGTTTCTGGGTAGGTAGGTAGGTAGGTAGGTAGCATTACACGGCACGGTCCCGCTGAGGAACGCCGGGGCCAGGAAGTATCCCGGTGTACTAGTTACAGGTTCTATGTACACCTTCGTCCCTGACTTCTATGTACCTTCTAAGCCGAGCTCACGAGTCAGTTACCTGCCCGCTGTAGAATATAGTCGATACACAAAAGCAACAAACACGTAACTAACAGAACGGTATCAGTCCCTGTCAAACATCTATCCTAAGAACCGGTGTCGCGTAGAACACTTGAAGGACTTCATATGCGAATTTTCCCACGAGACCAATTGATGCGCGTTCATAGAGTATAGCCTTGAAGAATTCGACATTGTCGAGTTCGGCCATGAGACGGCGTAAGTTTGGTGCATAGCCGAAGAGGTTTTCAAAAAGACAGTCCTGAGTGCAACGACATCCGCAGATGTGTTGCAGGCTAACATGGCATGCTCGGGAGTTTCAACTTCAGTTTTGCAGAACCTACACACACACCGAGAGCGCTCAATTTGTGGATGCATATGATCTCTGTATCGCAGAACTTCAACGGCAAGTAAATGAGTGGACATCACAAGAGAAGTCAGTGCTTCCCGATGCTTCTGTGTCTTCACCATGAACAGGTAGTGCCGTAAGCGTAGAGTTTGCGGTGCAGATGGCTTGTCCTTTTGTGGCTCGCGTCGGCCTTGAATCAGATAGAGTTTGTCCGACTTCCCCTTGTAATCATTTCAGCATTAGAGTGTCCACAGATTTCGCGTATGCCAGAATAGAGTCTGCTGATGCATTCACGAGGTCGGGGGCGGAGCATGCGAATGGAAGCTTGGATGATGCCAACGTTGCGTTCAGATTACATGCTGGGGGTTGTAGATACACTTGGATTGATATAAGCCTCCCATGAAATGAATACAATACAATGGAATGACTGGCTGTATTTGACGACAAGCCACGCCCGCCGAACAAGCCGATTTGCGCACGCCAAAAAAGCCATCAGAGCCAAATTCAAACTCCGATATAGGGGCAAGCCGATTTGCCAAGCCAATCGGAAAAGTCTCAGCCATTTACTCCTCCGACAACAACGCAGGTTTGACTACTCATCAATCCGATTGGGACGACGTGGGAGGGTTCCTCTAAGCAAGTGACCGCATCCATCGAGGCCCCTGCTCACATGAACGTGGGCTTTCTCCGTCCAATTTCCACACTGAATACATGACTCGAGGCACACTATCAATCATCGGCGTGCTGTGATAGGTTGATTCCTTAGTACTCTGTGTCGGGTTTCAAGCACTGTGCATGCAACTCGCTGCCGCGATTATCTCCACTGCCTTTATGCGTACATGATATTCGTGGGCGATTTTTGTGAGCAACGTGAATCCGAGGTCCGAATGGACTTCACTGAAATAATATTTACGTTTGAAACTCTACATGGATCAAACTGCTTCCTCCGCAACGAAGACGGAACTAGTCCTTCCTGCATTATAAGTATGTAGCCTCCCACCTATTTACTGTTTCTGTTACTGTAATTTCTTATTAGTATAAAATGGTATTGATAGGCCGCTGATGGGACAAACCGATGGGCAGTGAAATAACGGTCTGCCCATCTGAATTACACCCACGCCAAAGAAATGTCACTTGGCGGTTGAAGAGCCGCACTATGTCGACTCGAACATGATGACTGTAGGCATATATTGGCGTAGATGGTTGTCAAAGTGGATTCTGTGATCCAGTGAGGAAGCAAAATACTACTGGCTCCTGTTTTTACGGCCGCTTCCCGCTGTTTGGATCCCCATTAACTCCCCCGAATACATAGGACCCAGGCAATCCATGACGGCTCCTCTCTTCGCAGCGAAAGCATAGTATACTCTGAGCTAATATTGCCCCCTATAATCCTTCCTCTGTTCATTTCCACACAAGCGAGTGCCACATCACATCATGCATAGCTTCTGTCGTCATCCGAGAGGTCACAGTGAGTGCTGGGATCACTCCATCGGCCTATCTTTGTGTGGGAACACCCCAGAACACAAACATATATAAGGACAGTGTCTACGGCCGGTTCCATCAGATTGAACATTCGTACAATGCCGCCTTCTGTGACCCTCAAAAATCTCATCCAGTATGTCACTCTTGCAGCCACCACTGCGCAAGAAATCGCAGACAGTGCCCAGGTCCCTTTCCTGGTTAGCACTGCTGCATTGACCTTGTCAATCGTGAAGTGTTTTGAGGCAAGCCGATCACCTTGTTGAAGCGCAGTAATTTATTTATATCGAACAGACTGTTCATTTGAACAAGGATGAATGTGTTCTATTGATGGAGCAAATCCATGAAATTCTCTGCATCATTTTAAAACTATACTTCATGTCCAACACAAACGGGGTGCTTCCGAACACATTGTTGTACGACATTGGAAAGTTCACGGAGTACGCAAAAAAACTTTACAGGCAAGACTCTGCACTAAGAAATTTAATAGAACCCTTCAAAAATTGTTCACTTTTCTCCAAGGTCAGCAAAAGATGGGGAAAATCAAGCAGTTTTTCAAGCAGTCGGATAACGCAGCAAGATTGGGAGAATTCAAGCAAGAACTCAGTCATGCACAAGAGACATTGAAGGTACACGAAACCTCATGGACAGTTTATATCTTCAAACAATTTCAGATTCAAGCTACTCGCTCAACATTGTCGCAAATAATGCAAATGACAAAGGATGCAAAGCAACAGCATGAAGATCTTGTTGCCGTCATCAAGGCTCGCCCGAATCTCACTAACTCTGACACCTCCTCTGTCAGTAAAGTTGATTTTTTTTCATTGTCTCACCTGAGATTTCTTAGGTTACTGAGAAGATATCGACATCATACCCCAGGTAGACGCTCCCTTGGACTAAAATTCCTTCTCAACTTGGTTTACAGCTCGGAATCCTTCACTATGCTCCCACCTTCACCCCAAATCTTCCATGGCCGTGAGACGGAGCTTCATGAAGTAGTGAAACTTCTCACTCAAGAATGTGCGCGGATTGCCATCCTGGGTGCTGGGGGCATGGGAAAGACCACTCTTGCCATAGCGGCCCTCCATGATACCGCAGTGGTAGCAAAATATTCGTTCCGATATTTTGTCCCGTGCCAGTCCACCCCCACATCTGGTGCACTGGTCTTAAATATCGCAGATCACCTTGGAGTTGAGAAGGGCTCAAATGTGTCAAAAAGAGTGGTACAATTCTTGATGCAGGCTCCTCCATCTCTTATTGTTTTGGATAACCTCGAAACCGCATGGGAACCCGTCTCATCTCAAACTGAAGTTGAAGAACTTCTCTCCCTTTTGACAGAGGTTCCTCATTTGGGGCTGATGGTGAGTATTCCACTGTGATTAAGGAAATCATGGCTCAACTTGCTCATAGATCACAATGCGGGGAGCTGAACATCCAGCAAAAGTAAAATGGAGTCGCCCATTCCTCGCCCCTCTCAAATCACTTCCCAGTGAGGCAGCACTCCAGACCTTCCTTGATATTGCGGACAACAGTCATGCAGAGGAAAGTGTCAAGCAGCTCCTGGAGCTCACAGGCAATCTACCGCTTGCAATTAGCCTCATGGCTAGTGTCGCTTCCCATGAAGGATGTGACATGGCACTCTCTCGATGGAAGAGTGAAAGCACCCACATGCTCTCCGATGGATATGACAAGAGGTCCAGTCTGGACATGTCAATAATGTTGTCTCTCACAAGTTCACGCATGACCACAGAGGCCCAGGAGTTGCTGAGCATTCTCTCAATGCTTCCAGATGGTGTCACAGATGTGGATCTTGTGCACTTCAGACTCGCAATTCCCCATATCCTGACTTGCAGGGCGGTTTTATTAAAGACCTCTTTGGCATTTGTTGACCAGGATCACCGACTCAAAGTTCTTGCTCCGATCCGAGAGTATACTTTGACTACTCACCCTCCCAAAAATGCACTAAAGCTGCAATTACGCCACCACTTTCATAGACTTCTGGATCTTTGGAGCCACTTCCGATATCTGAATGCTGCAGACATAGTTCCCCAGATCTCCCGCCACTTGGGGAATCTTAACAATGTTCTCGGTGATGCAGTGGGAGCAGACAGCCCTGATGTAATCGAGAATTTCCAGGCCATTCTATTTCTGAACAACTTTTATCGAAGAATGCAAAATACATATTCTCCTCTCATCACAACCTTAGCTGCACCACTGGAACATTGGCAATACCACCCAATCTTTGGGGACTACCTAGTAGAGCTACTTGAAAGCTCTTATTGTTTGCGACTAGAGAATACACAAGCCCAGATTGCCAAGGGGAATCAATACTTCAGTGGAAACAGCCATGTTGAACAAGGTGAGCCACAGCTCTTGTATGTGAGGCCGTTGAATTGAATTCGCCTTAGCCAGGTGGAATCGAGCTCTTGGGACTTATTTTCTAGATGGAGAAGCAAATGTGGCCATAGCTCTGAAGTGTTACCAGCAGGCACTTTCTTGGTCAGACATGACTGGATGCCCCACCATCCCAGGCACACGTGCCTTATTTGACATATCCCGTGGCATGATGAGGACCGGAAATATGTTGGGTGCCCTCGAGCATGCAAAAAAAGGGCAAGAATATGCGGAGAATCTTGGAGACATCTATGCACAAGCCCAATGTCTCTGCCAGCAAGGTTTATGCCTGGCCATACAGGGAAACTATCAACAGGCTCAGATCTGTCTCAGGACTGGCAGGGAGCTTATGGATTCCGCTGGTCTGCGGGACGGAATTGTGGATGTAGACATCAGGAACCACGAGGCCGAGATACATTTGTTGAAAACTGAGTATCTCGAGTCTCGCCACATCCAAGTATCCCTTGCAGCTCATGTCCAGCACCCAACATTTCATGCAATTGTAACCAACCTGAATCTTGCTCTCATTGATACCCTGATTGGTGTAGACTCCAAAATGGTTTTGCAAAATCTGGACACATGTCGGCTCCATATCAAAGGATTAAATGGGTCAGACAGGGTAGTCTTGGGTCTTATGGCTGACCAGATATTTGCTGACCTGGCTCTTCTGAATGGGGACCACACGAGAGCCAGTCTACTATTTACGCAAATCTTCCCGGTGGCACGTGATACATACATGGAGGAGGCTCTCGTGTGCCTGTCACGACTTGCAGATCTTTCCACCGAAATGAGCAACATCCAAACTACCATCCGTTGGGCAGGAATATTTCTCATTTTGGCCTTAAGGTCTGAGGACAAACTCGCTCTGATGAAATCTTTCCGCTGCCTCGGCCAAATTTTTGTAGCTCAAGGGGATGATGAAACGGCTCTCAGCCTATTCCGGGTGGCTCTAGAAGGAATGTCATTTATGGGTGTCCATCAGTGGAGGGCAAACTGCATGGTCCACATTGCAGATATCTTGGAGCGCCGAGGGGAGATCGGCAAGTCAGTTGACTTGTTGAGGGAAGCAAAACCTCTGTTCCAAAGGTCTTCACAAGCCAAGGATGTTACACGAATCGACAAGAAGCTTACAGCTGCCGGTTCACTTATTTTCGAGGAGCACGAACAACAGCTTCAGCGACTTGCGATGTTGGAGGCACCATTTGGGAAACCAGAGCAAGAAGCACACCGTGAAGAGTATAAGGCATATTCAAGCCATGAAGATCACGAAGGATATCCGGCCCAAGGTGTATGCCAAGTAGCAGTCTGATCTTTCAAAGTCTTCTGTTATTCTGTCCCAATTTTAATTTGGTTGTTATAAGTCTGGATATGTATTCCCTGACTGATATGTGCTGTGCATACTACGAGCTTATATCCCCATAGCCAGAATGTATTCTGCTAACATGTTCCCTGATTGTAATCTGTCTGACCCATATCGTTTACATAAGATCTTTATGAATAGCAAACGCGTACAAGATACGTAGCCGCTCTCGACACGTACATCTTGATGAATCGAGTTTTCTCGAGAGTCACGGCGAAGGCATAAGCACTGCGGCGATCAAAAAATATACCCCGGGAAAAACGGCCCTGTACTATAAAATTCAATTTCCTGCCTAAATATCACTGGTCAAATTTCTGCCAGAAATAGATGCCAAAGACACCTTTCGGAAACAGCCCGTCTTTGTCCAGGAAATTTTCCGCATGAGAAAGACAATATTTTTCCACCGGAAAGACCCCGACTCATCCTTGAGAAATATCTTGTCTGTTTCCCTCGGAGATAGGCTGTCTATTTCTTTTCCTTTTTCGAACAAAGGAATGGAAATAGACAGCCTGTTTCCTAGACAAACAGCCCGTCTATCACCTAGGGGAAGAGGCGGCCCGGATCCTCCTGTGGAGATAGACAGTCTTTGTCGTGCGGACAATTTTCAGGACAAAGATGTGCTGTTTCCAAAAATCTCTTGAGGTAGAAGTCAATATATTTCGAGAAGAAATTTGAGCAGTAATATTCTGTCTATCTCCCAAACTTTATTCTAGGTGATATTTGGGCAGGAGATTGAATTTTATGGTACAGGGCCGTTCTTCCCCGGGGTTATATTTTTTGATCGCCGCAGTGCTTATGCCTTCGCCGTGACTCTCGAGAAAACTCGATTCATCAAGATGTACGTGTCGAGAGCGGCTTCGGCAGTCACTATGGCTCTGGTGTCACATCGTGCTATAACTAGCCATTTACTCCTCCGACAACAACGCAGGTTTGACTACTCATCAATCCGATTGGGACGACGTGGGAGGGTTCCTCTAAGTTGATCCAAGTGACCGCATCCATCGAGGCCCCTGAGCTCACATGAACGCGGGCTTTCTCCGTCCAATTTCCGCACTGAATACATGACTCGAGGCACACTATCACAGTCATCAGCGTGCTGTGATAGGTTGATTCCTGAGTACTCTGTGTCGGGTTTCAAGCGCTATGCATGCAACTCGCTGCCGCTCTGCTTATCTCCACGGCCTTTGTGCCCCGTACATGATATTCGTGGGCGATTTTTGTGAGCAACGTGAATCCGAGGTCCGAAGGGATTTCCCTGGATTATATTTACGTTTGAAACTCTACATGGATCAAATTGCTTCCTCCGCAACGAAGACGGAGCTAATCCTTCCTGCATTATAAGTATGTAGCCTCCCACCTATTTACTGTTTCTGTTACTGTAATTTCTTATTAAAGTAACTTAGTATAAAATGATATTGATGGGCCGCTGATGGGACAAACCGATGGGCAGTGAAATAACGGTCTGCCCATCTGAATTACACCCACGCCAAAGAAATGTCACTTGGCGGTTGAAGAGCCGCACTATGTCGACTCGAACATGATGACTGTAGGCATATATTGGCGTAGATGGTTGTCAAAGTGGATTCTGTGATCCAGTGAGGAAGCAGAATACTACTGGCTCCTGTTTTTACGGCCGCTTCTCGCTGTTTGGATCTCCTTCAACTCCCCTGAATACATAGGACCCAGGCAATCCATGACGGCTCCTTGCTTCGCAGCGAAAGCATAGTATACTCTGAGCTAATACCGCAACTTATAATCCTTGCTCTGATCATTTCCACACAAGCGAGCGCCACACCACATCATACACAGCTTTTGGTTTCGCCCGAAACAAAATATTCAGGCACATTTTCGGCCGGTGAACACTGCCGAAAATTATTGTTTTCGGGCACCCTTAAATTATGGATTTCACCTGTGCTGAATCTGCAACTGAAACTTATAATTTCAGGTGCTATCCAGCCTTGCAGAAATTGTCACTGAAACTCAAAGCTTCGGGCATCCTGAAGCTGTAACTTAATATGATATATTCAGTTTCACCTTCAGGGTGTCCTGAAAATAAGAATTTAAGGTGCAACTTCAGGCATACTGAATTTGGTTTCTGAAATAAAAAATTTAAGTCACATCATCAGCCTGCCTGAAAATTTGCATTTGGCATTCTTCAGCCCATTTCTCCGCGTTTTCACGCCAAAAGTGCGATTCGAAATTCCGGTGACTTGTGACTCAATTAGCAAGTGTTCATTTCAGGTGGGGCTGTTCACATAGTGACTGAACAATCGGTCGTAATGGTACAGTACTCAATCTAAGTTTGTATATGAACCCCGTTCTTCTGGGCAAACTTCGGCTCTACGGTGCTCAATTAACATCATTTCCTGATATCTTTGAGCTGGTGTCCTTGGTTCCTGGTTCCGTCGGTAACCAGGTCTCCGAACGCTAATGTCTGTCGCCCTTGCTCGCACCCTCTTTTTACCACGCTCCGATTGGCTCCATCAGCTCCACAGAGTCCCACGGTGAGCACTTCACGGCCCCATGTCATTTACATAAGATGTTTATGAATAGCAAACGGCGTACAAGATAAAGAGGAGGGTGGCAAGCCATAAAAAAAAAGGGCCTTGACACGCATGAATTGATTTTATTTTGGTAGATACATTACCGTTAAAGGAGGTCAGAGCAAATGAGTCTGACGCGAGGTGATTTTCGATTTATCAACAACAATTTAATTGTGCAGAGGTAAAAAAAAAATAGACTAATCTAAGCAGTGGATTGCATACAATGAGGAGGAAAAGATAAAGGGCGAAAGGAGAGCCAATTTGACAGCTTGGGCTTGGCCCTTACTTCTTCACTTCCTCGCAACCGCCACAGACATTTTCTAGCCGTGAATTGTCAAAGTTTACGAGCCGATTCCTGTGTCGTAATTGAATGAGCTAGACAGTGTCCTCTTTGTCCGACTTTCGTCTTGAATGTCAAAAGTTGCACACTCCCCAGCCTGGTGATAGTGCGCCGGGAACAACTGCCCCCACATATGATTCTCAGGTTCTTCAAGTTACACGAGGTCAGTTCCCCCCATGGTCTTCTATGATTGGTACCTCGGTCCTGGTACAAGGATACTAGTTTTCAGATTTAGTTTCTGAAGCGGCATATTCCTCTACTGCTACTCCACGGCATAAAAGGACTCACGAAGATTCCGGATTCTCAGTGAAGTACATCACTTCCCTCCTGAACTTCAACTTGCATCACAATGTTCTTCGTATCATTTGCTCTCCTCATCCTTGCCGCCTTCTCCGTGGCTACGCCTACTCCTCCGTCCCCTGTCAAGCTTTATACTGGAGAAGAGGCACTTGCCGCCGGTTTTCTAAAGGTCATCCCAGGGCCGCCGGGGGTATGCGTACTTTCCCAGTTAGCTGCGGATAATCAATACAAGTGACTGACGTCTTCCTAGGGCCTTGCCAGCTTGCACCTCCCGGTCAATATCACGTTGAGTCCCGCAAGTTCCCAGGTCTTCTCGAATCAAATTGTTCTCTGGGTAAGTGAATGGCCAAATTCTATTCGTAACTTGAGAAAAAATCTTAGAGCGGTGCGGGCGCCTCGGGAACCTCTTATGACCCAGGGACCTTTGGTCAAGGCTTCTTCTTCTGCGTCGACCTGACGCTGAGGGACACGTTCTTCAACGACATGGCTCAGGTCTTCTTCGCCGCCACTGATTTAAGTTGCAACCTATTCATGTGTGTTCCGTCATTTATCACTGTGCCTTCTCATTTTGACCCCTTATTGCAGAAACGCAGGATGCACTGGAACTGGAATTGTCGATGCTCCCAGGGGCGACTTCATCACCCTGACTGGAATATTGTATGTGTCCCCTTTCAGACATTTTCTTTACTCGGTTTGAATGTGAAATTTACAGCTCCAAATCCATCACCTCCTTCGCTTGCGAGTTTCAGCCCTGATTCGCAAGCCTGAAGTAGTATGTACCAATGGCTTGTCTGGAGTCAACATTTACTTCGTTTTATTTATTACTGGGGATTTTCAGCAAGTTTAAGAGTAGAAAATCCTTTTTTTTTTTTAAACGGTTTTGTTTAGGTTACGAATACTATCGTGGATTTCTCGGTGTCACTGACTTACTGTGGTGGTTATACGCTTAGTTCAGAACGTCACAAGGGTAAACGAACAGATGGCTCGTTCGTTTCTCACCATGGGTGCTTTTGGACTTGGGCAGAGGCCAATCCGAACAACAGGACATAACTCAGGCCTGAATCGAACAGGCGTCGTCTATTGGACAGGCGGGAATACAAAGCAGATCTGGACTCTCCGCCACCGAATCGGTACGCGCCTATTTTTGTCCCGAGTCAGTTTGGGCCGAGAATACCGACTATTAAATTTCCAAGCTCTTTGAGTTCCCTTCATAAATCACCGGCAAAAAACACAAAAAAAAAAAGTTCACAAACTGATGCCAGCCCGAGTCAAACAGGCAGCTTCTGTTCAACACACTCTTGGAAATAAAAATACGGGGGGCAAATGGGGACCCTCCGCCACCATGTCCATACACACCTATACATATCGCGGCACATGTAGGTGGGTTGAAGTCATTTTGGGGCAAGAATGGAGTCGGATTAACGCGGAGACTGTATAAGTTCATGGTGGTCGAATAGTGATGAGTGCACGGGGAGTTTGATTCCTTTTTGAGTTGCTGGACATGCGTGCGATTCATTGAGGGGGACAAAAAATAATGGGAAACGACCATTCGGTGCACAATGGTGAGCTCAGCCGCAACCCCAAGATTCGGCGGCGGAGGCTTCCCCTCTACGTAGATCCGGGCTTGGTAAACGAAAGCTCAAGAACAAGTACACACTCGTTTTTGAAAGCTTTTAGCGGACGATGGGGAATTTCACTCACTTCCCGTTATTCACTAGCGTGGATGGATCGAAAATTGGAGAATTGAGAGGGCAGGCATGTCTCTCACTTCGCGATAATTCGCTGCCATGTCGTATCACATGGGTAGAGGTGAAAGATACTGTCGGGCCAGAGGCAAAAAAAATGATTTCGGCCCCTATATGACTTGGGCCTGAGTCGAACAGGCGTCTTCTGCTAAACATGCGATGGTGCTCTCTGACAGAAAGTAGATATAGACCTCTTCCACCGAGTCGATATAGATATACATTTATGGGTACCCTATGTACACGTTGTGTGCACTGTGCAGCCCATCTTTGAGGCGATTCAGACAAGGGAGAACATTCCAGAAAACTGGGGACGTAGCTCGGGAAAGCCGCAGAATGTGCGATAGTCGAACGAGGAGAGCGTAACCGGTTGGAAGGCAAATTCTAAGAGGTTCGTGCTGGGGTGTGTAACAACAAAATCTGAAAGAAAAACAATCTGGATCTCTGAGATTATGTACGCTATGACGCGGGCCTGAGTTGAACGTTGAACAGGCGGACAATATCACCGGAACGTTTTATACTGGGTAGATGCACACCGTGTGCGACCGAATCGGTGCACGCGTATTTTGCGGGCGTGGTATGTTCCCAAGAAGCGAATAGTGCGGGCGGAGAAGGAACGGGAGAAACGGCAGGAAATTCAGAAGACACCAAACAATCGGGGAATGTCGAGGAAAATGCAGGAGAAAGAAAATCTTGTAACGCCTTACCAGTCAAGTACGAGGAGGAAAGAAGAAGGGAGTCATCATTGATTGTAGCCGCTTGGTGCCGCCCGGGATCTCCCGGTAACCACGTGCCGCTCACCGTTCTTTTTGAAGTTTCTCCTGCGTCCATCCTCTTGGTGCTCGTTTTGACTCGTTCTGACTCGTTCCTATCGAACATACCTGCAATAGGCATTTGCTGCTACTTCTCGGATGGTCTGCTGTGGAACGCGCGCGCGAGTACGTCGTCCATTTCCTCCCTGGTGCGTTCCTTCTTCTCTGCTCACTATCATAACGTACTATTTTCATGCACGCATTCGAGAGCAAGCGCGCGATGCTCACCACCGACGTGGAGCTGGTCGAACAGCAGGAGGCGCAAAGAGCGGGGACGGCGTCGCGGTCGCGATCGTCCGCGATCTTCGAGAAGGTGTGCAAGGCATGGCGCGTTCGCCGAAGAGCGGGGGCGTGCTTTCGCTGGCGTCTTCACTCGCATCCTTCTCACCCGCGCGTTCTCCTGCCGCGCTGCCCGAGCCTGCCATCCCTTCCATTGAATGACGCATCTACGTACACTCCTTTGCGTCCCAATTCAGATTCCATTCCACCCCCCGGCTTGTCCTCCCGCGCGCAACCCTTCCTGCGTCATATGTAAGCGACGTATGCCCCTCCAACACCTGCGCGCTGCCTGCCCGCCTCCCTCCGCGACTCCAGCCCGATCTGCTCCCCCTCTGCCGCGTGCAATGCTCGCTCTCCTCCCCGTGCACGATTATAACACCCCAATCCCCCCCCCCCACCGCATTTTATCTCCATTCCTCCCACGTGTTCCGCCCTCTCCTCGCGCCTCTCCTGTCTTCTTCCTGCCCGTCTCCTCTGCCATCATGTTTCTTCCATGATCATCTTCCTCCGTCCGCATATCTCCTCCCGCCTACCCATTTACCCGCCACGATCCACGTCATGCCGGTCCTGCAATCACAAAAGAATCCGAGAAAGAACCCTTTTTTTCGCGCATCAGAATGCGGATTGACCACGATTAATATTGGATGGGGGACGGCGGGCGCGCATTCGACAATCAGAAGTCACAACCGGACAGCGTACGGACTTTTCCATTTTCCGATTTCCCGTTGCATCTTTGTTCCGAATCTCTTTACCAAACTCAATTCAGTAGGAGAGACACGAGGTGATATGGATGTCGGTAAATTCATGCCGACCGAGGCGAGGCGTTTCTCAGGAACTGGATCCATCTATATATAAAGGCAAGTGGATGTTTAATTCCGAATGTCGAGACAACAATTCACAAAACACTGTTACAAGCAAAACAAGAGAGATTCATGCTTATCGAATCTATACGGTGCATCATCGGGGCCAATATACTACTTGGTACATCCCGCGCGCGCGTCATTTTACAAGCACTGGGAGAACCACGCGTTGTTTACCGCGCAAGTGAGTCCTTTAGCGCAACACGTAGGCCCGGTGAATGAAGCTCCGCCACATTGGCCATACTGCGGCACGCACTGGGCTCCCCACGATCAGTGAGAATGAATATGGACTAAAATGCAGGACGGAGGAGGCCGGGTGGCGAGGATTTATTTCAACTCACGTGCGAGATTCTGACGGACGCGGAGCCGCGGCCGCTGCCGTCGCTTTCCACGGCCAAGAGTTGGTAGTTGAATGTCCCCAGGGGCATCCCGAGTGCCGCCCACGCGTTGAAGTGGTTCTCGGGCGTGAGGAAGCCGGTGCGAGGGCCCTGTCGGACGCTCCAGTACTGCGTGAAGTTCGCGATGCCCTGGGGCGACGGGGCGTTAACGCGTGTGGTTTCGTAGATGTTGTACACCGATCCGTCGGACGTGACTGTCCCCTTCAGCGGGAGATTCGCGAACCGATTCGGGTTGCCGTAGGCCTCGGTGATGCGGTACTCGACGAGGGGGTCGGTCGCCCAGCCATACAGGGAGAAGAGACTGTCCCCGGTTAATGGCACATCGGGTTGATAAGCCCAATACTGGAGTGCCTGTGAACATGTAGATTGAATATTTCAGTGAGCCAATCGGTGCGAGCGGCATCGTACTGAGCAGATCCGGTTGCCCAACCCTTCACGCCGAGAAACTTGGCGTTGTCGCCCCACTCTATGGTGTATGTTCCCTGATAGTACCACCCATAGGAGGTCAGGGTGATGTTGGCGCTCTCCGCGGCCTCGAAGGAGTAATAGTAGCCACCGGCGTCAGTGTCGGAGATATTGAGCGGCTGCGCGACTGTCGCAGAGACAAGGAGGGTGAGGAGAGAAGCTACCAAAACCATAATACTGTGCTTTCCACACGCTGCGGGAGAATCTGGAGAGTCAATCAGAATCTAAAACTTCTCAATCTAAGTTTGTATATGAACCCCGTTCTTCTGGGCAAACTTCGGCTCTACGATGCTCAATTGACATCATCTCCTGATGTCTTTGAGCTCGTGTCCTTGGCACTGAATGGACTTAATTATAGGCAATAAAGAAGTACGGTAAGTCTTCGGGCAATTTCCGGGCACATTGGTGGCGCATTGTAAACTCCCTGTACCTATAGCAATATGATGGCCGGCTCTCGCCATCATGCTAATAGAATGTGCTGCATCTTGATTCCTGATCCACGTAGTATGTTGTCCCCCCAAAAGTTTGCGCGATTTATGGATCAGGAGAATTTGCCCTAGAGGTTCCTCATGATGAGTTCAACAATGTCTAGCGAAAGGCGAATTTCGGGACCCAAATTAATGATTGGTCGTGGTTGAAAAACAGCGGCAGACAGGCCGTGGTGCCAAACGAATGCAAAAGCTGAGCACCGCCACAGTTGCGGTTGCAATCAGATCAATGAATCTAGGCCACAAGCGCGCGCGCTTGTCGGTATCCCTGTAAAGGCGAAGTGTGAATTTCTGTATTAAAATATGCAGTATCTATGCGTTTGCGCGAAGTAACAGAAGGGCAGCTCGAACTGTGCGGAAACACCGACAAACAATGTTGAAATTATATTTCCCCGACCCCCTGGACTCGCGCCGGCCAAAAGTTGGCCAAACGTGGTGGAATTTCCATATTCATACGCTCAAAGAACCTGGAAGACCGGAGCGCCCCATTTTGACTCTCACACTCTCTTTCTATATAACTCCCACGCCGCGACAGGTTGGTGAGCTTTGATTGGCAGGTAACGCCCCTCATGAGGTCCAATGAAGTTTAATAAAGCAGCAAACCCGCTATAAACGCAGAATTTCTTAACAGCACCTCATGATCCCATGCCCAACCCTGTTGACATAATAAGTGGGCCGGTAGGTCGCGGGTGTCATTTCCCAGGTATATGACCTTCTTGCTGCCTGCGGTGACACCTGGAACCAGGCCAAAGAGAATCAAGAAGATCTTTAACGCCTCTCAAATCATCTCCAACATATTATGATTTCCGTAGAGGAGTCGCGCCAGAGCAATCAACTACCACTGCGTTGCGGCCCCTCGTAGTCACAGGTGAGACTATGTTGGGCTACGTGATTGTACCTTGGTCGAACCCGGTAGACCAGGGTGTTGTATGCGGGGTACACCCATTCTGTGACTACGTTGGGCTACGTGATCCGAGCCGCCGTAGTCACAGGTTTGTCACGCTTCGGCTACATTGGGCTACTCGGGCCGAAGTTGGTCTACATGACGTAGCCACATGTAGACATACCTCGCTTTCGCCTTCATGCTTAAGTCATTTGAGTTTTCACTTTAATTTCACTCCTAACAACTTCCCAAGACCCATATTACTTCCCAAATTCACCGGCCCGGACCGATGGTTCCCGCAAGCGAGCAAGTAAATATGTTCCTGGTACCGACTCAGGTACCAGGTCTCCAAATCAGAATTAAAACTTGTCTATTGCATGCGCCTTTTTGCCGGATCAGCGGACCGGTCGTTAAGCTAGGCGCCGTGACAGATCATCGGACCTCAAGGCTTGAAGTCCAAAAACATCCGAACCTCCAGCAGATTCTGATTTGAACAGATGTACTCAGAAAAAAAAAAATGTGACCGCTTTCAACCTTCTACTAAATGTCTAGATACAAGAAAATGCTCGGAGAGCCATCCAATGGCTGTAAATATTTTGGAAAGAGCTACCAACTTTAACAGACTCAGAACTATTGCAGCAACAGCTTGCTCACTGACTTTGAACTTGGGGAATGCCCGGAGGGCCATCATATAGCAACTGCTGGTGACAAATTAATTGTTAACCGGTCCAACCGTATAATAAGGCGTAGTGGGAGGTACCAGGGGATGCCCGGAGGGCCTTAGTATCAACACTTTCATCGCGGAAACTTCAATTTCAACTCATTTTGCGGTGGCAATGCTCAACACTCATCTGCGAGCTGTGTCTACCTTGTTCTCCAACTATTCTACATTGGTCTACCCCGGGTACACGCAGCTACACGAACGTAGACCAAGCTCGACCAACGTAGACCACCATGGTCTACCCAGCATCGACACAGGTAGTCACAGGTAGTCACACACCTGTGTCTACCAGGGCGGTCTACCCATGTAGTCATACCCTGTGACTACGAGGGGCCGCAACGCAGTGTACAGCCTGCTGATTATGAGGATGCCTTGACCGCCATTGCCGCATTCGTCCATTCCCATCCTTCATTCATCATTCAGATATTCGAACACCCAGTCACTATACGTAATGTCAGTGTTGGTGCTGATTATACAGAGGTCCTCGAGGCGATCCGTCGGGCGGGCTATATCATACCCGCTGGGGAGGCAATGATGATCGGCATCGGTGACGTGGACGAGTTCAATGCGACCTCGTCCGGAGGTCTCAAGATTTCCAGGTTGGTCGTTACTTGTTTGACTCATGCTGAAATAAACTCCCCATCTTGTAGGAATATGCCCATCTTAACCTGGTGGTCCAAATACTGTACTTTCGTGCGCATTGGTATTCAGTGGCCTCGGTTCAGTTCACGAAAGATCTATAAGGATGAACGCTCCCCACGGGTATGTGCTCACCTGCGTTTATTAATGTTGCCGAAAGGGCACAAGCCCAGACTGAAGCTGTGGCTCTTATCGACCCAGATCGTCCTCCCAGCTGTTCGACCACATGAAAGTCCTCGCCGAAGTGGTCTTTCGGCCTTGTGGGCACACGGCTTGTAGTGGGTGTTTGGGAAAGGCAATGCTTAAACGTTCAAAGCTGCCCCTTGTGCTCTGAACAGATTGCGAGGTTTGTAGGATGAAGAAGCCTGTTACTGGCGTTGATGAGGCAAGCAACGCAGAGGATGAGGAGGGAAATTCAGAGCCTGAATGGAACATCAAGCTTGCGGATATCGAACGCAGCGAAGCGCTAGCGGCGCCGTCATTCATTGGAGAAAGATAGAGTGGCACCGTTGCACTCTAACGACGCTCTCCAGCCTATCGTGCAGCCTGCACCAGCTGTGCATACATTTCCACCAGCTCTGGTTGGCGTCAGGGCTTCTTCAGCAGCAACAAATGAAAGGTATAGACTCGTTTCGGCCCCACTTTTCATGCTCATATGTAATGCAGGATGACAATATTTGCCAAAACAGCTATCAAAGGTCATCATGACATGATTCTAGATGTGTCGCCGTCAGATACTGTGCTTGAGATGAAGCAGGTGGTTCAAGCAAGGACCGGGTTTGTCTCACTTTCTCTCTGCGGCGACGCGACCTTAATCTCCTGTTAGAATTCGTCCCAGCGAGGCTAGAGTTGGCGAGCGCAAGGGGAGTAAGCCAGCAACAAAAGCTCGTTTGTCCTCATAAGTACATGATAATACGGAGGCAAACGAATGGTGTACACAAAGGTAAAGCGATGGAATATTATGGAAAGCTTAAGTGATACGGTCCGTGCTTTCCAACGACGACCGCGAGCTCTTTGCTGCTCGCAACCCATTCCGGTCCAGCCCAGAATATTCCAACATGTCCTTGTACGTGTGAATTTGAACGACAGAGACCACTCTTCACAGGTCGAATCATGGAATATGTAAAGACTCTTGCAGACTACAATGTCAAGAAAGAGTAAACCATTCATTTCAGTGAGTCATTGTTACCCTATTTGAAACACTTGTTTTTGAAATGTCCAGTAATACGTGTTCCGGCCCCCTCTGGCTTGGATGCGGACCGGGGAGAATGAGAATGGGAAATGCGAACTAGGCCATGAAAGCGGGATGAAATGGTTGAAAGACATGTATCAGAATTTCCATTGGTAACCACAGTAGTTATATTTTAACCGGGAAGCGAAACACGACATCTTCCCCCCCCCGTTTGCAGCTCCTACCCTTCTTCTGACGATACTTAAAAGCTGTAATCACAAAAATATTTAGCGATAGAACTGCTCAGAAACAGATAGAATTGTTTTGAACACTGTTTGGCGGTGTTTCATTGGTGTTTCCCACTTAGTTGAGCACCAAATCCCCTTCAAATAGCCTTCATTGTGAAATTCTGTGGGACAGCCTGAACGACACATGTAATTATTGAGGCACTCAGGGTTCACGAAGGCCAACCGGCGACAGCCCACGAAAGTAGTGTTTATGCCGGTGAGGATAGGGGTGATTGTCTCAATGGAGTAATGTCAGGCTGTGCCACTGGCATGAGTCAGCATGCCGACTCTCTTTCCAGAGCCACTTTCTTTCCACTGCCACGATCACTGAAACTGCAAAGCTTGCAAATGCCTCGGAATGCTACAACAGCGCCTGAAATGCGCAAGAAAAAACCTCCCGCATGCGATATGTGCAAGCATCGACGAGTACTCTGCCATCCACAGGCAAACGGCGCCCCTTGTCCGCGGTGTGCGGATAAAGGTATACCGTGAGCGCTTGCAGTTTCCTAACCTTTAAGCAGCGTTTCATGGCTTTGTAGATGTACTACGACGCCCGTTCGTCTAGGTCGACCTCCGAAGCGCGAGGGCCCTGCACATCTCACGCAGATCATGACTGTCTCGCAAGGGCCCTCAAGAGAATGCGATACTGCGCCTAGAATAATTTCTCCTGACTCGACTATCCGTCGTACCTGGGACAGCTCTCCTGCACCTCCGAATCTTCCACCTGAACTCGTATCCGATCTTTTTGAATGTAAGTTGAGTGCTAGCAAGTCATATCGGACAATATTGACTACACGAATACCAAGGCTTCGCCCTGCTTCCGATCTGTGCGCACCCAATATTTGACTTGACGACTCTACGCTCGGCACTGTCAAAGATCTCGGAAAGCGTCGATCTCTTACCGCCCCCTTCGCGTGTTCTTGCCTACTGTATTATGGCGCTCTCGGCATCCATCAGCATCCACAAAACCATTCTCGGGCCCGGACCGCAGCCACAATGTATCCTCAAGCCATCTACCTACGCCCGGGGTGCTGATCTTCGCCAGTACGGTATTCGGAGGGCCCCGATGGTCAATTCTCTCTTCGCGCGCGCGTTCAGACTTGCCTGCGAGGCGGGAATTCTCCTGGATGCGACCTACGACAACGCGGCTTCCTGCTTTATTTTGTCCCTATTCGATCGATGTACGTGGCTCATAATTTTTCCTAGTCGCCCGCACCGCTGATGTTCCCGATGTGGGTAGACGCGGATGCGAGGCCTTGGGCAGTGGCGTATATAAATCACATACGTATACTGGCGGCGGATTGGGACGACAGTCCCGGCCAGCTGCAACCTCTTTGGTCTGCATATCTGGTATGGCATCTCTACGTAAATAATCTTACCGTTCACCTTACTAGCATTTAGATGGTGGATGTCTTATTTTCGTTGGATCTCGGCAAACCTGTTCTTGTGTGAGTCGCTATCGTTCTCGTTTATATGTTCTGAATCCCTTCTAGCACCCACTATGACCAGCTTGTGATAGGTGGGCCTCCCCCGCCTCCGCTGGAGCGGCTCGTGATTTCGCTGGAGGCTACATTACTGAATCACAACAAGCCGTCTCACCATTTAATATTTACAATGATGCGGCCATGTGGGTTCGACTTCAAGTAATGCCATCGTTCTCATGATTTTTTCAGTTTTCTACCACGTAACGTCTGTCGCGCGCGACATGAGCGAAACCATCTCCGGCGGTACGCCTCCACTTCAGCCTTACATCCCCTCCTCATTGCGCCTCACACACAGATTATGCGCGCCGCAAACCCCTCGAAGAGCACTGCGTGACCGACATCCTCGCGCGCATAAAGTTCCTACAAAAGATCCAACAGCTCCTCTTCGGGCAGTACGAGCCGGAGCTGCAGCCGGACATCTCGCCGAACCGCTACTTTTTCTTCATGCCCTCGCAGCCGCACGCCCCGCAAGGTGTCAACGTTCGCGCTTGCGCGCACGCGATGCATGTGTGGACCACCCTCGTCCTCGCGCTGCACCGCGCCCTCGCACGCCGTGCGGCGGAGCTCAACGCGCCGCAGCAAGATCAACTGCTCGCGCAGGAGGTGCGCGCGCTCGCATGGGTCGCTGTTGCGGAGCTCGCGCGGACGCTTTCGTACATCCCGTCCCTCGGTCACCTCACGCACCTGCACTACACGAGCCTGCATCTCTGGGCGGAGTTCTGCCTCGACGAGGCAGATGCGCTGGGGGGCGTGCCTCCAGGCTGCACGGATATCTTTGAGACGTGCGTCCACGAGATGTTTGGCTTCTCGTATTTGATGTGCTGACTGTATCATGCATTTTTTAGCATCTCGTGGGCGCTGAAGATGCTGGGCTATTCGTGGGACATGCCGTTGTGCTCGGTGCTCATTGTGCGCTTGGATACGTATGTCGAGACGGAACAGGGCAACACAATAAGGTTAGGTATAATATAGTTTCTAGTGCTGAAGTTTTCCCACCCACGATCTCTTCTCTTTGGTGGTACATAATCCATCTGTTCATTCGTGTGAACCTACCTATCATGTCCCCAACGGGACGTCCACAATAACATCAGAGCAAGCACTATGGGAGGAGTGCTGGAACGGAAACTCAAGTTTTTGGCAGGACCCATATGAGTCACGCGCGACATGACCCATGGGAGCACGCAAGCCTTAGTGGGTTAGAAAGATTGTCTGCGAAGATACGCTTGCGATTCCCGGTGCGAAGCAGAAGCTATATTATATACTGAGCGGCCTACGATGGAGTACCAGGTCAACTTGTAAATAATTGTCGTTCAGGCTGTAGCACAGAGTTTCACGATCATGGGCATCTGGTCGTCCCTTTCCCGCTTAGCAAGGATGAAAGGGTGTTGAAGAGCTCCAGTGCTGCCGATATCATTCGCCGGCATTGCGAGCTCAAGTCGGAAGGTCCGAAGTTCTCGAATGAGGGCGAATAGAAGCGCCGTTGGCCTTCCATCAGAGGTTTGTGAGCCTACACCAGACGTGAATATCTGCAACCGAAAAGCAGAAGCCGATGCAATTGCGCGCCCCAGCGAAGAATGTCGTGAGATGGGACCAGATATTCAGAATTGCTTCGACGGCTTCCGGAATGTTTTCCCCTTGCAATTACGTGGTCTGAAATCTGCCAGTGGATGAGAAGCAAGTACTTGAGCTCCGGAGCATATCCTCCCTAGAGAGCCTTGTCCGTGTTCACAGCCAAAATCGGGAGATATATTTCTGGCCACAGAGCACCAGAGGAGGGAAACTAGTTGGACTAGTAATACATGTAGCGCGGGACGAGGTTGAGGATTCACTGTATGTGGCAACTGCAACGAGGTGCATCCTTTGTATGCCTTGACCCGAGGAGTCGACGCCAACTTGCTGCGGAGCTGGAGGGAAGAAAGACGCAAAAAGGTTGCGTTTGTTTAGGTTTCGTTCCGCGTTCGGACCAAGTCTGACTGAGTAATATTTAAACTCAGCTTCGGACTCCGCATCGTCTTCCCTCCTACCACCATGTCATTTTCGTACTCTCAGAGCCTTGAAGAGTGGATTGACTCCTCCGCTCGTTCTCCCGGCTATCTCTGTCATGGTACCTCTGGTTCTCTTACGTCGACCCGCAGCATGTCTTTGGCCGCCACCTGATGAGTGTGCTCTGAAGCTCGCAGATTCCTTTATCCTGTCTCTGAGACGATTCTTGATACCACGCAGGCACGATTCTTTCTTCTGGCTGGAACTTCTATAGACAGCGTTTTCAATGCTAGAAAAATTTCGCTATTCTACGTGGCTACATGCATGCTCTCTCTACTTGGGAAGTCCGTCATTTCCCTCGCTGTGCCCTCCGCCTCCCACTCCCCTTCTATCAAAAGTCGTGCCCGTTCAGATGTTAAAAAACCTGCCTCGATGCGCGTATCACTCTTCCACGTGTCCCTACAGGCACTCTCAGACTTTACAATTTAACACAATATTTTGGGTTCCAGGGGCGTCGGAGCCGACGCGAGCAAGAGTTAGCGTCCGTGACTAACTTATCGCCGTCGTTGCTGTCTCCGAGCATCCTAGAACACTCCTAGAACCTGCACTTGGGTGGATCGGAAGTCTGATGCCGATCACGGCTCCGAGCATACTTAAGGTGCCGGTTGATATATAACGTTGATAATTGATCTTGATCTCCTCCGTCCCCCTCGCTTCGTTCCCTCATCAACCCTGCGCGGGCTCAAAATGGAACTTGAAGCCACTCCCTTCGTGTTGAATTGCCCCCCGAACATCAACAACCCTCCTGGTCGAATCCTCCGGATGACCGCAAAGCGTTACACGACCCGCGAATCCTCCGCCAACGCGGAGGGACTGACGCTGCTGTTCGCGCACTGCATCGGCGCTCGTAAGCCATGTCTTCTGATGTTATAACATGGCCCACATCTCGTCCGCAGACAAGGAGCAGTGGGAACCGACGTTGGAGCAGATCTTCCGGCAACAGCATTCGAAACCGCGCCATCATCGCGTACACGACGCTTGGTCATTTGACTGGCAGAATCATGGCGACGCGGCGCTACTGAACAGGGACCTGCTGGAAACAATCAGGGAGGACGGTGTTTGTATGTCGTTGATTTTATCGTCTTCTCCGCGCTTTAAATCATCCTTTCCTGCAGCTGCATTTGAATGGGGAGAAGCGATCGGTGCGTTCGTGCTCTCGCCAAGAATGAAGGGGAGGCGGATAGTCGCAATCGGGCACTCGGGTGGCGCGGGAGCGATGTCGGTATACTATCGCTTCGGTTGCCTCGTCCATTCCTGAATATTTATTCATCAGGATGAGCACGATGAAGAACATGAAACATATTTCCGCCATCCCCTACGTCTCCCTCGTCCTGATTGAGCCGACGATCGTTACTCCCGACCTGTTCTACGCCCACGCCGCACATATGATCCCCGTCGTCGTGGCCGCGACCATGATGCGGCGCGAAGCGTGGCCCTCGCGGGACAACGCCTTCGAGTGGCTGAGGCGGCGCTCCCCATGGAAGGCCTGGGACGAGCGGGTGTTGCGTATGTTGACTGTGGGCCGCCCCTTCTCTCACGTCGCCCCTCATGCGCCGCTAACACGTCTCTCACCAGGAACACGGGTTAACGGACACGCCGGACGGGAAGGTGACGCTGAAGTGCGACCGCCGCCAGGAGGCGATCTCGTATCCGGACGTGCACCCGCATTTCGCAGCGCTGGATGAGATTGGACGGGTATGCGCAGCGGTGCCGGTGCATGTCATCTGGGGCGACAGAGCCGAGCTCGTTCCGGAAATAATACAGCACTCGACGTCCGATGCTAGTCAGGGGCGCGTCGTGGCGTCGGTCACGAAGGTAGTGGGGGGACATATGGTTCGTGCGAGCCTCGTCGACATCCCTATACCCTTTTCTGATTCCCGTTGTGTCTGCAGCTCGCTCAGGAGAATCCGGACGGTCTTGCGTCCGCGATTTGTGATATCCTTGATAGCATCCAGGTCGGCTTGGGAGGCCCAGCGAGGAGCAGACTATAAATACATCATTCGGGCGTATTTGTGAGCGAATCAGATGCCATTCTACCTCCCACTTGCGACAAACAACTTGCAAACAACAGCTTGATTTTTCGTGAAACCGGTACTTCAGACCTAAGACAGTTGCCTGAGAAGTAAAGGCGCCATTGAAGTGAAACATTTGCGTCTTGTTGACTGTTCATACTAGCCGAGCAATAAGCGGTCTAGCTGTCGCTCAAAGTATAGACCTTTCTTAAATTCTTGGTTGACGGAAACTTCTGTAAGGGACTACACCAAAATATACACGAGAAGGACGAAAGATTCACGAGTTCGTATCCAAGCGCTTCAAAACGAGTCGTCTAACACTCGACTCAGAGCTATGAACGGAATCATAGTCGTGCGTCATTGCCAGTTCGCCGATGTCAGCTTCTGTAGTAGCCTCTGACTCGTCATCGATCCCCTGCCGCCAGGCTTGAATCATTCCCGCGAGCGTTATCCCTAGGCTTCCTCGAGGGGTCGGTGAATTTTCTTTCAATGTTGTTTTATTTGTTTTTCCCTGCAAAACACGTCGTGCGTATTCTCGGAGAGGATTCCAGGCTTACCTGGGCTTCCGAGGCTCCCCGCACAGTCTAGCTGGACGTTTAGTTACTATCCAGATCTAATTTGAAAGAATACCTTTTCCTCGTAAATATCAGTGGGAGACCAAACGAGAAGCGTCGAATGTCTGTCAAGCTCGTGTGTCTTTTCCAATTCCTCTTGTTGTTCCCTTTTCGAAATGTGCAGAAGTACTAAACCCACACATATCACGAGGAATCCCAGAAGGAGAGTGACTATGGAGGGAATGGAGGCAGAGAGTCCGCGAAAGAGTACGAGAGTGGTCGAGATTGAGAAGAAGGTGACTAGTAAGGGTAAATAATGATTAGTGCCGTTCGCGAGAGTGGAGCGAGCCATACATATGACATAGTAGGTCGGTGTAACTGAAAAGGATGAGCGCCGACAGGTGAATTGAAAAAGAAGCTACCCATCGCTGAGGAATAGATGAGCTAGATGCCCATGAAGGAATAAGTAAACACACCTGTGTTGAACAATGCAAGCGCCCTATTCAAATAGTAAACTTCCGCGACTATTGAACCATGAGCTTTGATCATGAAGGAATGAACCGAGGGAAAAGAACCTAAAGTGCTGACAACTACGACGATTAAGACGTAGATGAACCAGTGTTTGAACTGGTGAGCCAGATTAGAACCAAAGAATTCTAACAACATCAGTCTGACCTGATTATCCCCGCTCACTGTGGTCACAATCGCAGCACCTAGTCCCGTTGTAACGCTTACGCTGATTCCCCCGATCATGCTGCACACCATGATATACCACAGCATGTTCTTCTTACCGTACCGAGGGGCCAGGACGAAAATTATGACGAGGGTTGCGATCAAAAGGACTCCGACATAGACAAGGAAGATTATGGACAGAAATAATTTTTGGAATTCCAGAATCTTCCCAACGGTGGCTTCCTTGGGTGCGTTTAGCGCGATCACGGTCGCCCCCAGCTACCATTGCATTAACAACCACCCATCTGAAACACAGTTCACTTACGATACAGAGACCACAACCGAGCCAGCCAATAAAAGTCAGTTTCTCTTTCAAGAAGATGGACGACAATATTGTGCAGACGACCACAGAGAGGGCGCCGAGTGGCGTGACGACGATAGCTTCAACAAACGCATAAGCTGCGAGAGGCTTTAGTGATCCAACAGACCAAGGCAGAAACATGGCTTACCGGCAAAATTGCACAGCTCGCCCAGAATCATCACTATAAACTGTCAGGCCATCAAAAGACAACGCGCAGGAGGGCGACGGACTGCTCATTCCCAACCACCACAAAGGCTGCAGGTCGGAATAAGGCTTCATATATGATACCTTATTATGTTTACTCACGGACTTCAAGTACTCGACGCCTTCGCCGGCAGTGCTCCCTGCTTGAGATCGCAGTAACCCTTTCTTCTTGAAAACAAAGCTCGATCCGATTAAGAGGCCGCTGGCCACAGCAAGTATGACACCTAGAATCTGAAAAAAAAAAGTCATGCGTCGGCGAGAATCTGCAACTGGAAGCGCCGTACCTTGAGTTTCGAGCCAGTCAAATCTGGTTTGGTAGGGGATGAAATCGATGTAGTCACCGGAGAAACTGTCGATGTAGGGATAGAACTAGCCGCGAGATTTGATGAAAAGGATGAAGATATTGCGGGAGCTGAAGACGTAGAAGTTGATATGTCGGAGGAGAGCGACACTGGGAGTTTTATAGCGACAGGGAGGGAAGAGATGGACGGTGAAGATCCAATGACAGCGTTATGAGCGTTAACGTCGGGCGGCTGCGCTACAAAATATACCGCCCAACCCTTCTTCGCCAGGTCTGTGACTGAAAACAGTATTGAACCTGGGGAACGACGAAGATATAGTGCAACTCACACATCTCCTGGGCGGCCGGGAGGGAGCAGCCTTGTCCGGATGGGTCATCACACGCCGGTCTGGGCGGAGTATTAGCAGAGGTTTTGAGTGGCAAGTGATTTCAGTCTACGTACATCGATACCGCCTGAACCGCGAGGATTGGAAGGAGAATGAGAGGAACATGTTGACGGCGCAACAGCATAGATATAGAGGTGAAGATTGCAGTCGTCAGGCTCGAATAAAGTGAGTACTTGGCGAGAAATTGAACGAGGGAGTTAGGTGAGGGGCGGCCAGCGCTACCAGAACCCCGTCAGCAACCCGCTTGAATTTATATACTGCTGACCTGCCAACCCCGCAGATGATCCCCGCGATGCCTGATCCCCGTGTGAGTCTGAGGGGATATATTTAATCTGGACTTGACTGGGCGTCCTCGAAAAAATTGTCTTGATTATGAGCTTCGCGATGAACACAAGGGCGTCGAGATAACGAAACTACTTCACCATTATCGACTTTTCGAAAAGAAAAAAAAACGAGAGTTACAGTCTCCAGTGACGGAGGGAACGGCCTTAAGCCGAATAATGATCGGAATTCGTCGTCTTGAGCGCCATCGAAGTTCAAGCTGAGGAGACGTTCCATAGATCTAGATGATGTGACGAATGCTATCCAGCTTTGGCAAGGCTGCCTCTCGAGAGTCGAATCAGAGGTAACAGTGGGAGGAAGCAGCAAGTGAGAAAGCCAAATCAACCATTCCCCAATTGTAGGCCATTGAATTTAGCCCAAGCGAGCGCAGAGGTTGAGGGCAAGTTGTGAGCGAGAGAAGATGTGTACCAGATGTTTAAATTCCGCCTCAGATCACAGCCTAAATCGGGCAATTTGATCGCGGCACAGGAACTTTGCCGCGATGAATGCCGCTCGAGCCGTTGCTGACCAACAAGCAAGCAGAAGACGCAAACGTAGGATAAAGTAGATGCAATTTATATTTGTAGAGGGTAGTAGGGAGTGTACACTGCACACAAGTAGACATTATTTATTCATTGGGCCATAATGTGCACATTAGCACGCGCGCGAAGTTCACCCCCACGTCCGCCGCACAAAACGCCGCCGCCTCGAGGAGGAAGACGACGGCTATTTTTCGCGCTCGCACTCGCCACCAACACGCGCCGGACCTGCGCTCATGCAGCAGCATGCCCGCCATGGCATGGATTTCGCGCCCTCGCCCTGGACTCGCCAGCCTCAGAGCGCGCTGCGGCCTGGACTTGCGCTCACCTTCGTGATGCATGTCATGCGCGGGTGCGGGCGGGGGCTGCCGTGATCGCGTGGAGGCGTGTGGGTGGGCGAGCAGTGCGCGCGTCGGTGGCGTGGGCTGGGGTCCTGGGGATCTCGCGGTCGCGCCATCGGAGATGTGGCTCACAGGCAGAGCAGAAGGAAGAAACAGTTAGTAGGCGGCAACAGGATATATTAGCTCTTGGTCATGGCAGTCGAGTCGGCAAGGGCGCGAGCAAGGCGAGGCGGAAGGGAAGAGGGATAACTGTGGTGGCTGATTGCCCTAACTCCTCGAAAGCGGGCCAAAAGCGTCGAGGGCATCGGCGTTGAGCGACAATGGTGGGTGAATGCGCGATGGCAATGTGTGGCGAGTGCGGCGAGCGACGAGGATGGGGGCAGGAAGAGAGAATTTGAAATGCGCTGTGTGTGGCTGACATTGTTTGACATGAGCGGAGCTTGAAAGTGCCGCAAATCTTGCCGCCATCAAATTACCAGATCGGGACTGTGATCTGAGGCGGAAAGTCAAGAGTGATGTGTACCACGTGGCACTTCAGACTCAGCTCAGAGTTTCGATTCAAGATTCAAACTCCGACTGCGTTCGGTATCCGGACCGGGTAATGCTAACTCCGCATTCAAGTCTTATCCAAAAATGGCACTGATATTTAAACGACCGTAAGGTTCACAAAGGATTATGATACAAATACGGCTTCCCCCAGAGCCGGGCTGAAAAAGGAAAAACTAGCGAGCGTGGATGTACATACTTAACTACTTAGCTACAGGAAGAGAACCGAAGATCCGAGAACGAGGATCGAAGATCCCAAAAATACCCGCGATTTTTTTTGTGCCTCGACGAAGGATTCACCAGTGATTCGTGTACGGATGCACCGGGTGGACCTTCCCATGCACCTGATAAGGCAAAAAGTGAGCGCATGTTCACATGCGGTATACATGGGAAGATACTCACGTCTAGAATTCGTGGCGGAACGGAATGCTTCGGCAGCTCAACCCAGTCGTATTTTACGTCTCGGGGCTGTAACACATTTGGCTTGATTGGCGAGTGGGAAAGGAATGCACGCACGCTTTCAGGATCAGGGTACGAGTTCTGTTGTCGCGAGCCGTAGGTGATCGCCGGAGTCGAGAGTGCTATTGATGAGTCGTCGTGTCGATAGTAGCGCTGCCGTGCGTTCATCATGGCCATGAAAGAGTTCATATACACTACGATGGATTCATTAATCAGCAAAATCTGCAAGATTTCGATGCGCCTCAATAACGTACGTCCTGTGAGGAGGTAGGTCAAGGCCAAAAATACCATTGTGTTTGGCATGAGGATGAACTGAGAGCCTGTGAGAGGGTATTTACAGACAACTGAGGGGAACTGACAGTAATCAAGCAAGCCAGAGAGCACACGCTGAGAGAATATCGGTCACTCCAAGAGTACGGTGTAATAATCAAATTACCTGGTGAATATACCGCATCTACATAAATTAGGATGGTCAGTTCGCAGTCGACTTTCGGCGTGGAGTTAACACGCACGACAGTGTGTATTGCTGGATCAAAGTATATAGTCAGTGCGAAGTCATTTTGGTGGGTTCATGGGCACCTACCATCAACGTCGATATTCTTGAATTCAACTGACTCTCTTTCCCTTTGCTTTTCTTCAGATAATAGCACATCGCGATCGATATCAGGACATCAATCGAAGTACTGGTCGCGAAAGAGCACTCAACCGCCCACTGAGGAATTATCAGCCCACTATAAAATCACGCAGAGTGAAAGACTGTACACTTATTTGAGAGGCGTCTGGCCACATGTCGACTGTGTATCTGAAGTCAAGATACTGTCAAACGTGAAATACCAGAGGACAGGGGTAGCGTACGTCTCGTATGCTAGAACTGCAGAGAGAAATATCGTCAATTTCGGCAACTCGACATGACACCGGTCGTGATTCACCGACACCAATGCCTTTGATTGCCAGGGAACGTCGGTGAGCAAGGTGCGTTTCGCGGGAAGACGAGCATACCAAATCCCGCGAAAACCACGGCAGCCTGTGCAGATGCGTCAGGACGCATACAGACCCAGATTAGATCGAGGCCGACGTACCACAAGGTAACCGATCACACCATTGTGGAAACCGCTCACTGCTTCAAGTTAGCATATTCGACGCAACGAGGCGGGGACTCACGTAGCCAGACACGGTAGGCATAGAGACTTCGTGGGGGGCGATCGTGAGTGATTGCGACAACATACTTCAATCACACGCTACCTGTGGACCATAAGGAGGACGACGACCTATGATTGAAGAGGCGCATCAAACTCGCGTCGAGATCAGTGCCTCAAGGTTCTCACATTGATGGCGGTTTGAAGCTGTGCCGTTGCGTGAGCGAAAAAGCACAGGTGCAATGAGTTGCAAAACGGCGCTCACCTTGATGGGCCTGAGAGAAATTGTAATAGTCAGTTACTGCAACGTTTTTTTTCAGCACAGTATTTAAGTTAACGCACCAGATGACGACCTGAAGTCTCTCTGCGTGTCCGAAATTTGTAACTCCATAGTGGTATGGTGAGAATATAATTAGGACTAGGTGTGTTGTGTCCAGGAGCCTGTCGGAATATCAGGCGCGCTACTCGTTCGGGAAGAAGAGGGAACGCACCAGAGCACGGCGACCTGGCATGCGTAGTACGACGAGTCATTGAAAGGTGATTGCGATGAATGAGAAAGCGCACCGAAATCTTGTGGAGCTTGGAATCGTTTGGGTAGTAATGGTAGTACCAGTAGACCTGCAGCGAACTAACGCCGAAAAGACTAAACGAAAATAAACTTGAGATCAAGTGTCTGATTTCATTTTGCGGGAGACGGCACCGACATGCTAGAGACCACCACACCAAGAAAGACGGCGCCCAGTGTGTTGTCCAGAGTCGCGGCTTGTACACTGTACACGCCATCAGACGACATCGAGTTCAGCAGATGAGGGAGAAAAGGAAAAGAAGAGACAGATATGAAATGCGTTCGGGATATGATAAAAAGTGGGCGTGATCAGGACGGCATTTGTTAATCGCTGCCATAACGACAGTGGGGTCTCTGTGCACCGCGTGCTGCCAGTGATCTGCGGAAGCAAAATGCAGGTAACGAAAGAAAGGGGCGGAAGGGGCGGAAGTGAACAGGTGGGACATACCTCATTATGGACATGAAACGATCCTCGTTGAGCGGCATCAAAATGTGGCGCAGCGCCCAGTCATGAAGAAGAGCTTGAGAAGAGCAAACATCGACGCCGGAACTTTCTGTACAGAATCGATTTCCAATAATAAGTTCCGGAGTATCCGGTCAACGTGAGGAACTGGCGGGCTCTGACGGGGTCACGGTGACAGGGGATACAAATCCAAGACCACAAGGAGGTGGAAGCCACCAAGGAAGCGGCTGCAACACCAGATAAGTACAGATGAGTCTTGGACGAGTCGGTGAGAGCAGCAGCGAGTGATCGGACCTGACCGGTAATTGCCGGAGCACAGCCTTTGATGCGAACTTAATTAAGCATTGCAACCAACAGACTTCTAGTGGGGATCCGGTTATGAGTCATTCCAGCTCGTCCATGAATTGTACCTACACACCTTAGTCTTACCAATATTGATTAGCGGAGACTTGTTGCAAGATGTTATCAAGAGCTCAATATCGAGAGTCCGATTCTAGTCTCTCCTAGAGAGACGCTTCAACATTTAAACTCATACCTTGTTTGTTGAAGTCCGATTCCGCTTTTGAAACTTTTGAACATTGACCCTGGACCAGGGCTCGTTAATTTTTGTCCAGATCATGTGCTGTGTCTGATAATTCAAGTTTCTCTTATATTTCAGATCAGGAAATACAGAATTATACAGTAACCCGACGCCTTGCCAATGCTTGATTCATATCTTCACCTCCTCCTCTCCAAGCCCTCCGGACAGAGATCGGAGAGACATGGACATTTCCAGGGAATATTCCAGATCGAGCTTTGGGCATCTTTGTTCAGGGACCGGAAGACAGCAGGCAACCAGCCCTGAATGAGGTAGGTAGGTGTAGGTATTACACGGCATGGTCCCACTCAGGCATCCAGAGAGATGTTTAAATTCCGCCTCAGATCACAGCCTAAATCGGGCAATTTGATCGCGGCACAGGAACTTTGCCGTGATGAATGCCGCTCGAGCCGTCGCTGACGAAGCAAGCAGAAGACTCAAACGTAGGATAAAGTAGATGCAATTTATATTTGTGGAGGGTAGTAGGGAGTGTACACTGCACACAAGTAGACATTATTTATTCATTGAGCCATAATGCGCGCATTAGCACGCGTGCGAAGTTCACCCCCATGTCCGCCGCACGAAACGCCGCCGCCTCGAGGAGGAAGACGACGGGTATTTTTCGCGCTCGCACTCGCCACCAACACGCGCCGGACCTGCGCTCACGCAGCAGCGCGGCCGCCATGGCGTGGACTTCGCACCCTTGCCCTGAACTCGCCAGCCTCAGAGCGCGCTGCGGCCCGGACTTACGCTCACCTTCATGATGGATGTTGTGCGCGGGCGCGGGCGGGGGCTGCCGTGATCGCGTGGAGGCGTGTGGGCGGGCGAGCAGTGCACACGTCGGTGGCGTGGGCTGGGGTCCTGGGGATCTCGCGGTCGCGCCAGTCGAAGATGTGGCTCACAGGCAGAGCAGGAGGAGGAAACAGTTAGTAGGTGGCAACATGATATATCAGCTCTTGGTCGTGGCAGTCGAGTCGGCAAGGGCGCAAGCAGGGCGAGGCGGAAGCGAAGAGGGAGAACTGCGGTGGCTGATTGCCCTAACTCCTCGAAAGCGGTCCAAAGGCGTCAGGGGCATCGGCGTTGAGGGACAATGGTGGGTGAATGCGCGATGGCGATGTGCGGCGAGTGCGGTGAGCGACGAGGATGGTGGCAGGAAGAGAGAACTTGAAATGCGCTGTTCGTAGCTGACATTGTTTGACATGAGCGGGGCTTGAAAGTGCCGCAAATCCTTGCCGCCATCAAATTACCAGATCGGGACTGTGATCTGAGGCGGAAAGTCAAGAGTGCATCCAGAGGTGAGAACGAAGCCAATGTGTCAATGCATACCCCTATGTTTTTAAACAGTAAACCCTGTTTGTTCAAACTGTTCACTAAAAAAATCGCTGATTTCGGGCCTGAGCCCAAGAGGAGTGTGTATCGAAGACGGGCCGCACCGCGGGTGCTGGGCTGGTATTTTTTTCTTCTTTTATTTTCTGTTTGAAGTGTAGAGTCCGTGGAATTTTATACTTGGAGGCAAATCTGAGGTGAAGTGGGGGTAAATATCCTACTGAAGGCGCCGTCTCCGATGAATGTGTGTGAACTGGAGCGGCAATATTATGAGGTGTTGACTCAATGACTGACGAATATATGTGGTTTTGGTTATGTTCGGTCGCAGGCCTAGTTTGGCTGGCTCTTCTTTATTTGTCTACCGGCTCATGCGCCTCCATTACGTTCGACACAGTGCTCAACAATGTTTTTATTTCAGAACCATGGTGTGAAATTAGCAAGTGTCCACGCCCAATGTCGACTGTAATCATCGTCTGTAACATTATTTTCAGTATGACATGGGAATAAATCTGTGGGACATCAGGATGAAGAATACACATACTTTGAAATATATAAAGGACTTGATGACAGTTGTTGTAGTGTCAGTTGATTTAAGAATCCTTCTCTGACAAAATCAGCTTCTCTGGGCGCAAATATATGGCGCATGAAGCTAGATATGCGGAAGAAAACAGGCAGATGTTGGAAAATAATGCAGGGTTAATAATCACGTGGAAGGTCGCGTATATAAATCGGGCCAAGCATATACAAACAAATCTAGATTCTAGCCCCCCCCCCCCCCCTCCGGCTACTGCGATGATGCAGGACTCGTCTCATAATGCCATGCGGAGCAATGGCCCAAAGCCAAGACACACAATACTCACCGTCAAATCAGCCTCGGGGAATTCTCGAAATGTGCTGTCCCTAACACTCAACAGATTACTGGTTGGGCAGCCAATGCTCAACCAATGCTGACAAAGAAAAGGCACAGTTGCATGCCGGGTGAAGCCACGGCCCTTTACCTCAAGTATTGGAAATGCACAGTCCCATTACGAAGCGCGGTTGGTTCGCGGATGAATTTCTTTTTCGGCGCCGGTCATGGGCTCGATCCTGCCAAAGGGCAAACATATTTCAACTTATTTCCTGCATCTCAACCACCTGCAGCCACTCAAGTTGTGAATGTTATAGTTGATCACAGAGGACTGGTCAATTCCTGCATAGTGGATGAGCTACCGAGAGTCTGCACAAGCTCCGGGAGAACCCGATACTAACGCCCACGTGATCACTGACATCAAACGTGTATGGCTGCAAAATGAAGCATCCTTGGTGTTATCTCAAGATCCAAACATCAGTGTAGCCATAATCAGAACCTAGTAGATGTTTGAACCAAGACTCATTCTAGACTTCACAAGGAGAAGCTTCACCCACTGCTGCACATTCTAGATCTTGTCATAACTTGGGAATATTCTACTTGGCGCCTGCCCGCATAAAATCTCTGAAACGGTGAATGCACAGGTACGCCGCTGCTGTGGTGCTTGTGGTGTCATGGTAATCCTGGAATATCTGGGCTTCCGCTTTCAGCCAGCCAATATTTGAAAATTCCTCGCAAATCACAAACACCATCTCACCATCTTGTCGGTCAAAGGAAAGAAAAGTTTTTCCCGAGTGTCCCCCTTGTACCGATCTGCAACTGGATCCACTATTAAAAAAAACAACTTTTTTCCTTCAATACTGGACACAGCACAATTTATTTGCCGCTCAAAACTACCATATGGTGTTTCACTAGGGCATCGGCCCAGATTTACCAGTGGTCTTGGCCCCGTTGGGAGTGATCTAGCACACTTCCATATAAAAGTCCAGTGATACAAGGCCATTTCTTCGGTCTTTCCTTGCCGATAATGTCGAGCATACCCCCAAACTTAATCCCTTGTGGAGGTGTCGACAATGTCAACGATGGATACATGGAGATCTTTCCCCGGTCCCAACCGACCACCGACACATTCTGTTCCAAGTGCAAGAAGCTCCAGGCCGCGTCAACTCCCGCAATTCGAGCGCAGTTGGAGGAGGTGGGACTTGCTATTTCTATCAACGCTCCTTTTTCTGACACATCTATCCCAGGATTTGAAGTCCTGCCAAGGATGTGACCTATGCGGAACATCTTTGAAAATGGCAATGTGTGGCACCTGCCGCAGGAAAGGTCTGTTTCTTCCCATTATATCGTTAGGTGAGACATTGAATAATGATTCAGACCTTGAGGAGTGTGGAGAAGCTGACCCGGCCGTTGTGGCTGGACAGCAGCAACGGCTTGACAAATTCAACGCTCACTAGGAACTGCACGGCCTCCTCTCCACAACACCACTAACCATGCCCTTGGTGCTACGACTCCGGTCGGAGAACTTGAGAAGCTCCGAGCCGCGAACCAGAAGGGAACCTGGACCATTCTTGTGATTCCTCGCCGTGGCAGTAAAGCTGATTCGGAGATGGGCAACTCAACCTTTATTGTTAGTGGTGATACAACAATGGAGGGTGTGTCATTTCCTTTTTCATCTCACTATGTCACTCTGAGAATTCAATTTCGCAGATCTCTTTGTTCAGATCATGGAGACCTTCAACTTGAGATGGTGCCGTCTTACAGGACACAGCCTCAATTTGAAACGGTCAAGCTGTTTTTTTCCCCATCGGACATCATTCAAGTTCTGACAATTTATCTAGCGATGAATGTTCCCTTCGGTTCAATGGTAATATTAGTGTGCATAACTAACCCAATATTGAGAGTAGAGGGTGGACAAAAAATGTTGAATGCCATGTGTGAGGGTCTGTCCTCGGTGGGAGTGGATTACAGGATATATGTCCTCATCGAGGCTTCAATTGGATCAGAATCAACGCTGAATGATAAGGCAAAATAGAAAAAAAAATGAATGCCCAAAAATGACGGGCTGTTGGTTCCTTAGCTCCGCGTGGCGCGGAGTCCGTGTCCCCCGCTGCAAGCGGATGAAGAGATACTCCGATATTGTGCTCGCGCCAGAGAAGGTTCTAAATATTTCTGTTTAAAACCATTTGTAAATGGTTTAACGGGGCTTATTTGCCGTTCGTGTGTCAGGCCCCACGTAGTCACAGGGTATGACTACATGGGTAGTAGACACAGGTGTGTGACTACCTGTGACTACCTGTGTCGATGCTGGGTAGCCCATGGTGGTCTATGTTCGTGTAGCCGCGTGTACCCAGGGTAGACCAATGTAGAATAGTTGGACAACGGGGTAGACACAGCTCACAGACGAGTGTTGAGCATTGCCAAGTTGAAATTGAGGTTTCCGCGATCAAAGTGTGGTTGTGTTTTGATATATTTACTTGCTCGCTTGCGGGAACCGTTGGTCCCGGCCGGTGAATTTGAGAAGTAATATGGGTCTTGGGAAGGTGTTAGGAGTGGAATTAAAGTGAAAACTCAAGTGACTTGAGCATGAAGGCGAAAGTGAGGTATGTCTACATGTAGCAATGTTATGTAGACCAATGTCATGTAGACCAACGTCGGCCCGAGTAGCCCAATGTAGCCGAAGCGTGACAAGCCTGTGACTACGGCGGCTCGGATCACGTAGCCGTAGTCACAGAATGGGTGTACTGTACTATTTCGACCAACTGTTCAAATAATGCGTAACGGCGACATGTGAACTGAACACTTTGGACCCCCGTAATGCATAACAGGCCAGAATTTATCCAGATTTGGGTCAAATCGGGGTCAAAAATAAAAAATCGGCGGCCTGGATACCCTATTATAGTAATTTCCCACGGAATGAACACAACTTCTAGTGAACACTACTGCGTAACGCGTAACACCCTGTGAACACTTGGTCGAAATAGTACAGTACCCCGCGTACAACACCCTTGTCTAATGTCTACGGAAGGTACAATCACGTAGCCCAACATTAGGGCTGCCGCCCGTGACCGTCGGCACGGTTCGACGGCACCTGTTGAACGGGTGCCGTGCCCGTTCCGTCAGCCATTTTCTCCACAAATCGACGGCACGGCTACGGCACGGTTTTCGTCCTCGACGGCCCGTTGAAACACGGCCGTCACGGCCGTTCAACGGGTCATTCATTTCTGCTGTCAGGAGGCTGTAATCTGGCACAGATAGTGGCTAAATCCTGCACCTACACTTCCTTAACGCCCTCGGTCTCGGTCTTCTCTGATCTTACCCTAAAAATTCCAAGTTCCAGTCAATTTGCTGCGATTTCGGCAATCTCCGAACTCTGATGTCGGAGTTGCGTTTGTCAATTCTCGAAAGTTTTGGCGAGGCTAACCAGTTTATGCCATGTTTAGCAGTTGCAGGGGATTCAGTTGGGCTTAGAAGCACTCACCATCCTTTCTCTCGCGTCATTTGCATCATATCTGTCTTGGTGAGCGGAAAGGTATTGACTATATCTGCACCCACTTCCACAATTGAACCCCGGAAAGCTAACTGTGGGTACTTCGCAGGTCCCACAGCCTTAAAACAGCTTTAGTATCAAATTCTGTAGGAAAAAAACAACAGTTCAAAGCTTCGAACATACCTGTTGACCCGTCACGGCCGTCCCGTTGACCGTGCCGTCCCGTCAGGAATTTTTTCAGCGACTCGACGGGCCGTCTTGAGACGGCCCGTGGCCGTAGGTCACCCGTCAAATCGACGGCCGTTGCCATCACGGCAACGGGTGGCAGCCCTACCCAACATAGTCTCACCTGTGACTACGAGGGAGTGTGTCAGTTGCAATAATTATGAGACACTCCTACCTGCATGGACTAGCCACCGTGGATGTAGATACTCGACTATTTGGCTACAAAAAGGGAACCGAAAATCCGAGGACGAGGATCGTAGATGGCGTTGAAAGCCCGCATTTTTTTTTGTGCCTTGACTAATGATTCACCAGTGATTCGTATACGGATGCACTCGGTGCAACTTCCCATGTACCTGATCCGGCACAAATTGAACGCCCGATCACACATGCATATACAAGGGAGGACACTCACGTCGAGAGTTCGTGGTGGGATGGAAGGCTTTGGCAACTCGACCCAATCGTATTTTACGTCTTGGGGCTGCAACAGATTTGGTTTGGTTGATGAGCAAGCGAGTGGGAAATGAATGCACGTACGCTTTCGAGATCGGGGCACGACTTCTGCTGTAAGTGATCGCTGGAAGTATTGAGGAGTCGCCGTAAGTATTGAGGAGTCGCCGTGTCGATAGTAGTGCTGCCGGCTGTTCATCATGGCCATGAAGGAGTTCACATATACGATAGATTAATCAGCATAATTTGCAAGATTTCTAGTTACGTCAATAACGTACGTCTTGTGACGAGGTAAGTCGAGGCCAGGAATACTATTGTATTTGGCATGAGGATGAATTGAGAACATGTGAAAGTGTATTTACAGAGAACTGAGGGGGAACTGGCAGTAAACAAGCATGCCAGAGAGCAGGCGCTAAAGGAATATCGGTGACTCGAAGAGCACGGTGGAAAAATCAATTTACCTGGTGAATATACCATATCTACATAAATTAGGATGGTCAGCTCGCAGTCGACTTTCGGCGTGGAGTTAAACACGCACGATAGTGTGTATTGCTGGATCAATGAATACATAGTCGGTGCGAAATCATCTCGGAGGGTTCATGGGCACCCACCACCAACGTCGATATTCTCGAATTCAGCTGACTCTCTTTCCCTTTGCTTTTCTTCAGATAATAGCACATCGCGATCGATATCAGGACATCAATCGAGGTACTGGTCGCGAATGAGAACTCAACCGCCCACTGAGGGATTGTCAGCCCGCGGTGCAAATACACAGACTAAAAGACTGTACACTGATCTGAGAGGTGTCTGCTCACACGTCGATGGTGTATCTGAAGTAAAGATACTGTCAAAAGGTTGTGATTCACCGATACCAATGCCTTTGATTGCCAGGGAACGTCGGTGAGCAAGGTGCATTTCACGGGAAGGGGGCATACCGAATCCCGCAAAATCCACGGCAGCCTGTGCAGACGCGTGAGGACGCATGCAGAGCCATGTTGGAACCAGTGATTAGGCTGTGCTATTCTTGCTTCTCTGATCGCTATCTTATTGTTGTGATATCAATCTTATTGTTCTTATTGTCATGATACAGATCTTATTGTTCTATTGTGTTGATACAGATCCTATTGTTCTATTGTGTTGGTACACATCTTATTGTTTAGATAGAGATCTTATTGTCCAGCCTCCTTATTGTTCTAGTGGCTATATAAGTAGGCTAGTGTAATCCTGAGTCCTCAGTTTCTTACTGTTGACTTCAGGCAAGTAGTTCACTCATTCACCAATACAGAGTTTCTTACTGTTGACTTCAGACCTCTGTGCTTGCCTGATTCTATCAAGCCAGACTATGCTGAGGCCGACGTACCACAAGGTAACCGATCACGCCCTTGTGGAAGCCGCTCACTGCTCCACAGTTAGCATATCCGAGGGTAACGAGTAGGGCTGTGCGCCATCCCGTCGACAGGCACAGCCGTCGTTTCGACGGGACCAGGACGGGAATGGTCCGTCACGCGACGGCCGTCATTTCGACAACTCAAACTACTGAGTAAGTTCATAAGGTGTGGCCTAAACTGTGTATTGGGCTTACCTGTGCATGAAACATGCCATGCAAGAGGCTTACACATCGCATATGGCCGATTATGGCGTGTTTTCTGGACCTGTCGACCCGTCGACGGCCATTTTCGACGGGCACGGCCGTCAAAAACGCAGTCGAAGAGCCCGACGGAACGGGTCGGCTACCCGTTGCACAGAACCTGTAGAACCGGCGCGACGGGCACGGTGCCCTAGTAACGAGGCGGCGACTCACGTAGACAAACACAGTATATCAGGCTCGCTACTCGCTTGGGAGTTGAAGGGATTTGGGAACGCACCAGAGCACGGCGACTGCAATGCGTAGTAGCACGCGTCGATGACAGGCCATTGCCATGAATGAGAAAGCGCACCGAAACCTTGTGCAGCCTGGCATTGTTTCATCAGGAAAACCGTTAGCCGAGCGTGCTATGGAGCCCTATGGAGTACTATGCAGCACTATCCAGTACTCGCATAGGTACATCCGTTCTGCTGAACTGCTACCCAGTACTGCATAGCTCGCATAGGGCTCCATAGCACTCATAGGTACATGCCCCGGTTTTCCTGATGTTGGGTAGCAATATTAGTACCAGTAGACCTGCGGCAAATTAACGCTGAAAAGACTGAAGATGGAGGTCAGTACCTGGGTTCATTCTACAGGAGGCGGTACCGACATGCTAGAGACCACCACACCAAGAAGACAGCGCCCACTGGTGTGTTGTCCAAAGTCGCGGCTTGTACACTATACACATTGAGCGCCGATGTGGGAGGACGAGGAAACGAAGAGTGAAAGGTGGTCGGGATTTAAGAAAAGCGGGCGGCGGTATTTGTTAATCAATGCGCAGCCAGTCAAGGAGCATAGAGTATATAAGTTAGGGCTGTGCGCCCTGCCCGTCGCGCCGGTTCGACGGGTTCCGTGCGATGGGTAGCCGACCCGTTCCGTCGGGTCCCAGAATATTTTTTGACGGGACGGCAACGGGTTACGGGATGGTTTGAGAGGGTGACGGCCGTGACGGCAACGGGACGGCACGACGGGTGCGTGCAGTTTAAGTCATGAAATGGGAGGTTTATTGGTTCAAAAGCATGGGGATAGCCACGCAAGTTCATTTGAAGTGAGATGAATCATATATTATGGTGAGCGTGGCCAGGAAAATGGTGCTCGAAGTAGGGTTGGCCGGCAATCAATGGCGGCAATCAACGGCGGCAATCAGCACGCAAATCACCTTCCTCTGCATGCACCTTTCGCACTAACGTGTTTTGGACGCTTTCAACACCTTCAGACCCTAAACAGACAAGTGCCCAAGTGACTACTAATATCTCCGTTGAGCATTTTCACCCCTACGGCAAGAAAAAACTAACAATATCGAGTTGTAGAGCAAGTATTTTCCCAAAGCAATACTCAACAGGTCCCCTAACACTTGTGCGGAGCTGCGAGCGACTACGACAACATCGCAAAAAGAAAATGTTTTCCTATAAGAGGCCATCGCCTCCGGCCGTCCGTGACGGCCGTCCCGTTGCCCGTCCCGTTCCGTAGAGAGTCTTTGAACCTCGACGACGGGACAGAGACGGGACGGGTTTACCCGTCGCCTAACCGTCGAAACGACAGCCGTGCCCGTCGACGGGACGGCGCACAGCCTTAATATAAGTACCAGAAGAACGGGAGTGGGACTCGCCGTGATGCCATCATTTGGCGAGTCCCATTATCGAGTTTATTGCCGGACTCTGCCATCATTCCGGCACGCTCCCGGCGCACTGGGGGAAGGCTCCCTCAGACCCTCCCCTTCGCTAGCGCTGCCTTTTCCGCTGGCGCGGAACCCTTTCGTTGGCACGAGACCTCTTCCGCTGGCACGGGGCCTTTTTATTTTATTTTATTTTATTTTTTTGCGGCTAGTTCCAAATTTTCGGCACGCAGCGGCAATTGAGAGATTTTAAGGACTGATTGTGCGCGACGGCTGGGGTTTTCCACCCCAGACCCCGACCGCTGGCACGGAGCCTGGCACTCGCCGCTATGGCCTGCTGCGCGGAGTGTTGTTGGCCCACTGCGTGGTGCTGGCGCCTTCGGTGCCGGTGTGCGGAGTTTTAAATTGTATGATTGATTCGCATGGATTGATTCACATGCGAGTCCCATTTTTCACCTCTTTCTATGAGCACCAGAGCACAGCCTTTGATGCGAACCGATCCCAGATTCCCACGCTCTCTGTCACTCCTACGTCAAATTCACGAACCAGGCCAACTGGATCAGGTGGAAAAATTGTTTGGGTGAGCCCTAAGTATTACATCGCCAGGCTAATGAATGTACACCTCCCATTAGTCCCGAACCGCACGTATGTGTTCCAGGTGGGTCTGGGCACCTGACGATCGAAAAGTGTGCTGTATGTACATGTTTGTGTATCAGTCGGCGATGGTTCCCATTTCCGGCCTCGTGTCCACGAGCAGGATCCGAGTGAACTTGAGCTCAAAAAATAAACCACTACCATGAGTATTTACAAAAACAGTGAATGCAACTTTTGTTCGGAGGAAGTTGCAGAATTCCGAAAATTCATTGGTCCGTAATCATTTCTGAGGACGCAAGGCTGCATAGTTCGCCATTTTTGAAGATCTGGACAATTCCTCCGAACAATCTCTTCATTTGGGTCTCAACTCCGTCTCCTGGTGATAAGATAGCGGATAGATGCGGGATCCCAGGCGGTCCGACGCCATCCCGTGGCCGATATCAATTCGGTGACAGTGTGACTAGTCACACACTCGCGTCGACCCACCGCTCACCTTTTGCATTTCTATGACTCTCTCATCCCCCACATGGGCCAGAAACGAACGCCAAAACAACAGCTAGTCTATTCCTCACTTAACCACGCTCGATGGGGCCCCAAAACCCCCCAGAAAGAAACCATATTGCTACCTAACGCATCATCACCTCCAGCCTGAGGGAAGAAGACATGCGCACAAGCTTACAATACAACTCTGAAGGACACTATTGCTACCCAGAATGCTCGTATCTCTGATTTGACAGCTTCCCTTTCTATCCAGACCGATGAAAAGAACAATCTTCATGCAGAACTTTTGACAACACACTCGCAACTGCAATCACTCGAACAGGTCCATCGTGAAACAAATGAAAGGCTTGTCAGTGTACAGAACGACCTAGAAGCCGCAATAGAAACCATCGCGGAGCAGAACCTCATTATACAGCAAAAGAACCAGCGAATCAACCGTCTTATTCGCGACAAAGCTACGCTTTCAGCCCGGCTAGCTTGTTTGAAACAGGAATTATTGCAGGCTGTTCTTCGTGCCGAGAAGGAAGAAATCCTCTCCAGATCTTCCGGTCTTCGAATCGAAACCCTCCTCCGTACCATTGAACGTCTGAATCACACTGTAGACAACCAAAAACACGAAAAACTCGAGCTGCAGCGAAGTTTGAAGAGTGCCAAAATGCGAGCGCAGCGCGCCAAAACCACACTTGCCGCCACCCGTGCCGGTCTGAAATCGAAATCCACCTATCTTGCTACCAGGAAGCGTGCTTATAATACTCAAATTCGTTCCTTTGCTCTCGCATTCACTCGTGCTGGCTGCGCACAGGCTCGTCTCGGCCCACTCCTCATCCGCATCGGGAAACTGTTCGGAGTTCAATTGAATCGCTCCATGAGCCGCAGAACAGTCGGGCGTATCATTACAGAGGCAGGAATTAAGGTGCGGTTGCAGCTGGGATACGAGTTAGTGCGTGCCAAAGGTACACCATTCGTGATCTACCAAAAATGTGTTTACTAATTCTTCCTGGAAGCTGTCTGTCTGTCTAGCGATAGGACCAGTCGACGGAACATCAAATATGAAGCACGGCATGTTAGTTACAGCGTGCCCACGTACTCGACAGATGCCAATGCCGCTCAGGAAGCCTTCACAACCCGTCTTGTCGAAGTTGAGCAGGCCCTCGACCAACAGCTCAGTCGCAGTACGAAGGTTGGGATATTACGAACCAGAAGATTATCGACGCATACATCAATAGTCCTCTTGGACATCGCAACTCCCTCGAGGGCTATAGCTATGAATTAGACGACTTGTGGCGCAAAATGGTCGCCTATAACTCCGACCACGCCGCCGATGTACGGTCCTGCGCAGTGAAATGTGGTGAACGAAAGAAGGCTGTGATAACTGGGGATATGGCTCGTAAGGCTACTGAGGAAATGACAAACTCAGAGGTCCGAGCGACATTCTGGGAGGTTGTTCGCGAAACGTGTGATGATCCAGAAGGTCACCCTAGGTTTGTTTTGCTTATTAGTTGATTTTCTTGGGTTACATTGACGTTTCGTGCTTTAGTTCCCTCCCCGACGAGCTTCGCATAGAAGCGTACCAAGCCTTGGCAGCCGATCTTGGTGACACAGTGATAGACACCCTTCCAGAGGAGCAACAGCAGATCTTACTTCGTATGCTGGTGTGCGGATGCTGCGCGCACAAGGACCACAATTGCACGAAAGCCGGAATGGCTGGAATGGCCGCAGCGTACGATGATCCCACCCTCGGTCTCACCCCACCCATTCTCTTAGCGAACGAGGATAATAGCGCGACAATAGCTCTTGGAGAAGCCGGGGATTCCGCCGCAGTTGAAAGGGCACTGAGAGCGAGTCAGCGTGGAGGATATAAGCTGGTTGGCATCTGTGGGAACCTCTTCCGCCACCAGGACGACAAAAAGGGACACCAAGATCTTCATCGTCACTTCTTCTCAAAGGTTAAATTCGACCTCACTGGGAAGCGCTCGACAACAAAGTTCCCTGACTGCTCGAACAACCGCTACAGAACTCACCTTGCTGGCGCAACCAAACTTCTCAAATATCATGCCGCTTACATCGAGTTTTTGAATGTTATTCGCGATATGAAACAGACACCGGGCCTCAATCACCAGGAGCAGAACACTTTTGACAGCCTACAAGACAAACCCACTATGCGTGAAATTATTGTTATGACCGCCTACAAGAATGCCATCCCAGACGTGTACCTCAGCATTCCGTCAGGCTGGTGTTAATCATATTGACCTGGGTCCACTGCACGATAGTATTGTTGAACACATTCAAAAGCTCATCGATAACACCGACCTACTTCTTGATCCATCGCAGTCCCCGGAGGATGCAACACTCGACGGGCAGCCCTTCCCCGATCAATGGCGATGGACTCCATTCATTTTTGGTGTCCCCAAAGCTCTGAATGCATGGCAGCCGTGAAAAAGCTCCTTGTTCGATATCTAGAATCCACGCTACCTGCCTGGAAGCGTTTTTCCAAGGAGTTCGAAGCGGGTGGTGCGATCGACACACTCACACCAGCAAAAAAACTTCTCATTTTTGTTCCTGCAACGAACGACCGCAACGAAGGAATTTTAGGCGGCTGGGGTGGGTATTCCCGAGCGAAATCTTCCGGAACCGTACAGCACTACAGCGCGCAGGCCGCCTACCATCAGAACAATACCGAGGCTTTCGCCGACACGAGGCTGACCACGGAGGAGGATGCTTTGTATGTGATGCGGCTTGCTCGGATTGAAGACGCAAGTGAAAGGATGAAGAAATTCCGAGATGACCTTCTGGCATTCAAGAATAAAATCGCAGAAGAGGCGCGTGAAAAGCAACGGGAGAAGGAGGCTGAGGCGGCGGCAGAACTTCTGCGACTTCAAGCTGTTGTGGTTATTACTGACCCAGATCTGCTGCAGGCTCTCCCTGTCAAAAAAAAGAATGTGCCGATGCTGCGTGAGCAGCTGGATGTTCGCCGTGACCTCTGGAAGGACGAGGTTCTGATCAAAACGAAACTCAAAGATATCTCTAAAAAGGCGGATATGTTGGCGGCAATCCTCGCTGCAGACCAATGGTGAGTACAGGCAATATTTTCTGAGTTGAGGAACTCATCAATGCATATGCCAGTCGCAATGCAATGACTGAGCCCGAAACTGTTACTCAATCTCGCATGTAGCATTAGCAACACAACCACTATAAGGAAAAATGTATTTCTACAATGTTTCCAATAATAAATATTGAATAAAAGAGAAAAATATCGCAACGGTGACAGCACCGCAAACAGTCCGATCAACGTGCACTTTTGCTCTATCCATTACTCCACAATTTTGCTTCGGATGACAGTAAATTTGACAGGGGTGGTGGTGAATAGCTATTAGCATATGTCAAAGCAACTTCCAGATTTTACTGCGCAGTTTTGGCGCCGTTGTAGGAGATGAAACAAGAGATAACAACACCTTAAAAGGCTCGTCCATAGCTCCACTGTAAATACCTCCAAAAATGTGATACTTCCACTAGGCATAACCAATCATGTATATTTATTAATGGCTGCAACCGATTTTCTGTCAAGCAAAAATTCGGGCGCCTGCGAAGCAAACAACGGAAAAACCACCTGATTTTGGGATGTATCAGGAGACAAACATGTGCATACAGCACGCTTTTCGATCGTCAGGTGCCCAGACCCAATTCCAGGACTACCTGTCTCCGCCCTCGTCGCCGTGCCGTGTCCCGGTGTCCGGCACCCCCGCCCTGCACGCAGCTTCCGAGGCGTCTGCCCCCAAGAGGCGCGCCGCACAATAAACACCTCTGACGTCAAGCCGGCGCTCGTCAGGGCGATCGGCATAGATGTCCTCGAGCGCTAGTGGACGCTGGAGACACTGGAGGCCCGCACCAAGATTGTGCCCGCACGTACGACGAGGATGCGTTCAGTTAGGGTTGTGCGGCAGCCCGCGCATCCTCTCTGTCTGGTACGCTCTCTCTACCACTCACATCTCGCGTTTCCTTACGCCCAGCCCAATCATCCTCGCCGCTGTTGACAAGAACACCTACATCTGGAAACAGGTTTCTGGCTGATAGAGCCTCGGCTTGTTGATAGAGCTGCCGGCATCTTAGACCCGTAACCAGTCTGTAAAACAAATGCCGAAAAAATGCGGCGAGCGCTTCGGGCGCTTTACAGAAATTGAGGAGGCTATCGAGTATTTGTTCAATTTGAATAGGGGCAGTGTGTTGGGTATTATTGCCAAATCATACCCTGGCAGAGAGCTGCGCGGGCGTCTTCTCTGCGGAGGGATTGTCTGAAATATTTTGCGCCACGGTAGGCACTCAGATCACCAGGAACAAAAAAAAACAGTGTTCCACCTTTGATTGCTTCAATTTCTCACTATATCTTAAAAGATGACACTCATATATTTGTTCAACTGTTTCAATTCTAGCTAATTGGAAACATGATAGTTAAATCCACAACTTGAAGTAAATTTAAAGGAAGCTAAGCTGGATTCTTGCTATATACGATTTTGATATCTGCAAGCCTGAGAACCAAGATGTGTCATTTATCTCTTCAACACTAAGCGAAAGAGATTCCGCCATCTCATCACATCCTGCAAGTGATCACCCATCATTGGGCGACCTCGCCAATCCTGGTACGCCCATATGATAAATGCTGTCATGGCACCACTTTGGCGCAGAGCTGTGTGTTCACGGTGACAAAGCATTCGAAGAGTATCCATCCATTCATCCAGTTCTGATCGATTGATAGAGCCAATGGAGGTGAAGAAAACTTGAACAGCATTTAGGAATCCCTGTAGCTTCAACCTTTTCCACTTATTTTGATCATTGTCAACTTGAGATTGATGAGCCTTCTTCAGTAAGAGTTTGAATGCTTGTGATCTCGCATCCATTGAAATATTGGATGATACCACATATTTAATAAGCTCTGAATCTTGATCAAGTGAAGCGAAAGTTCCCGCTAGGTGTGGAGAAGCAGCATTTAAGTTTTCAAGACAGATGCCAAGTGCTAGCTGTACCTCAATTGGTGTGCTTTGAACAAAGTATCTTGTTGGGTCAGGTATTGCACCTGGCTGCAGATGCAAGTAAACTCGTGGGTCCATCTTTGATAGGGCAATCACCAAGCCATGATTAAGTGATCGCTGGGCGGAAAAAGTGATTTTGAATATTTCTGCAATAGTAATATGATAGTGGCTATCATTATGTGCTGGCTCAGCCAGGAGGCCGAGACTAGCTACAAAAAACTTGTCGTAGACCATGTCAATCATATCCTGAGATTTAAAATGTTCTGGAAATCGCAGAATCATTGATAATAATGCACATAAGAGGTAGTAAAAGTCATGAGTTCGATGACTTTCATTGGAATATTTGAGAACTTCAATGTCTGGCACCGATTGAGTGAATATGGCCAAAGCAACTGCAATTGAGGAGTTTAATGCATGATTTGGCACTGTCCCCAGATATCTTATAGGAACCATTCCCTGCTCTCTCTTGTCATTTTGACACAACAACTCTCCATCGGCATATTCTTGCAGTACAACAAGCAATTCTCCAATTGATATTGCCAACTCATGAGACAAACTAGGCGTAGATGTGCATTGAACAGTGACTGGTAAAGTGCTTTTGAAGCTTAGAAGCTTGACAAGAAGTGGCACCACTTCGGTGTCTAAAGCATTTTCTGAGCGTGCTGTAGTCCACATGCTTATATCAGTTCGCTTTCTTCTCCACATTTCCAGGGCCAAGGTTTCTACCATCATTCTCGTGTGGAATGAAGTGTATCCTGTGTCAACACTGAGTCCATCACAGATAATTTGCAGACAACTGGTGATCTCATTGAGCAATCTACAAGCACAGATGCAGGCAATGAAAGTGGGTGGATTTTTTCGCAAGTGTCGTTCCACCATCTTGACTTGTGAGTGGACAAGATCCGCTGTTTGAGATCCTCTTTGATGACCTCCTGTTCTCATAGCAAGATTGACCTCAACATGCCATAAACCGCGTGCATACAGTTCAATTTGCTCATATTGCATATGTTCTGCACGTAGACAAGATATTAAACTTCTTTGAACTGGATGGAGCAATCTTTCAAGGATGTCAGCATGCTCAAAATCTGCTGAAAGCCCAGCTAAGGACTGGATACTGTGCTGTGTGAGTGATTTGTCTGTGGATGTAGACACCATCCAAAGAATGGCCTGTCCATCAAGCCAATGAAAAGAACTTGGTTCACTGATAAATTGCATCTCATCTCTATACTCTGATGCCAAATAGTGTGTGCTGTTAAACCAATGAGATTTCACAACTCTCTTCAAAAGAGCCCCTATTCTCCTGATGAATGTAAATTCCAGGGAAGGAAGATATGGTGGGTAAACAAGGCGGTATCTTTTGTTGACATATGAAGTGAACTTGTTGATGGGCCATATCAATGACCAAAACAGCAAGTAAAGCACCCAACAAAGAAATAGTGGTAGCGAAGAGCACATCCACTGTCCTACTCTGACAGGACCCAAAGTGATTGACACCATACCAGTGTATAAGCACAGACCGCTCTTCTTCAGCATCAACAAGATATTCCTCAGAATTGACAAGGCTCGGGCCATGATGTTTTGCAATGACAGTTGTTTCCAGAGATGGGAAATTCCTTTCAGGAAATGTTGGAGACCTGAGCTGCTGAGGCCTTTACGCAATGGAAATAGGCTCCCATAAATCAATGGTGAAACTGCAGTTTTCCATGGAGAGTTGCACAGTCCCGGAAGCAGTAGGCTGGCTGCATGAAAGATAAAAATAATGCCAATGCACGTAGTTGTGGCAATTGCAATCGTGTTGTTGAGAGAAAAGAGCAAAATTGAAAGCCCTGCCAGGAATACCATAACACAGACAAATAAAGCAAATGGCAAAAAACCGATAATCTGGGGTATTTTCCACCTGATGAGAGCATTAAACCTGTGCTGTCTCATGCGAGAGCGTAATTGGTGTGATGCAGGTAGCCCAGCAGAGTATGCATTTAGCCATTGCTTTATCAACATAGCTATTGCAGCATCACCAAGGGAGCAGGCCAACGAGATGACCCACAGGCCATTGACCCATACATTATTTGGAGAAGGGACAAATTTTGGAGGCTCGACATTTGGCTGTGAGGTGTTCAGCTGCGGGTTTTTGAGAGCCTGCACAACATTCAAAAGCAAATCATTTGTCAAGTCTTGTGCACTGGGTGCCAGATCATGAAATGTGTCAATAAGAAAGGCGGTGACCACAGCAGAGAACAAAGTAGCCTTTAAATTCTGGTCAGGAATCACCTGTACAAGGAAGAAGAAGACACAGAGTTCTCACAACAATGAGCATGGTATCCAGATTTTGATTCCACTGCCGAAGTAGTTGATCATCATAGGCATCGGCTGCCCTCGTATATTTTTGCCATATTGTTGCTCCTTCAGCCATTTCTTGTCCGACTTCATCTCGCATTGACTACAGATCATTTTTAACAATTTATTCAAAGAACATTAGTCAACTCACGTTTGACTTCGAACTTTCTGGAGTATTGTGTGGTTTGTCCGACATTAGGTAGGCATCGACTGCCCTCGTATATTCTTGCCATATTGTTGCTCCTTCAGCCATTTCTTGTCCGAGTTCATCTCGCATTGACTATAGATCATTTTTAACAATTTATATTCGAAGAACAGTAATCAACTCACGCTTGACTTCGAACTTTCTGGAGTATTGTATGATTTGTCCGACATTAGGTGGATGAGGGAGCTGGTGGAAGATGAAGGAGTCACAGAGCTTTTATAAGGAAAAGCAGTGAGACAGATAGATTGTTGACATGACAAAGTGGCCGTAATTACTTGACATTGACAGATTGTTGTCCGTTGATGATGGATCGCAGCAGATAGACTCGTAACCAGCCTTTTTTTTTTTAGGGGGGGGGAGGATATTTTTGCGAGCGAAGCGACGAAATTTACCCTCCACACGTGATGAGCTGGGATGGGTCGGGAGACAAACAAGGACATCGTCTATGCAAGAGGCTGACAAAAAAATTCGGCAAAGAATCACTGCGTTCAGGCTCCAGCTAGCCGAAGCCATTTTTAGGCGCTGCTAGGCGAGGCGAGGCGCCAAAAGTCGTCGTCTAGGTTCGGCTAGGTTCGGCTAGTTGCCGGTCACAGTCACCTCGCCACGCCTAGCAGCGGCTAGAAATAGCTCAGCTAGGCTCGGCTACCCTTGCGGCTAGCTGGACTCTGAAGGCAGTGAATGGGTTCAAACACGTTCAATTTTGAAGATATTGAGATTTCGAGAACGACCGCTTTGAGGCGCTCCCGATGGTATCGAAAAAAAATGGGAATTTCTGCAATCTCAAAAAAATTGCTGACAAATGAGTCTAGACCATCGTTCGGAAGTTGCCGCACCGTGTAATTATACTCGCGTCCACAACATGAACGAGTTTGTATTTGGTCACAGACTGGTTACGAGTCTATCTGCTCATTCAACGGGCAACAATCTGTCACTGTCAAGTAACTCAGGCCACTTAGTGAATGCCAACAATCTATCTGTCTCACGTCATTTCACTCACCCGCCCATCTATCTAGTAATGAGGACTTCGAGAGCAAATTTGAACACTTGGTGGGGGGAGGGGGGGAGAACTGCTGTTATCAGATGTCGTCATCGCAGTACCTGTGACCAGGAGAATAATGATTAAGTACGAGATGGTGCGGCCTGAACATGCGTGGTGTAGTACGATTGTCTTTATTCGCAGAGGCCAATGTGAGCATCAGATCTTCTGCTGAAAATGACGAGGCTTAATTGAGGTCCATTTCGGACAGACTGCACAAGAAATGGCGGAGGTATGCCCCATCCTTAACTTATATTCTCAGGATGGCTGATTTCTCGTTGACAATGACCATTCACAGTTCATCGGATTCCTGGCGTCCAGAAACTAATTGGTGAAGCTAGCGATGACCTCGGTTTTGCGGGAGACACGCGCTCGTCTGCAGCACGAGTTGTAGAAGTTGAAAAATGATTAGACCGAAATCCTGTAGTTTGGTAATTGAATAATGGATGGTCTGTGAGAATTCCGCCGAGGGGAGTTTGCTGAGGGTCCGTTAATACTTATCGAACACTGGGAAGTAACAGGTATGATACTATCGATCGCCCTCACTTTTTTGATGGCTGAAATCCTGAGCTCATTGGATATATACGTGCCCTCGGCTTTCTCAAGTAGTATTTAGGACATATCAATATATTGAATCCGAAGTGGCTCAATATTTAGCTGATTAAAGGTGTATGAGGGTTGCCGAAAGGCATCACACTTTTTGACGGGGAAATAACACGGAATGAAAATGCCCCTTTTGATAATATTCTCAGGCAGTGTTGGCATTGACCGGGGTCAAAGGGGGGTCAAAGCAACTTGACCCCCGGGTCAGACCTCGACCGCAGTGTCAGTGACTGACTAAACAGTTTTCAACCTTTCTACTCTTCACCAAACTACTCGAATATATATGAATTCAAGAGGTTTATGGGCTCTTACTGCCAGTTTACTATTTGCTTGACCCGGTCAATGCCAACACTGTTCTCAGGTCCCTCTGCAAATTGTGTTGTACACTTCTATGTACTCTATCCCTCCTCTGCTTTTTTCCTGAGCGGAACGGCCTTGAATCAATGGCGAAAATCGAAAATCATGCACATCACCAGCATCTTGCAGACGAGGGCGATCGATAGTGATAATATATTGCAAGGCAAAAAATACATCTCCTAAACAATTCGAGTCTTGGTTGTCCACACTCCCTGTCGTGCTTTCTCCAATTCGGAACACAGCGGATCGTGAGATCGTAATGACCCGATATTCATGATGGAGCCCATCGCAAGCGGCGACAAACACAACATGCGGCTTTCTTATCGCCTCGGGCCCATCCTGATTTGACGAGGAACGCTAAACGGACAGTAGTACTTCGAGCAATAAATTACTGGACCTCACTGGACTTCACGTTACGTTTGGCCCCTGCCGGGCCACGGCCCACGGCTGTTTACGCGGTCAGCTTCTGTTTGAAATTCGCGTTTTCATGTTCATGATTCATCCGAACCTTCCCACTGGTTATTGCGCAGCTGCTTGTGGCTTTTTCGTTCTCGTTGCTCATTTCAAGTTTATAGGCTCTCGCGATCCTTCCTCCTGCGTCTTTTCCCCGGACCCCGCTGCAGCCTACGGCCTCTCACGTCCGCTGAATCGTGGGCTTTGATTTCAGGAGCCACGGTGTCCCTTTCGTCTTTTTTTCTTTTTGGTTTCACTCCGATTCCGTAGCCTCAGTTCTCAATGCATTCGCACCCGGTTTACTGCCCGACTTCCCAACGCGCCGCACAATAACGCCGTTAAGCTGACTCATCGGTATAGACATCCTCAACCGTTGGGAAACTTGAAGTCGGACGTTCACCGCGTCCAAACCCGTACTTAGTCTACCTGTGTCAATACAAGAGGTTCGATTCAGGGTTGTAGGGGAGCACCCGCATTCTCTCCTTCCGGGGCACTTTTTCTACCTCCCTAATCGCGCACCTTCTCCCGACCGTCCTCGCCGCGCTCAACAAGATCACCCAGCACCTTTTCACGGGGCGGAGGGCGCAACGCGCCGGTGCTGGAAATGCACGTGCGTCGCGGCGACTGCGCCGCGCACTGCGCGTGGCTCGCATCCAGCTGCGCGCCGTTTGACAGGTGGAACTAGCTGCCCTTTTTACGAGGACATGAATCATACTAGATAATTCGGGCTAATATGAAATTAATGATGGAGAGAAACCTACGAAAATATTTCATATTGACGTAGGATTTTAGGCTTTCTACATAAATGCGGTCGAGCGAGGTCCAGGCATGTGCCACTGTTACCCCAAGCAAAAGAAAAGAAATTAATAAGGCAGTCATGCCTAGAACTTTGGCAGCCAAAATCGAGTCAAATTTTATCAGGGATAAACGGCTGACACTACCCTACGAAGCGGAATACGGGCACAATATCAGAATAGCTGCGCTGCTGTAGGCGCCTCATCGTGCAGCAGCTTCTTTCCTTTATGACCTGGGCATTCAAGCATCGCCGTGTCTGCAGGCCATCCAGGCCATCCAGTAAAAAGACAACCTTCATGTCCGGACAGGAAAACTTTAGACCGTCCCTTCGGTATTGCCAGTGGCTGTAATATATATATATATTACTTTGTACATACATGATACTAGATGCCCATGTGAATAAATGGCATCCATCTTTCATGAGAAAATCCCGCATCCCGCATTTTCCTAACTGCCACCTGGAGAGCCTTACCCGCCTGAGTTACGCTTGGTTCCTGACCATCCTTGAATAAATAACTGTATACCGCCTCTGCAACCACCGGTCCGTCAGAATCCATCATGGACCACATAGTTCCAATAGCTCCACCAAATCCGGCCGCAATGAATCCTCCGCACAGGTGAAACGACTCGTTCACCAGATCAAGAGACCCCCTTGCCGTTTCACAGGCAGCAAGAAACACAAACTCAGCCTTCGACAGTGGCATCCGAAGAATTGTTTCTAGCTCCAGATTCCCTTCATAAAGTGCCAAGTGACTTTTGGGCGGGTTAACCAAGTCCTGGGTTCCGTGACAGGCAAGGTGGAGCCACGAAGAATTTTCAAATTGAAGTTTGACTGCTTCAACCGTTGCTTCTTCCCCTATAAGACTCTGTACTTGGTACTTGTCTGCAAGAAGGGCTTTGATCGTCTTGATTTCTTCCTCAACACCAGGGAGTGCTTGATATTGTCCAGGGCCGCTGTGTGTGACTCCCACCAGGCCAACTGTTGGTACTTTGACTGTGTGAACAGCGGTCCATTGGCCTCTAGCTTCAATTAGAGCTGAGACAGTTGAGGTATATGATTGGATATATTGATCCGACTGTGCTGCAGCGTGCAGGGGTAAGCCCGTGAATGCACCAGTTGGACACCACCACAGATGGTTCGGTCGGGGCTCGATCTGTTGACTCACATTTAGGATGGAGATCACAGTAGAAAAGAATGAGTTTGATACGCACCGAATCTAGAGCATTGTATATTGGAGAAACAATGTTGGTCCACAACCAATCCAATAGATCCTCAAAACATTCCTCAGCTGGTTTAGAGGTGAACCTTTCCTGAGAGCCAAACAGTCGGGTGGAATCCGATACCCTGGATCTGACATTGCACAGCCCCAGAAGCTCACGAAGGATGAGTCTCTGGTACTTGAGAGTCTCCACTGAAACATTTGGAAGTGGAACATGTATAGGGTCGGAAGAACCATGAGACTTGAATATGGAATGTAGGAGGACAATGGCATCACAGTGGGCTTCATGAGAATTCAGGATTATAACCGGCCCCCCCCAAGCCGCTTCGTACAGCTCTGTGAATTGTTTTGGGCCGCGGAAAGGTTTAGGACCAACAAGAAAATGTTGAAATCCCGGTCGATCGTCAATGACCTTAATCAAGCCAGTCCATTCCTTCGCAGTTTCCCGTGCACTCTCCGATGTTCCACTATAGAGCTCCGACGAGAGATGCTGGAGCTTTTCTGCATCTGCTTTCGGAAGATCATCTCCCTTGGTTCTCAACTGGAGCATTTGCTGAAATGTGGTGGCCAAACCTTGGTCAAGGAACTCCACTGCTTGTTTAAGTTTGGCAAGATCAATGCAAGCACTTATTGCATTTGAAGTTGCTGTTGCAATATCCATATCCATAAGAATCTGCTGCCGGTCAGTCAAAGGTTGTCCAACCCAGAAAATTTCGGGCAAGAGTTTAAATCCACATGAATAGGCTTCCAAGCAGTCCTCGGGTTTATGCACTTTAGCAAGAGATGCCCATCGTTGTGCAGCATACCAGGCATGCACCTGATCAACTATTGCACCCTGAAATGAGATTTGATATGTGAACAGTGCACCTTGCAATGCTTTTTGGTCACCTTCTCTTTCGTATTGCTCTGTGAGAGACAGGGCCAAGTTCTGGAGCCGGGAAGTAAGGTCCGGGTAACCTTGGCCGGCTTCCGTATTGAGCGGGGAACTATGTGCCTTCCAATCCTTTGATGGTGGGTTAGAGCCAGAAAAGGGTGTACCCACGTTTCTGAGCTCCTCAAACAGGCCTGATCTCGGTTGCACAGCTGCTTCATTACTGTGCAGGCCCCTCTCAAGATCCTTCCAGTCCTTGAACCTCTCATATCGATATATAAAAGAGATACCCAACAAGCGTAAAATCTCAGGATGGCCCTCAGGTGGCAGCTGAAGAGCTCTGTGATCATTCACTATTGCTGCCTCAAGATCCCGGGGATCTTCTGACTTCTGGTATCGCTCAGTGTGAAAAGTAGCCACAGTGTGGAGACAGAAAGGGATGTCAGGATGTCCATCTGGCATTGTTGATAAAGCACCATAGTAATTTCCCAATGCTGCATCAAGGTCCTGTAATGTTCCCATTCTTCGGTAGCGCCGCTTGAAATTGTCTCCCAGATTCTTGAAGATGGCACGAAGAGATGGGTCACCATCAGGTGTCAACTTTATTGCCTGGGTATCACTTTCTATTGCTGTCTGGATATCTTTCAAGTCTCCGATTCTTATATATCGTTCCATCGTAGCAATGGCAAAGGTGTGCAAGATGCCAGGATTTTTGTCAGGTGACAAAGCTATTGCCCTTTCACAATCTTCCAGAGCATGATCAAGGTGGTTCTCTGGTGCCCCCCATTCATGCACATTCAAACCCAGATGCAGCATGGCAGAAGAATGGAGAAGCTTGGGAAGGTCCGGGTTCCCTTCAGGTGTATTGGTAATTTTTGTTTGGCAGTTATCCAGTTTAACCCGGAGATCTCGAAACTCCCCTGCCACTGGAATATTTAAACGGAAAGAGGTATCCTTTGTTAAAGGGAAGTCCGAAAGATTGTATTGTCCACCAGGCATTGATCTCACAGCCTTCTTCTCATGCTCATCAGCAGCCCGAAGATCACTCAACTCTCCCGTTTTCTTATATCGATCCATGTAGGTGATGGCAAGAGTATGTAGCCTGCTAGGCAAATTTGGGTCCCTGTCCGACATCAATTGAATGGCTCTCTGAATGTGTTTCAAAGCTGTGTCCAGGTCCGAAAGATTTTCTGAAGACTTGTATAGGTCCTTATAAGATAAAGCCACAGACCAAAGGGGATCAGCAAGGCTTCGGTGGGACTCTGATGTCAGCCTGGCCTGAATCCTGATAGCACCCTCCTCATTTTCCAGTGCAGCCCGGAGGTTCACTAAGTCCCCGAATGATTGGTATTTGTCCTTGTAGGACTTTGCTAAGGAATACAGATATTTCAACAGATCTGGATCTCTTTCGGGAGTCAGCCTGATGGCTCTCTGATCACATTGCAGAGCAGTGTCAAGATCTGCTTCAGTCACGTAAAAGCGGTGGGTTCTGTAATGCCGAACTCTCAAAGAGGCAGCCAAGGAGTTCAAATACTTGGGAAGATCAGGATCCTGCTCATCTGTTGACTGTATAGCCATCTGATAATTATTGATTGCAGATTCCAGGTCTGGAGCTCTCTTTATGTTGCTCTGGTCTTTTTCTGTATATGAAACAGCCAAAGAGTATAGGCGGTCGGATATCTCCGGGTCTCCCTGAGGTGTTAGATTGACAGCCCTTTGATTGCTTTCCAGTGAGGCCTCCAAGTCTGCTAAATTGCCCAATCTCTTATATCGGACCTCATAAGAGATTGCCAATGAATGGAGACGGTCTGGCAGCTCTGGATCTCCATCAGGCGACAATTGAACGGCCATTTCATCATTTTTCACAGAGGATTCAAGGTCTGTGAGATGATGGAATTCCTCATAATGATCCATGTAAGAAACAGCCAAGCTCTGGAGATATCCAGGGATGGCTGGATGCCCCTCAGGGGTCAACTGCAAAGCCATTTTGTAATTCTGTAGAGATGCTTGAAGATCCTGGAGACTATGCAGGTTTTGATAGCGGCAGCCAAAGCCTGCACCTAGACTGTGATAAAGCTGAGGGAGAGATGGATGTCCTGAGGGAGTAAGGATGAAAGCATGTTGTGCATTGTCTAGTGCAGCTTCATTGTCTTCCAAGTTTTCCATTTCCGCATATCGATCGGCAAAGCATGAAGCCAAAAGCTGGAGACGGAGGGCCAGCTCTGGATCACCTGCAGGTGTCAGAGCAACGGCCTGTTTGAACTTGTCCAGTGCTTCCTCGAGGTATCCCAACTCCTCTGTCCGGTGGTACAAATCTGCCAAAGAGGTTGCCAAGTTCTGAACTCGATGCGCAAGACTTGAATGATCGCTGGGTGTCAATTCCACAGCATTGTGAAAATGTTCCTTTGCTGCTTTTAAATCAGGCAGAAGTCTGCCCTGTCTGTATCGTGCAGCAAATGCTTGTCCCAACTGTGCATGATACAATGCAAGATCAGGATGATCAGGAGGAATCATTGCCATAGAACCTTGCAACTCTTCCAATGTTGAGGCCTAAGTGCGTAAGTGTTCGGTTGCATGGGCGGAGGAAACATCCCTCACAGGATTGTGTATGATGGTCATCCAGTCCATGTTGACTTCTGTATTACTTTCGTGGCTCTCTCGCGAAACCAGCATCCGCGGTGTTAAAAGTTGGCACAAAGCTATTTTCTGTTAATTCTCACCAGCTGGTTGGACATCTGAAGACCGGGGCTTCACAAGAATCCCCACTCCATATATATGTAGCCACAGGCTTCCATTCTCCCCGTCATTTGTCACCGCCGTATACCGGCATGTCAACCGTCTCCGTTGACGTCGGGTGATGTCCATATATGTACCCTGCGCCGACAAAAGTGTATCCAGCTCTGAGCGCGAGGGAGGCGCGAACTCCAACTATACCAATCAGTAAAGAGAAGGAAGGAATCGAGGGTGGTGAAAGAAAACGGTCGGGAATTCCCACTACCGCTCGGGACAGGTTTCTATCGGGCGCCTGATCTTGCATTAGCGCGCGCTACTCACCACATCTTTTTTGACAGCTGTTACCCAGGAGAGAAATAACGGGGAACTTGGTACTCAAAATATTCGATGCACCTTGCAGACGAGCGTCACGAGCCAGTGTTGCAAGTTACTGCCAATTAGTGCGCGTCAAGAGATCTATACGCTATGCTGGCCCAGTGGCAGCCCCAAATATACCACAAAAACCAGCGCCGGTCGCTAAATGGTCTAAAGCCACACGCGTACGGGGTGTATCACATATCCACTATCTAGCGCAAGGGTAGCGAGTACGAGGGAGTGCGGAATCGCCATGAGCACCTGGTCGCTAGCGGGATGCCCAGTCAAGAGCAAGGGGCGGGCTCCTCCATACCGAAGATGTAAGGGCGGCGCGGTCACGACGGCCTTACCTTGTGCGGCAGGCGCCCGTCGACGAGCCGGCGGAACGAGACGTTGCTGCAGGGAGGTATGCGCAGTGGCATGAATATTAATAGGAGAGGCGGGAGGAAAGGAGAGGAAGTAACGTCTAACGGAAAAGGAAAGGCGGCAGAAGGAAAGGGAAGGAAAGGCGTGCCCGGAGGAGAGGGTTGCAGAGATGGGAAATGGGGCGGCGTGAGTAAACCAGCGTGCGCAGGGGGAGCGGGAGAGGGAAAAAGGGAAGGAGTAATAGAAAGAAAAAACGAAGCATGAAAAAAAGGGGGAAAGAAAAGGCAAGCACCCGACAGAAATACGAAGAAGGAGATGGGGGGGGGGGGGGAGCATAAGCCGAAAGGAGACCCGAAAACGAACCAAACCAGTGGTCGAAGAGCGAACCAAGCCAGGAAATTCAAAGCAAATCATAATAAAACCAACCCACTTACCCCATTCCCAACAAACATCGCTGCGCGCCGCAAACGTATCGGTGGCTGCGGGAGCGGGGAGCCGCGCTGCTCCTCCCCGAGGGCAAGACTGGGCGCTACGTCGAACCTGGCCAAACCGGATCGGGTGGAACATTCGTCCGGGCGAGGTGTAAGTCGCCCTCATCCTTTTTTCGGTAGTATTAATAAACTGGAGATTTAGCCTCAGAATCCATGCCTCGCATGCGCCTCGAATCGTGCGCGCGGGTTCCAGGACTACCTGGTCGGAGAACTACCCTAGCGGCGCGCGCAGTGGCAGCCGCATGGCCCGCACACGCCGCTCACTGCGCTCGTCGCCGGGCCCTTGTGTAGCGGCCCGTTCGCTCCCGGCGACCCCGCGCCGTCTTCTAGGCGCGGTGGAACGTCGTCTCCGCCACACAATCACGTCATAATCATCCTCATCAACGAGCGCGGCGCGTGGGCGGACAAGCTGACGGACTTGCTGCGCGCGCGCTCACGATCGGCAACTTTTCTCTCCGCAGCGCGGAGGAGACGGACGTGGCGATGATGGTCGACGGGAGATTGCACTACATTTCCCTACGTTGTCGCGGCGCGCGAGGCCCAGCGCAGCAGGGCTCTCCTCTGAGCAGGACCAGGAGCGCGCCGAGGGCGAGGAAGAGCAGGATGGCGTGGCACAGTGGGAGCGCAATGAGGAGAGCCGGAAGCGCGTGTCCATTGAGTGCGCCCTCTTTTCTGGGTCGAAAAACCAGAAAAAAAGGGAGAGAAGATGTGCGACCGCATGTCACGGTGGCGGTGACGTCCCGATCCGAGTTTGTCCGCGCGTTCCTCTTCCGCCCGCGCTGCACAAAGCACTACTCCATCCATTTTTATTCAGATAGCACTCCAATCCCAAAGCACTCGCCCTTAATTCGATATACGAACACGCCCACCAACAAAAATCACGATGTACGGTCGTCGTTCACCTACCACAGCCTTGCATATATATTTTCTGAATAAATTTTCTCTCGTTCAAAGACTCCATCATTCTTTCCTTTGCTCGTCGTTTGATA